>OY992897.1:19710319-19720319 GCA_963921405.1 Cepaea hortensis
CCTCGCTCAGAAAATATAATGAACCTATCAGGGACAGATGAACTGACCACATAGGTTATCATCAGGCCAAGACAAGAAAAAAAATCAGCAAACAGAATGCGGAACCCCCCCCCCCCCCCCCCCCCCACACACACACCAGGGAGTACCCACTGCAATATCCCAATTATCCCTCATTACTTAATTCTCAACTAGTAAAGCTTATCAACACTTCACTAATCTATTTTCACAGAGGTGAAACTGTATGAAGAACGTATGACCCAACACCAGCAAACAGGTTAAATGTAGAAGGTGTAGAACATAGTTCACAGATTCAGTGTCAACCAAAACGTAGGTTTGGATCAAACAAAACATAGGCTTGGACTAAACTAAACTTATGCTTGGATCACACAAAACGTAGGTTTGGACTAAACTAAACTTATGCTTGGATCACACAAAACGTAGGTTTGGACTAAACTAAACTTATGCTTGGATCACACAAAACGTAGGTTTGGACTAAAGTAAACTTAGACATGGATCACACAAAACGTAGGTTTGGACCAAACATAACGTAGATTTGTACCACACAAAAAGTAGTTTTGGAGCAAATAAACAGTAGATTTGGATCAAACAAACAATGGGTTTGGACACCAAAACAAATTGGATGGCGGAAAATTGGAAGTAGGGGTTTATCACAGTTGTGACTTAAAAGTTGTTCATATGGTAACAGACGTGTTGTGTTATATATCAAATTTAAGAGGGTTGTATAAGGAAAACGTATGTCTAACACCCCATGGCACATACAGAAAGTTGTTTAAGGCGATTAATCACCCCATGACATTAATCAGTTAACAACTATAGTGAATTGTGGAAGGGAAAGAAATACAGAATGTAACATACACCACACATTACGAAATAGTAACAGAGATCGAAAGATTGATGGTTATTTTCAAACGGGAACAAATTGGGCACGCAGGCCCGTCTTATAATCGGCCCTTCCATCCACCCATCTTTCATACATCGATTATCTATTGTGCATGTTACATACACACAGAAAAAAACAAACATTGCATAATTAAAAGAGATCGATAGAGAGGCACAACAAGACACATACATGTACTTTATGGATCATGCAAAACTATTTGATAGAGTGAAACATTATTAAAATAATGAAGGATGTAACAATTGATAGAAACTTTTCTCAAAATAATAAAACGTGTTTACTGGAAATAAGTAATAGCAATTAAAATGGATGGGAAAGTATGAAGAAAAAAAGTGAACAAGAGTTTGTTTTTCTACCGGATCTGTTATTTCTAACTCTCAACAGAGAAATAACAATTGGGGAGATCAGCGATAAGCCAGGAATATAAGCTGAAAGCTGCAGTATAAATAATCTAAGTTTGGCAGATGGAACAGTATTGACAGTTGAATACTTGTGCATGATGCCGTTCTTGCCGTCTTGTTATCTACCTACAATTACCAGGGTGTTTGTAAAGTCTCACTACGCTTTGTGTGTAGAACAAATTTTAAAAATGAAATACATGATGTCATTAAAAAAATATGCCTCACAGCCCAGCGTAAAACAATATGCAGCGAAAGGCTGTCGTCTGCTGGAGTAATTCTTTGCACTCCAAACAGAATGGTATTATCAACGGAAGAAATAATATTTCAAATTTGTTTAACATACAAAGTGTTTTGAGACTTTACAAACACCCTATACTTACGAGATCAGGTGCGAGGGGGATTCAAAACAAAACATTATAAGTATGAGGGAAATTACAATAACCATGCCTTTGTCTTGTAACCAGTCGATATTGTTGTTAATGATGTAAAGTGTGTTAAGCACGTACCATCACGTTGCAAAAGACAACGATGACGTCATAGGACAGTTTAAAAATGGCCGCCCCACTTTTGACATGCACCAAAGAGGAGCAGCGTTTTGTTATCAGTGAAGAGGTGAAACTTACAGAAATGCATCTGCGAGTGAAGGTCCAGTATGGTGATGCATGCCTGTCAGCCCAGCAAGTGTATGAGTGGAGTAGGAAGTTTCAAAACATTCAGGTCCGATGACGAGGTACAGTAGGTGGGGCATGAGTGGTTACACACGCGACCAACAGCTTGTTTTCTAGAGGAATCCAAGCACTTTATCGGCACTAGAGACCTTACATTTTACGCAGTGGTTATTGCATGTAAGCCGGCTTCCTGGCCTAGAGGTTAGCGACTTTTCTCCGTAATCTCGTATACTCTCGTAAGTAACGTGACCACGGTGATAATCAGCAGTGGTTTGAATCGCGTCGGTAACTTACAGGGTATGTGATCCGGCCGCTCAGAAAGCAATGGCAAACTACTGAGCGTAATCTTGCCAAGAAATCAACAATCAGCTGAAAGATCTGATGTTGACAGCGATGTTCTGTAAATGATACGCAAAACATTTTTTTATTGCATGTAAAAATGACACATGTGTTCCTTAATTTATCAGATTATATTCACCCAAAAAATATTTTAGGTTTGTATTTGAAGTCCCTCGTATTATATTACATCTCTCTCTCTCTCTCTCTCTCTCTCTCTCTCTCTCTCTCTCTCTCTCTCTCTCTCTCTCTCTCTCTCTCTTTCTCTCTCTCTCTTTCTCTCTCTCTCGCTCTCTCTCTCTCTCTCTCTCTCTTTGTCTCTACCTCTCTCTATCTCTTTCTATCTCTATCTCTCCTGTGCTGATTCGAATGTATTTGTAATTCAAAACAATGTTTTCCCGTAATTAATTTGAATAACGAAGACACAAAAGAAGTAGATTGCACGATTCATTGCCTGGCATATTTCGCTGCATCTCGTCAGGTCCATACTGCAGAAAGCATACAAAATAAACTAAAGTGATTAGATAAATCCTGTCTATCATGTCTGTTTGCTTGCACAAATTTGGTTTCTGAAGATGAATCGCTTCCGCCAGCATTAGCATGCGACCATTTTGTGTGTTAAACAAAATACGAAACGCGTTGTCTCCGTCTACCACCGGTTTCAAGATGGCGACGGACAGTCGTGTTGTTTTGTGTTCGTTAACTTTTTCGCGTAGGGGATGGATTTATTCATCTCTTGCGTGTAATTGGTGTGCCAGGATGTAAAACCAGGAGTTTCTACTCAAGATCTGCGCGGGTGCTACGGAGTTCGTGCATCGAGCAAAGCCATCCTTGAGTGAATTTTCAGCAGCGTGTGTGGTTCTCAGCAGTCTGTGCTTACGTTTTTTTTTCAACATGGCGGAAGAACGTGTTTTTTCCGAGCGGTCAGCAGTCAACATAACGAAGCGGCGTTGTAGCCGCGCAGGGACAAAGAAGCAAGGTAAGCGCGGTGGTTTGAGACGTTTTAGACTCAAGTGTCACCGTCTAGGACTCAGGAACATCCGTATTCTATATTGGAACTGTGCCAGTGTAAAACAACGGGGCTCTATTTTAGAAACCCTAGTTTACAGGAACGACATTGTAACACTCCAGGAGACGAGACTGGGCGATCAGCTACTCCGAATTGCCGGCTTCAAATGTTTCTACAACAGACGACATCTGGGAACGGCGATTCTCGTTCGCGACAGCATGGTGGCGTCAGAGCTAGACATGTCCAGTTGGGACAGTGACGATATACAAATACAGGCGTTGAGAGTTCATTCCAGTATACCATTCGTGTTGGTTAATGTTTATGCCTGCAATGCGAGTATGGACGCCCAGAAGTGGCAGTGCTTAAGTGGCATATTAGGCCACGAGAGAAATGTTATTTTCTGTTGTGACTTCAACGCTAAAGGCAGATCATGGGGAAACACTTCCTCCAATACACAAGGGGAGGAGCTCGAGACTGCACTGGAAACCATCGACCTGGTTTGTATCAACAGTGGCTGTGTCACCAGGACAGCAAGCCGTCCAGGCGATGAGGACAGTGCTATTGATCTGGCGCTAGTTTCACCTTCACTCACTACAATGTGTAGATGGGGTGTCCTAGGGCACCTGGCAGCGACCACCACCCTTGCAGCATATTGGTGGAGAAAGGCAGAACCAGGCAGCACAAGCTAAAGGTAAAGACGTTCCAGTATGACAGTACAGGGCAAGATGTCGTGAGTAAAATAAGACGTGACAAGCGCAGAACGTTTCAGGGCAGGAAAAAAAGCTGGGAGCAGCCCCCTTGGTGGAGTTTCGAAGTGGAGAAGGCTTGGGTGGATAAGCGTAGTGCTGTAAGGAGATGGCAAAATGCCAAGAAGAACAGAGCTGGTCATCCTAGTCCCTGCTTGCACTTAGAAAGAGAGATGCACACAAAAGTAAGCTATTTCAAAAAACTGGTCAAGGTGGTTAAAAGCGAAAAATGGGCAGAGGTGTGTCAAAGAGTAAGCACAGACAAGTCACTGAAATTGTTCTGGCGACTACATAAAAGCATGAGTGGTGTAGGCAAGAATAAGAGCATTTCAGACTTCCAAGGTGCTGACCTCACCTGGCAAAGGACTGACGAGGACAAGGGCAAAGCCCTCTTTGAACGCTACCTTGAGCAGGGCAACCAGACAGACATGGGAGGCCGAAATCTGGCCAAGGAGGTCACCTCAGACAGATGCAAGGCCCAGAACACTTCGGAGGAAGACACAGTGACAGTGAAAGAAATCAAAGCTGTGCTTCGACGATCAAAAAACAGTGCTCCAGGTCCTGGTGGCATAAGATACGACGACATAAATAGGTGTACCGACAATGAGCTAGAGAAACTAGCAGACATGTACAACAACAGTATAGGGAGTGCTAGCATCAAGGAGGAATGGTTACACAGCTATCTGATTCCCTTGCCGAAGCCTGACAAAGACCACAAAAAAAATTCAGGGATATCGAATTAAAACCATGCAGAATACAATAGGCAAGCTGCTGGAGAAGGTAATTGCCAGGAAAATATCAAGCCAACTAGAGAGGCAAGGTGTTTTCCCACCTACCCTGGGTGGGTACCGTCCAAAAAGAGAAACCTGGACCAATGCAGCAGTCTTTGCCCATGATGTCTATGAAGGTTTCCACTCAGGCACTGAAACCGTTGCTGCAGCGATTGATCTTGAGGACGCATACAACAGAGTACCACTGGATTTTTTAATGTTTCAGCTTCTTGAACTAAACGTAAGTCCATTCCTCCTTAGTTGGATCGCTGCAGCCCTCTTCCAACGGAAAGTAGTTTTTAGATGTGGCAGTTGGACGTCGGAACCAACAACAATATATCCTGGCCTACCACAGGGATCACCATTATCTCCGGTACTGTTCAACGCCTACACAGTGAGAATCACCAGTGAGCAGATCACTGGACCTGGCAGGACATTGTCGTATGCCGATGATGTTTTAGTGTATCGTCAGGGTAAGGATAGAGAGGAGGTTGCTGTGGAACTACAAACCGAACTCAATCTCATAAGTACTTTGTGTGATGAAGCTGGGGCAATGGTCAACCCAACAAAGGCAACAGTGACTTGGTTCTCGTTGAATAATCATATTGTCAACAATCCAACACCAACTGTAATGCTGTGTTCAGAGACGGTGGAAAGAACGCAGGCAATGAATTACCTGGGGATACGGTTTGATCGAAGCCTTGCTTATAATGTGCACATAGACCAGGTGATAACAAAGGCCAAGCGGGGTTTGGCAGCGATGCGGGTGATGGCGGCAGCACACTGTGAGCAGCGCCATCTATGTCTTCTGTACGAGGGGCTGGTCATGTCTGTTTTGGAGTATGCAATAGCAATCCTGACTCTCAGCCATAAGCAGATAGAAAGGATGGAAAGGATACAGAATGAAGCTATGCGCATTATTCTTGGATGTACAAGAGATACAGCATGCAGGGCGATGCGCTACCTTCTTGATTTTCCAACCATTGAAGAGAGAATACAAGTTTGCAGGGCACGCGCCTACCTCAGAATTAACGCAAACACACAACATCCACTGCATAGTGAAATTAGGAAGGTGAAGGGCAGCAGGTTAAAAAGAGGACGGTCGTGGATGGGTCAAGCCGAAGACATTCTTCAACAGGTGTGTTCACTTGAGGACTTAGAACCTGGCGAGGAGTGGGTGCAAGTGCCAACAGACTTCTGCACATCCTTTTCAGTTTGCATCCAACTAGATAGAAAATGCAGACAAGAAAATCCGGCTGCTGTTGAGGCTGAAGTACAAGCGTTGATTTTCGAGAATTCGCTAGACGGTGACGCGGTCATCTACACAGATGGGTCGGTCGTCCGACATGTGAGAAGCTCATGGGCCTTTACAGCTCGGGCCGGAGGGAGAATTGTGAAGGAGGACTCTGGTGCTTTCACTGAAACCACAAGTAGCCTGACCATGGAAGTCATGGCAGTAAGTAAAGCAATAACATGGCTCGAGACACAGACATTCACTAGGGCTTGTTTCCGTAGCGACTCAATGAACATGATCAAGAGGATAGAGGAGGGATCGATCCGAAGAGAATGGCTGCTGCCTCTGAAGCGGTCTCGGCTGGCAAAGATTAGTTTCATCTTCGTCCCAGGTCATGCGGGAGTACAAGGAAATGAGCGGGCTGACAAGCTCGCAGGTGAGGCTACTGTGGAGGGCGGACGCGCCATGGACCAGGCTGACATTCTGAATGCTCTACGAGAAGTGAGACTTTTGCGAGAACCAAGTGATGACTGTGAATCTTCAACAATGGCCAGACTGCAGGAGCAGCAAATTAAAAGAGGGGTGGCCAAACAAGAACACTACGCAGGAAGCCAAAGAAGATTGATAAACCAACACAGAACTGGCGTCGTTAGCCGCTACACGCTGCGGGATTTGCTGAGGAGGGGATCCGAGCACTTATGGACTGGATGGTTCGATGTACAACGAGGATGATCTGTCGACTAACTAACTAACTAACTAACTACCACGTGGCCGGTTTCCAAAATGTGCTGTCCAGTCGATGACGTAGGAGGTTTGCGGTGTGTATTTGTAACTGGCCCAGGCGCCAAGGTCGACCCAACTGAAATGTATACCAGCAAATGTCTTTGTAAGTAGGGGCAGCGACATCACCCAAGAAGCACCCATCTCATCTCATATTATCATCTCATCTCATCAGGTTCCTCTTGTACCTTGCATTGTCAATGTGAAGTATAAACAGCGGGACTGTGCCCGCTTGTGGGCTTCATGTATCGATATTCCCTTGGACTGTGGTATTCTCTGCGTCCCTCGTTTACGTGGTCGGCCTCTTCCTCTGCTTCCCTCTGGTCTGTACATCATTGCTTGTTGTGGTATACTGTTAGTTGGTAACCTACTTGCATGGCCGAACCATTTGATTTATTGCCTTCTAATAAACTCTAACGCTGCTAAAACTCCTACTATTCATTTCTGATCTTATCTCTTCTTGATACATTGAGTATTCTTCTCAGAAATATCATTTCTGTTGTTGTGATTTTTCTTTTCTATTTTTCTGTCATTGTCCAGGTTTGGCATTGCTAACATAGAGTTGGCAGGAAGATTGTGTTCTAAAGTGCTTTCTTAGTAGTTATTGATACATGTTTGTTCTTTAGTATTGGTGCTAGCTGTCCAATGAGTTGGTTTTCCTTATTGCATCTATTTTCGATCTCGTCTTCTGATTTTTCATTTGATGATATTATACTGGCTAGGTATTTGAAACTCTTTACTTGCTTCAGGGGGAAAAAAATCACCCAACAAGCACCCATTAGTTTGTCAATGTATGGATCTAATACCACATGCATTCTGAAAATCAATGTTCAGAAAGCAATGGCAAACTACTGAACGTAGAACTTGCCTAGTACATCAACAGCCGCTGAAAAATGCTGCTGTTGACTGCAACGTCCTATAAGGGATATGCAACATGTAAAAAAAAAAAACATGCTTATTGCGTTTAAGGCGAGTACAAGAGACATGTACTTACTTGCTCTCTATCCTAAGTGGTTACTTTAAGCAGCCTGCCGTCTGTTTGTCTGTCTGTCTATCTGCCACTTTGTTTGTCTTTTGAGAGCGGCTCGAGTGCCACTTGTGAGGCATGTGCGGTATTGATATTTACTTTGCCACCCTCCACTGGCGCCTGCGCCGATAGGGTATGCGGGTATTGATAAAGAAAAGGATCTTCAAGAGCAATTTATTTTTGAACTGCTGTGGAAACAGCATGGGCCATTAACGACAAAGGAAGCCTATAGGTTTGAACATTCAATTCTCTATACATGACATTAGCCGGGGACACTCACAATTGTTTTAGGCAAGTTGTGAGAAGAAATAAACTAGAGAACGTGGTGACAACTGGCAACATTGAGGGGTAAAGAACAAGAGGAAGTCAGAGAATTAAACATCTAGATGGCTTGCCACATGGCATGGTCGAGACAAGAACACAGAGCTGATCCACGACTCGGGTAAATGTGTAAGATTGCGAAACATAACAGCCCACGTTTCTCGGAATGGGGCAGGAAGATGATGACATGACATCAGAATTAATATAATCAGCCATAATCAACAGCCATGGGAATTGTTTAACAGAAGATAGACCAGCCATTGAAATGTAGAGGCCAGACAGTATTGAGAACCAGCAAGCAAGCTACGATTACAGATTCGTTTATTTGTTTTGTTTGTTTGTGTGTGTGTGTGTGTGTGTGTGTGTGTGTGTGTGTGTGTGTGTGTGCGCGAGCGTTCCTTCGCTTTGAGCTCAAACGTAGTCCATACATGTGCTACTACTTCTAGTGCACTGGACTAATGTTTGCGTGTGGATTAGCTTTCCCTGTTACCAGTGTCCCTCGCCATCAGGCGAACCCACTCAGGCATTTCAGATACTTGTTATTTACGTCCCCAATTCAAGAACGGGACGTCAGCATGTTAGTCCACCTGACGGGTGTAGGAGTTGAACCCGCCAACCTTTGAATTATCACACCGGAAGTTTCAGAGCGAGCCCTCTAATCCATTCGGCCTTGCTGGCCTCCACTTTGTTTTCGCATATCCTTCACAGGACATTGCTGTCAACACCAGCATTTTACCGCTGTCGTTGATTTCTTGGCAAGATTACGCTCAGTAGTTTGCCATTGATTTCTTTTCGGCCGGCTCACTTATCCTGTAAGTTACCAACCCGGCGAGAACCGCTTCCAATTCTCGCGCGCTTCGTTACCCTACGTGGATAAACGGGATTGCGGAGAAAGTCGTTTAACTCCCAGGCCAGGGAGATCGACGACATCCACTTAGAATATTAAATTATAACATTAAGTCGGTTCTAATGAAAAATTTCGGAGCACGGAGAACAAAGTTAACAATTATGAACAAAAACACACAAATCGATGCCTGCGTAAAATAGCAATGAATAAACTGGTATGATAGAATCGCCAATGCAAAAGTCATAAGAAAACTAGGCAAATACCAGTAAACCAAACGGTAAAGAAAAGATACTGGCACTGGATAGGACATTACATTTAGAAAGCATGAAAATAGTATCACAAGAAAGGCTTTTGTTTGGAGTGCACATGGCAAGAGAAACAGTAGCATATCTCAAAACACATCATCACCATCATCATCATCATCATCATCATCATCATCATATCGTCATATCATCATCATCATCATCATCATCATCATCATTTTTATCATCATCTCATTATCCTCATCGTCATCATCATATCATTATTATCATTATCAACATCATTGTCATCATCATCGTCATCCTCATCGTCATCCTCATCGTCATCATCGTCGTCGTCGTCGTCGTCGTCATCATCATCATCATCATCATCATCATCATCATCATCATCAAGTGCCATGCCAACTGGCGTACGCGTTAGTGTCTCTCCACAGATCTCGGTATTTGGTGTTCTGGATCAACTCTGATGATGATATTCCTCTATGTCACCGTCTCAATCCATCCAGCATCATTTTCTTGGTCTTAAAAGTCATCATCATCATCATCATCATCATTTTCTTGGTCTGCCGCTGCCTTTCTTCCCATTGATCTTTCCACTTGGCACGATGTTCTCCAATGTCCTCCACATAGAGAAGAGAAAAAAACAGTTAGTTGCATTTGGTAAGTTTACGTTCAGAACTTT
>OY992897.1:19725319-19732819 GCA_963921405.1 Cepaea hortensis
GGACGCGAAAATCACGTTTTATGTAGTCTAGACTTGTTCTAGTATGTGTTATTAAAATTAGCTTCCATTTTTATGTATACTGTGTAAGGGTGGGGGTGGGGATTTATAATGTGGAAATTCTAAAGGAGGGGGGGGGGGAGAGAGAATGACGTTCTGAACATATGATAAAGGGGGACATGGGCCAAAAAAGGTTGAGAACCACTGTAGTAGAGGTTTCAGAGTCAGCTGCAGACGATTCGGAAACTGGCCGCCTTCCGTTGTTTTCGATGGTTTGGGCGTCGTTCTGCATGTATATCACAAAGAGCCAAATAATGCTGGGGATTATTGCGACGTCCAGCAAAAAGCATGTTTCTAACTTTAATGTCAATATAACTTTCTATGTCCCTTTACTCTGATTCTATCATTCAACGTATTACTTTGTGTGTTTACCTATCTATCTATATACCTACCAACCAACCTACCTACATACCTGCCAGCCTGTCTGTCTGTCTGCCTGTCTGTCTGCCTATCTGTCTCACTGTCTGTCTGCCTGTTTGTCTGCTTGTGTGTCGGTCTAAATCACTGTCTACCTGTCTGTCTTTCTGTCTGTTTCAATGTCTGTCTGCGTACATATCTGTCTGGCTATCTGTCTGTCACACTGTCTGTCTGCCTGCCTGTCTGCTTGTATGACTGTCTGTCTCACTGTCTGCCTGTCTGTCTGTCTGTCACACTGTCTTTCTGCCTACATGTCTGTCTGCCTGTCTGTCTGCCACACTGTCTGCCTGCCTGCCTGGCTGTTTGCCTGCCTGTCTGTCTGTCTGTCCGTCTTTCCATATGTCCGTCCTATCGGTGTATTGCCATCAGGAATATGTAAATGTTCTAGGGATTTTAGACAAAAGAACAAGTGCCGTAGCAGAAACTTGCTATTTGGTCTGCGAAGTGTTAGGATCATCACAAGTTTGTAGGTCTGAATACAAGGAAGAATATGTAGCCAGCTTATCCCTCTCTTAGCGGACGACAAATCCTCCTTCGACAGAGCTCATGCAACCTTAGCGCAATCTCATAATGGTTGTGCTAACAACTATAGGGGTATCTCACTTCTGTGTATTGTTGGGAAAGTATTTGCCAGAATTGTCCAGCACAGACTTCAAGTCCTCGGAGATCAAGTCTACCCCGAATCACAGTGCGGCTTCCGTCAGAACCGGTCTACCATTGATATGATATTCTCATTGCGACAGATGCAGGAAAAATGCCGGGCACAAAATCAGCCACTGTTTATTGCCTTCATCGACCTCACAAAGGCATTCAATTTGGTCAGTCGTGAGGGTCTGTTCAAAGCACTAAAGAAGATTGGCTGCCCACCAACTCTTCTGTCCATTGTGGAATTGTTCCACACAGGCATGAAGAGTATAATCAAGTTTGATGGCTCAACTTCAGAAGAGTTTGAAATCAAGAGTGGAGTTAAGCAAGGTTGTGTACTAGCCCCCACCCTCTTTGGGATATACTTTTCACTTCTACTGAAATATGCCTTTCGTGATCAGGATGTCGGTATATACATTCACTCACGCTCAGATGGTGGCCTCTATAATGCTCAGAGATTGAAGGCCAAGACCAAAATTAGCAGGGAACTAATCAGAGTTGCTTTTTGCGGATGATGCTGCGTTTACGATCCACTCTGAGGAAGAATTACAACATCTACTATCTGCATTCTCCAATGCTTGTTCTGAATTTGGTTTAACAATTAACAAAAAGAAGACACAGATTATGTCACAAGGTGCACATGATGTACCATCAATCTTTATTGACGACGCCGAACTGGAGATAGTAGACCATTTTACATATCTAGGATCAAAGGTAAATAGCAAATTATCCCTCGATCAGGAAATCAACATCAGGATTGGCAAGGCAGCAACAACAATGAACATGTTAGCAAAAAGAGTCTGGGAGAACAGGAAGCTTACTGCCAAAACAAAAGTCCTCGTCTACCAAGCCTGTGTCCTTAGTACTCTTCTTTATGGCAGTGAAACCTGGACAACTTACTCACGTCAAGAGAAACGTTTAAACAGCTTTCATATGCGGTGTCTGCGAAGAATACTTGGTATTAAGTGGCAAGACAGAATCACAAATTCTGAAGTATTGGAAAGATCAGGTTGTGTGACGGTGTATTCCATGCTCAGTCTTCGTAGACTTAGATGGATAGGACACGTTAGGAGGATGGATGATGGTAGAATACCAAAGGACATCTTTTTTGGTGAATTACAGACGGGTAGGAGATCTCAGGGTCGGCCTCTACTACGATACAAAGATCTTTGTAAGCGGGACATGATTGATACAGGCATTGATAATGCACATTGGGAGCACGTCGCCGCTGAACGTGTTGCATGGAGGGCAACTATCAGAAATGGAACAAAGACAAAGGAGAAAATGATTGCAGATAAAGCACACACAGAGCGTGAGAGACATAAGATGGTGCAAAATGGTGGAAGTGACCATGTTTTCACATGCACCTACGTGGGCAAACATTTTCAGCAAGAATTGGCCTTACCAGCCACACTCGCCACCGCCATGGATCGTAGTTATTAAGCCTTTTTGAAGCACAATGTACCAATCTATCGTCTGTCAAGACGGAAAGGTGCCAATGTGCTAACTTTAAAACAAGACAAGTCTCGAAGCAGGGGTATACTATGGGTGGGTGAAGTGTCTGTATCATCAAATAATGTTGGTCTGTACGCACGAATGAATGCCGTGGGTTGATGAAGTGTCTGGAACATCAAATAATGTTGGTCTGTGCGCACGAATGAATGCGGCGGGTGGATGAAGTGTCTGGAACATCAAATAATGTTGGTCTGTACGCACGAATGAATGCCGTGGGTTGATGAAGTGTCTGGAACATCAAATAATGTTGGTCTGTACGCACGAATGAATGCCGTGGATTAATGCGGTGTCTTGACCATCAAATAATGTAGTAATGCGTTTTCCAAGAATGAAACCCCGACGTTAACCGGGGCCTTCCACTATAGATAACGTGTGTGAATTTTAATTGTGAAAATAATTAGTTACATATCCTTTACAGGACGTTGCAGTCAACCCAGGCATTTTTGGCTGTTTATTATTTTGGGGCAAGTTTACATTCAGTAGATTGTCATTGCTTTCTGAACGACCGCCACATATACCATTGTATGAAAACCAACACAAGCGGTCTGTTGCCAAATCATGGACAGCTGTGTTTCGAACGCGGTATGCAGGAGTACGAATTGCGTCTGTAACACCTTCACCACAGAGCTATAAACACATGATTAAAGTCAAATAATCATTGGATGAATTAACCTGTTATTAATTTCTCTTCCCAGAATGCCCTTCAGGGTGGGTTGAATTTGAAAGTCACTGCTACCATTTTGTGTTCTACCCAACTTTTGCGTTCAGAGAAGCAACTGCAGCTTGCCAGGTGAGTAAGTAGGGGCAATTGTATTGATTGACGCTCATTCACGACAATTGTAAAGATTGTAAAGATAGGATATGATTGAATAAGGTATTGAAAGTTAAGAATCAGATTCGCTAGGCTGGGCACTTGACTCGCTTGCCAGATCACAGGCTCCCTTAACGAATTTATCACAGTGTGGTGCGCTGTGGTAAACGCTCCCAAGGCGGCCAGAGGAAACGCTTTAAAGACACTACAGATCTCACTGAAAGCTTGTTGAATTCATCACGACACTTGGGAGACTGCTGCCAAAGACCGAAATTCATGGTGTAAATCATTACGCAATGGTGTAATCACATGTGAAGCAAACATGACTGCAAGAGCTGTGGGGAAAAAAAGGCTGCAAAAAAAACATATACTGATGGAGATCCTCCTCCTGGAACGTCAAGCATTCTTTGCCCACATTGTCACAGAACATTTCGAGCCAAAATTGGCCTTACCAGCCATCTTAGGACTCACGGCTTCAAACTTACAACCCCGTTGAAAGAAACGAATGGTCATCATCATTCTTGATGGACAAATACCATAGAAAGTTGCAAGCGCTTTCGACTCGCCATATACAAATGAACGACGAGTTCGACGCCTGAAGCTAATGGCTTGTCAGTGTTTGTGGGGGAGGGAGAGAGAGAGAACGAACGAACGAACGAACGAACAGACTTTATTTTCAAAGGGTAACAAATTGGGCACGCAGGCCCGTCTTACATTCGGCCCTTCCAATCATTCATCTTTCTTTCATCAACAGTGCATAGGAAAAAAACATTGTCACATGAATTTTGTAAACATAAACAATGCATATTACTATGTTATGAGACACATCCACCACCCACCCACACATCCCCCATTCACTCCAACTTCCCAACTCAACCACACACACATACAATACATTCTCCCACTCATCCACCACATCCCTACACCTACACATCTCCCCACCCACACACACCTCTCACCCACCACACATCCCATCCACCCACACCCCAAGCACACATACATTCAATAACCCACACACCCCCCACCTACACACATCTCCCAACCCATTCACATATCCTCTACCCGTCCCATTTCCCACCAACAATCATCATCATCATCATCATCATCATCTTCCACTTCTGCCGTCAAGCGTCGTGGGGAGGAATAATTTGCGTTCCAGCGCCCGGTGGACGGCACTGGATAGTGTCATTCCGTGAGGTTGTACAATGTCTCTGATGTCGTCAATCCATTTTCTTCTTGGACGTCCTCGTGGTCTCGTCGCAGATGATCTTTGATGTAAGGCCAGTGATGGTAGTTGTTGATGTTGCATTCTAATGACATGGCCAAACCACTTGATCTTCTGTCTGTCAATAAATGTGGCACAAGGTGTTGATCCCACAGTCTGTCTGATAGTAGCATTTCTTACTCGGTCTCGGATTGTTAAGCTGGCAGCTCTCCTCAGGCATCTTATTTCGCAGGTGTTGATTTTGCGAAGGTGTAATTTGGATAAAGTCCAGGTTTGAGATTGATAGCATAGGGTTGGTGTGAATATGCTGTTTATTATCTGTCGTTTTGCGGACATGGGTATGTTTGGATGTTTCAGTAAGGGTGATAGTTGATATGTAAGTGCACTAGCTTTTTGACATCTGATGTCAATTTCTCTGTCCAATCTGCCATCTTCTGTGATCATACTTCCAAGGTATTTGAATTCTTTAACTTGTTTCAGAGGTGTGTTATTTATCTGTATATTTAGTGGGCCTGGCGATCTGCTAACTTGCATTACTTCGGTTTTGGCTGTGTTTATACTCATATTGTATCTGCTGCAGGTTGAACTCAGATTAGTAATATGATTTTGTAGTCTGCCCTCATCGCTGTAAAACAGGCACTGATCATCTGCAAATAGAAGTTCATTTATTCCCTGTGGGTCAGTTGTTTCATCTGGAGTAAAGAGTTCTAAATTTTCTGAATCTGGTCTGTCGAGACTTGCTTCTTTGGAAATTCTGTCCATATAGATATTGAATAGCAGGGGAGAGAGCACACATCCCTGCCTCACTCCTGTATTGACTGTGAACATATCTGATATACCTTCTTGTGTTCTTACTGCACTTTGGCTCGAGTGGTACATGGCTATGATATTTTCTAGCAGTTGCCCTTCTATCCCATAGTCTTCAAGGATGGTCCATAATTTGTATCTGTCTACTCTATCAAAAGCCTTTTCCTGATCTACAAACACAATATTCTGCTGGTCACTGTATTCAATAGTTTTCACAAATTTGTCTAAGTGTAAATAATGCATCAGTGCAACTTTTACCTTTCCGAAAACCGAATTGTGCTTTGCTTAACTGTTGTTCAACTATTGGTCTAGCTCTTTGTTCCAAAAGTTTTGCATACATTTTCCCTATATGGCTTAGGAGTGATATACCTCTGTATGTTTCGCACTCTCTCATATTGCCTTTCTTTTTCCATATTGGTACTATTATTACCAACAATCACTCACCCAATATCCTCCTCCACCCACACACCTCCAACCACCCAACCAAACACACATTCCTCAGCAACACACATGTCTCCCCGTCAACTCACATATTCCGCACCTACCCACACACAAATTCCGCACTCACCCACATAATCTCCCATCTCCCCCAGCCCACTCACAGATCCCGAGCCCGCACCTACAAACATCCCGCACCATCTCCTAACCTGCACACACTCACCCACCCACATATCCTCTACCCACCCACACATCCTCTACCCACCCATCCCCCAACCAAACATCCCTTAACCACACACCCTTACTCATATACAATCACCCACCCACACATCCTCTACCCAACCACACATCATCCACCCAACCACACATCCTCCATCCACCCATTCCCCCAGCCACACATCCCTTAACCACACACCCCTACCCATATACACACACATCCCCACCCACGCACAATCTCCCCACCCATTCAAACATCCCTCACACACATCCCCACCCATCAACACATTCCCCATTCACAAACACACACCTCCCATCCACGCACACACAACCCATACATTCATCCCCTCACACATCCCTAGACACACGTACTTATCCCTCAACCACTAACACCCACACATCCCTTACCCACTCATCAACACATACATCTCCTATCTACCCACCCACACTCACACATCCCAACAACCCATCTAAGCACACATCCCCCACCCTCACACACATCTTTCACCCACCCACAAACCCAACCATACCTTCACCCACCCACACAAACATCATTTAACCACACCCAAATCCCCTCCCACACAATACCACACCCACACACATCCCAAAGACACATCCCTCACCCACACACACATCTATCCACACATCTCCTACCCATCCACACATCCCCCAACTACAATCACCCTCACTACCCACACATACATCCTTCATTCAGCCACACACACCCCCACCCAGCCAGACATATCCCCCACCCACACACACATCTCCAAATCCATCACCCACACCCATCACGCACCCCTCCCCCAACCCACACACCCCCCACACACATTCACCCACACATCTCTCACCCACACACACTCCCCACCCATCCACCCAAACATCCCACACCCATACACATCCCTCACCCACACACACATCCCCAAACCCACAACCACCCCCACCTGCACACATCTCCCCACACCCACATCTCCCCACCCACACATATACCCCCACCCATCCCATAACCCACCATCAATCATCCACCAACATATCCTCCTCCACCCACTCACCCACAACCACCTACACAAACACACATCCCCACCCACAAACACATCTTCCCATACACCCATACATCTCGCACGCACCCACACACAATCCCCCACCCACCCACACACAATCCCCCACCCTCCCACACAAACCCACCCCTCCCACCCACACATCCTGAGCCCACCCACACACATCACGAATCCACCCACACACACATCCCCCGATCCCCCAACCTACTATTATGATCAATCTCCCACACTTTACACACACATACAGTGACGATTGTCGTGAGCATTGTCGCAAAATTGTAAAGAAAATGGAGAAAAATTGTACATATACATTT
>OY992897.1:19735319-19770319 GCA_963921405.1 Cepaea hortensis
TCTTTGAACCCGTCTATTTTGTATTCAAAGGCATTTATGCGCTGTTCAGCTTGTTTAGTAAGTGTCCAGGTCTCACATGCGTAAGTTGCAATGGGAAAGATGCATGCTCTTAAAATTAATTTTTTTTTTTTTAGTTCTATCTGTCCCTCTCCACAATTTAATCAGTTGTTTTAGTCTTTGAGAAGCAATAGATACTAGTCTTTTAACTTCTTTGATTGTGACACCATTGTTGGTAATCAATGACCCAAGATATTCGAAATTTTCAGAATAATTGCACTAACAAAATATGTGACTGAATAAATCCCCAGATTGACGGCGCTTACCTGGTCAGTGTTAACAGTGACTCAGAGTTCAACTTTGTCTCTTCTAGATTAACAAGCAGTGATCAAAACAGGTAGGGTAAAATAAAATAAATAAGTCAGTCAATCAGTCAGTGGGAAAATTAGTCAGTCAGGCGTGCATGTGGTCATTTACTTTATGTTTATTAAAATGTTCTAATTCTGTCTGTCTGTCTGTCTGTCTGTCTGTCTGTCTGTCTGTCTGTCTGTCTGTCTGTCTGCCTGTCTGCCTGTCTGTCTGTCTGTCTGTCTGTCTGTCTGTCTGTCTGTCTGTCTGTCTGTCTGTCTGATCCGTCCCTCCGTCGGTCCGTTTGTCTGGCTGTCTGAAGAATGGGTGGAATAAACTCTTGTCTGAACCTATTGATGAAACTGAAGGAACGGAGACTTAGTGTTGAGGAAATTGTGCAACTGTGCAAGAATGTAGGAATAAACAGTAATAACATTAAGCCAGAATAAGTAAAAGATTGCTCGGAATGTCACAAAATGGATGGAGGCTTTGAAATTGTGAACCGAGATAAAATTAATTCTAGTGTAACTACCATTGAAGAAAAAGAAACTGATGACGATGAAGGATCAGTTTTTAACCAAGAACCTACAACCAACCACTCAGAAGCAGAAACAATGTCATCAAAGGACATCGACTGGTTTGAAATGCAAGAAGAGAAAAAAAGCAGCACAGATCATACATCTGCGTAAGATACGGAACATCGCCGCGCAGAGAGCTCGAACCTCAAAGATACAGATTATTTTAAAGTAACGTAGGTATATAGTAGTACTACTACAATTCATTTCTGTACACTACTACTCTTATACTCCGTGGCAAAGGTGTTACGGACGCCGTTCGTGATCCAGGATACCCGCGCTCGAAACACAGCTCCGCGCGATTTGGCAGCATACCGCGTTGCTTTGGTTTTTTCGCAAAATGGTATGATTGTTGGTCGTCCAGAAAGCGATGGAAAACTACTGAACATAAACTTGCCAAGAGATCACAACAGCAAAATATGCTGGTGTTGACTGCAACGTCCTGTAAAGGATATGCAACTATCTAACTAACAACTCTTATATCGAAGTTTATATTGATAGTTTTGTAAAACTAAATACAATTTGTATGTATGTGCATTCACTTTTAAAGGATTTTATTTTCATTTTCGTTTTAAGCTCACAGTGAGATCTCTTTGCTTTACATATGTATTAAGATATTTCTGGTAGCAGTCTATTCGGTTATCCGTCAGAGCCTTGGTCCTGGCGGTGACGGTTAAACGACGTTTTACATATATATAT
This sequence comes from Cepaea hortensis, assembly GCA_963921405.1. Taxonomy (NCBI): domain Eukaryota; kingdom Metazoa; phylum Mollusca; class Gastropoda; order Stylommatophora; family Helicidae; genus Cepaea; species Cepaea hortensis. The sequence goes on from OY992897.1 coordinate 19,736,939, forward strand.
ACATATATATAGCCGGCTTCGTGGCTAAAGGCTTGCGAACGTGGTTCGTGAGCCGGGTACCAAGCGTTCGAAGCTCAGCTGCGACAGATTTGTGCAGCAGACCATGTTGCATTGTGTTATAACGTGCTGGTATGGGAGCCGGTCGTTCAGAAAGCAATGGTAAACTTCTGAACACTTGCCTAGTACATCATCAGCAGCTGAAAAATGCTGGTGTTGACTGCAACGTCCCGTAAGGGATACGCAACAATAATATATATATATATACTAGCTGACCCGGCCCGGCTTCGCCCACACTTGGTGGGGAGCATATCATTTAATTCATATAAGTAGTCATATAAGTTCCCGTTCCCGTTACCGACAGTCTGTCTGTCTGTCTGTCTGTCTGTCTGTCTGTCTGTCTGTCTGTCTGTCTGTCTGTCTGTCTGTCTGTCTGACCCGGCCCGGCATCGCCCAGCTCCTGGTGTGGAGCACCTCATTTAATTCATATAAGTAGTCATATAAGCTCACGTTCCCGTTCCCGACTATCTATCTGTCTGTCTGTCTGTCTATCTGTCTGTCTGTCTGATCCGGCCCGGTTTCGCCCAGCCCCTGATGGGGAGCATCTCATTTAATTCATATGAGTAGTCATATAAGTTCCCGTTCCCGACTGTCTGTCTGTCTGTCTGTCTGTCTGTCTGTCTGTCTGTCTGTCTGTCTGTCTGTCTGTCTGTCTGTCTGTCTGTCTGTCTGTCTAATCATTTATTGGTTGCAGTTAGAACAACCTTAGATAAACGAAGACCAACTTACAAAAAGCATTAGAAAGAGCACTTGAAAGATCTTTACATCTTCCCCAACAATTAACTTGGGTAAATGGAGCAGCGGGGGCAGCAGCAGAAGAAGAAGAAAAAGGAGGAGTAGGAACTGGGAGGAGGAAGAGGGAGGAGGAGGGAGGAGGAGGAGAAAGAGAGAAGAGGAGGATGGAGGAGGGAGAGGGAGGAGGGGGAGGAGAAGAGGAAGAGGGTAGGAGGTGGAGGAGGGGAGAGGAGGAGGAGGAAGAATATAACGCATATGCCTGTAGATTTAATAATGGCTGAAGTTGTTCCATGTCTTCTTAGAGTTGGCGACAGTGTAACGAAATATAAAATCTTCAAACTTGATAGAGATAAGGTAACTATTATTTATTCATTCTTAAAGCAAAAAAAGATGAGTTACAATGTTATGCATTATGCATTATTTTTATGAAAACTTTGAAAATGCCTTACAGATTGTATCATTATTTATTATAACTCATATGCCGGTACATAACTATGGACAAAGAGTTTATAAATCTTTGAAAACGATGCCACAATATGACTATAAGTTATACAGAAAAGTTATGCCCCTTGAAATAACTTTTACAGAGGTAAGTCCCCTGAGATATATGAAATTATAATGAAAAATGGAAAATGAAATAATATTGGGTAAGCAGCCGATTTCACACTAAATCAATATGACAGTGGGCTGCGCTGAAATGAGAGGAAGGCGTGTAGAAAATTTCATCTCAATCGGATGGGCCGTTCTCGAGCGCATAAAGGACATAGGGACATACATACAGACAGACAGACAGACAGACAGACAGACAGACAGACAGACAGACAGACAGACAGACAGACAGACAGACGGAGATCGCCGTTTATATATAAGATATACTAGCTGACCCGGCCCGGCTTCGTCCAGTCCCTGGTGGGGAGCATCTCATTTAATTCATATAAGTAGTCATATAAGTTCCCGTTCCCGACTATCTATCTGTGTGTCTGTCTGTCTGTCTGTCTGTCTGTCTGTCTGTCTGTCTGACCCGGCCCGGCTTCGCCCAGTCCCTGGTGGGGAGCATCTCATTTAATTCATATAAGTAGTCATATAAGTTCCCGTTCCCGTTACCGACTGTCTGTCTGTCTGTCTGTCTGTCTGTCTGTCTGTCTGACCCGACCCGGCATCGCCCAGTCCTTGGTGGGGAGCATATCATTTAATTCATATAAGTAGTCATATAAGTTCCCGTTCCCGTTACCGACTATCTGTCTGTCTGTCTGTCTGTCTGTCTGTCTGTCTGTCTGTCTGTCTGTCTGACCCGGCCCGGCTTCGCCCAGTCCTTGGTGGGGAGCATCTCATTTAATTCATATAAGTAGTCATATAAGTTCCCGTTCCCGACTATCTGTCTGTCTGTCTGTCTGTCTGTCTGTCTGTCTGTCTGTCTGTCTGTCTGTCTGACCCGGCCCGGCTTCGCCCAGCCCTTGGTGGGGAGCATCTCATTTAATTCATATAAGTAATCATATAAGTTCCCGTTCCCGTTACCGACTATCTGTCTGTCTGTCTGTCTGTCTGTCTGTCTGTCTGTCTGTCTGTCTGTCTGTCTGTCTGTCTGTCTGATCCGGCCCGGCTTCGCCCAGCCCCTGATGGGTAGCATCTCATTTAATTCATATGAGTAGTCATATAAGTTCCCGTTCCCGACTGTTTGTCTGTCTGTCTGTCTGTCTGCCTGTCTGTCTGTCTGTCTGTCTGTCTGTCTGTCTGTCTGTCTGTCTGTCTGTCTGTCTGTCTGTCTAATCATTTATTGGTTGCAGTTAGAACAACCTTAGATAAACGAGACCAACTTACAAAAAGCATTAGAAAGAGCACTTGAAAGATCTTTACATCTTCCCCAACAATTAACTTGGGTAAATGGAGCAGCGGCAGCAGCAGCAGAAGAAGAAGAAAAAGGAGGAGTAGGAGCTGGGAGGAGGAAGAGGGAGGAGGAGGGAGGAGGAGGAGAAAGAGAGAAGAGGAGGATGGAGGAGGGAGGAGGGGGAGGAGAAGAGGAAGAGAGAGAAGGTGGAGGAGGGGAGAGGAGGAGGAGGAGGAATATAACGCATATGCCTGTAGATTTAATAATGGCTGAAGTTGTTCCATGTCTTCTTAGAGTTGGCGACAGTGTAAAGAAATATAAAATCTTCAAACTTGATAGAGATAAGGTAACTATTATTTATTCATTCTTTAAGCAAAAAAAGATGAGTTACAATGTTATGCATTATGCATTATTTTTATGAAAGCTTTAAAAATGCCTCACAGATTGTATCATTATTTATTATAACTCATATGCCGGTACATAACTATGGACAAAGAGTTTATAAATCTTTGAAAACGATGCCACAATATGACTATAAGTTATACAGAAAAGTTATGCCCCTTGAAATAACTTTTACAGAGTTAAGTCCCCTGAAATATATGAAATTATAATGAAAAATGGAAAATGAAATAATATTGGGTAAGCAGCCGATTTCACACTAAAACAATATGACAGTGGGCTGCGCTGAAATGAAAGGAAGGCGTGTAGAAAATTTCATCTCAATCGAATGGGCCGTTCGCGAGCGCATAAAGGACATAGGGACATACAGACAGACAGACAGACAGACAGACGGAGATCGCCGTTTATATATAAGATATGGAACATCGCAATTTTCCTCAAGCCATGCTTCTCTTGGCGCTTTGCACAATTTATTATTTTTCCTGTGAATCCGTTATAATTTTAATGGTTTATTTATATTGTCTTATGTCCATTAGTTTTAAGATGTCTTCCGTAATCCGTTTCTTACGTTTCATTATAATCATTTTTTGGATTAAGTTTTGTCTGCAGCTTGGCTGAATTAATTTAATACTTCAATATTTTCCATTGGCCACTGACATCTTGAAATAAAATATCTAGGTCGGACAAAGCATCCCATCTAATCTTTACCTCTACGTTTAATGTATCATTTATCTCCTCACTCTTCAGTGCACATAGATCAAATGTAGTGTTTCTTGGTGTGTATTTGATCTTCTTTAATTGTATATGTATATTGAATATGACTAATCTATGGTCGCTTGAGCAGTCTGCGCTTGGTATAGTTTTTGCGACTTCTAAATCTTCCGTTAATGAGGTTGTAATCAATCTGGTTGCTAATCTTATTGCCAAGATTTCTTAATGTTCATAATCTCCTTGGCCTATCTCCGTGGCGATGGCGTTGCAGACGCGATTCGTAATGCCGCTTACCCGCGTTCGAAACACAGCGGTGACCGATTTGGCAGCAGACCGTGTTGCGCTGGTTTTAACGTATTGGTATGGTAGCCGGCCGTTTAGAAAGCAATGGCAAACTACTGAACGTAAAACTTGCCAAGACATCAAAAACGGCAGTAAAATGCTGGTGTTGACTTCAACGTCCTGTGGTGGATATGCAACTTTTAAAAAAAAAGACCTCCTTGGATTTTGTTAATACCAGGTGATTCCAATAATCACATACATTTCTTTTGTCCAATGTACAAATCTGCAACCTATTTCATTCTCTTTCCCTAGTCTATCCTTGCCTACTGTGCATCCATCTTGTTGATTTCCAATTTCTTCTTCTTCTTCTTCAGCGTTCCGAGCCATTGAGGTTCTTTGCTGCAGATACAATCCGTCTCCATTCGTCTCTCTGGTGGACCTTCTTTTGCCAGTCGTTGATTCCAAGTGCTTGTAGGTCTGTATATGTATTATCTCTCCACCGCCAATTTAGCATTATGATATATAATTATGAATACTTGCACTTCTTGAAGCCATTATCGGAATCACTATCAAATTTATCTATGCTGCCATCACTGTTGTCTGTTTTTCTTTCTTTTCTTTTTTTTTTTTTTTTTTTTTTTTTGGTACAAAAAAGTGTATTATGTTGAGATCAAAAGGTCTGCCACTTAACTTTACCAGTAAACTCCTGTCTGACACAGACCAATATCCTTTGATAGATTATTATCTATCCATATTCGTTACAAATGCTATCCCTCGTAATTTATCTCTACCAGAATGGATTATGTTAATCGGGGTGTTTAACTTAACATCGAAACGGGGTGTTTAACTTAACATCGAAACTGGGTGTTTAACTTAACAGCAAAACGGTTTGTTTAACTTAACATCGAAACGGGATGATTAACTTAACATCGAAACGGGATGATTAACTTAACATCAAAACCGCAGCGGCAGTAGCGTACTTCCTAGACGCTTGCCCACCGACCCGGCGATTATGGCTTCAAATATATATTGAGGCGACTTGTATTTTAAAAATTGATTCGAACCCCAGGCTGACCCAACCTAAAATTGTTACCAGAAAATGTCTTCAGAAGGGATGGCGGTCGGCACAATATTTACCACTTAACCTCTGGAATGTCGAGTGGTCAATAAAGAATATGGGCCTGGCAAAATAAGACTGATATCCCTAATAGGCGGTATAAGGGCCCCTTGCTTATTTTACTTCGAGGTAGACTTGGCCTCAGATATTAAGAGCTATAAATATGTCTTGGAGATAAGACGACCAGATTGTGCTGTGTGGTCAAGTAAGTGTCGGTCTAGCACTACTTGCCTCTGAGGACTGGAGAACTTCTTGACACGAAAATTAGCTTCCTATTTACATCTTTGGCCAGTTTATTGTACTCTTATAATGACTTCTTACAACTATTTTTGACAGTCTTCTTTGAGATACTCGACAATTTAATGCACAAACACTCTCCGTGGTACTTGCTTGTCATGTGTAGTCTAACAGACACTTACTGCCAGTCACATTATCATTTTACTGCCGTCGTTAAATGATCATATCGTAAAATGACATCCCGTTTTAGGCTCAGACGCAATCGGAATGTTAGTTATTGTACCCAAGTTAATTACAACCGGCTTGTTTTAGAACAGGAAGCGCTATTTTTGCATTGCTATGTACGTTTCAGACAGTGGATCGAGTAGTATGCAAGCAAATATTGTTTGTGGTTGTTAATGTTCAGGTCACGCTGAGAAATGCATGTTTTTTTGTTTTTTTTTGAGAAGGTAATTTCGCTACCAGTGTGTTTATCATTCGAACTTTTCAGGATTAGTCCGAACATCTTAAACTTACCGTGCTAGGATTGGTTAGCTGTGGCGAAGTGTTACGAACGCAGTTCGCAATCTCGCATACCGTGTTCGAAATAAAGCTGCGGGGGATTTGGAAACATACCTACGTGAGCTGGTATGAGTGCCGATCGTTCAGAAAGCAATTGCTAACAATTGAACGTAAACTTGCCAAGAAATCACAGGACAGCCCAAACATGGCGGGGTTGACTGTGACATCCTGTAAGGTATATGCAAGGAACTTGTGATGGTTTTAGGGATGGGAGAATTTGTTGAGTTGGATGCTGGCTCTTTTTTGTGGGTGTGTTTGGATAGTAAACCGGTTCAAACCACCTTAGTATTTGTTGTCAATTTATTTTGTGTCTTTTTCGTTCGTTTATCTATTTGTGTTGTCCTGTCCTTGACAAAGATTCTCAGAATCGAAATGTCGGCCGTACTTTGTTGTCCTATTGTACTTATTTGATAATTTAGTATTTCATTTTATATATTTATTGATTGCTTCTGATTTTGGATAAGTCATACTTTGTTTTTCACCTGTTTACGATGGATTTCCTTGTAAGGTATTCTAATGTGTATTGTGTCTGTGTTTAGTATGTCTCTTCTTTTCGCAGGAGCAAAATATACCTAATTGTTTCCAGTTCATATTGTAAATGGTCTAGCAGAATTACCTTTTAAATGCTAAAATACGTCTCTTAAAAGTCGAGAGGATCGATTTCATTGCACCGGGTTTTATCCCATATACCTCGGTCTCTTTCCGCAGGACGGTCTGCCGAAAGCGTCGCATAAAGCACGAACTCCGTATCTCCAGCGACGACCCACAGGAGTCTCCGAATAAATTGCACCGGTGAACCGAAAGACGTACCCCGGAATCGAAACCACAACCTTCGGAGCGCGAGGCAGACGGCTTGACCACTTCGCGACGTAGACCCCGTTTTAAATGCTAACTTCGATGCATTGTCGCTCTACGAAAATGATCATGTATACATTTCTTTTTCTTAGTAGTAATATTGTTTTTTCTTGGAAGTAATATTGTTTGTCTTTTTTTCTGTCTAGTAATTTTTTTTTTATTTTATGGGTAAACATATTTTTGTTCTGGTTAGTAATAATGCTTTTCTTAGTAGTAATATTCTTTATGTTTTCGTTGTAATACTGTTGTCTGTGTAGTAATATTGTTTTTCTGGGTAGTAATATTTCTTTTCTTGGTAGTAATATTGTTTTTCTGGGTAGTAATATTGTTTTTCTGGGTAATAATATTGGTTTGCGGGTCAGCATGGCCGAATGGTTAAGAATGCGTATTGTTAATAATCCGGTGTGCTGACGCCGAGGTAACCGGTTCAACCCCTACACCGGACAGCTGGACTAAAATGTTGACCTGTCGTTCTTGACTTGTAAAATACAAGTATCTCTGGGACGCAGAGGTGTTTCCAAGCAGAGGTGTTTCCAAGGCACCAGGGCCGGGTCTTACTGGTCAAGACCTATTGACGCGTCCTCGTCGAGCGTCCTGGGCAACAGGTCCCTTCGGGGTCCTGGCTAAAGTCAGTAGGATCGCCGATTCCTCCGAAGTCGGAGAGTGTCTGCCTGTACGGCGAGGAACCACCAGTCTGCACACCAATAAGCAAGGCATGGGACAACGGATACTCTCGCAAACCTCAGGTCCTGTATGACATTACACTGATGTTGGACAACAGGATGCCTTCATCCGACATACAGGACTTCGCGTTGGAGTTCAAGCCAACGAAAACAAGCAAGCAAGCAAGCAACAAGTACCTCTGAAGTCGGAGTGGGTTAGCCTGATGGCGAGGGACACTGTTAATATGGAAAGCTAATCCACACGGAAAGTTCAGTCCAGCACTGCTGTACGTAAGTAGTGTGTATGGACAACGCTTGAGATAAATGATACATTAAACGTAGAGGTAAAGATTAGATGTGATGCTTTGTCCGACCTAGATATTTTATTTCAAGATGTCAGTGGCCAATGGAAAATATTGAAGTATTAAATTAATTCAGCCAAGCTGCAGACAAAACTTAATCCAAAAAATGATTATAATGAAACGTAAGAAACGGATTACGGAAGACATCTTAAAACTAATGGACATAAGACAATATAAATAAACCATTAAAATTATAACGGATTCACAGGAAAAATAATAAATTGTGCAAAGCGCCAAGAGAAGCATGGCTTGAGGAAAATTGCGATGTTCCATATCTTATATATAAACGGCGATCTCCGTCTGTCTGTCTGTCTGTCTGTCTGTATGTCCCTATGTCCTTTATGCGCTCGCGAACGGCCCATCCGATTGAGATGAAATTTTCTACACGCCTTCCTTTCATTTCAGCGCAGCCCACTGTCATATTGTTTTAGTGTGAAATCGGCTGCTTACCCAATATTATTTCATTTTCCATTTTTCATTATAATTTCATATATTTCTGGGGACTTAACTCTGTAAAAATTATTTCAAGGGGCATAACTTTTCTGTATAATTTATAGTCATATTGTGGCATCGTTTTCAAAGATTTATAAACTCGTTGTCCATAGTTATGTACCGGCATATGAGTTATAATAAATAATGATACAATCTGTGAGGCATTTTTAAAGTTTTCATAAAAACAATGCATAATGCATAACATTGTAACTCATCTTTTTTTGCTTAAAGAATGAATAAATAATAGTTACCTTATCTCTATCAAGTTTGAAGATTTTATATTTCTTTACACTGTCGCCAACTCTAAGAAGACATGGAACAACTTCAGCCATTATTAAATCTACAGGCATATGCGTTATATTCCTCCTCCTCCTCCTCTCCCCTCCTCCACCTCCTCTCTCTTCCTCTTCTCCTCCCCCTCCTCCCTCTCCCTCCTCCATCCTCCTCTTCTCTCTTTCTCCTCCTCCTCCCTCCTCCTCCCTCTTCCTCCTCCCGGCTCCTACTCCTCCTTTTTCTTCTTCTTCTGCTGCTGCTGCCGCTGCTCCATTTACCCAAGTTAATTGTTGGGGAAGATGTAAAGATCTTTCAAGTGCTCTTTCTAATGCTTTTTGTAAGTTGGTCTCGTTTATCTAAGGTTGTTCTAACTGCAACCAATAAATGATTAGACAGACAGACAGACAGACAGACAGACAGACAGACAGACAGACAGACAGACAGACAGACAGACAGACAGACAGACAGACAGACAGACAGACAGACAGACAGACAGACAGACAGACAGACAGACAGACAGTCGGGAACGGGAACTTATATGACTACTCATATGAATTAAATGAGATGCTCCCCATCAGGGGCTGGGCGAAGCCGGGCCGGATCAGACAGATAGACAGACAGACAGACAGATAGTCGGTAACGGGAACGGGAACTTATATGACTACTTATATGAATTAAATGAGATGCTCCCCACCAAGGACTGGGCGAAGCCGGGCCGGGTCAGACAGACAGACAGACAGACAGACAGACAGACAGACAGACAGACAGACAGACAGACAGACAGACAGACAGACAGACAGACAGATAGTCGGTAACGGGAACGGGAACTTATATGACTACTTATATGAATTAAATGATATGCTCCCCACCAAGGACTGGGCGATGCCGGGTCGGGTCAGACAGACAGACAGACAGACAGACAGTCGGTAACGGGAACGGGAACTTATATGACTACTTATATGAATTAAATGAGATGCTCCCCACCAGGGACTGGGCGAAGCCGGGCCGGGTCAGACAGACAGACAGACAGACAGACAGACAGACAGACAGACAGACAGACAGACAGACAGACAGACAGACAGATAGATAGTCGGGAACGGGAACTTATATGACTACTTATATGAACTAAATGAGATGCTCCGCACCAGGGACTGGACGAAGCCGGGCCGGGTCAGCTAGTATATCTTATATATAAACGGCGATCTCCGTCTGTCTGTTCAAAGCGAGTGAGCGCAATATATATATAGATATATATATATATATATTGTTTTTCTGGGTATTAATATTGTTTATTTCTCGGTAATCATTTTGTTTTTCTGGTTAGTAATATTGTTTTGCCGGCTTCCTGGCCTAGAGGTTAGCGACTTTTCTTCGTAATCTTGTATACTCTCGTAAGTAACGTGACGACGGTGAGAATCAGCATTGGTTCGAATCTCGTCGGTAACTTACGGGGTATGTGAGCCGGCCGCTCAGAAAGCAATGGCAAACTACTGAGCGTAATCTTGCCAAGAAATCAACAGACAGCTGAAAGATGCTGGTGTTGACAGCGATGTCCTGTAAAGGATATGCAAAACAATATTGTTTCCAATATTGCGTTGATTGATCATAATTGCTTCTGCAAATTTTAACCGTGCTAGAAAGATATGCACCCAGGACATACTGACAGAGGAATTTGAAACTCTGAAGAATGTCTTAAACCTGAATGGGTACTCCACAGGATTTATAAAGCGCCACTGCCAACAGCCCAAACCAAAACCAGACTTAACTACAGACCCAAAACTCAAGGTATTCATCCAGCTAACCTTTCGAGGGGATGACGTAATGCAACGTCTACAAGACCGGCTTACTACAACAGTAGGCCGAACATTCTGTGCTGCAACTCCAGTCATTAGATATAAAACCGTACCGATTCCTACGCCAGCAGTCAAAGAGCCTGTTCCTCTGTACACCACAAACAATTGTATTTACCAATTCACATGTAGATGCCAGGCCTTCTACATTGGTAGAACAGAGAGACAGCTTAACAAACGAGTGTCAGAACACATACCTCAATGGGTCAACAAGATACAACACACAGGAGATGCTAGCCTCGTGGGACCGACACATCGGAAGCTCCCAGCGTATTCAATTGGTAGGCATATCGTCGAGTGCGGCCATGTGGTTGACAGAGACACTGCCTTTCACGTGTTGTTTAACACACAAAGTACTCGCTTGTTAAAATTTGCAGAAGCAATCATGATCAATCAACGCAAGCCAGAATTGTACAAACAGAAAGACATGTTAGTCAGCTTAAAATTACCGTGGTAGATAAGTGACATTACTGTGCGAATATGTGTATATTTCAACTTGAAGGAGTTATCTGGTTACTTCACGTAAGTTGTGTGATTTCTGCAGTATGTACCTGACGAGATGCAGCGAAATATGCCAGGCAATAAATCGTGCAATCTATTGTTTGTGTCTTCGTTATTCAAATTTACTACGGGAAAACATTGTTTTGAATGTCATTCAATGTTTAAGCTTTCCGTGATAATTTCATTGTTTTTGTGTTCCACAGCCTCTCTTGTCTAGTATTTTTCTAAGAAGTCTAAATTCTCTCATCCATCCATTCTGGTGATATGCTCTAATAATTTAATATGTCATTTTCTTTGATTTTGACGACTAATCCTCTTCTTCTTCTTCAGCGTTCGTTGGGAATGTTGTTTTAGACGTATTTGCGTTGTGATGTTTACAGCAGAGCTATGATATTTGAAACCTTTCGGCCGACATATCCGACTTCTTCAAGCAAGGTGACTAATCTCATGAACACCTGATCTAAATACCCCCAATTCACATGTAAGAAATTCACATATAAGTAACAATGATATTTCTTACCAAATCAATATCTTCTTCTTCTTCTTCTTCTTCTTCTTCTTCTTCTTCTTCTTCTTCTTCTTCTTCTTCTTCTTCTTCTTCTTCTTCTTCTTCTTACTACTTCTTCTTCTTCTTCTTCTTTTTCTTCTTCTTCTTCTTCTTCTTCTTCTTCTTCTTCTTCTTCTTCTTCTTCTTCTTCTTCTTCTTCTTCTTCTTCTTCTTCTTCTTCTTCTTCTTCTTCTTCTACTTCTTCTTCTTCTTCTTCTTCTTCTTCTACTTCTTCTTCTTCTTCTTCTTCTACTTTTCTTCTTCTTCTTCTTCTTCTTCTTCTTCTTCTTCTTCTTCTTCTTCTTCTTCTTCTTCTTCTTCTTCTTCTCTTCTTCTTCTTCTTCTTCTTCTTCTTCTTCTTCTTCTTCTTCTTCTTCTTCTTCTCTTCTTCTTCTTCTTCTTCTTCTTCTTCTTCTTCTTCTTCTTCTTCTTCTTCTTCTTCTTCTTCTTCTTCTTCTTCTTCTTCTTCTTTTCTTCTTCTTCTTCTTCTTCTTCTTCTTCTTCTTCTTCTTCTTCTTCTTCTTCTTCTTCTTCTTCTTCTTCTTCTCTTCTTCTTCTTCTTCTTCTTCTTCTTCTTCTTCTTCTTCTTCTTCTTCTTCTTCTTTCTTCTTCTTCTTCTTCTTCTTCTTCTTCTTCTCTTCTTCTTCTTCTTCTTCTTCTTCTTCTTTCTTCTTCTTCTTCTTCTTCTTCTTCTTCTTCTTCTTCTTCTTCTTCTTCTTCTTCTTCTTCTTCTTCTTCTTCTTCTTCTTCTTCTTCTTCTTCTTCTTCTTCTTCTTCTTCTTCTTCTTCTTCTTCTTCTTCTTCTTCTTCTTCTTCTTCTTCTTCTTCTTCTTCTTCTTCTTCTTCTTCTTCTTCTTCTTCTTCTTCTTCTTCTTCTTCTTCTTCTTCTTCTTCTTCTTCTTCTTCTTCTTCTTCTTCTTCTTCTTCTTCTTCTTCTTCTTCTTCTTCTTCTTCTTCTTCTTCTTCTTCTTCTTCTTCTTCTTCTTCTTCTTCTTCTTCTTCTTCTTCTTCTTCTTCTTCTTCTTCTTCTACTTCTTCTTCTTCTTCTTCTTCTTCTTCTTATTATTATTATTTTTCTTCTTCTTCTTGTATTGTTTCCATTGTAACTTGCGGTGTCGAGGTGAAGCATAATCAGCGGGAGTGTGCCCGTTTATATAATTCATATATCGAGATTCCCATGGACTCTGTTATTCCCTTTGTCCATCATTTAAATGGTCGGCCTCTTCTTCTGGTACCATTTGGTCTGTACATCATTGCTTGTTGTAGTATACTATCAGTTGGTAGTCTCTCACAATATCACATTGTAAATCCTTTAAATCGTTTCCAAGTAAAGTCGCCGCCCCTCCCTTCCCCCACCCCAATCCCCTCTTTACTTTTTTGTATTCTAAAGGAATGAACAAAGTACTCGTAACATGTTAAAATAAATTCAATGAATATACATTTCTGAACACGCCTACACTGCAGGTGATCTCTGTGGGAACAGCTATTGAACAATGGCAACTTTTATACACCTGAAAAAAATGGGCACGTTAACTTAAAAATGGGACTGATCCAGTTCTCTGTGTACGCTAAACGTGTCTTGTTAAGTATCCTATTTGTCCTCTTTGCTTTCGCTCGCTTTTAACTCAAACGTCGTTCATGCACGTGCTACTTCTAGTGCACTGGTTGATTTTTGCGTGTGGATTAGATTTCTTTTTTACCAGTGTCCATCATCATCACGCGAAACTCACTCCGACTTCAGAGGTACTTATAATTTCCGTCCCTGAGTCAAGGACTAGAAGTTAACATTTTAGTCCAACTGATCGGTGAAGGGCTTGAACCCGCTACATCGGCTTCAGCGCACTAAAAGTTTAATAGTGACAAATTTCCACAGCCATCAGATGTTTTTCAGCTTGTATGCTCATTGTCCACGCTTCACATCCATACAAAAGCACAAATTCTATGTATCAAGCAATCATATGCCATGCCAGAAAGCGTAGGTGGTCATGACTTCCCATTTCACTCGCTCACCAAAGTCATGGATCAGCTCAGTGTTCCTGTCTCGACCTTGCCATGTAGCCAAGCCATCCAGGTATTTACTTCTCGGTCTTCCCCTTGGTATGTTCCCTTCAATCTTGTCAGTTGTCGCCAAGTTCTCCAATTCATTTCTTCTCTTAACATGCCCAAAAAATTGTGACTGTCTACGTCTAATGTCTCTTATCAATTTACGATTTTCATTTGTCTCCTGTAGTACTTGGTCACTTGTTTTTCTGTCTGTCCATGGTATTCTTTGCATTTTCCTCAGAAACCACATTTCTGCATCCATCATATGTTTTTCAGCTTCACTGTTCATTGTCCAAGTTCACATCCATACAAAAGTACAGGTTCTATGTATCACCTAAACTCGTTATTTCGCGTTGCAATTGACATCATTTTATTGGTCAGTATGTTGTTAATCTTGCAAAAGGCTGCCTTCGCCATGGCCATTCTTGTTCTAATCTCTTCAAGGCATCTCCCATTATATGTTATGACTTCCGATATTATATAATATTATAATTTACTTGTATATTACATTGTGGTATTTCCTTCTTCTTAGTGACGACCATAATCTGTGTCTTCTGGGTACATTTTGCCCCTCTCCAATAGCGACCTAGACTAACATATGTACCAGAAATGACTTTGAAAGCAAAAGTGGCCCACGTAATATTGACAACTTTACCCGTCGACTGCCGTTTGGTCTACACAAGAATGGAGATGCCCAAAGTGCGTCAGGACGCGTACAGAGAGTTCGCTATTTTACTTTCGGGGATACAAAGAACATTCTTCGCTGATTCAGTGACGAAGGATAATATATCGACAAATGTGACCTCCTATTTTGACAGAATGACGGCATATTGCTATAATAGGAGGGTAAGTTAATAAGTAAGTTACAAATTGCTGTAGAAAAATAACTACACATGATAACAAGATGAAACGAGTTTATTTTTATGCATACATTGTCCTTTTATTCCTCAACATAATTTCCACCAACATTGATGCACTTATCTCATCGTTTTATCAGTCCTCCCAACCCGGCTGCATAGAACTGCGTGCGTTGTTTCCATTTACCGGCCATCCCACAGAACTGTGTGACTTACTTATTGACTCGCCCTCATAACTTTTTTCTACCCAGCTATGCACCGCTTCACGGGACAAACATTTGTCAGTATAAACACTGAAAACCCACCTTAGCGGGAGACATTTTGCGAATGACGCCGAAGCTGAATGTGAAGCGAAAACGTGGTTTAGAAAATAGAGCACGCAGTTCTATGCTGCCAGTGTGGGAAGACTGATAAAACGATGCGATAAGTGCATCAATGTTGGTGGTAATTATCTTAAGAAATAAAGGGACAATGTATGTATAAAAATAAACTGGTTTCAAGTTGCTATCGTATTTAGTTATTTTTTCCACAGCCATTTGTGACTTACCTATTAACTTACCCTCGTACTTCACGGATTCAGTGACGAAGGATAATATATCGCTAAATGTGACCTCCTGTTTGGACAGAATGACAACATATTGTCATAATAGGTTCATGGTGTTATGTTTTGTTTAGTGGCATCTTCCATAATTGCAATGTCCAGGGAATGGAAATTTACATTAAGATACTCGTTCATTTGGTTCTGTATCATGTTTGGTGCAAACCTTTTTTATCACCAAATCAGTTAATGATGGTTAAACTTGTAAAACTGTCCCCACTAAACCTAACACAATAAAAGCGTGGGAAAGGTGCACGTTACAAGGCTAGACCCTACCGTCGGACGTGTGAGACTGCTACAGGTGTAAGGCCAGTCGTGCCTTTTGTTTCTACCTGTATGAAAAAAAGAACACTAACAACGACGGAGAAAAGACATAGAGACAAGGCGGTTTGTGTACAGCGGTGTTCAATACATTAACACGTGATACACACAGCCTTGTTCAATGCACTATCACATGATACATGTTCGTGTCCCAGGGAAACTTATGTTCACATCTTTCACGTGTTTTGTTTTAAAGCGTCAGTACTGCTTAAAAGTTAGTAGCAAGTCCTATACAGGACGTCGCAATCAACTCCAGTATTTGTTGCCTGTTTGTGATTTACTAGGGTACTTTATATTCAGTCTTTTGGCATTCATAAGAATACGAAAGGCAACAGGAGCTTTCATAGTACTAGACATTTTGGGGAAGTCAAAGGAACTAAAATTGTATGTCGGTATTACTGTATGGGTTAGAAATATTGAGAACAACTTAAAGTATTACACGTAAACTATAACACGTAAAGGGAGTCTCTGTGGCGAAGTGGTCAAGCCATTTGACTCGTGCTCCGAAGGTTGTGGGTTCGATTCCGGGTCGCACCCTTCGGTTTACGAGTTAAATGTTCGTCACTAAAAGCTACGGAGTTCGTGCTTTGTGTGACGCTTTCCGCGCTGCGGAAAGAGACTGAGCCATATGGGATAAAACCCGGTGCGATGAAGTCGACCTTGTCGACTTTTAAGCGACTTTAAGCGACGTAAACTATAAACATTCATTAATTTGTGCCTGCGCAGAATAATGTTTTTTGCGTATCCTTTTACAGGACTTAGCTGTCAACAGCAGCATCTTTCAGCTGTCTGTTGATCTCTTGGCAAGATTACGCTCAGTAGTTTGCCATTGCTTTCTGAGCGGCCGGCTCAGTATCCGCAAGTCACGAGCGGGGGTCGAACCACCTCAGTTCTCGCTCCGCTGCGAGACTCTGCGTGATAAACGGGATTACAGAGAGAAAGTGTTGTAACCCCACAGCCAGAGAGACCGGCCTGCGCAGAATAGTGAGAATAAAATGGTATGACAGAATCGCCAATGTAGAGATCATGGAGAGAACTAAACATATTCCAGTGAACCAAGAGGAGAGGAAAAGCAGCTAGAGTAGGATAGGACACACACTGAGAAAACCCGAGGACAATATAACTAGACACTCTCTTGTCTGGAATCCACAAGACAAACAAAATAGCGGGGTGCACTTGATGAACACAATTATAGAAAGAGGTGGATAATATTGAGAGGACATGGGGGGAGCTGATGGAGATAGAATAATATGGGATCACTTGGGGTGATTTGGTTACGGTCTACGCCCTAATGGGAAATAAAGAACAGAAGAAGAACAAGAAGAAGTCGAAGAAGAACCACACCAGCAACAGCAGCAGCAGTGGTTGCAGACGTGGAACGGGAATGGAAGAGGAACAGGAAGAAAACATTTGCCATTGCTTTCCGAACGACCGACGCTCATACCTGCGACCATTTGTGAGTGATTGATTCAAAAACTCTAATCGACAAGTCCGCGGTGAAATAGTACATTTCAGTTTCTACAGTCCACCAAACCATGCCTCTGTTGACTTGGATTCCCTCACCTCATCTCATCTCATCTCATCTCACCTCATCTCATCTCATCTCATCTCATCTCATCTCATCTCATCTCATCTCATCTCATCTCATCTCATCTCATCTCACCTCATCTCATCTCATCTCATCTCATCATGTTCCTCTTGTACCTTGTGGTGTCGAGGTGAAGTATAAACATCATGAGAGTGCCCGCTTATGGGCTTCATTTATCGATATTCCCATGGACTCTGTTATTCCCTGCGACCATCGTTTACGTGGTCGACCTCTTCCTCTGCTTCCCTCTTGTCTGTACATCATGGTATACTGCTAGTTGGTAACCTATTTGCATGGCCAAACCATTTGACTTGCTGCCTTCTAATAAAATATAACCCCCACTTTAGTCCTGATTTCTTCATCTCTGATCTTATATCTTCCCTCACCGGTATTTTACATGTCTGAGCACAGAAAGAATATGTGCCACAACAAACACCAGCTGGACGATTCATCCACCTGTATTTTAGATCTCACCATCATCCACTCTTGCAGTGTAACGTTGAGTGGAGTAATAGTTGATATTCCAGCTCCTAGTGGATAGCAATGGATAGTGTCACTCCATGTAATTGTACAATGTCTTTGATGTCGTCAATCCATGTTCTTCTCGTGTGTCCTCTTGCTCTCGTATCATCTCTTTTTTAGCTGGCATCTACTGCCTATAGCGCATTGAAGTGTAGGGCAAGGGAGTCTTGAGATTGAGGAAATAAGACGGCCTGACTAGTTATAGTCACTGCGAACTTGCAGGTTAGGGTTTTCGTTTTGCTCCCGACAGTGAAAACAAATCCACCCTTTACCGAGGGTTCGAACACAGGTCTCCAGAAGGAAAACCCCGTATTATACCCACTCGGCTAGCCATTCCTCTTCTTCTTCTTCAGCTTTTGTGCTTAATTACGTAATTATGGGTTTTGCTTTCAGTAAATGGAAGTCTATCAGTAAGTATCCTATTCATTCATTCATTCATTCATTCATTCATTCATTCATTCATTCATTCATTCATTCATTCATTCATTCCTTCAGTAGCATGTCCTTTGCAGAACCTCGCTCCCATAACAACATTCCGGAAAACCTCTCTATCATATGCAAGATGTCCCGCGTCCGATACACCCCCATCTGGAGATCGTCTGCCACATCCTGCACCCATCTTCTCTTTAGCCTTCCTCTTCCTCTCTTCCTGGACATATACTTCTCCATTATTGTTCTCTCCAAACTTTCATGACATTTCAAGTGACCAGAATATGTAAATTTTCTTTGTTTTATGGTCTTCAGTAATCAACCTTCTTCAATATTCAGCTCTTGTCGTATGGATGCATTTTTTTTTCTTTTATATTTCCAAGATCATCTTTAAACCAGTCTATAACATGTATATTCACAGGCATTTATGCGCTGTTCATCTTGTTTAGTAAGTGTCCAGTCTCATAGGCTTAAATTATCCGATACTGTAATTAAATGCTAGGTATAAATTTTCGAGCAGCCCGTAGAAACACAATTGTATTTAAATGGGATATACCCGTACTATCAAGACAATAGGATACGGGATTACAAAACGATGCTAAGTAAACATTAACAAATGCATCTATTGCAATGTTTTAATTGTAACAAATTAACGCTGAACGTTTGACTCATAGTTAATTCATTGTTTTCTACTTGTCGTAGGCAGATAATGGGATAGTAAAAGGCGAAATATTTATACGTTGTAAAGAGAAACCAGAGTAATGGGATGGTACAATTACCGTACTTAAGACATTAGGAGTATTGAGTGTGTGATTATGGCCCCTTGTGGACTAATTTGAAGTCTGGCTAGCCGTGGAGCTTAATGCGCTTAAACTTCCGATGCGCTGATGCTGAGCTAGATCGTTCAATGCCTACACCGTTCAGTAGGGCTTCAACATAGACTACTTATTCAGAAGGCAATTGCAAATTATTATTTTTTTCTGATGTTTGAGTTGATCGTAAAGTCATGCCAAAGACATGCACCATTTTTACGATTCATTAGTTGATTTATTGATGCATTTATTTATTACCTCTTGCCGTTGTCTCGTTTTACCTGAGGTAAATAATTGTGAGTATTATTATTTAAAAATGTAAAGCGCCACATTTCGTGATGTTGGGTAATTAGGAAAGTTGTAAAGTATGTAAAAAAAAAAAAAAAGCCCAGTTTATACGCATTGAACAGCATAAAGATATATACCGCATATTTCTACAGAACAATCGACACTAGAGGGTTAATGAGGTCAATTTTACGTATGCCACATTTACTTTATAGGGGGCTGCGTGGTCTCGAGATATGGTGTCCGCGTCGAGTGCTGGAGGTCCCGGGTTCAAGCCCCGGTGATGACCGGGATTTTTTCACGTGGGCTTCTAGTAACAAAATTTCCCCTGGTCTCTGGGTAGTGAGATCGGACGCCCGTGTGTATTGTTGCGCCCGTAAAACATCCCTTGGCAGGTGGAAATCGAAAAAGAGTAGCCTAACGGCGCTGCCCGGGCAAAATTTCGAGTTAAAAATCTACTCAAAGTATTTCAGGATCCTTGTCGGTGCTACGGAGTTCGTGCAAGGAGTTGAGTTTCTCCAAACTCAGGTTTGAGTTATGAGGAGAATGGAGCACTTATGGGTTAAACCGTGTGCCGTGATGTTGATCTATCGACTAACTAAACAAAACAAAACTTTATAGAATATGACCAGGTACCCAGTTTAGGGCGAGTCGATCTGGAGGCAAGTCAATGTACACAAAAATCCGACATCGAAACAGATGCAAATACATGACCAGCATTAGGTCAGCTAGGTTGAAAGGGTCTCAAATTTGGCACGCAGGCTCGTCTTACGTTCGGCCCTTTCAATCACTCATCTTTCGTTATCAGTTATATATTGTGCATGGTACATTCACATAAGGAACAACAAAACATTGTCAAATGAATGTTGTAAACCATCCATCCATTACGCGCCATGCCGATAAGCGTGGGCTGTCATGTTATGCCGTCTCACTCGATCACCAGAGTCATGGATCAGCTCCATGTTAATCTCTCGACCATGCCATGTGGCCAAGCCATCCAGGTATTTACTTCTAGGTCTTCCCCTTGGTCTGTTCCCTTCGATCTTACCAGTTGTCACCAAATTCTCCAATTCATTTCTTCTCATAACATGCCCAAAAAATTGTGAGTGTCTACGTCTAATGACTCTAATCAGTTTACGATCTTCATTTGTTTCTTGAAGATCTTGTTCATTGGTCTTTCTGTCTGTCCATGGTATTCTTTGCATTTTCCTCAGAAACCACTTTTCTACAGCCATCAGATGTTTTTCAACCTGACTGCTCATTGTCCACGCTTCACATTGTTGAAAACATAACAGTGCATATTACTACGTTACGAGATAGACGGACAGACAGACAAACAGACAGACAGATAGACAGGCAGGCAGGCAGGCAGGCAGGCGGCCAGGCAGGCAGGCAGACAGACAGACAGACAGACAGACAGACCTACACCCGCACATGCATAAACACATACATGCTGAATTGATAAGATCCCGCGGTCTAAAACATCCGGTGTGCTGCTGCCGAGGTAGCGGGTTCAACCCCTGCATCGGCCAATTGGACTAAAATGTTGACTTCTCGTTCTTGACTTGAGGTTGTAAAATTACAAGCACATCAGACGTCGGGGTGGATTTGCCTGATGGTGAGAGACAACTGTTATAGGGAAAGTTAATTCACATGCAATAGTCAGTCCAGTGTACCAGAAGTACAGTGTGTTTATAAAGTCTCACTACACATTGTATGTAGAACCATTCGATTTGGAGTGCAAAGAATTACTCCAGCAGACGACAGTTATTCGCTGCATATACTTTACCATGGACGACTGTTAAGCACATTTTGTGATGACATCATGTACTCCATTTTTCAAATTTGTTCTAAATACAAAATGTTGTGAGACTTTACAAACACCCGATATTAGCACGTATATAGACTGCGCTTGAGTTTACATTGAGCGAAGGCAAAGAAAACAAATAAACATCGCCATCAGGCTGATTGGGAAATGCGCCGCAGTGGTGTTTGTCGGAGATTATTTGGCTGTTGGTTATCTGAGCTGTATACTTACTTGTATATGTTCTGTTATTATCCATCTTTTCTGTGTGGGCACATTCGAATGTCTTATAGCTACGATGATCTCCCAGCAAGATCTTCTGCCAGTGTAAGGGCACGAAGCACCGGGTGCAGGCTGCTCTCCTCCCCGAGGGAAGGGGGGTTTGGGAGCAGTCATAAGACCCAGTTATGGGACAAGACGAAGACAATGCAACCAAGGCACCAAGCCCAACGAAATGTCTCGAAACATTGTTCGATGTTACAGCAGGAGAAAGACACCCAGAGTCATGACTGGGTTGGGCCCGCCCACAGAGAGTGTCAGGAATATGGAGGGCCGGAACATTCTGGTAAGGGGACATCTTCTGACGATCAGAAGCCTCTTGTCGTGCTTGCGCAGCGGCGGAGATTTATCACTGTTTGTTCTTATACCTTTAAGACTCCCAAATGTAGTATAGGTCCACATACAAATACGTCTATAGAGGCCAGGCACGGCTGGTTGAACGTTAGCTGATTGCTTTCTTGTGGTGCGAGTTAGCCAGATTCTGACCAACCGTCTTTAGTCGCTTTTTACGATATATGTAGATATACAGTGTTAACATCCTTTTCTGTTAGAGGAAACTACTGTAACTCACAGTGCATTCATTACGGACTCAAGGAGCGTGTTTAGTAAAGTGGAGAGAAGAATGTTTCATATGGAATATCTATCCTCGCTTCAGAGGTCACAGATTTTGAGAATTGTATGTGTCAGTGCGGTTAGTGTTGCCAGTGGTGGGTTGAGCTCAATATTTAAATTGTATGTGTGTGTTTTTTGTTTTTTTTTTTGTTGCCCTGGCCATGCGGGAGTGTGGGAGAATGAAGAGACTAATAGGCTGGAAGGGAATGCACCTCTTGGTGGTAGATTGTCTATGGACAAGGGGGAGGTGGTAAAGCGCCTGCGGAACCATGTGGAGAATGCGGAGGAACAGATTGAGAACCTGTATGTGGAAAGAATGATATTGCGGGGGATAGCCAGGTGTTCTGGGAGAATCTCAAAACTGAGATGGAAGACCATAATAACTTTTAATCAGATAGCTATGGGAACGATTAGTAGTATGACTCTTCGCTGACTGTTGAACGAGGGGACAGAGAGCGTATGATAATGTCCTGGGTGAAGCAATGTCGGTTTTTAGCTCAACTCACCTGAGCTTAACTCAACTGAACTCAACCATTCTTTGCGTCGAGTTTGTGGCGGGTAACACATGGACAATCTAACAGACATGATATCCCAAATTTTAAGTAGGGTTCCATCCCAAAGCAAAATACTTGGCTGAGGGTGTCTCTGTGCCGAAGTGGTTATCTTGCCTGCCGCAAGTTCCAAAGGTCGTGGGTTCGATCCCGGGCTACGTCGTTCGGTTCACGAGAAAAATGTATCCGACACTTCTGAGGGGTCGTCGCTGGAGCTACGGTGTTCGTGCTTTATGGGCCGCTTTCGGCAGGCCGCCGTGCGGAAAGAAACCGAGTCATATGGGATCAATCCCGCTGCGGTGAAGTCTATTCGCTTAACTTTTAACCTCCTTTTTAGTACCTGGCTGATGTGACAATTGATGTTTGCCAGTGTAATCTTGTGCCATGGTGGTCAACACACGAATTAACCCATGACGTCAGAGATCGTAATTTGTGGAGAAGCATGATCGCCCACGCTAGCCGGCAAGGCACTGGATGTTGATTCAGGCTTAAATTCCCGCCGTGTATTAACGTTGTCTTGCTTTACTTTTCGCCGGCGCTGGAGCGAAAGCGTTAGAAATGCGACTCGCAATCCGCTATGCCACGCTCGAAACACAGCTGCGGGTGATTTGGAAGCAGACCGTCCTGCGCTGATTTTTATACAATAGTATGAGTGCCGGTCGTTCATAAAGCAACGACAGACTACTGAACGTAAGCTTGCCAATAAATCACAAACAGACAAATTATGCCGGGGTTTACTGCGACGTCCCATCAAGGACATGCAATTAACTTTTATCCATAAAGAACAGTGGACCAAAGCTGAAAGTACGGCGTGTGTCTAGGAAGAACTGCGGCTATCGATATAGTATAGAACAAATTTATATAGTATAGAACAAATTGATATAATATAGAACAATTGATATTGGATTAGAACACTTCAGTTATTGATTGGCACTAATAGTGAGGAAGACACGAACCGACAAACTTTATTTTCAAAGGGTTAAGAATGGGGCGCGCAGGCCCGTCTAACATTCTGCCTTTCTATCACACTCTTTCATACATTATTTCATCCATACATCACTTATGAGGCTAACCAAGAAGAACAGCAATTTGAATAACGAAGACAAACAATACATTTCATGATTTACTGCCTGGCATATTTAGTTGCTGCATCTCGTCAGGTACATACTGCAGAAATCAGACTTTACAAAATAAAGTAATTAGATAAATCCTTCAAGCTAAAATATACAATTATTAGCACAGTAATTTCATTTGTCTACCACGGTAATTTCAAACTGACTATCATGTGTTTATGTTTGTACAAAACGGATCAATGCATCTCAATCGACAATCCAGAACCGCTATTTTACACTTCAACCTGAGTAATTCATTTAATCGCTTCACAGTTGGTAATGGCACTAGTGGCCTAATGGAAGGTAACGTTTCAGAAAATCAAAACAAAATGTCCACGTAGTGAATTTGAATAACTAAGACATAAACAATAGATGTGACGCGATTTATTGTTTGTGTCTTCGTTATTCAAATTTACTACGGCAAAACACCATTATCAAACAGTGTATTATAAAGGCATGAAAAATGTGCAAAGATCAAAACTAAATAACTCACTTTGATTAATTATGTATGTGACAATTATTATTAGCTATGGGGAATATACTTTGATTCTACCAGCAGAGGAGTGCCTGTTATACTACGGGCTAATTATTATTATTATTATTATTATTATTATTATTTTATTATTATAAGAAGTATTAAAGAGGGGAAAATCTAATAGAATGGGCAAATATCAATGATATGATAATTGGAAACACATGGTTTAAACACCATAAAAGACGACTGTACACATGGATAAGCCCTGATAAGAAAATACGCAACCAAATTGACTACATACTAATTAATAAAAGATTTAGAAATGCTTTAATTAATGTAAAGACAATGCCTGGTGCTGACTGTAATAGTGATCATGTACCACTATGTGGACAAATAAAAGTAAAATTAAAGAGAGGGGAAAAAATGGTTAAGAACATGAGACTTAATAAAGAGGTTCTGAAAATAGATAAAGAAATGCAAGAACAATACAGAGTGACTGTGAAAAATAGGTACAATGCAATAACTAAAATACAGAGTATAGATGAACAATGGGAAATGTTAAAGGACTCCATTCATCAAACTAGCAAAGAAGTATTACCGGAGAGAGGAAAAATAGCTAAGAAAAAATGGATGAATGAAGATATCTTAAAACTGATGGACACAAGAAAACAGAGTAAAAATGACAAACAAGAATACGCTAAGATAAATAAAGAAATAAAAGATAAATGTGGGAAGGCTAAAGAAAGTTGGTTAAACGAGCAATGCAAAAAAATTGAATTACATTCCATTAAAGATACAAAAAATATGCACAGACAAATCAGTGAGCTTACAGGAAGAAAAATAAGAATAAATACAGGGTGTTTGAAATCAAAAACAGGAAAGATAAAATTAGAGGAAGATGCTATAATGAAAAGGTGGAATGAGTATATAAGAGAATTATATGAAGGAGAAAGGGAAGAATTAACAGAAGATAGTAACTTAGAAGGTCCACCTATTCTGAAAGAAGAAGTCGCTGAAGCTATGAAACGTATGAAGAAAGGAAAAACAGCTGGGCCAGATGAAATCACAATAGAAGTATTAGAAGTATTGGGAGAATTTGGAGTAGATATATTAACCAAAATGTTGAATGATATTTACAGCAGTGGATATTTACCCAGTGATATGCTGAAATCTGTATTTATAGCTATACCAAAAAGACCAGGAGCAATTGATTGTGAAGATTTGCGTACAATTAACCTTATAAACCATATCACTAAGCTTCTACTCAGAATCATAATGAGAAGAACCAAAAAGAAAATAAAAATGGAAATTAGTGAAGAACAGTATGGATTTGTGGAAGGAAAGGGCACAAAAAATGCAATTTATACATTACGGACACTAATAGAAAGGTCAATAGAGAAACAAAGAGACATATATTTGTGCTTCATAGATTATACTAAGGCATTTGAAAAAGTAAAACATGATGAACTGATTAAAATGTTGGAAGATATCAACACTGATGGAAAAGATTTAAGAATAATAAAGAATATTTACAGGAACCAAGTAGCAGCAATTAAAATGGGAAATAAAGAGGGTAGTTACGAACAGATAAAGCTAGGAGTACGACAAGGGTGTGTCTTGTCACCAGATCTTTTCTCCCTGTATAGCGAAGTAATAATGAGAGAGATCAAAGAGATGCCAGGAATACTAGTTGGAGGTTATAATATAAATAATATACGCTATGCAGATGACGCCGGCTTCGTGGCTTAGAGGTTATGACTTTTCTCCGTAATCTCGTATACTCTCGCCGGTAACGTGATGACGGTTCAAATCAGCAGTGGTTCGAATCGCATCGGTAACTTACGGGGTATGTGAGCCGGCCGCTCAGAAAGCAATGGCAAACTACTGAGCGTAATCTTGCCAAGAGATCAACATACAGCTGAAAGATGCTGGTGTTGACAGCTAAGTCCTGTAAAGGATATGCTAAAAAAAAAAAAAAAAAATGCAGATGACACAGTATTGGTGGCGGATAATTCAACAGACCTACAACAATTATTAGACGTTGTAGTAACAGAGAGTGCAAGGAAAGGACTCTCCTTGAATATCAAGAAAACAGTAACAACGGTAATATCAAAGAAAATGGTGACACCAAAATGTGACATAGAAATAGAAGGGAAAATCCTTAACCAAGTTGATAATTTTAGATACCTAGGGGCATTTATAACATCAGATGGAAGATGTACAACAGAGATTAGGAGCAGAATAGGGCAGGCAAAAGCCGCATTTCAGAAAATGAAGAGTATCTTATGCAATAAGTCACTATCACTGAATGTAAGAGAGTGCTGAAATGCTATGTAGAACCAGTTTTGCTGTATGGCAGCGAATCTTGGAATGTAAATGAACAAATTAAGAAGAAATTAGAAGCAACAGAGATGTGGTTCCTGAGACGAATGCTGCAAATTCCTTGGACTGCCAGAGTAACTAACGACGACTGCCTGAAACAGGCTAATGAAACTAGAACATTATATACAACAATAAGACAGAGACAAACAGCTTTCCTCGGTCATGTGATGAGAAGAGAGGCATTGGAGAACATCGTAACAACTGGAAAGATCGAGGGGAAGAGAGGCAGAGGTAGACCAAGAGAAGTGATGCTGGATGGATTGAGACGGTGGCATGGAGGAATATCAGCAGCAGAGTTGATCCAGAAAACCAAAGACCGAGATCTATGGAGAGCCATGAACGCCTACGCCAGCCGGCACGGCACTTGATGATGATTATTATTATTATTATTACTAGTAGTATTATTATTATTGTTGTTATTATTTTGGGGAAAGGTATTCTGTACTGAGAGAGTGTTCGAATAGTTTATGATTGTATGTATAAGGATTGGCCTTTGATTTCTTGAAAGATTGTTTCACAGCTGCACTGCTGAGTGCGCTAAAAGATCAGAATTAGTTTAATAACCATGAGATTTTTTGTGTGTTTAAAGCTTTCAATATGTGTAATTTTTAGTGTGTTTCTGGATCTCAACATCTAACATTACCTAGCTACAAGTGTCGATTAATACCCGAGAATATGTGTCGCTTGTAACCTTTTGTTGTTTCTGCGTTTTGTTTGATTTTCTTTTCCCTCACTCTCCTTGAACCTAAGCGTAATCCATACGCACTACTTCTAGTAGTGCCGGACTAAATTTTCTGTGTGGATTAGCTTTCCCTATTAGTAGTGTCCCTCGCCATCAGGCGAACTTAGAGGTACTTGTAACTTACGTCCCCAAGGCAAGGACGAGAGGTCAACACTTTAGGCCAACTGACCGGATGAACTCTTTACCTCGGCATCAGCACAACGGATGTTTAGAAAAACATGTTCTTATCCATTCGACCATTCTGACCTCCTTTTTGTCTCAAAGAATATTAACTGCTTTGGCAATAATTTGTTGGTACTAAACTGTGTGTCATTACTGTCAATAGTACCTTGCAGTGTAGGACAGGGGGATCTTGAACCCGAGGAATTAAGGCCGCCAGGCTAGTTCCTGCCAGGACACTCAATTGTCCAGACAGTAGTGTATTGCTGTTAAAGGCAGAGGTAAACGTTCCCCTATGTGAATGTGGAAGACAAGAAGAAACCACCACATTATATTATCTTTCCGAGATTGCATTAGTATCCAGATCTTAGAGTCAGTGACCTACGTTAATAGCTATCCTAGGACATCCTCGTTTTGTAGGGACAGTCATGACCAAAGACCATCTGTGGAGAGACATGAACGTCTGCGCCAAATGGCAATTGATGATGATGGTGATGGATAATGCCGTAGCCTCTAACTGAGCAGGTTAGGGTGGTCTTTCTGTCCTTGACATTAACACACACAAAATCCAATACCCCGTCGAGGATTCGAACGCGGGTCTCCCGAATGAAACCACTCATTCTAACAACACCGTCTGCAGCCCCTCAACAAGAGCAAGTGCTCTTTGCATCGCGTGTAAACAACGCAACCCTGCAACTTTACAAATGTGTGTCAGACTCGTAAAGATAAATCGACGTGACAGCAACTACTCTACTGAATAGCTCGTATCCCGTCTCCGATGTAAATTGGCCGTAAATTGCACTCTCATTTATATAGGCATGCATGTGGAGTAAGGCCGTCTCTGCTGCATTGTGTTATCAAACCAATCTACCAGAATCAATTATTTGATCTTTTTGAAAATATTTATCAAAAATAAAAATTTTAAACAAAATCAAAGTTGCGTGATCTTTGCAGGATGTTGCAGTCAATCCCAGGTTATCTTTCCAGGTAATTTTACGTTCAGTAGATCGCCATTGCGTTCTTAATGAGAAGTAAACATTTTCAACAAGTTCAACTGTCCTGTGTAGGGAATGAACTATCAACCACTCCATCTGGGTACTGGGAGTTTAAGAGCGAGAACTATTATCCTTTCTGCCACGCTGACCTAGTATCAACATAACCTCAAATTAAATAATGGTATATTGATGTGCACCTATTAATGTGTTCAATACTACAGCGGAAATGTCAGTTATGTAGAGGGTGTATTTTTAATGACTGTGCAGTATTTGAAAATATTGCCGGTCCAAGTTTTGTATTCACCTATTATGTTGCATGAACTTTACAAAGGGTGAATACAAATCTTGGACCGGCAATATTTTCAAACTCTGCACAGTCATTAAAAATACACCCGGCACTTACAACTGTATATACGCCGTGTTTCACTTAGAAAACAAGTGAAATGGCTCGGCCACATCGCTAGGCTACCAACTAACAATATACCACAAGAAGCAATGATGTACAGATCAAATGCAACCAAAAGAAGAGACCGACCATGTAAATGACAGACTGGGGAAATAATAAAGTCCAAGGCAATCTCGATATATGATGCCCATAAACGGACATTCGATCGTTGTTTGTGCTTCACTTAGACACCGCAAACAACAACAAGCAAAAGATGAGATGATGATGACGAATATATATAATTTAGAGGTCGCCTCAGCGAAGACTAAGCAACTAACAACTGGGGCGCTACAGAATTTGGCAGGTCCTCCAAAGAGCCGGTTCTCATCAGGACCAATTCATCGCAATAACACAAATGCCAGTCAGCGTGCGCCTCATAAGACCCAAACGAACGCGATAAGTAGAGATGAGTAAATATAGCCAGTTCTATTTCGGACTAACTCGAAAGAGAATAAAGACATGCACGAATATCAAAACTCCTCACACAATACACGGACCTTAATTATAATCGACGCTGCAGAAGCAAGTTGAAAGATGCGGATTGTATTTTGTTTTTGTAAATACTGAGCTGAGCTTAGCAAGGTGACTATCCATTGCCTTCCGGCACGCGTGTTTTGAAATTGTCTTGGAAGGGGAAATTCTTTTTGTAACTGGTTTGTTCTCACATGGTATACCCAACCTCAAATATTAACCAAGAAATGTTTCGGAATGTAAAGGTGTTCGTCGTTAGTTAGTTAGGTAGTTAGTTAGTTAGTTAGTTAGTTAGTTAAGTATCTAATTAGTTAGTTAGCTAGCTAGCTAGCTAGCCAGTTAGTTAGTTAGTTAGTTAGTTAGTTAGTTAGTGAGTTAGTTAGTTAGTTAGTTAGTTAGTTAGTTAGTTAAGTATCTAATTAGTTAGTTAGCTAGCTAGCTAGCTAGCCAGTTAGTTAGTTAGTTAGTTAGTTAGTTAGTTAGTTAGTTAGTTAGTTAGTTAGTTAGTTAGTTAGTTAGTTAGTTAGTTAAGTATCTAATTAGTTAGTTAGCTAGCTAGCTAGCTAGCCAGTTAGTTAGTTAGTTAGTTAGTTAGTTAGTTAGTTAGTTAGTTAGTTA
Source organism: Cepaea hortensis (assembly GCA_963921405.1). NCBI lineage: Eukaryota > Metazoa > Mollusca > Gastropoda > Stylommatophora > Helicidae > Cepaea > Cepaea hortensis. Next base: position 19,766,505 of record OY992897.1, read on the forward strand.
GTTAGTTAGTTAAGTATCTAATTAGTTAGTTAGCTAGCTAGCTAGCTAGCCAGTTAGTTAGTTAGTTAGTTAGTTAGTTAGTTAGTTAGTTAGTTAGTTAGTTAGTTAGTTAGTCGCTGTTCCAGCTTCACGACAAAGGGTCACCCCATTATTCTCCGTTCCTGTGCCAGTAAATATCACACAGCATGCTCCTCACTTCCCCATGTGAAGCGTGGGACAGACAGGAGTCTTGACAAAACTAAAATTGGCCACATTACCCACCGAGTCGCCATTTTTTTTTCGCATAACCTTTACAGGATATCGCTGACAACACGAGCATTTTACCGCTATTGTTTATTTCTTGGCAAGATTACGCTCAGTAGTTTTGCATTGCTTTCTGAGCGGCCGGCTCACTTATTCCGTAAGTCATCAACGCCGCGAGAACCGCTACCAATTCTCGCGCGCTGCGAGACCCTACGTGGAGAAACGGGATTACGGAGAAAGTCGTTTAATACCTCGGCCAGGGAGACCGGCGAGTGGCCATTACTCTATAGAAATATTTGGTTAGCGCCATTCACCAACACGCCTCCAAGTGCGTCAAACGGATCCTTTGCTATAAATAATTTGTCCCGAAGCGATTTTATGCTGTGATGTGAATAAAATTTGGTGGAACTGCGGTAAAGCTGTGAAAATGTAAACAATATAAAATGACACAAAGTAGTGCAGCTTTACGTAACAAAATTACGACACATAAGGACGTTGCGGCGACTAGCCTTCATCAGCAAACAAATACATACACAAAACGAAACATAGTCACGGAGAAGATCTCCTGTGACTACATTAAGACGTGACGACAGGACGAGAAGAAAACAGAAAGATGAAAAAATGCAAGCAATGAAGAGAAAATGAAAATTGGAAAAAAAATGTTCCTACTTACCTCAAAATTCCGAGCTGTGTATGGTCTTTGGTGTGACAGCGCCGTCACAATTTGCATACCTGAACGCGTGTAGGAATAGGTGGCCAATCTCTCCCTCATTGTCCTACACGACAAGCCTAGGTTTCGAACCCGTGTATATTTTGCCGGTACTTTTACTTATACTTTGCTTCACATATAAACCTTAATTACTTTTTTTTGTGTGGTGAATATATTCTGAAAACGTAAAGACCAAATGTATCATTTTTCGATACAATCACCACTACAAACCCTCCAACACCGATTGCTTGGATTCTGTAGAAAAATACACTCTGGGGTCACTACTCGGTGTGTCTGACCCGGTTGTGAACTCTCTGTCACAGAAGTGACGCCGTTTTGAAACTCCCTACTCCACTCATAAACTTGCTGGACTGACAGGCATGCATCACCATACTGGACCTTCGTTCGCCGATGAATTTCTTTAGGTTTCACCCATTCACTGATAAAGCAACGGATAACAGAAAGTTGCACCTCTTTTGTGCATGTTAAACGTTGAGCGGTCATCTTTACACTGTCATTATGACGCTACCTTGTTCGTATGCACCGGGATACCACGTGCTTTACACTCTTGACATCCTTAACAACAATATTGACAGGTGACGAGACAATGGCATGGTTGGTGTAATTTCTATCACACTTTTAAGGTTTATATTTGAATCCACCTCGTGCATGGTGACGAAAAGGCAGAGTGACATGCTAAACGATGGGAATTTCTACAGCGTCATTATTTACGCTCGACTTATGAAACAGCAACAACCTTATGAAAATTTCTTAAAGACCAAACTAACAAAAGATTAATTGATCACGTGAAAAATACGGCTTATCATCATCTGTTTCTAGCATGTGTATGATATATTGGTATACAGCTTTGAAGAAAATGTATTTCTCATCTCTGTTTATAACATTTGTGTGGTATTTTAGTATACCACTTTGAAGACAATCGATGCTTGTTCTTTCTTATCTCTTTTTTATAATATCTGCATGATATATTTGTATACAACTTTTCATTACATTATACTTCCCGTCTCAGTTTATAACATGTGTTTGATATATTAGTATACAACATTCCACGACATTGTACTTACATTGCCATTTCTAATATTTGTTTGATATATTAGTATACAACATTCCACGACATTGTACTTCTCATTGTCGTTTCTAATATGTGTATATAAGTATACAAAATTCCACAGTATACTTCTCTCTGCCGTTTCTAATATGTGTATGATATATTAGTATACAACATTCCACGACATTGTACTTTCTCATTTCCGTTTCTAATATTTGTATGATATATTAGTACATAATTTTAAATTACAATGTACTTCTCATCTCTGTTTCTAACGTGTATGCAATGTGTGTATGTAATGTATTAGTAAACAACTTTCTTTAACGACCATCTAATTCTCAGGGCCAACCATTGGTGGACCAGCGGATCCGGTCTTGGATCAGATATGAGATGGACAGGAGATGGTTCTCTAGTCCCGCTGTCTGCCGGAATGTGGGCCAATCAAGAGGAGATGACTTCAATAGAAAGTGGAGAACATATTGTCTTTGTTTACAAGGGTAGGATTTGTGTAAAATGAAATTATATTCACGCGTTACATTGGGTCATTATTCCCCTTATTCGCCATCAGCTGTGTTTCGTACGCGAACGCCGGATTACGAATTTCGCTTTTGCCACAGATCTGGCCCGATACAAAGGCTTCCAGGTAAACAACGGAAATGACCTTGTTGTCCCGTCATGTGACGCATTTAGCATGTGGTGCTAACACTTAAATGTAACGGTTACTCGGCACTCGAGAGGTAATATCAAGAATAAACATCATAGCACTCCGGACATCCCCACAAGTATCCAGGCCCCATCTTCAGTAGCCAAAGAAGAGTTCCCATGCTAAAGGTACTTGTGGTAGCCTGATTGAACAACCGCCTGCCCTCGAGAGGGCATGTGGTCAATATAACATCAGAGGCTTTTATTTCCCATACCATTTTCTGGTACCTATTCTATGATGGGCCAAGTTGGCGTTCCAAGTCAATTCAAAACACATGCCTTATGCGGTTTCATACCTTTAAAGTCGCTTAAAAGTCGACAGGGTGTACTTCATTGCACCGGGTTTTATCCTATATGGCTCGGTCTCTTTCCGCAGCGCAGAAAGCGTCGCATCAAGCATGAACTCCGTAGCTCTAGCGACGACCCACAGGAGTCTCCGAAAAATTTAACTTGTGAACCGAAGGACGCGGCCCAGAATCGAACCCACAACCTTCGGAGCCCGAGTCAAACGGCTTGACGACTTCGCCACGGAGACTCACCTGCTAAAATCTACAGTTTCATACCCATGACCATCAGGTGACCAGGGTCCAGTGTTAGTCACTGTGCCACCGCAGCTTTTAGACACACAGTTAGTTGCATATCCGTTGCAGGACGTAGCAGTCAACTCCTGCATTTCTGGGCTGTTTGTGATTCCTGGGAAAGTCACGTTCAGCAGTTTGCCATTGGTTTCTGAACGAGCGGCACTCATACCATTGTATATAAACCAACGCTATGCGGTCTACTGCCAAATTGCCCGCAGCTTATTTCGATCGCGGTATGCGGGATTACGAACTGCGTCCGTGACTCCTTCGCCACAGAGCCGACACAGAGACATACTTTACTATCACTGTATTGATTGACACTCATCATACTGTGCCTTGCTGGCTGGCGTGGACGATCATGCCCATCAACAAATTGTGATCTCCCACGCCGTGGATCAATCCCTGTGTTGACTCCCTTCTGTGCCACGACACAAAACTGTCAAGATTCTTCTCAAGCTCTCTTCCTCTATCTATCTTTCCGCAAATCTTTCCGGCTGCCACAACATGTTCC
>OY992897.1:19775319-19823852 GCA_963921405.1 Cepaea hortensis
TCTCAAACTCTACTATATTGTTTATAGTTCTCTTCACGAACTCTGCCATATTGTGTTTATTCTCCTCATGAACTCCACTATAATATGTCCAGTTCTATCCAGTAATGGCCTCTTTCCCCTTCATTATGTGTATATCTGGATGGCTTGGCTACGCTGTATGGTCGAAACAAGAACACTGAGCTGCTCCACAACTCTGGTGATCGAGTGAGATAACAAAACTTGACCGCCCACGCTTACCGGCATGGTACATGATAATGAGTTCTGTTCATGAACTTAATTATACGTAGTTTAGTTCTCTTCATGAACTCCACTATAAGTTATCTAGCTCTCTTAATAGACTCTACAATTTTGTGTCTACTTCTGGTCAGGAACTCCACTTTCACTTCAGAAATGAACGTTACTGTATGTGAAGAAACGCTATTGTTGTTCCCAACAGCAACCCAGAGGCAGCCTACAAATGGTACCGCGACCAGGGCGCCGGAACGATGAGCGAGATGACAAGCACCTCCAGGTACACAATAACCAACGGCAAGCTGACCATTAGCAATCCCGAGGAGTTGAAAGATGAAGGGATGTATCAGTGCCTGGCCTCCAACACCATCGGGTCAGTGCTGTCAGATCCGGTCAGGATCAGTTTTGGATGTACGTTGTTGTATATGTTTTATATGTTTGATTGAAAATGTGCGTAGTTATTCATTATCACAGATTACACTTATACCCTTCACCATAAGATCTGGAGTACGACAAGGGTGTGCCCTGTCCCCTCTCTTTTTCATAACATATATAAACAACATATTTAAAGAAACCAGCCAAACAGAGACAGCAAGAATACCGCATGTCGAGAACACAGAAGAAGAACCATCTGCACATCTAACCATTAAAGAACTCCTGTTTGCGGACGAGCAAGCACTAATAGCAAAATCAGAAGCTGAATTACAAGACAACATGAATAGTCTAAACGAAATGTGTAGGGAACATAACATGAAAATTAGCACAAGCAAAACATAGGTAATGACTATAAATAAAGAAGAACAAACAATAATAATTCACCAAAACGAACATCCCTTGAAACAAATAAAGAGTTTCAAGTACCTAGGAAGTATAATATCATCAAATGGCAGATCAGAAGACGAGATCGAAAATAGGTGCAATAAGGCAAATCAACACATTGAACAAATGGCACCAATACTAAAGAACAAACATATATCAATAACTACTAAGAAAGCACTTTACAGCGCAATCTTCCTACCATATCTATGCTACCAATGCCAAACCTGGACAATGACGGAAAAAGAGAAAAGAAAAATCACAACAACAGAAATGAGATTCCTGAGAAGAATACTCAATGTATCAAGAAGTGATAAGATCAGAAATGAAGAAATCAGGACTAAAGGGAGAGTTAAAGCAGCACTAGATTTTATTAGAAAGCAGCAAGTCAAATTGTTTGGCCATGCAAGTAGGTTACCAGTCAACAGCATACCACAACAAGCAATGATATACTGAACAGATGGAAACATAGAAAGAGGCCTACCACATAAACGTTGGACGGAGGGAATAGCAGAGTCCATGGGATATCGATATATGAAGCCCATAATCGGGCACTTTCACGAAATTTATACTTCACCTCGACACCGCAAGGTACAAGAGGAACATGATGAGATTAGATGAGACACTTATACCGAGATTCTTAATATAGGACCGATGCTCGTAAAGGTTAACCTGCTCAACAAATGCCTGAAGACGTTGGATGTGTCGCTGAAAGGCGCAAATATCGCAGCTCAGCTTGCTAATAGGCACAGTGCATTTTAATCCGAAACAAATGTTTCGGACGAACGAAGAATAAGAGTAACCGACAAATCCAAACATCCACCTCATCTAAGGCTATGATTCTTTCCCCCCTCCCCCTTTAGCCAGAAAAATAAATGCCATTCACTTTATCGCGGATTCGAACCCGTGTCTCCTTAATGAGACACAGCGTTCTAACCACTAGACCAGACACTCGTTTGCTATCATTAGTGATTTATCTACGACATTATTAATTCACCAAGGCTGTGGTCGTTTTCTCCACCCTCCCTCCCCACCTTACATAGATTTTAATTTGTTGCGTATCCCTTACGGGACGTTGCAGTCAACACCAGCATTTCAGCTGCTGTTGATGTACTAGGCAAGTGTTACGTTCAGTAGTTTGCCATTGCTTTCTGAACGACCGGCCCCTATACCTTTTTCGAAAAAACCAGCACCGCCGTGTTTCGAACCCGGGTATACGGGCTCGCAAACCGCGTTCGCAAGCCCTTTAGCCACAGAGACCGATCTTACATAGATACAGATATAATTATCTTGTCTGGACTTTTAGGTCTGTTTACATTACGTACCGGCTCTGCGGCGAAGGGGCTGTGAATGAAAATTCTCAATCCCTCATGTCGCATTTGAAACACAGCTGCGAGCGATTTGGAAGCAGACCGCCTTACGTTGGTTCCCATATGAAGATATCAGTGCCAGTCTTTCAGAAAGCAATAACAAACTACTGAACGTAAACTTGCTAAGCAATCACAAACATCCAAAAATGCTGGGGTTAACTGAGAAGTCCTGTAAAGGCTATGCAATTAACTTTAAATGACTTGAAACAGATATACGTAAAACAAGGATGGGAATGGTCAACTTTTATGGTACATGAACTCCACAGAGAGTTAATTCAAAACTTGGAACGGCAATATTTTCAAATACCTCACGGTTCATTAAAAATACACCCTATACTAGCGCTATTTGATGAAAAATCATCAGGGCGGCGTTCCTCTGACTGGAGGAAAACAGCACACGCGTGTCGTGATTATAACTAACTCACAAAGTATGATGAGAAATGGGAAGACAGGCATGCTTCTGACAGAGTGGCAGGCTTCCATTTAACAGTCACAAACAGAGAGCATCTGTTGGACACCCCTCCCCTCCCCTCACTCCCCCCCCCCCACCAGGACATGCAAGTGTGGTGGGAAACGAGCAGGCAGACAGTTTGGTTGGGTGTGCACCACTCGGTGATGTATTGGTGCATCAAAAGGCAGATGTGCTCGGGACCCTTTGGAATCGTGTGTATAGTGCAAGAGAACAGCTAGATCTCATGGTTTGGTGAGAATGGTGCTGCAGGGAGAATAACCACAGGATCTGACCGACACTCATAACTTCCAGGAAATGCCAGACGGACACATCATCAGACTGCTATTGTTACCATTAAGACGGAGCGAGTGTGCGAATGTCCCGATTGATGTGACATGGGTTCTTGTCGCAACTCAAGTCAATCCTGAAGAATCACATCTCACAATTCTAAATGTCATATTCCATCCTTTTTGTGAAGTTGTACCGTGTTTCCCCGAAAATAAGACTGGGTATTTTAATAATTTCAGCTTAAAAACGTACATTAGGGCTTATTTTCCGGGGATGTCTTATTTTATTTATTTTGTGTTGTTCAGATTTATTCATGTACAATATTCTTCATTTATTCAAATAAAACAAAATAATTAGTCACATGTTGTTCACAGGACATAGCAGTCAAGCTCAGCATTTAAGCTGTTCGTGATTCCTGGGCAAGTTTTACGTTCAGTAGTTTGCCACTGCTTTCTGAACGACCGGCACCTATACCTTTGTCGTAAATACCAGCACCGGTGTGTTTCGAACCTGGGTATACGGGATTACGAATCGCGTCCGTAACACCCTTCGCCACGGAGATCGGCTTTATTCAAATACAGTCATGTAACCTTCTTATTTAACACGAGTGACGAATTGAATTATGAACCACATCTTTCCATTATCAAGTACGCACCAGTGGCGTCTGTACTCCGACTGGCCATTTGGGTAACAAGTCTCTCATTCTAGCTGACAATCTTAACTAGGGCTTATTTTAGGGGTAGGTCTTATATTAAAAGCATCCTGAAAATCGTTCTAGGGCTTATTCTATGGGTAGGCCTTATATTACAAGCATCCTGAAAAATCGTGCTAGGGCTTATTATAGGGGTAGGTCTTATATTAAAAGCATCCTGAAAATCGTGCTAGGGCTTATTCTATGGGTAGGTCTTATATTAAAAGCATCCTGAAAATCGTGCTAGGGCTTATTCTATGGGTAGGTCTTATATTAAAAGCATCCTGAAAAATCGTGCTAGGGCTTATTATAGGGGTAGGTCTTATATTAAAAGCATCCTGAAAAATCGTGCTAGGGCTTATTATAGGGGTAGGTCTTATATTAAAAGCATCCTGAAAATCGTGCTAGGGCTTATTCTATGGGTAGGTCTTATATTAAAAGCATCCTGAAAAATCGTGCTAGGGCTTATTATAGGGGTATGTCTTATTTTAGTGTGCTATAATTGAACTTGTTAATTGAACTTGTTGAACTTATTATAGTGTGCTATAAATGAACTTGCATCTGGCAAGGCTCCAGGTAAGGATGGGATTCCAATAGAGGTTATCAGGAGTGGGCAAGACACACTCACTATACAGATCCATCAGCTAATAGAGCTATGCTGGCGTGAAGGACAAGTCCCACAGGATTTCAAAGATTCAAGCATCATAACACTGTACAAGAACAAGGGCGATCGGAGCGACTGCAACAACTATAGGGGTATCTCACTTCTGTGTATTGTTGGAAAAGTATTTGCCAGAATTGTTCTGCGCAGACTTCAAGTCCTAGGAGATCAAGTCTACCCCGAATCACAGTGTGGCTTCCGACAGAACCGGTCTACCACTGATATGATATTCTCATTGCGACAAATGCAAGAAAAATGCCGTGAACAGAATCAACCACTGTTTATTGCCTTCATCGACCTCACAAAGGCATTTGATTTGGTCAGTCGTGAGGGTCTGTTCAAGGCACTAAAGAAGATTGGCTGCCCACCAACTCTTCTGTCCATTGTGGAATCGTTCCACACAGGCATGAAGGGTAAAATCAAGTTTGATGGTGCAACTTCTGAAGAATTTGAAATCAAGAGTGGAGTTAAGCAAGGTTGTGTACTAGCTCCCACCCTCTTTGGAATATACTTTTCACTTCTACTGAAATATGCATTTCGTGATCAGGATGGTGGTATATACATTCACTCACGCTCAGATGGCGGCCTCTACAATGCTCAGAGATTGAAGGCTAAGACCAAAATTAGGAGGGCACTGATCAGAGAGTTGCTTTTTGCAGATGATGCTGCAGTTACGACCCACTCTGAGGAAGAATTGCAATGTCTACTATCTGCATTCTCCAATGCTTGTTCTGAATTTGGTTTAACAATTAGCAAAAAGAAGACACAGATTATGTCACAAGGTGCACATGGGGTACCATCAATCTTTATTGACGACGCCGAACTAGAGATAGTAGACCATTTTACATATCTAGGATCGGTGGTAAATAGCAAATTATCCCTAGATCAGGAAATCAACATCCGGATTGGTAAGGCAGCAACAACAATGAACAGGTTAAGAAAAAGAGTCTGGGAGAACAGGAAGCTTACTGCCAAAACAAAAGTCCTTGTCTATCAAGCCTGTGTCCTTAGTACTCTTCTCTATGGCAGTGAAACCTGGACAACTTACTCACACCAAGAGAACAATTTAAACAGCTTTCATATGCGGTGTCTGCGAAGAATTCTTGGTATTAAGTGGCAAGACAAAATCACAAATACTGAAGTATTGGAAAGTCCATGCTCAGTCTTCGTAGACTTAGATGGATAGGACATCTTAGGCGGATGGATGATGGTAGAATACCAAAGGATATCTTTTTTGGTGAATTACAGATGGGTAAGAGATCTCAGGGTCGGCCTCTACTACGATACAAAGATGTGTGTAAGCGGGACATGATTGATACAGGCATTGATAATGCACATTGGGAGCAAGTCGCCGCTGAACGTGTTGCATGGAGGGCAAATATCAGAAATGGAATAAAGTCAAAGGAGAAAATTATTGCAGAAAAGTCACACACCAAGCGTTTGAGACGTAAGATGGTGCATGATGGTGGAAATGACCACGTGTTCACATGCACCCACTGTGAACGGACATTTACAGCGCAAATTGGCCTTATCAGTCACACTCGCTACCGCCATAGTTAAAAGTTATTATGCCTTTTTAAAGCACAAACTATCGTCTGTCAAGACGGCAAGGTGCCAATGTGTGTCTTATTTTAGGGGAAACGCTCCATATAACAATAACTCTTGTAGCTGTAACCTGCCTTTCCTTTACTGTATGAAGTGTTATGGCCGCCACAGTTTGTAGACCTGAGTGCATGGAGGAAATAGTCGTCAGTCTTTCCCACACATAGCACACGAGCGAGGCCAGCATGACCGAATGGATAAGATCGCTTGCTTTTAAACTTCCGGTGTGCTGATGCTGAGGTAGCGGGTTCAGCCCCTACACCGGTCAATTGTATTAACATATTGATTTCTCGTCTTTGACTTGGGGACGTAAATTACAAGTATCTCAGAAGTTGGTGTGGGCTCGTTTGATGGCGAGAGATACTGGTAATAGGGAAAGCTATTCCACACGCAAACATCAGTCTAGTGTGTACTACGTCGGAGTTCAGAAAAAAGTATCAAAGAAAGGCTCGCGGGAGTCGAATTCGTATAATAGAGCGCATATTCCATTATGAACGTAACCTCCGGACGATGACACCAACGCTTCCATACTGTAGTGTTGAAAATACACAGCATAGGGTGAGACGTAATTTCAGCTCCCGTGCGATAGCTACGAGTAATACCCACAAGTAATCTATATTATTGCCGGTTCCGTGGCAAAGTTTTACGAACATGGTTTGTAATCCCGTATACCCGCGTTCGAAACACCGTTGCAAGCGATTTAGCAGCAGACCGTGTTGCGTTGGTTTTGCTTTGGTATCGGTACCGGTCGTTTAGAAAGCAGTGGCAAACTATTGAACGTAAACTTACCAAGAGATCACAGCGGCAGAAATGCTGATGTTGACTGCGATGTCCTGTAAAAAGGATATGAAAACAAAAATCTGTATTATTAGACACATGTACATTTTAGTGGGACCGCTGACCCATTTGAAACCCATTTACCCTGTTTGTACTCTTGCGTTGCAGTTATACACGAGTTCTCCAACCAACCGCCAGGGGGCGTGACGGCCAAATTGTATCAGGGGATTGCAATCGCTTGCCAACTGCCGGCGTACAACCCAGGTACTGGTTCTGATGGTGAAGTTTGTGTCCTTGGGTATACGCAATTGTACACAGATGATATTAAAAATGTGGTGGTTTGTTATGTTATTTTGTTATTGTTTTTGTTATTATTGTTGCTGTTTTCGTTGTGTTGTTGATGTTGTTGTTGTTTGTTGTTGTTGTTCTTTCTTCTCTTTCCTTCTTTTCCTTTTTCTCTTTCTTCTTCTTCTTCTTCTTCTTCTTCTTCTTCTTCTTCTTCTTCTTCTTCTTCTTCTTCTTCTTTCTTTCTTTTTCTTCTTTCTTCTTCTTCTTCTTTCTTTCTTCTTCTTCTTTCTTCTTCTTCTTCTTCTTCTTCTTCTTCTTCTTCTTTCTTCTTCTTCTTCTTTCTTCTTCTTCTTCTTCTTCTTATTCTTCTCCTCCGCCTCTCCTCCTCCTTCTTCTTCTTCTTCTTCTTCTTCTTCTTCTTCTTTTCTTCTTCTTTCTTCTTCTTCTTTCTTTTCCTTCTTCTTCTTCATCTTCTTCTTCTTCTTCTTCTTCTTCTTCTTCTTCTTCTTCTTCTTCTTCTTCTTCTTCTTCTTCTTCTTCTTCTTCTTCTTCTTCTTCTTCTTCTTCTTCTTTCTTCTTCTTCTTCTTCATCTTCTTTTCTTCATCTTCTTCTTCTTCTTCTTCTTCTTCTTCTTCTTCTTCTTCTTCTTCTTCTTATTATTATTATTATTATTATTATTATTATTATTATTATTATTATTATTATTATTATTTCTTTCTTCCTTCTTCCTTCTTCCTTCTTATTTCTTCTGTCTTCCTGCTTATTTTTTACTTTTTGCGGTGTCAGAGGTTTGCAAAATTAGTTTACAGCTATACCCGAAATCTATTTTCCCAGAAGGCATCAGCAAGCTAGTGGAAAAGTGGACCAAATGTGTTATCAGGCAAGGGGACTATGTTGAAAAAAATAAAAAGGAACCCACACACACATGCACACAATTTATGGTATTGTAAAATAAATGTTTATAACATTCTGGCTACTTATTATTTTTTCCTCTCGCGTTAAACAAGAGCATAAGCCTCGCTGGGCTGATGTTTCCGTGTGAGCTAGCTTCAGCTAGCTTTCCTTATTACCAGTCTCGCTGGACATCAGACCAACCATCTCCAACTTCTGAGGTACTTGTAAGTTACGTCCCTGGGTAAAAGGCGGAAAAGTCAATATTTTAGTCCAAGTAAACGGTGTAGGGATTGAACCTACTGCCTCACCATCAACAAACTGGAAGGTTAAAAACGAGTGCTATTATCCATTCGGCAATGCTCACCTCCGTGTTATTAGTGACTTTTCCTAGTATTTGTTTGCAAAACATGATAATTCTGATAGTAGTTTCTTTGATCTTCTGTCCTTGTTTTCTTTTTCTTTTTTTTTCTTTTTTTTAAATATCCTTTATAGGACTTTGCAGTCAACATCAGCATTTTTCAGCTGCTGTTGATGTACTAAGCAAGATTACGCTCAGTACTTTGCCATTGCTGTCTGCGCAACCGGCTCACATACCCCTAAGTTACCAACGCGGCGAGAACCGCTACCGATTCTCCCGCAGGTTACATTACTCACGAGAATATAAGGATTACGGAGAAAGACGTTAACTCCTAGGGCCAGGGAGACCGGCTTTGACCATGTAGAATGACATTAATTGTAAACGCTGTTGAATTCTGGTGCTAATTTCTTGTTTCATGCCCTCCCTCTCAGCGGTGTCTGTGAAATGGTACAAAGAGGACGACGGCCCCAACTTTATGAGAACCGACCTTCACCCGTATATATTCGTCTCCAACAACGGCAAGCTTTACTTCTCAGAGATCTCACAAATGGATGCAGGTAGAGTTTACTCACTGTTGATTATAGGTTGTTCAGTCACATGCATTTGTGGATGACTCTCCTGATTATGTCTAGTGTTCGTCACACGTACTTGTGGACGCTTCACTGATTGTGTTTAGTGTTCGTCACATGTGCTTGTGAACTCGTCTCATAATTACGTTTAGTATTCTTCAAAGTACTTGTGAACGTCTCTCCTGATTATGTGTTGTGTTCGTCAAAGTACTTGTGATCGTCTCTCCTGATTATGTGTAGTGTTCGTCAAAGTACTTGTGAACGTCTCTCCTGATTATGTGTTGTGTTCGTCAAAGTACTTGTGAACGTCTCTCCTGATTATGTGTAGTGTTCGTCAAAGTACTTGTGAACGTCTCTCCTGATTATGTGTTGTATTCGCCAAAGTACTTGTCAATGCCTCCCCTAATTATGTTTAGTGTTTGTCAAAGTACTTGTAGACGCCTCTCCTGGTTTTGTTTAGTATTCGTCACTTGTACTTGTGGATGCCTCTCCTGATTATCTTTAGTGTTCGTTAAATGTTTTTGTGAACGCATCTCCTAATTATGTTTTGTGTTCGTCACAAGTACTTGTAAACGCCCAACCTGGTTTTGTTCAGTGTTCGTCATATTACTTGCTGACGCCTCTACTGATTTTCTTTAGTGTTCTTCAAAGTACTTGTGGACGCCTCTCTTGATTTTGTTTAGTATTCGAGACATGTGCTCGTGAACGCCTTTCCTGGTGCTGTTTAGTGTTAGTCAAAGTACTTGTGGCTGCTTCTCCAGATTATCTTTAGTGTTCGTCATATGTACTTGTAAACGCCTCTCTTGTTTATCTTTAGTGCTCGTCTCACGTATTTCTGAACGCCTCTCCTGATTATCTTTAGTGCTCGTCACACGTACTTGTGAACGCCTCTCCTCATAATCTTTATTCCTCTTCAAACGTACTTGTGAACATCTCTCCTGATTTTCTTTAGTGCTTGTCACACGTACTTGTGAACGCCTCTCCTGTTAATCTTTACTGCTCTTCAAACGTACTTGTGAACACCTCTCCTGATTTTCTTTAGTGCTTGTCACACGTACTTGTGAACGCCTCTCCTGTTAATCTTTACTGCTCTTCAAACGTACTTGTGAACACCTCTCCTGATTTTCTTTAGTGCTTGTCACACGTACTTGTGAACGCCTCTCCTGTTAATCTTTACTGCTCTTCAAACGTACTTGTGAACACCTCTCCTGATTTTCTTTAGTGCTTGTCACACGTACTTGTGAACGCCTCTCCTGTTAATCTTTACTGCTCTTCAAACGTACTTGTGAACACCTCTCCTGATTTTCTTTAGTGCTTGTCATACGTACTTGTGAACGCCTCTCCTGTTAATCTTTACTGCTCTTCAAACGTACTTGTGAACACCTCTCCTGATTTTCTTTAGTGCTTGTCACACGTACTTGTGAACGCCTCTCCTGTTAATCTTTACTGCTCTTCAAACGTACTTGTGAACACCTCTCATGATTTTCTTTAGTGCTTGTCACACGTACTTGTGAACGCCTCTCCTGATTATCTTTAGTTCTCGTCACACATACTTGTGAACGCCTCTCCTGATTATCTTTAGTTCTCGTCACACATACTTGTGAACGCCTCTCCTGATTATCTTTAGTTTTTATTTTTCCTTCAGTTTAAACGCAGGTGTAGTTCACATTGGACTGACTTTTGCATGTCGGGTAGCTTTCTCTATTACCAATATCCCTCGCCATCAAGCGAACCCACCCCGACTTCTGAGGTACTCGTAATTACGTCCCCAATTCAAGGATGAGAAGTCAAAATTTTAGTCCAACTGACCGGTGTAGGGGTTGAACCCGCTACCTCAACATCAGCACACCGGAAGATTCAAAGCGAGCGCTCTTATCCTTTCGACATTGCTGAATTCATTATCTTGAGTGTTCGTCACATGTATAAGAATACATGTTGATGCCACTCGTCACTATTGCAATCTGTACTTTCATTGTCACTTTAGGGGTAGTGAACGCAATTTAATAATCCCGACAGACTGGGTCCGAACATACACCTCACGATAGAATCCCAAAAAGTATCTATCAACCACTGACGCCTGTTTCTACCCACCCTCTTAATAATCGTCATCATTGCATACCAGGTTGAACAAACTGGATCTTTTCTTTTTTCTTAAAGAACACATTGATTCATAAATGTGATTGCTCTTCTTGATTCATAAATGTGATTGCTCTTCTTGATTCATAAATGTGATTGCTCTTCTTGATTCATAAATGTGATTGCTGTCCTTGATTCATAAATGTGATTGCTCTTCTTGATTCATAAATGTGATTGCTCTTCTTGATTCATAAATGTGATTGCTCTTCTTGATTCATAAATGTGATTGCTCTTCTTTATTCATAAATGTGATTGCTCTTCTTGATTCATAAATGTGATTGCTCTTCTTGATTCATAAATGTGATTGCTCTTCTTGATTCATAAATGTGATTGCTCTTCTTGATTCATAAATGTGATTGCTGTCCTTGATTCATAAATGTGATTGCTCTTCTTGATTCATAAATGTGATTGCTGTCCTTGATTAATAAATGTGATTGCTCTTCTTGATTCATAAATGTGATTGCTCTTCTTGATTCATAAATGTGATTGCTGTCCTTGATTCATAAGTGTGATTGCTCTTCTTGATTCATAAATGTGATTGCTCTTCTTGATTGATAAATGTGATTGTTCTTCTTGATTCATAAATGTGATTGTTCTTCTTGATCCATAAATGTGATTGCTCTTCTTGATTCATAAATGTGATTGCTGTCCTTGATTCATAAATGTGATTGTTCTTCTTGATCCATAAATGTGATTGCTCTTCTTGATTCATAAATGTGATTGCTGTCCTTGATTCATAAATGTGATTGTTCTTCTTGATTCATAAATGTGATTGTTCTTCTTGATTCATAAATGTGATTGCTCTTCTTGATTCATAAATGTGATTGTTCTTCTTGATTCATAAATGTGATTGCTCTTCTTGATTCATAAATGTGATTGTTCTTCTTGATTCATAAATGTGATTGCTCTTCTTGATTCATAAATGTGATTGCTCTTCTTGATTCATAAATGTGATTGCTGTCCTTGATTCATAAATGTGATTGCTCTTCTTGATTCATAAATGTGATTGCTCATCTTGATTCATAAATGTGATTGCTCTTCTTGATTCATAAATGTGATTGCTGTCCTTGATTCATAAATGTGATTGCTCTTCTTGATTCATAAATGTGATTGCTGTCCTTGATTCATAAATGTGATTGCTCTTCTTGATTCATAAATGTGATTGCTCTTCTTGATTCATAAATGTGATTGCTCTTCTTGATTCATAAATGTGATTGTTCTTCTTGATTCATAAATGTGATTGCTCTTCTTGATTCATAAATGTGATTGCTGTCCTTGATTCATAAATGTGATTGCTCTTCTTGATTCATAAATGTGATTGTTCTTCTTGATTCATAAATGTGATTGCTCTTCTTGATTCATAAATGTGATTGTTCTTCTTGATTCATAAATGTGATTGCTCTTCTTGATTCATAAATGTGATTGTTCTTCTTGATCCATAAATGTGATTGCTCTTCTTGATTCATAAATGTGATTGCTGTCCTTGATTCATAAATGTGATTGCTCTTCTTGATTCATAAATGTGATTGTTCTTCTTGATTCATAAATGTGATTGCTCTTCTTGATTCATAAATGTGATTGTTCTTCTTGATTCATAAATGTGATTGCTCTTCTTGATTCACAAATGTGATTGTTCTTCTTGATTCATAAATGTGATTGCTCTTCTTGATTCATAAATGTGATTGCTCTTCTTGATTCATAAATGTGATTGCTGTCCTTGATTCATAAATGTGATTGCTCTTCTTGATTCATAAATGTGATTGCTCTTCTTGATTTATAAATGTGATTGCTCTTCTTGATTCATAAATGTGATTGCTGTCCTTGATTCATAAATGTGATTGCTCTTCTTGATTCATAAATGTGATTGCTGTCCTTGTTTCATAAATGTGATTGCTCTTCTTGATTCATAAATGTGATTGTTGTTCTTGATTCATAAATGTGATTGCTCTTCTTGATTCATAAATGTGATTGCTCATCTTGATTCATAAATGTGATTGCTCTTCTTGATTCATAAATGTGATTGTTCTTCTTGATTCATAAATGTGATTGTTCTTCTTGCTTCCTTTGTGTGTGCGTTCTCTAGCTTTGAACTCAAGCGTAGTCTATACCCATGCTGCGACTTCTAGTTCACTGGATTGATTTTTGTGTGTGGATTAGCTTTCCCTGTTTCCAGTATTCCTCACCATCAGGCGAGCCTACTCCGACTTCAGAGGTACGTGTAATTTACCTCCCCAATTATCAAGGCTGAGATGCCAACACTTTAGTTGGGGTTAAACCCGCTACCTCAGCATCAGCACACCGGATGTTTAAGTACGAGCGCTCCTAACTATTCGGACATGTTTACCTCCATTCTGCTAATACAGGCGGAAATACCTGCTGAATTACTCAGATAACTCTGTGTTCAACACATGAATACCACTGCTTCGTCAATCTGACATCTCCGGTTTGTGTTCAACAGGTGAATACCACTGCTTCGTCAATCTGATATCTCCTGTTGGGCAAATCCTGTCGGCTGCACAATATCCGAGCAGGTCAAGTATGGGCATCCAGCTAGTGGTCACCGGCGACAGTAAGTTATTCTCCCATCTCTGGTTATGTTAACTCATTCCAAGGTCAACTTTAATCCGGTTATGTTAACTAATTCCATGGTTAGAGAATTTCGACAAGATCAATTCTAATCTGATTATGTTAACTAATTCCATGGTCAGAGGATTTCAACAAAGATACATTCTAGTTGTATTATGTTTATTAATTTCATGGTCAAAGGATTTCGACAAGATCAGCTCTTATCTGATTATGTTAACTAATCCCACAGTTAGAGGATTTCCACGATATCAACTCTAATCTGGTTATTTTAACTCATTCCATGATCAGAGACTACCCGAAAGGTCAACTTTACTCTGATTATGTTAACTAATCCCATGATTAGAGGCTAGCGACAAGGTCAGCTCTAATCTGATTGTAATTGTTAATTCAATTGTGAGAGTTTACTCAAATCTGATTGTGTTTGTCAATAAAGATATGGGAGTTTTTTTTTGTTTTTTTTTCAAGGTTGCATATCTTTTACAGGACGTTGCAGTTAACACCAGCATTTTACTGCCGTTTTTAATGTCTTGGAAAATTTTACTTTCAGTAGTTTGACATTGCGGTCTGAACGACCGGCTCCCATACCAACACGTTAAAATTAGCGAGAGGTCTGCTGCCAAATCGGTCACTGTTGTGCTTCGAACGCGGGTAAGCGGCATTACGAATCACGTCCGCAACGCCTTGGCCACGGAGACGGCGATTATTATGAGAGTTTACTATAAGGTTAACTCTAATCTGATTGTGTATGTTAATACAGTTAACAGAGGATAGCGGCAAAATTAATTATAATTTGATAGTGTTTGCTATTTCAATGATCAGAGACAAGTTCAACTTTGATTTCATTTGTCAATTGAATGGCATGATTAATCGTCGTAAGGGACTTTCTGTATCTGCCTTGGTATTATAAACCGCCGAAATGTTGTTATTGCGTTATAATACATGTCTGCTACCATATTAACCATTTTTAAGATATAACTGTGACACACCCCTACTTCCCATGTTCGCCATCAATATTTAATTGATCCAAACACACTTTTTGTTTGGCACTGAATCTGTTAATCTGATTGTATTTCTTAACGCAGTGATCAGAGGCTACCAACAAGATCTAGTCTTAGCAGAACATCTGAGGGCCATTTTAAAGAATTAAAGCATGCTAAGGGGGAACATTGTTTTTCTGAACATAATCTAACAAATGTGAAATACAGGGGAAACCACCACATTTAACCTGTCAAGAATAGGTTTATGCTACATGCGAGTCTTAGTAGTGCAGTGGGTTGCACTTTTGGCTGTCGTTCTTGTGAACATACTTTGGTCTGTCAAGACTGCAAGGTGCCACTCACTCACTCACTCTTGTGAACAAGCGTTCGAATCTCCTGCAAATGATTTTTATTTTAATGATCTTGATTCCATGTCGCCTTGACCACAGTACCCGTAAATTCCTTGGGAATTAAAGGCGGCTTGTAGGAGATATTGACCATATTTCCCCATCTAGTACCAACTGATCTAATCGTATTAGAATAGCATTATATTCCCAACTTGACCAATGACTTAAAAGGTTGTGTGTTATTTTTTTAATAAGGGCTCGCTGTTCCCCCGGAGGCCAGAGCCGCCCCATGAGGTCCCCACCTCCATGGATTTGTTGTGGGCCTTTTAATCCCACTATGTGCCTTTCGGCCCTTAGTGGTCCACTAAGACCCACTGCCAGTGTTAGTGGACAGTGATTTGATTTTGCAGTTGGGTGACCGTCTCTGCATCCTAGCCAGATCAAGCGCAGATAATTTCACTTTACTTTAATTTGCTTAAAAGCTAGATTCTGTTAATGTTCAAAAACCTTTTTTTTTAGCAAATCTTCCAACAATAAACTGAGATATCAATTTGACAATAAGAGTAATTAGTTTGAACAGTTAGCTTCAAAAACATATACAATGCATGCTTTATGCTCAAAGTGTTAAAATGGTTCTTTGTGCAACTTCGATTTTCAGTGGCCATTGATTATGGACCGGAAATACACAACGACTTCCCAGCTGTATTTCCGTTTCCTAGTCTAAGGGGCGAAACTCTGACAATTGAATGCTTTGCTTATGGGAAGTAAGTTAATAATTCCAACAACATACTAAAGGTCTGTTGAGCTGTTTCTGTATCAAACAACTTGTATATGTGTATTGGTGTTGGTTACGTTGGTGAATTATAATCTTTTCCTAACTTGTTTTGACTCGCCCATATTGTTTGTTTGTATGTAAGTAGTCTGTCTGTCTGTCTGTCTGTCTGTCTGTCTGTCTGAAAGGACGGATGGATGGTTGGATGGATACCCGCCTGTCTATTAAGTTGCTTGCCTGTTTGCCTTCCTAGGTGCGTGTCTGTCAGTCTTTTTCTCTGTCGGTCTGTATGCGTGTATGCATGCATGCGTGCGTGCGTGTGTGCGTGCGTGTGTGCGTGCGTGCGAACGAGCGAGGGAGTGTGTACGTGCCTGGGTGGATGGATAGAAGTCTATGTGTGTATTTGTGAAGATATATAGATATGTATGTATGTAAATAGATGGGTAGATGTATAGACATAAAGACAGACAGACAGACAGACAGACAGACAGACAGACAGACAGACAGACAGACTGACTGACTGACTGACTGGCAGACAGACAGACAGACTGACTGACTGACTGACTGACTGGCTGACTGACTGACTGACTGACTGGCTGAATGGCTGACAGACAGACAGACAGACAGACAGACAGACAGACTGACTGACTGGCAGGCCGGCAAGCAGACAGAAAGGCAGACAGACTGACTGGCAGACAGACAGACAGACAGACAGACTGACTGACTGGCAGGCCGGCAAGCAGACAGAAAGGCAGACACACAAAAGGACAGACGGACAGACAGACATAAATATATCTCCTTATAGTTCATCTGGTGTGGTGTTAGTGATCATGTCTGTTCGCAACCTTCTGCCTCATGTGTTGACAATCAATTCTATTACAGATGTTCCTCCATGACATATTTCCAAACTTTCCAACCTCGTCTCTCTTGATATCCTCATGCTTCTCTTTCCCCTCCAACTATCCAATTATCACAATATCTTTCATTATTCCACTTGTCGTCTTGTGTCCAAAAATGTGTATTGTCCTCATTTTACCTAACCATTGTGTTCTCGTCATTTTTTCTATAAAAATCCACATCTCTGAAACTTGTACATACTTCCGCACAAATCTTCAGATTGTCCATTATTCACTTCCCTACAATATGATTGAGTCGACACATGCATATACTCACAGACTGCCACTGTATTACACCTGGTCACGAGACAACGGTCCCATACCCGACAAGGCCAACCTGATCGAGCATGGCCGAATGCTGGTACTTCCGGACGCTCAGATAGAGGACGCGGGAAATTACACGTGCATTGTTGACAGAGAGGGCAGTTCTGTCCAGGAGAAGACGTTGCATTTAATTATTGAAGGTGGGTAAAGTAAAGTAAAGTAAAGTAAAGTGAAGTAAAGTAAAGTAAAGGGGAGGGAAGGGAGAGTGGGATGGATGGATGGATGGATGGATGGATGGATGGATGGGTGGATGGATGGATGGATGGATGGATGGATAGATAGATGAATGGATGGATAGATGAATAGATGGGTGGATGACAGACAGACAGACAGACAGACAGACAGACAGACAGACAGACAGACAGACAGACAGACAGACAGACAGACAGACAGACAGACAGACAGACAGACAGACAGACAGACAGACAGACAGACAGACAGACAGACAGACAGACAGACAGACAGACAGACAGACAGACAGACAGACAGACAGACAGACAGACAGACAGACAGACAGACAGACAGACAGACAGACAGACAGACAGACAGACAGACAGACAGACAGACAGACAGACAGACAGACAGACAGACAGACAGACAGACAGACAGACAGACAGACAGACAGACAGACAGACAGACAGACAGACAGACAGACAGACAGACAGACAGACAGACAGACAGACAGACAGACAGACAGACAGACAGACAGACAGACAGACAGACAGACAGACAGACAGACAGACAGACAGACAGACAGACAGACAGACAGACAGACAGACAGACAGACAGACAGACAGACAGACAGACAGACAGACAGACAGACAGACAGACAGACAGACAGACAGACAGACAGACAGACAGACAGACAGACAGACAGACAGACAGACAGACAGACAGACAGACAGACAGACAGACAGACAGACAGACAGACAGACAGACAGACAGACAGACAGGACACACATTCGCTCAGTATTACCAGCCCCCATTGTCTCCAGCTCGTCCGTTCTTCATCTTCCCCCTGTCTGACCAACACGTGGACATTGACCGCCAGTTTACCTGGAGATGCGAGGCAATGGGCATCCCTCGACCCACATATACCTGGTTCAAAGATGGCCAGGAGCTGCGAAATATCCCTGGAGATATCGAGGTAGCCATATGTTCATGTCTCATCTTATTGTTCCATTGCCTGTCTCGCTGTGTTGTTACAATGTCAGCGTGCTTACACGTGTGTTGCTCTTTGTTTTCATGTGCTGCCGAGATATTTCCTTACTTATGTGAGGTCATTATGGCTAGATTCTTATGTGGTTGCTGTAACTCTTTAACCCTTTATAAGTCTTGAACCAGTCGACATTGCGTATGTGTGTGTGTGCATTACAGTCATTATCCTCTATTTTATGGACAGTTTCGTCATATATTGCCCATACAGTTTCGTCATATGTTACCCATACAGTTTCCTCATATGTTTTCCATATAGTTTCGTCATATTTTGGCCATACAGTTTCCTCATATGTTGCCCATACAGTTGTGTCATATGTTGCCCATACAGTTTTGTCATATGTTGCCCATAAAGTTTCCTCATATGTTGCCCATACAGTTTCCTCGAATATTGCCCATACACTTTTGTCAAAGACTGAAGCAGGAGGCAGGAAGCCTGCCTCATGATAGAACACCACCGGGACGTGGGGACAACCTCAGATAGAGTAGAGGGAACATAGTGCCCGGGATCAGGGCAGGATAGATGATAGAAAAGGGAGACTATTAACTAGTCCTCACACGAAGGCGTTGACCAGATAGTTAGCACTACTGGTCACGACAGAATCACGCCTGCGTGATCGCTACGATTGCCACTCAAACCAAAGACAGCTAATAGAAGCGTGCTAACTGACCTAGCACGCAAAGAGCCGAAGGACGCATGAAGGTCCTTCCGCGTGGCGTGTAGCGACGCGAGTGAAGGAAGGCAGACTGGGGACAGACTCTGTAGTGTTCACATCGTGTAGAATAGAAGATAGTTTTCGTATAGCCTAGTAGATAGAGATTAGCTATAGGGTTTAGGAAAACTAGTGATAGAGAATATTGTGACTTTATGTGTGATTAGATAGCGACTGTTTTGCAATTGTAAAGAGCCAACGGCAATAAAATGTACCATTTCATTCCTCGCACACGACTTGCAAGTTTCTTGTATGGTGTGGGAGAAGTAATCCGATGATGCCTGAAACATGAGTTGTTGACAGGCAATAGGATTAAATGTGGTGTCAGAAGTGCGGCTTGAACCTGAGTTCAAGCTATAACACTTACCCACGGCTCTAGACTAGGTTTACGGATAGGATAATCGAACTGACTGCTTCACTCAGTTATTTTTCTTTAATATGGTATGTTATTTAATATCTGAGCACTACAAATTGTACTCTTTGTTTACAATCTGGAAAATTGTATTCTCCACAAAATTAGAGCACAAAGTCTGTTCATACAATACACGCTGAAAAAGAGATGCACTATTAATCACAATGCATGCCAAAAACGTAGGTTTTACTCATCTTAATGTTCCCGAGAACAAGGAACAACACGTCAGCAACACCGTTCCCGTTGTTTGGCACCCCGGAATACACACGAGTTTTCTACTCAGGTCACCTTGTTTGGCACATCGGCACACACTCACGTTATCTATCAGCTGTAGTGCACCCTGGTTACAGAGCAGCAACAATTAACAGCTCGTAAACGAAAAATAGATTTTTGACAAATTGGTACAATGACCCTGACATGCCCACGAACAAACAGAACATCGATTAATTACTATTTAATGTCAATGTCCTGTCTTCGTTCTACAGTAATATGTCTTTCGTTACTAACCTAGTTTAATCTATGGAAGTATGGTGCAGACAAAATCTAATTTGCATAGCCGAAATATGCCTCATTTGCCCTCGTGACGGTAAACAAATAGAAAAGTACGAAAAAAAAATCAATAACTGCTTTTAAATAAATATAAATATAATAATAATGTGTAGATAAATAAATATATTCATTCTCTAACTTAAATAAATAAATAATAGTTAATATATCGTAAAGATTCAGGCAGGCAGTAGCTTGGCAGTTTGTCAACACTGAATTGCTGATTCCAAATGGCGAGGCCCAACTGTTTGTCAATCGTGCCACGTCACAGGCGCAGCGCTATTTTTAGCTTGCAAAAATCAATACTGTCGCTCACAGCTTGTGTAATGGTTGTTTAATATTATATGGGGGACATGAAGCAATTCATGTGTTGACCTTCAGAAAGTCAACTTTGTATGGGTAGTGAGTTAATTTACTATTTGAGGGCAGGTCTTATAAGACAACGGTCCGGTTCAGACATACCTCTAATTAATATAATATTGCGATTGAGAAGAGGGCTCATGCCAACCAGACAAGTTTGTGGCGATTGCCAGTAGCCAAGTAAAGTGATGCTACATTGTGACATTAGTCATTAGGTCTATTGAGTAGCCCAAAGCCAGGTTATCTACAGTCTTTGACAAAAATTAGACACACTAATTTTTTAGAAACCTCTTGCGTCACAACCAATGAGTCAAAGTTGATGACGCAACACAGGAGGGGAGGGTGTGTGTCAAAGACTGAAGCAGGAGGCAGGAAGCCTGCCTCATGATAGAACACCACCGGGACGTGGGGTCAACCTCAGATAGAGTAGAGGGAACATAGTGCCCGGGATCAGGGCAGGATAGATGATAGAAAAGGGGGACTATTAACTAGTCCTCACACGAAGGCGTTGACCAGATAGTTAGCACTACTGGTCACGACAGAATCACGCCTGCGTGATCGCTACGATTGCCACTCAAACCAAAGACAGCTAATAGAAGCGTGCTAACTGACCTAGCACGCAAAGAGCCGAAGGACGCATGAAGGTCCTTCCGCGTGGCGTGTAGCGACGCGAGTGAAGGAAGGCAGACTGGGGACTGACTCTGTAGTGTTCACATCGTGTAGAATAGAAGATAGTTTTCGTATAGCCTAGTAGATAGAGATTAGCTATAGGGTTTAGGAAAACTAGTGATAGAGAATATTGTGACTTTATGTGTGATTAGATAGCGACTGTTTTGCAATTGTAAAGAGCCAACGGCAATAAAATGTACCATTTCATTCCTCGCACACGACTTGCAAGTTTCTTGTATGGTGTGGGAGAAGTAATCCGATGATGCCTGAAACATGAGTTGTTGACAACTTTCGTCATATGTTGCCCATACAGTTTTGTCACCGGGTAACTAGATAGTTCCATCTCGTGTTGTTCGAACACTGTTATCTGGACAGACTAGTCACCTGTTATGTGGATAGTATAGTCACCTCTTATCTGGAAAGAATAGTCACCTGTTATCTGGACAACATAGTCACCTGTTATCCGGAAAGAATAGTCACCTATTATGTCGACAACATAGTCACCTGTTGTTAATACAGTTCCGGGATCAGTTGTCCGGAGAGATAAAAAGTTCACCAGATGGGAAATGGCGTGGTTAAGAGAAGTGTTAAGATTATCACAATGTTGTGGATATATGAAGTGTTAAGATTATCACAATTTTGTGGTGTATGAAGTGTTACGATTATCACAATGTTGTGGGTATATGAAGTGTTAAGATTATCACAATTTTGTGGTGAAGTGTTAAGATTATCACAATTTTGTGGTGTATGAAGTGTTATGATTATCACAATGTTGTGGGTATATGAAGTGGAAGATTATCACAATTTTGTGGTGTATGAAGTGTTACGATTATCACAAAGGTTTAGATATATTAAGTGTTGAGATTATCACATGTTGTGGATATATTAAGTGTTGAGACCATCACAATGTCGTAGACCTGAGTTCATGGAGGAGTAACTGCCCAGTCTTACCCTCTCGCAGCGAACGACGACAGCTAGTATAGAACACGTGTTAGCATGACATCATAACCGATACACCAACGCGCTCTCTTTATTCGGACAGATCCGGCAGACTTAAGACGGAAAGTCATTTATTTCAACCATTGCCTGAGCTCTTCCTACGAGGAACCACTACAGTTTCTCTGCCTCTACCTACCTATATCTAACACGTTTGTGTTGGCATTCTTGCTGCTGCATTATGTTTAATATAGCTGTGCGGGCTCTTGGTTTGTCGAGACTCCTGTCTGTTCCACTTTTCACAAGGGGCAGTGAGGAGCATTGTGTGTGATATTCACTGGCACAGGAACAGTGGAGTGGGGGTGACACTTTTCCGTGAAGTTGAAACCGCGACTAACTGACTCTGACTAACCTATATCTATTATTTATCCCCGTATGGCCCATGGCCTGTAGTTCTCATTTTCCGTATGCGTAAGTATTTGAACTGTTCAATACTGAGCCAAATATACCGCTTCTTCTGCGTAGGCTTTGTGTTTGTGTGTGTATATCGATTGTTATGGAACCCCTCGTAGCCTTTGCAATAGCGTTGGTGTAGTGTCATCTGATCTCTACTTCTTTCGTCTATTTCTGTGATTGCCAATTAATACATGCAGATTTATTTCTCTTGTGTCTGTATAGTATTTAAACATTGAGCACAACCCACAACTGACTGGCAACGTTGATCGTATTCAGGATGGGAGTCTCTGTGGCGAAGTGGTCAAGCCGATTGACTCGTGCTCCGAAGGTTTTGGGTTCGATTCCGGGCCGCGTCCTTCGGTTTACGAGTTAAATATTTCGGAGACTCCTGTGGGTCGTCGCTAAAAGCTACGGAGTTCGTGCTTTGTGCGACGCTTTCCGTGCTGCGGAAAGAGACCGAGCCATATGGGATAAAACCCGGTGCAATGAAATTTTAAGCGACTTTTTTTATCGTATTCAGGTACAAATCTAAGGCCTTGCCCACGTCAATTTGGAAGCACTATTCTCGAAGTTTCGCTCTCATTTGAGCTCGTCAGTAGTGCATATCCTTGACTGGACCCGGAAACAAACTCGGATCACTGGCATGTGACGCGGGTGTGTAACCACTAGACCACGCGGTACACGCTGGACACGACCAAATTATCACACTAGGATATCACAAAATTTGCCCGATCGCCGCAACTGACGTCCATCATTCTATGTGGCCCCGAATGATCAGGTCTTCTCGTTTGGCCGCCTAAATTCCAGCCAGCAATAATCAAATTGATTTATTTGGTTCTTTCCCGGGATTTGAGATTTAAATATTGAGCACAGCCCACTACTGGCAACGCTGATCGTATTCTGGTATGAACCTAAGGCCTTGTCCACGTCAATGTGGAAGCACTAGACTCGAGTTTCGCTCTCGTTTGAGCTCGTCAGTAGTGCATATCCTTGACTGGACCTGGAATCAAACCCCGGATCACTGGTAGCTCAGTCATGTGTATAGTATACATGAAATAGAATCCACGAGTCTGGTTCTTGGTCTCCATCTACCTCAATGGTTAGATCTTATTTGACTGTAAGAACAAGAGATCTTATTTGACTGTAAAAACATGAGATATTATTTGGCAGTAAGAAAATTAGATCTTATTTGGCTGTCAGAACATGAGATATTATTGGACTATAAGAACATGAGATCATATTTTACTGTAACAGCATGCGATCTTATTTGGCCGTAAGAAATGGTAAATATTCTAAAATGGAAGGAGGTTGAACACTTCGAGAGGGTGGCGAAAGGCTACAATTTTCTTTTCTGGTGCTCCGGCGTATTGACTTACATAATCCACACCCGTCGTCAACACTCAACTCATAGTTAAAAATGTTTTGCATATCCTTTACAGGACATCGCTGTCAACATCAGCATCTTTCAGCTGATTGTTGATTTCTTGGCAAGATTAAGCTCAGTAGTTTGCTATTGCTTTCTGAGCGACCTGCCCACATACCCCATGAGTTACCAACGCGGGTCGAACTGCTGCGGATTCTCGCTGTCGTCACGTTACTCATGAGAGTATACGAGATTACGGAGAAAGTCGTGTAACCCTAGACCAGGGAGGACGGCAACTCATAGTTTCTATGTATAAATAGATTATTGATCGGTATTGTTTCTATACAAACTAGGTACAAGTGAATACACTGACCATACTGAAAACGGACCCCGCCAAACACCCGGGGATGTATCAGTGTATGGCTGTAAATGTGCATGGTACAACATTCACCACTGCTCAACTCAGAGTGCTATGTAAGTTTGTGTATGTACTTTGTTGCTGCTGTTGTTGCTAGTCTTCTTCTTGTTCTTGTTCTAGTTCTTGTTCTAGTTCTTGTTCTTCTTCTTGTTCTTCTTCTTCTTGTGCATTTCCCCACAATCTTGCCATTTGTCACCAAGTTCTCTAGTTTATTTCTTCTGATAACGTGACCACAAAATCTTGACTGTCTACATCTAATTTCTCTAATCTTGACTGTCTACATTTAATCTCTCTAATCTTGACTGCCTTCATCTAATTTTTTCTAACATGGACGTTCTACGTCTATTTTTTCTAATCTTGATTATCTACTTCTAATTTCTCTAATCGTGACTGTCTACGTGTAATGTCTCTGTCACATGCCTGTATTCAGTGGCATTAAGGTGAGTGGCCGTACAATATAAACAGTTCACGAGGTGAAAGGGCATTCACCGGAAAAAAAATATAAGGAGATAAACGGGGAAGGGTGTAAGGTAGAGGGGCTGCAAGAAGGGGCAGACAGTTGGAGCAGTGAGGTGGTGTTTGTGTGGATCATTGTGAGGGCGCATAGAATGGTTTAAAAAGACAGGGACAAAGATTTGAGGGGGATCAGTTGATGTTTGGACTCCGAGCTGAGAGGAGTTGAGTTGAGACCGGACTAGGAGAAGGTCGTGGTCGGAGAAAGTGGAAAATTGTGACGGAGTTAGGAAGAGACTCCGCACTGTGGGTTCCATGGATAGTGAGTGGAATTCGAGACCCAGAGTAGGTTACTTTGAGTCGGGCCTAGAGAGAGGCTAGTATACCTGTCGTGTGGGACGAGATTTAGTAGGCCTGAGAGGCAGTATTATTCGAAGTGTTCCATTGGGATGGAGATATATTCTTAGAGAATTATTGTTCCTGGATTTAGATGTTACATGTGTCTGTGTTAATTCAGAATTAAAGGAATATTATGTGCGCAAATTAACGCTTGTTCACTGACTGGTGTTTGGTTGTGATGTATCTTGGTTAATCTGTTGTTCAACATCACATTTACAAGGACATACAATAGACACAACCATAGCCACTCTATCTGTCACTCTGTCATCATTTACTTTGTGACAGACGGTGAAGTGAAGGCTGTCCGATCGTGGACTTCGGTATATGGATTTACATCAGTATGAATCAGTTCGTAAGTGTATCAACATGGTTTTCCAAGTTCAACCCTGTGGAAGGGAGTAGACAACGGTCAGACTGGTTGTGTGTCAGATAAATTAACGCAGACAGTTCAAGGGAGGATACGTGTATCACCACTGTCACGGGACGACGAAGACAGTATTCCAAACCAAAGCAGAAAGCCACGACAGGTAAAAATATAATTGCCCACCCTGAGAGGGAGAGGGGACAGCGTGGTTTACTCACAGTACACAGACAAGGTTTTGCGCTGCTGAGAGAGTTGTCTGGGGGACAGCGGGGAAAAAAAGTCGGGTTGACAAAAATCGACAGGCTCCAAAGGTGAAGGTCAGGTGAACTTGCGGACAGCGAGTGCGTGTGTGTACGGCGTCGTCAGAGTTCGGCGCAGATAATAAGACGGAAAGGGGCGCCAGGGGAGTTACGAGGGTAATTCATGGTTAAAAACTCGCCAGGAGGAGGGGAGTTATAGGAGTAAAGTGTGGGGAACAC
Source organism: Cepaea hortensis (assembly GCA_963921405.1). Classification (NCBI taxonomy): domain Eukaryota; kingdom Metazoa; phylum Mollusca; class Gastropoda; order Stylommatophora; family Helicidae; genus Cepaea; species Cepaea hortensis. Next base: position 19,801,138 of record OY992897.1, read on the forward strand.
ACAAAGGTGACAATCGTTGCTCCACAGAAAAGTAAAAGTTTCTACACGGATTGTTGTAATAAAGAGAAACAGAGATGACCGGCGGGTTCAAGGCCGTGGACAATGGAATTTTACTGAAAAATTGTCCAGAGTAGAACGAGATAAACACGTTGTTTTTCTACTGAAACTAGGATTTACGTTTAACGTCTTTGTATGTGTGTCATCATCGGGAAACAATCCACAACAGTCATTCAGGTGCCGTCTTCGCAAATATGAGCGCATTTCTCTACCAAAAAAGACTTGCAAAACGGATTTAAGGCGCTGGATAATTTTACTGCCATTCGTTGGTTTAACCTTTTCGGCAACAGTGAAGCCATATCATCACTTCAAAGCAACAGCGACGACACAGTTAAACATTCATTGACTTTAAAGATATTTTCGTCTCCCCAAAACGCATCAGAACACTAATTCATTGTGGGAAGCTAACGTCGTAATCTTTTCAAAACAGTAACCGACAAACATTTCCAGGCGATTTTCGGAGACTATTGAAAACAAAATAAGGACTTTTATGAGATTTCACCATTGCATTGTTGTCGGCGATTTTTTTTTTTGTTTCTCTTGCTCTCATCGTCCTAAGTATTGTTGTTGTGCGTTACGTAATTATTTGTATGTGGTCCAGTGGTCGTAATAAGTAGGATATTTTTGCATTGTTTCGCGACGTACGGGAGACAAAGCAAAGATAAATTGTCTAGGTACACATTGTATGTTGTTGAGAGGCAGCTGACGAGTCAGTTTGTTTTGTGCGGTTGAGCATTGGGTCGTCTCGACTTTAGACATGGTGTCCAAGTGTCTATCGTCAGATCTATGTACATTATTCATTTTAGATTTGTTCTTCTTACTGTTTTCGCTTTACTGTTACATATCATATTTGATTTCTTTGGATATATGGTATTGTTGTAATTCTTATGTTAATACAGCTTCTATCTAGATGGTATCTGTCAGTTTATATTATGCGCACGGTATGGTCTTTCATTGGCATGTTTATGTCAGTGGTTTTTATTTCTATGTAATCATCCGTCTGCGTTTCACCGGCCTATGCGTCTAGCGTTTAATAGTGGGCACTTAGTGTGTATCATTCATTTGTGTATGTATATGTATGTTTAAAACTATTTCCAGGAATTGTTCTACAGTTATTTGATATATATGTATATATATATATATATATATATATATATATATATATATATATATATATATATATATATATATATATATATACGAGGGAGTTTAGTTAATATTCCCACCTCACTACCTAGTGCTTATAGAGTGACTGGGTGAGTACAGAGTGATATTTTAGCACTACGAATTTACGTACACAGGGAGTGCTGGTGTACTTAGGGAAGTGACACAAAGACTAACAGCAGAGTCTTCACATTTATAGTTGGCTGACAGACAGCAACGTGTCCACAAGTACAAGATGCCTACTTTAATGGAATATATTGAAGCAGGTGAACGAATAGGCCTGAAAGGTAAAGAGTTACAGGAGTATGCAGAAGCAAAAGAACAAAAACAGATGGAAAGAGAGGAGAGGCATAATGAACGCGAGGCAAAGCGTCTACAGGAAGAGAAAGAGACACAAGTAAAACTAGCTGAAATAGAAAACAAGCGTCTACAGGAAGAGAAAGAGACACAAGTAAAACTAGCTGAAATGGAAAACAAACGTCTACAGGAAGTAAAGTTAGCTGAAATGGAAATTGAGAAAGAGAAGATCAAGTGTCAGATGCAAACTGAAATCGAGTTTAAAAAATTAGAACTATCTTCGAAGGGTCAAAGTGAGGAAAGCAGAAAGCCTTCGCAGTCGTCACAGAGACTAAAACTGCCATATTTTACAGACCGGGACCATCTTGAAACTTATTTGTCTAGGTTCGAATCATCAGTGAAAGCTTTAGGCATTCCAGAGGGGGAATATTCTATGAAACTTGGTGAGTTGCTTACGAGTAAGGCCCTAGATACAATGTTTAATTTACCGGTAGAAAAAAGAAACAACTACACTATTTTACGTCAACGTTTGCTTACAAAGTTCCAACTAACTGAGCATGGATATAGAACAAAGTTTAGACAGTTAGGGCCAGAGACAAATCAAGATTTCACAGATTTTGTTAACACAGTAAAGAATACATTTAATAAGTGGATGGAGCTGGCAGAGGTAGGAAAAGATTTTAATAAATTAGTGGATTTAATGCTGAGAGACAAGGTGTTATCATCGTGCAATACTAATTTAGTGGCTTTCTTCGAAGAACGTAAGCCAAAGGACATAGACACAATGTCTCAGTTAGGGCAAAATTACATGACTGCACATCCCAATAGGTCGATAGGCAGACAAATTGATGAGGAAATAGTCTGTGCAGCGTACACGAAACAGGACCAGAATCCAGTTATTAGACCAAGATCGAAAAGTGTGGATTCAGCACAGAAAGGTGAGCAGCAAGAACCTCAAGATAATGGTTTCCGTGGCAACCATGTTGGTAGAGCAGGACGGTACCCATACAAAAGGGGGAATTTTCAGAGACGGCCAAATAGTTATGCCGGGTGTTGGAATTGTGGGAGCTGGAGACACAAAATGGCAGATTGTGATGCACAACCATTAGATGGACCAACGAACAACAGTAAAAGGGAGATCACTTGTTTCAAATGTGGAAGGAAGGGGCATGTCAGTCATCAATGTAGGATGAGAGAAACAGAGCACTCAAATGCAGCACAAGTAATTGAGACGCTGAACAATGAAGATTGTAGTGGGTGCAAACCTCTTTTTGAAAAAGACGGTCAGCCAGTCTTAATATGTGGTCATCCAGTGAAAGCAGGATCAGCAGTCCATGAAGGAGGAAGTCTGAAGATGCATCATGGATTTGTTAATGATAGGCCAGCGTTAACAATTAGGGATTCCGGATGTACGTCCATCGGGGTGAGAAAGAGTTTAGTGCATTCCTCGGATTATACAGGGAAAAAGATTAGATCCATAACATTTAATGGGACAGTAGAATTCTACCCAGTAGCCGTGATAACAGTAAAAACACCATACATAACAGGAAGAGTGACAGCATGTGTTTTAGACTCACCAGTGGCAGATCTCATCATAGGAAATGTTATAGGAGTTAAAGAGTGTACAGAAGAGGAAGTAGTTTATTGGGACCAAAAACATAGTGGAAATAGTAACGAGGTAGTTACCAAAAGAAAACCTAAATTAGAGAGTATAGCTGAAGAAAAAGAGGCACTTGAAGTAAACACTGAGGACAAGGATAGGAAAGCTGAGCAGGTGAGAATGGATCTCAAATGTAGCTGTAGGGAATCCCAGAGACAAGATACTACTCTTGACAAATGTTTCCAGGGGTGTAGTAAAGTGAGACATAGAAAATCAAAGAAGGGTAGATGGAGCTTCGATAGGAAGAACAATGGTTTCACTCACGGGTTTTCAGATGTCGGAACTGCATGTGGGCAAGTAGCAGTACGGGTAGCACATAGAGACCGATATACAAGAACAGCTCAGAATAGGGCATGTGCAGGGCACTTAGGAGTAAGGCATAAGCAGCAGAGAGCAGGATGCCAGGGATATTGGTCAGGATTGAATAAAGAGGTCAGACTAAACAGAGACTCCAGTGTAACGGTACAATATGTAGATAGCAAAGTTAAGGCAGTTCAGAAGAGTTTTGGCGACATCACTGAACCAGGGTTAGGAGTAGCAAACGGATGTTTTAAACATATAGGAAACATGAGGGATGGGTACATGAAGGGTAGACACAGCATCGACAGGAATCAGAGGTTGGTTGAGACAAGAAAAGAACCACCTGATATATGGTCGGTACACAAACTCTCCTGATAGTTGATGAAAGACAGAGGCAATACAGCGCCTCGACATTTATTCATGGACCATTATTAGCAAAGTTACATGGTTTGCGTGTTATTGAAGATAATAATAGACCTGCGGGTACATAAGTATAATGCTTTTCTATGTTATGTGGATTATTATGCCATGTATTAGCTCATGTATTGATACACAACATGGAAAGTCGGCTTGTATTGATGTGTAAAGAATATGGGAGTTTACTATGAGTACTTGATATATTATTAAGTGTGGTAGCTAGAGTAAGTTGGATTTATACTAACGACTACCCAGGCAATGTGTCTGGGTCACATATTTGATAAGTATTAGTCTCCCAACATTTGAAAACGATGTTTTCTTTTGAGGGTGGGGTAGTATCACATGCCTGTATTCAGTGGCATTAAGGTGAGTGGCCGTACAATATAAACAGTTCACGAGGTGAAAGGGCATTCACCGGAAAGAAAATATAAGGAGATAAACGGGGAAGGGTGTAAGGTAGAGGGGCTGCAAGAAGGGGCAGACAGTTGGAGCAGTGAGGTGGTGTTTGTGTGGATCATTGTGAGTGCGCATAGAATGGTTTAAAAAGACAGGGACAAAGATTTGAGGGGGATCAGTTGATGTTTGGACTCCAAGCTGAGAGGAGTTGAGTTGAGACCGGACTAGGAGAAGGTCGTGGTCGGAGAAAGTGGAAAATTGTGACGGAGTTAGGAAGAGACTCCGCACTGTGGGTTCCAGGGATAGTGAGTGTAATTCGAGACCCAGAGTGGGTTACTTTGAGTCGGGCCTAGAGAGAGGCTAGTATACCTGTCGTGTGGGACGAGATTTAGTAGGCCTGAGAGGCAGTGTTATTCGAAGTGTTCCATTGGGATGGAGATATATTCTTAGAGAATTATTGTTCCTGGATTTAGATGTTACATGTGTCTGTGTTAATTCAGAATTAAAGGAATATTATGTGCGCAAATTAACGCTTGTTCACTGACTGGTGTTTGGTTGTGATGTATCTTGGTTAATCTGTTGTTCAACATCACATTTACAAGGACATACCCTAGACACAACCATAGCCACTCTATCTGTCACTCTGTCGTCATTTACTTTGTGACAGTCTCCAATCTTGAATGTCTATTTCTAATTTCTCTAATCAGTATCTCCAGTATCGTCATTTATGTGCTATGGAAGCCGCGGTGACTCGATGGTTAGCTCGCTTGCTAGCCGATCCTGTGGTGAGGTATTCGATTCCCCTCCCCCCCCCCCCCCCCATAGAGCTGGCATTTGCTTTAATAAATTTCCCTTGTTTTCAGGCCGACCTAACATAAAATGGATGCCAGAAGATATTCTGGAAAGTAAAAACTACGGGCGTAATAAAGACCACATGACACTTTTAGTACAATTGGTCTATACAAAGGGGTTATCATTATATATATATAAATAATACGTGGAAGATGATTTGTTTTACTTTTATTTCTTATTTGTTCTTTCCATTTAGCTTTCGCACCGTCGTTTCTCAAGCGTCCCGTGAACCCATCCCAGTTTGGGACAGTGGGTGGGTCGGTGATTATCCTGTGCCAGCCCGAGGCCGCTCCACCTGCAACTATTGCCTGGCAGAAGGACGCCCGAGAGCTGACTACACATGAAGGTAAGGTAAGAGCGAGAGATGAATGTACAACAAGATACGGTGCGAATGAGAGCTGACTGCTCATGAAGGTGTGGTACAAACGAGAGCTGAATACACAACACGCTATCGTACAAACGAGAGCTGCCGCTCAGTAAAAGAGGACGCTTAATTCCATACATTTGAGTGAAAGTCTGCAGGGCAGTTAGTGCTGATCCCGTGGTAGCGTGTTCAACCCTACACCGGTCAGTTGGACTAAAAGATTGACTTATATCCTGAACGTGGGGACGTAAATTAAACATACATCAGAAGTCGGAGTGGTTTCGCCTGATGGCGAGAGACACTGGTAATAAGGAAAGCTGATTCACACGCAAAAATGGGTACACCACAATTAGTAGTGGACTACGCTTAAATTCAAAGCGAGCGAATAATATACTGGAGTAAACTAGGCATCATGCTGGAGTAAACTAGGCATCATGCTGGAGTAAACTAGGCATCATGCTGGAGTAAACTAGGCATCATGCTGGAGTAAACTAGGCATCATGCTGGAGTAAACTATGCATCATGCTGGAGTAAACTAGGCATCATGCTGGAGTAAACTATGCATCATGCTGGAGTAAACTAGGCATCATGCTGGAGTAAACTATGCATCATGCTGGAGTAAACTAGGCATCATGCTGGAGTAAACTAGGCATCATGCTGGAGTAAACTAGGCATCATGCTGGAGTAAACTAGGCATCATGCTGGAGTAAACTAGGCATCATGCTGGAGTAAACTAGGCATCATGCTGGAGTAAACTAGGCATCATGCTGGAGTAAACTATGCATCATGCTGGAGTAAACTATGCATCATGCTGGAGTAAACTAGGCATCATGCTGGAGTAAACTATGCATCATGCTGGAGTAAACTAGGCATCATGCTGGAGTAAACTAGGCATCATGCTGGAGTAAACTAGGCATCATGCTGGAGTAAACTAGGCATCATGCTGGAGTAAACTAGGCATCATGCTGGAGTAAACTAGGCATCATGCTGGAGTAAACTAGGCATCATGCTGGAGTAAACTATGCATCATGCTGGAGTAAACTAGGCATCATGCTGGAGTAAACTAGGCATCATGCTGGAGTAAACTATGCATCATGCTGGAGTAAACTAGGCATCATGCTGGAGTAAACTAGGCATCATGCTGGAGTAAACTATGCATCATGCTGGAGTAAACTAGGCATCATGCTGGAGTAAACTAGGCATCATGCTGGAGTAAACTATGCATCATGCTGGAGTAAACTAGGCATCATGCTGGAGTAAACTAGGCATCATGCTGGAGTAAACTATGCATCATGCTGGAGTAAACTAGGCATCATACTGGAGTAAACTAGGCATCATGCTGGAGTAAACTATGCATCATGCTGGAGTAAACTAGGCATCATGCTGGAGTAAACTAGGCATCATGCTGTAGTAAACTAGGCATCATGCTGGAGTAAACTAGGCATCATGCTGGAGTAAACTATGCATCATGCTGGAGTAAACTAGGCATCATGCTGGAGTAAACTAGGCATCATGCTGGAGTAAACTATGCATCATGCTGGAGTAAACTAGGCATCATACTGGAGTAAACTAGGCATCATGCTGGAGTAAACTATGCATCATGCTGGAGTAAACTAGGCATCATGCTGGAGTAAACTAGGCATCATGCTGGAGTAAACTATGCATCATGCTGGAGTAAACTAGGCATCATGCTGGAGTAAACTAGGCATCATGCTGGAGTAAACTATGCATCATGCTGGAGTAAACTATGCATCATGCTGGAGTAAACTAGGCATCATGCTGGAGTAAACTATGCATCATGCTGGAGTAAACTAGGCATCATGCTGGAGTAAACTAGGCATCATGCTGGAGTAAACTAGGCATCATGCTGGAGTAAACTAGGCATCATGCTGGAGTAAACTATGCATCATGCTGGAGTAAACTAGGCATCATGCTGGAGTAAACTAGGCATCATGCTGGAGTAAACTATGCATCATGCTGGAGTAAACTAGGCATCATACTGGAGTAAACTAGGCATCATGCTGGAGTAAACTATGCATCATGCTGGAGTAAACTAGGCATCATGCTGGAGTAAACTAGGCATCATGCTGGAGTAAACTATGCATCATGCTGGAGTAAACTAGGCATCATGCTGGAGTAAACTATGCATCATGCTGGAGTAAACTATGCATCATGCTGGAGTAAACTAGGCATCATGCTGGAGTAAACTAGGCATCATGCTGGAGTAAACTATGCATCATGCTGGAGTAAACTAGGCATCATGCTGGAGTAAACTAGGCATCATGCTGGAGTAAACTATGCATCATGCTGGAGTAAACTAGGCATGCTGAAGTAAACTAGGCATCATGCTGAAGTAAACTAGGCATCATGCTGGAGTAAACTAGGCATCATGCTGGAGTAAACTAGGCATCATGCTGGAGTAAACTAGGCATGCTGAAGTAAACTAGGCATCATGCTGGAGTAAACTAGGCATCATGCTGGAGTAAACTAGGCATCATGCTGGAGTAAACTAGGCATCATGCTGGAGTAAACTAGGCATCATGCTGGAGTAAACTAGGCATCATGCTGATGTAAACTAGGCATGCTGAAGTAAACTAGGCATGCTGAAGTAAACTAGGCATCATGCTGGAGTAAACTAGGCATCATGCTGCGTGGGCAACGCGTGGTCTCTAAACTCTAAACGCTGTTTCTCTCTTTCTTATAGATGCAAATAATATTCTCATTCAATGGTCATTTCCTGGAAATCGTCCCAGGAACTACATCTTTGTTGCATCCAAACTCTTTCTAGTTTGTTCCTCGCGTTCCATGATTCATTGTCATACAGCAGAATAGATTATGTATAACGTTTCAGTACACTCTTTCTTAACTATCTACCTACCTAACTAACTAACTAACTATCTAACTATCTAACTAACTAACTAACTATCTAACTAACTACCTAACTAACTAACTAGCTGCCTAACTAACTACCTCACTAACTAACTAACTAACTAACTAAGTAACTAACTAACTAACTAACCAACTAACTAATGCAAATGCTACTTTCCATTTTCTGAAATGCAGGTTTCTCTTGACCTATTCTGCTCTTAATCTGCGTCACGATCTTCCATGGGAACTTAAACTTGCCCTTAGATATTCAAAGTCCCAACTCTGTGTAATTTGTTTTTCCACCTTACTTGAGTCACAGCTATACAACAACACAGGTTCTGTGTAACACACTATTGGTAACATTGCCTTTAATTCTGTTTATTATCCAGGTGAAGACAGCAGAATAACCCAACTGCCAAATGGTAATTTGTTGATCAAAGAACTACAGATGAGTGACCATGGAGTTTACACGTGTGTGGCATTTAACAACATGGGCAACGCTTCCAGCTCTGGACAACTGACCATTGTTAGTAAGTGCCCAGCTTCTTGTATCACAGTGTAAGAGCATTACACATTAATATCATTTGGAGAACCCATTGAGATCAATAAGTCATTTTGAGAGTCATTGTTCTGACAAGTAAATTGGTAGCTAGAAAACCACCACCTCAATGGTGGAGACATTCTTTGACAAGTAGTTGGGCTGCTGAAAATCAAGATGAATTGTCTGATGTACAACATATACAGAACAGAGAAACTATTTTGGCTACTCCATTTGAAGTCACATTGTATAGAAATGTCAACAAACACGTGGTTTACTGCTCTTACTAGCCTAGGGCTGACTACCAACCCAGATAGTAAAATGTCTACTAGTCCAGACAGCCTAATGTCTACCAACCCAGACAATCAAATATCTATCCAATCCAGACAGCCATATTTCTACAAACCTAGGCAGCAAAATATCTACCAACTTTGATAGCGGTGTCTACCAACCCAGACAGAGAAATAGCTACCAACCCAGACAGCCATATTTACCAAACCATACAGCCAAATTTCCACCAAACCAGATAGTCATATTCGCAAACCCAGACAGCAATGTCTACCAACCTAGACAGCCAAAAGTCTACCAACCTTAATACCAAAATATCAACCAACTTTAACACCAAAATATCTACCAACCATAACACCCAAATGTCTACCAACCCAGACAGCCATGTTTACCAACCCAGACAGTCATGCCTACCAACCCCGACAGCCATGCCTACCAACCTAGGCTTCCAAATGTCTACCAGCCCAAACAGCCAAATGTCTACCATCTAACACCCAAATGTCTATCATCCATAACACTCAAATGTCTACCAACCTAACACCCAAATATCTACCAACCCTATCACCCAAATGTCTACCAACCCTAACACACAAATGTCTACCAACCCTAACACACAAATGTCTACCAACCCTAAAGACCAAATTTCTACCAACCCTAACACACAAATGTCTACCAACCCTAACACACAAATGTCTACCAACCCTAACACACAAATGTCTACCAACCCTAACACACAAATGTCTACCAATCCTAACACACAAATGGCTACCAACCCTAACACACAAATGTCTACCAACCCTAACACACAAATGTCTACCAACCCTAACACACAAATGTCTACTAACCCTAACACACAAATGTCTACCAACCCTAACACACAAATGTCTACCAACCCTAACACACAAATGTCTACCAACCCTAACACCAAATGTCTACCAACCCTAACACACAAATGTCTACCAACCCTAACACACAAATGTCTACCAACCCTAACACACAAATGTCTACCAACCCTAACACACAAATGTCTACCAACCCTAACACACAAATGTCTACCAACCCTAACACACAAATGTCTACCAACCCTAACACATAAATTTCTACCAACCCTAACACACAAATGTCTGTCAACCCTAACACACAAATGTCTACCAACCCTAACACACAAACGTCTACCAACTCTAACACACAAATGTCTACCAACCCTAACACACAAATGTCTACCAACCCTAACACACAAATGTCTACCAACCCAAACACACAAATGTCTACCAGCCCTAACACACAAATGTCTACCAACCCTAACACACAAACTACCAACCCTAACACACAAATGTCTACCAACCCTAACACACAAATGTCTACCAACCCTAACACACAAATGTCTACCAACCCTAACACACAAATGTCTACCAACCCTAACACACAAATGTCTACCAACCCTAACACACAAATATCTGCCAACCCTAACACCCAAGTGTTTACCAGCCCAGACAGCCAAATATCTACCAGCCCAGACAGCCAAATGTCTACCAACTTACACAGCCAAATGATTACCAATCTGGACAGCCATATCTACCAACCCCAACACCCAAATGTCTACCGGCCCAGACAGCCAAATGTCTACCAGCCCAGGCGGCCAAATATCTACCAACCCACACAGCCACATATTTACCATCCCAGACAGCCAAAATACCTATTGCCTGGCATGCTTCAATACATGTCAGCAGGTGCATACTGCAGAGGTATATCTCATATTAAGTGAGTGGATGAATCATATTTTGGCTGAGGTATATAATACACGTAGCCCCAAATACTGTTCGAATATGGAGCAATGAAATCCCCACAACCCCCCCCCCCCCCCCTCCCCCTAAAATATTGATACACCATATGAAATATAATTCTGCGGTATGCATCTGACGAGATGCAGCGAAATATGCCAGGCAATAAATCGTGAAACATATTGTTTGTTGCTTCCTATTTAAACTCATTAAGGGAATACATTGATTTGAAGTTAATTTGTGTATGTGCATGTTTTTGTTTAATTTCATAACGCCCCCGTCATTGTATAGTATTTGAATAGTAGATTGGTTTGCTCGCTTCAGAGGTCACAGATTGTGAGAATTGTATGGATTTTCTGCCCTGGTCATGCGAGAGTGTAAGGGAATGAACAGGCTGAGAGGCTGGCTGGGTGGTAATTACCTATGGACAAGGGAGAGGTGGTCGGCCACCTGGGGGACTAAGTGGAGAGAGCGATGAAACAGACTGAGCACCCGTAGAGAGATTGATTTGGCAGGTTGATAGGCAGGGGTTCTGGATGAATCTCAAAACTGAGAGCGATGATCAGGAGAACTTTCAATCAGATGACGGTTTGAACTATTGGCAGTACGACTCTTCGCTGGCTGTTGAACGAGAGGACAAAGAGTGTATGGGAATGTCCTAAGTGCAGTGATATCGTTTCTTAGCTTAACTTAATTCAGCTCAATTGACTTGTAAAAAATGGCCGTTGCCTTTGTTTTAATTCCCAGCTCGCACGGTGATCAGCATCCCTCCATCAGACATCCACGTGGACATCAACAGCACTGCATTCCTGGCCTGCCAAGCCTCCTATGATCAGAGTAAACGAGACCTGGTGTATGTGTGGGATCTAAATGGCAGAGTTGTGGATGTTGACAGAGAACCGCACTACATGTTGGTATGTACGTCAGCGGCAGGTTCCATTCTGAACAATCATGTTTGGTCATATCATCAGACAACGGTTTGTTTCGCCAATTCAATTATCTGGCGAGGAGTACTTAACTGATTTATTGACGAAGGATAGTATATCGCCAAATGTGACTTCCTATTTAGACAAATGAACGTTATATCGCCATACTTGGGTCGTCGTGTTATTTGTTTTGTTTCGCTGTATATTCCACAATATAAATGCTCAGTGAATGGAAATATACAATATTATACTTGTATAATGCAGTTTAGAACCATCTAAAGAATATATCATAAAAGGTATCAAACTACTGAAGGATTAGAAAGCTGCTGGTGGCCCAGATTGTATTCCAACAGAAGCTATTAAAGCCAATATAAATAGCGAAATTAGTTAGTAGAATCTGGGTGAAAGTAGAAATGCCAGCAGACTGGGAAGAAGACCATCTGGTAAAGCTAGCCAAGAAAGGGGACTTGCAGTAGTGTCAACACTAAATAAAACTGTCATTTACTGCGTATAGTACCTTGCGGTGTAGGACAGTGGGGGTGGGGGGTGGGTGTTCTTGAGCCTGAGGAATTAAGGCCGCATGGCTAGTGCAGTCGCCGCCAACTATGCAGGCTAGAGTTTTCTTTTTGCCCCGGACAGAAAAAACCTCCACACCTTACCGAGGATGCGAACCTGGGTCTCCCGAATGAGATTCCGGCATTCTAGCCACTCGGCCAGCCGCCCCTGAACACTATGCAGTGTTATTGTTCACTATGGTTTGTTCAATCCAACATTTTTTTTTTAGCTTCTGAATCAGTTAATAGTGTTACTTATTTCTTATACTTGCTTTCTGAACATCCGACACCCATACCATTTTATACAAAACCCAACGCTAGGCGGTCTGCTGCCAATTTGCCCTCAGCGTGTTTCGAAAGTGGTATGCGGGATTACGAACTGCGTCCTTCCCTCCTTCGCTACGGAGCTGACCTGTATGAAAAATAAAGTATATATATATATATATATATATATATATATATATATATATATATATATATATATATATATGTATATATATATATATATATATATATATATATATATATATATATATATATATATATATAGAGAGAGAGAGAGAGAGAGAGAGAGAGAGAAAGAAAGAGAGAGTTAACAGTCCTCTCTTTTCGTCTTGCTTGTTACTCTGATAGCATATTATACTGCTGTGCAGAAGCTCACAGCTGGTTCTTCAATGGATACCAACCCGCCATCATATTCCTGTAAACTAAAAGGCGGATGAGCTTGCAAAGACGGAAGGAAACGTCAAGCTGTCCCATCGTTCCAAAAGCAGTAAAGGGGCAAACATAAGAATAGAGCAAGCTATTGTAAATGAAATGAATAACAAAATAAAGATTTACAGCAGCGATACTTGGTCTTTCTTCTTGCACATAAGACTTCTCCATTGTTTTTTTTTTAAATTTAGGTTTCTCATTGAGTCCATGCACTTTCAGTCAGATTACAGTTAGGTGAAATATGTTGCTATTGTTAGGCCATGTCAAAACATGAAAGTATCTGATGCAATAAGTCGCTATCATTGAATGTAAGAAAGAGAGTGATGAAATGCTGTATAGAACTTGTTTTGGTGTATGGCAGTGAATCTCGCAACGTGAAAAAAAAAAAATAGAGATTACTTGGAAGCAACAGAGATGTGGTTCCTGCGGCGAATGTTGCGAATTCCTTGGACTGCCAGAGTAACTAAAACGATTGCCTGAAAGAGGCTAATGAAACTAGAACATTATATACGACAATAAGAAAGAGACAAACAGCTTTCTTTGGTTAAGTGATGAGAAGAGAGGCGCTGGAGAACATTGTGACAACTGGAAAGATCAAGGGAAAGAGAGGCAGAGGCGGATCATGAGAAATTATGCTGGATTCGAGTGAGACGTTGGCATGGCGAAATATTAACAGCAGAGTTGATCCAGAACACTAAAGAACGAGATCTGTAGAGAGACATGAACGCCTACGCCAGCTGGCAGGGCACTTTATGATGATAATATTAGGCACTGCAGTGATTTTGGAATGATAATTGATGGACGGCATGGTACATAGGAGAACAGGCAGGGGTCTACGAGCACGAAGATGGACACATCGCAGACACCTCGGACATACGATTGCATGAGGCGAGGGAACTGACCAGAGACCGAGAGACTTTTCGGCCGGCCCTGCTGAGTGCGATGTTCTGCATAGGACCTACTGCGTGATGGTTATAATGAGCCAGTTGCCATGACTACCACTGGCTGATTGAGTGGATATTTGGCGAAAGTCGGCCCCCTGACGCTGATAAAAAGCAGTCAAGACATGATTGCATAACTACATGCATCCCTTTTCCTCTTCTTTCGCCTTGTTCAGTATGCCCAAACAGTGTGTAATGCAGCGGCGATAAAGTAGTGGTTAGGGTGTTTCCAGGGAAACATTCCAGGTTTAATTCCCAACATTGGAGGTCACCATGGCCAAATAGATCAGAGCGCTAGTTCTTAAACTGCCGGCTCCATGGCGAAATGGTTAATGAAGCAGTCCTTGATCCTGTATAACCGCCTTCGATACATCTGCGCGCGATATGGTAGCAGACTGCTTTGCGTTGGGATTTTTACGAATCGTGGTGCGGGTGCCGGTCGTTCATAAAGCAATGGCAAACTACTGAACGTAAACTGGCCAAGAAATCACAACAGCAAAACAATTCCGCTGTTGACTGTACGTCCTGCAAAGGATATGCAACTATAAGGAAAATAGTGCTGATGATGAGGTAGCGGGGTGAACCCCTACACCAGTCAGTTGGACTAAAATGTTGACTTCTCGTCCTTGACCGGGGGGGGGGGGGGGGGCTAATCTACAAGTACCTCAGAAGTTGAAGTGGGTTCGCCTGATGATGAAAGACACTGGTGACAGGGGAGGCTAATCTACACGCACAAATCAGGCCAGCGTTCTAGAAGAAGTAACATATTTATAGACTAAGTTTGAGTTCACAGCTAGGGAACGCAACAACAAAAAAGCCACACACACACATACGCACACCCACACACACACGCACACCCACCCACCTACACACACACACGCACACCCACCCACCCACACACACGCACACCCACACACACACACACGCACACCCACCCACCCACCCACACACACACACACACACACACACATAAATATATCGTGGGTCTTGAATATGTCAAGGCCTGCTATTTCCCATCGTGAAGTCAGTATTTGGTATGGGACCACATTTCTTAGCTCATTATTTTATGTTTCGTTACCTCATTTCACTTCCTTGCTTGTTTCTTCTTGTACAGGGCGCCAAGGGAGCACTATCGGGGTTGTACATTGTCAGTGCTCAGCTGTTCCACACGGGGTTGTATCGATGCTCAGCGACAACAGTCGACGACACAACTACAGCCACTGCTTACGTGACTGTCAATGGTTGGTGCTGTAAATAATACTGGCTTCTATTTGTGTTTTAGTGATGTGTTTGGCAATGGTTGATGCTGTAAATATTATTAGTCTGTAGTGGTGTTTTACTGATGTACCTGGCAATGGTTGGTGCTGTAAATATTACTCGCTCGACTCTATTGGTGTTTTAGTTAGGTGTCTGGCAATGAGGGGATGTAAATGTTTCTAACATCATTTGATGTTTTACTAATGTGTCTGTCAGTAGTTGGGATTACAGTCTTGTTATTTTAATCAGTTGGTGTTTCACAGATGAGTCTGTTCGGTGTTGGTGCTGTAAATGTTACTAGAATCTATTCATGTTTTAGCGATGTTGATGATGTAAATGTTTCTTACATCTATTGATGTTTTAGTGATGCGTCTGGCAATGGTTGATGACGGAAATATTACTAGCCTGTACTGGTGTTTTAGTGATGTCCCTGGCATTGGTTGATGCTGTAAATGTTTCTTACATCTATTGGTGTTTTAGTGGTGCGTCTGGCAATGGTTAGTAATATAAATATTAGCGTTTGCCAGGCAGAGAATAAATATCTGGTCCACAGGAGCAATCCTAATAGACAGCTTGTGGGAGGCAAGTGAAGACCTCAGGCGCTTCGTTCTATGCATGATCTATGCTGGGGTAGACGAATAACACATGATGATAGTTGATGAAGAAGACACACATTGGAAAAGACACGGGAAGGTCGTGAAAAGATATATTTTGAATTCTCTTCCGAGTTACTTTAAATATTAACTGATTAATTGTCATGGAATGATGAATCGCTTTAAGCATCTTACTGTTTCTGCTATGAACTTATATACAGCTGTTTTCCCCAAGCAATCCCTTTTAATTTGATATATAATACAAACTGTCTGTTACCATATTAACAACTTTTAAGTCACACCTGTAACACTCTTACTTCCTATTTTCCGCCATCCATGTTCTTTTGGTCCGAACCGACTTTTTGATTGTCACTGAATCTGTTAATAGTATATAGAATGATAATGCTTTGCTAGTTGTGGGAATAGTGCGACATTAAATGCAAGAGCGAATGGTGATCGTTAGAGAAGTTTGGCAGAACCAGATTACTGGTGTGTCATAAGTCATGACTGCATTTTAGTAGACAGCTTACAAATGTGTTAGTGTTCAAACAGTACTGGCCCTACATTAAAGAAGATTTTATGCGAAAGCAAGAAGACGCCCGAAATGAAAATGAATTAACGACAAAAAAAGACATTGTACAATTACATGAGCCGGTCTCCTTGGCCGAGGTGTCAAACGACTTTCTCCGTGATCCCGTTTATCCACGTAGGGTAACGCAGCGCGCGATAATTGGAAGCGGTTCTCTTAGCGTTGGTAATTTACGGGATAAGTGAGCAGGTCGCTCATAAAGCAATGGCAAACTACTGAGCGTAATTGTGCCAAGAAATCAACGACATCGGTAAAATGCTGGTGTTGACAGCGATGTCCTGTAAAGGATATGCGAAAACAACAACAACAACAATTACACGAAATTACACTATTTAGTTCCACCAATCGGACGCTGGAGTTCTATGATGCTTGAAGGCAAAAGTGAAATATGATGGTGATGATGATGATGATGATGATGATGATGATGATGATGATGATGATGATGATGATGATGAATGATGCATCAATTTCGCAGTATGTTAGAATGACAAACAAGTGGGCTTACTATGTTCCTTTTCACTCACCTGGTCTCAGAGCACAAATCTCCATCATTATGAACTGCATTTTAATTTAATAATCTTCAACTGCAGCTATATGGTGAAGGCGTTACAGACGCAATTCGTAACCCTGAAAACCGCGTCCGAAACACAGCAGCGGGCGATTTGGCAGCAGATCGCATTACACTGGTTTTCATACAATGAAACTACTGAACGTACTCTTGCAAATAAATCACGAATAGTCTGAAAATACTGGGGTTGACTGCGACGTCCTGTAAAGGCTATGCAACTAACTGTTAATTGATTTATTTGTTTGTTTCGGGATTTGAGATTTAAAGATTGAGTACAACCCACAACTGGCAACGCCGATCATACTCAAGTCTAGTGCTTCCAAACTGACGTGGACAAGGCCTTAGGTTCGTACCGGAGTATGATCGGCGTTGCCAGTTGTGGGTTGTGCTCAATCTTTAAATAACTGTTAATTGAATCTTTAACCACTGATGCAGGTCCACCGGGCGAATGTGCCGGAGTGCGGGCAGCAATAGAGGGCAGGAATGCAACCATTTTCTGGATGCTGGGACCAAACAATGGTGCTCCTATAACCCTCTTCCATATACAGTTCAGCACGAACTTTAACCCTGAATGGAGAGTGCTGAAAACCGGTGAGTTGATGAATGCGTCTGTGCAAAATTGTTTGTAACGCTTCCACGTCGCGGGTGCATTTATGAAACCATTTGTACAAAATTGGTGGTTAATGTGTTCTCAAGGAATGCAAGTTCATGAAAGTACATATACACATAATTGTTTAAGCTTCCTCGGACACTTGAGTTGATGAATCCATGTGTATGCATCCATCATGTGCCATGCGATAAGCGTGGGCAGTCATGTTTTGCCGTCTCACTCGATCACCAGAGTCGTGGATCAGCTCCGTGTTCCTGTCTCGACCATGCCACGTAGCCAAGCCATCCAGGTATTTACTTCTCGGTCTTCCCCTTGGTCTCTTCCCTTCGATCTTGCCAGTTGTCACCAAGTTCTCCAATTCATTTCTTCTCATAACATGCCCAAATAATTTTGAATGTCTACTTCTAATTTCTCTAATCAGTTTACGAGCTTCATGTGTTTTTTGGACTTGTTCATTGGTTTTTCTGTCTGTCCATAATATTTTTTGCATTTTCCTCAGAAACCACATTTCCACAGCCATCAGATGTTTTTTTCAGCTTGACTGCTCATTGTCCACGCTTCATATTCATACAAAAGTAAAGATTCTATGTAGCACCTCGACACTCTTTTTCCCGTTTCAATTGATATATTTTTATTGGTCACTATGTTTTTTTTTCATCTTGCAAAAAGGCTACCTTCGCAATGGCAATTCTTGTTCTAATCTCTTCGAGGCATCTCCCATCAGATGTTATTACTGTTCCGAGATAATTGTACCTATTCACTTGTTGAAGAATATTCCCATTTACTTGTATATTACATTGTGGTATTTCTTCCTTCCTAGTGACGACCATAATCTGTTTCTTCTTACTATTCAATTCTAACCCTAGTTGCTCACTGTGATGTCCATCTGTTTACAGTTCATAAATAAACACGCTGATATTGTTTGGCGCCCATTGAAGTAGGGGGAAGAAGTAGAGACTAGAGGACCCACTAGACAACATAAACATTGAAATCTATAGATACCCACCAACCACCACCAAAAGAGCCTCTTGTTAGGAGTGTCTAGTTCAGTGGTTCTCAACCGGTGGGGAATCCCCCCCCCCCCCAGGGAGGAATTTTGGGGTTTCAATGGGGGGAATTGAAGATTATTTCAAGGTCGCGTTAATACAAGAACCGATTACTTGATCTTGTTTTTCCCTTCATACTTTACGGTTCTGTATGTCTCACCCTTCTAAAATTCATTTTATAAAGTAAGTAGACCCACAAATCACGTTTTATGTTTACGTCTAGACTTGTTTTAGTATGTGCTATTAAATTTAGCTTCAATTATTTCGTGTTCTGTGTAGGGGCAGGGTTAAATTTTTAGGGAGGAAATACGAAAGGGGGGGGGATGACGTTCTAAAAATATGGCGAGGGGGGGGGATGACGTCCTAAAAATATGGTGAAGGGGGGCATGGGCCAAAAAAGGTTGAGAACCACTGGTCTAGTTAGGCCAACTTTTTTTTGGACAAAAGCAGTATGGCACAATCTTCCCTACGCTAGCCTACGGGACAGCCTTGTGCAAGGTGAAGTACCTGATTAACTCACGCGACCAGGTGGCGGGCTGAGTTTTAGAGCAACCAACAGATAATTGTGGGTTATGTATGGACTTCAGTTGGCGACGGTAGGTAGAGGATCTCTTTACAGAGGCTACGGTCATCGACCAGTATGGTCACTGAAAAGAAGGAAAGCAGTAAGAGCCTGTCTTCTTTACAGATGCTTATAAAATCATGATTCATGAAGATAAGGCTTGTTTAATGGGGCCATGAGAAACATAGGATGTGATGTCAGGTTATGTTAAGAACTAAGAGAACTGATTCATGCTGTTGAGTGTAGGACGCTAGAGTTCATTAGAAATCGGCAAGTTAGATGGTTTGGTCATATATCTAAGCTACTAACTGACAGTGTACCACAACAAGGAATGATTTACAGACAAAATGGAAGCAGAAGAAGTGGCCGACCATGTGAAGGGTGGACAGGGGAAATAATAGTTTATAACAATCTCAATATATGAAGCCCATAAACGGGTATTTTCCCGCTGTTTATCTTTCAGCTCGACACCGCAAGGTACATGAGGAACAAGATGAGATGTGTATAAGACTGAAAGATAATAATAGTTGAATAAAAATTGTAATAATGTCTTCTGTCTTTATATCTTGTGTCTTTCATTTAACTCCTAAATGATGTGAGGTGTTGTTGCAGGTTTTCTGTCTGAGCAGTAACTGACTGTTGCAGATTCTGAGTCCGCTATTTTCATCAAATGTTTTGCATATCCTTTTACAGGACATCGCTGTCAACATCAGCATCTTTCAGCTGATTGTTGATTTCTTGGCAAGATTACGCTCAGTAGCTTGCCATTGCTTTCTGAACGTCCGGCTCACATGCCCCGTATGTTACCGATGCGATTCGAACCACTGCTGATTCTCACCGTCGTCACGTTACCTACGAGAGTATACGAGATTACGGAGAAAAGTCGCTAACCTCTAGTCCAGGAAGCCGGCCCGCTATTTTCATGGCCTGTACTATATCATGACATTACCTGTGACACTATTTGATATTTATAACAAAGACAAAGCGAAATAAAATGATTAGTTACAGTTATCCAGCCACACACGCGAGGAACTATGGGCCCAAGTCTGACGCCCGGGGCTTTCAGAGTTAATGTCAACAGTTGTTACACTATAATCGAGTGTTTTCTTCTTGTTATGAGGCCATATACAGGTTGATTGTTTACTTTTTTATAATGAATAAATGCATAGGGTCAGTGTTTCTTTGGACCGAGGTTCAGTAGCAGGCAGCGAGTGTTACAAACGTGTCAATGTTCTTGATGGCGAGGGACACTGGTAATATGGAAAGCTAATCCACACGCAAAAATCAGTCTAGTACGCTAGAAGTTGTAGCAGGTGTATGGATTACGCTTGAGTTCAAAATGAGACACCCTGGCGATGTAACTATGTAAATTGATTGCTCTCTCGTAAGAGATACACTGAGTGAGTGGGGTTCTATTGCAAAGACAAACGGACATTGTTTGTACAAGATTCTTGGCATACGCCGCTACAATATCGTGCATGCGAATTGAAGTTGGGGTTGTAACGGCAGCCTTCCATTGGTTAGAGGACAGCACAGCCAGGTACTTTGTGTAACGGCAGCATTCCGTTGGTTAGAGGACAGCACGGCCAGGTAGTTTGTGTAACGGCAGCCTTCCGTTAGTTGGAGGACAGCACAGCCAGGTAGTTTGTGTAACGGCAGCCTTTCGTTAGTTGGAGGACAGCACAGCCAAGCACGTTGTGTAACGGCAGCCTTCCGTTGGTTGGGGGACAGCAAGGTCAGGTACTTTGTGTAATGACAGCATTCCGTTGATTGAGGGACAGCACAGCCAGGCACATTGAGTAACGACATCCTTCCGTTGGTTAGAGGACAGCACAGCCAGGCACATTGAGTAAAGAACTTGCAAAGCGGAATATGACATGTTCATGTTGGAGTGGATCTCATTCCTTCATAGGAAGGAAACTGCGAGAATATTATGGATTTTCTGCCCATAGCATGAAGGTGTGTGGGGCAATGAACAGGCTGATAGATTAGCTGCTAGTGTTGCTGCCTCTCTCGGTGAAGAACTATCTTATGATAAAAGTGGTATGGCGAATGCTGTTTGGAATCGTGGGGAGAGTGCAGCTTAACACACGGCGTATCCATATCTGGAAAGCTTGGCTCAGAAGGGAGTAGGTAGATGGTTTTGATGATACTCCAAGCGCAAAGGAAAAGCCAGTCGGACTTTTAATCAAATTGCAACTGGAATAATAAACAAGTGAAGCTCTTCTGTGGCTTTGAATAGGGAGACTGCGCATGCGTGTGAATATCCATAGTGAATTGTTGCCGGTTCTGAAATGCAGTATTCATTGCCTTTGTGGTTTAAGGAACGTATAACAATATTATTTACACCCTATGTTGAATGTGCTTTTTTCTTCTGTTTGTGAATGTGACAGATATCAGTATCGTTGATGCATTAGACACAAACTTCCCGAATGATCGGTGTGTAATAACGGTTGGTGACCTCAAGCCAGGGTCATCGTATCTGTTCAGGATCATTGCTGTCAACCACTATGGACGAAGTCCGCCATCATTACCTTCAGGTATGGAGGGTGTGTGTGTGTATGTGTGTGTGTGTGTGTGTGTGTGTGTGTGTGAAGAAGTGTGTTTGGATGTGTGATTGGGTCAACGTCCAACTGTGTGAGTGTGTGTGTATTTGCTTATGACAAAGACTGTATGTGTCGATTATGTGAATGGGAAGGAGTGTATGTGTGTGCTTTGCTTTTTTAATTGCTTTGCTTTATGTATGAATGAGGATATATGGGCGTGAGACTGAGAGAAATGGAGAGAGAGAGAGAGAGAGAGAGAGAGAGAGAGAGAGAGAGAGAGAGAGAGAGAGAGAGAGAGAGATGAATAGAAAGAGACAAAGAGAATTTATGTATAAGTTAATTTTTGTTAGTGAGTTTTCAGCAAGAATACCGCATGACGAGAACACAGAAGAAGAACCATCAGCATATCTAACTATTAGAGAACTCCTGTTTGCGGACGACCAATCACTAATAGGAAAATCAAAAGCTGAATTACAAGGCCACATGAATAGTCTAAACGAAATGTGTAGGGAACATAACATGAACATTAGCACAAGCAAAACAGAGGTAATGACTATAACTACAGAAGAAAAAACAACAACAATTCACCTAAACGAATATCCCTTGAAACAAGTAGAGAGTTTCAAGTACCTAGGAAGTATAATATCATCAAATGGCATATCAGAAGACGAGATCGAAAATAGGTGCAATAAGGCAAACCAACTCATTGGACAAATGGCACCAATACTAAAGTACAAACATGTATCAATAACTACTAAGAAAGCTCTTTACAATACAATCGTCCTACCAACTCTATACTACCAATGCCAAACTTGGACAATGACAGA
>OY992897.1:19824052-20205091 GCA_963921405.1 Cepaea hortensis
CTTCTTCTCCTCCCAGCTCCTACTCCTCCTTTTTCTTCTTCTGCTGCTGCTGCATGCCGCCGCTCCATTTACCCAAGTTAATTGTAGGGGAAGGTGTAAAGATCTTTCAAGTGCTCTTTCTAATGCTTTTTGTAAGTTGGTCTTCGTTTATCTAAGGTTGTTCTAACTGCAACCAATAAATGATTAGACAGACAGGCAGACAGACAGACAGACAGACAGACAGACAGACAGACAGACAGACAGACAGACAGAGAAGGAGGGACAGACAGACAGACAGACAGACAGACAGACAGACAGGCAGACAGGCAGACAGACAGTCGGGAACGGGAACTTATATGACTACTTATATGAATTAAATGAGATGCTCCCCATCAGGGGCTGGGCGAAGCCGGGCCGGATCAGACAGACAGACAGACAGATAGACAGACAGACAGACAGATAGATAGTCGGGAACGGGAACGTGAGCTTATATGAATTAAATGAGATGCTCCCCACCAAGGACTGGGCGAAGCCGGGCCGGGTCAGCTAGTCTTATATATAAAAAAGGATGTATGTATCTCTGTATGTATTTATGTATCTCTGTATGTATTTATGTATCTCTGTCCGTATGTCCTTTATGCGCTCGCGAACGGCCCATCCGATTGAGATGAAATTTTCTACACGCCTTCCTTTCATTCCAGAGATGCCAACTGTCGTAGTTTTTTTTTCTTCTTCCTCCTCCTCCCTCCTCCCTCCTCCCCCTCCCAAAATACGTACGTCCAGGAAATTGTCTTCTACATAGACACTTCTCTCTGAGGTCCCGATAACATATTAACCTGTTGGGGATGGCAATCAATCATCCTACTACCTCCTCCCTCCTCCTCCCTTCTCCTTCTCCTCCCTCTCCCTCCTCCTCCTCCCTCCTTCTCCCTCCTCCCCTCATCCCCTCCCTCCTCTTCCTCCTCCATCCTCCTCCTCCCTCTTCCTCCTCCTCCTCCCTCTTCCTCCTCACTCCTCCTCCTCACTCTTCTTCCTCCTCCCTCAACCTCCCCCCCCTCCTCCTTCTTCCTTCTCCTCCCTCCTCCCCTTTTCCTCCCTCCTCATCCTCCCTCTACCTCCTCCCTCCTCCTCCTTCCTCCACATCCCTCCTCCTCCTCTCCCCTCCTCCTCCTACCCTCTTCCCCTCCCTCCTCCCTCTACCTCCTCCTTCTTCCATCCTCCTCCTCCCTTTTCTCCTCCTCCCTCTTCCTCTTCCTCTTCCTCCTTCCTTTCTCCTACTCCTCCCTCTACCTCCTCCCTCCTCCTCCGTACTCCACATCCCTCCTCTCCCTCTTCCTCCTCCTCCCTCCTCCTCCATCCTCCTCCTCCCTCTTCCTCCTCCTTCTTCCATCCTCCTCCTCCCTCTTCCTCCTCCTTCTTCCTTCTCCTCCTCCTCCTCCCTTTTCCTCCCTCCTCCTCCTCCCTCTACCTCACACTCCTCCTCCTCCCTCCTCCTCCTCCTCCCTCTACCTCCTCCCTCCTCCTTCTTCCTTCTCCTCCCTCCTCCTCCCTTTCCTCCCTCCTCCTCCTCCCTCTACCTCCTCACTCCTCCTCCTCCCTCCTCCTCCTTCTTCCTCCTCCTTCCTCCTCCTCCCTCTTCCCTCCTCCTCCCTCTACCTCCTCCTCCTCCCTCTTCCTCCTCCTTCTTTCCATCCTCCTCCCTCCCTCTTCCTCCTCCTTCTTCCTTCTCCTCCCTCCTCCTCCCTTTTCCTGCCTCCTCCTCCCCCTCCTCCTCCCTCCTCCTCCTCCTCTACCTCCTCCTCCCTTCACATTCCTCCTCTCCCTCTTTCTCCTCCTCCCTCTCCTCCTCCTGCTCCCTCCTCCTCCTCTTCCTCCTCTTCCTCCTCCCTCTTCCTCCTCCTCCTCCCTCTTCCTCCTCCCTCTCCCTCCTCCCTCTTCCTGCTCCCTCTTCCCTCCCTCCTCCTCCTTCCTCCTTCTCCCTCTGCCTCCTCCCTCCTCCTCCTTCTTCCTTCTCCTCCTCCTCCTCCCTTTTCCTCCCTCCTCCTCCTCCCTCTACCTCCTCACTCCTCCTCCTCCCTCCTCCTCCCTCTTCCTCCTCCTTCCTCCTCCTCCCTCTTCCCTCCTCCTCCTCTACCTCCTCTTCCCTCCTCCTCCTCCCCCTCCTCCTCCTCCTCCTCCTCCCTCCTCCTCCCTCTACCTCCTCCTCCCTTCACATTCCTCCTCCTCCCTCTTTCTCTTCCTCCCTCTCCTCCTCCTGCTCCCTCCTCCTCCCTCATCCTCCCTCCTTCTCCTCCCTCCTCCTCCTCCCTCCTCCTCCCCCTCCTCCTCCTAATCCCTCCTCCTCCCTCCTATTCCTCCCTACTCTTCCTGTCTCCGCCCTCCTCCTCCCTCCTCCACCTCCCTCTTCCTCCTCCCTCTCCCTCCTCCCTCTTCCTGCTCCCTCTTCCTCCCTCCTCCTCCTTCCTCCTTCTCCCTCTGCCTCCTCCCTCCTCCTCCTTCTTCCTTCTCCTCCCTCCTCCTCCCTTTTCCTCCCTCCTCCTCCTCCCTCTACCTCCTCACTCCTCCTCCTCCCTCCTCCTCCCTCTTCCTCCTCCTTCCTCCTCCTCCCTCTTCCCTCCTCCTCCCTCTACCTCCTCTTCCCTCCTCCTCCTCCCCCTCCTCCTCCCTCCTCCTCCTCCCTCCTCCTCCCTCTACCTCCTCCTCCCTTCACATTCCTCCTCCTCCCTCTTTCTCCTCCTCCCTCTCCTCCTCCTGCTCCCTCCTCCTCCCTCATCCTCCCTCCTTCTCCTCCCTCCTCCCTCCTCCTCCCCCTCCTCCTCCTAATCCCTCCTCCTCCCTCCTATTCCTCCCTACTCCTCCTGTCTCCGCCCTCCTCCTCCCTCCTCCACCTCCCTCTTCCTCCTCCCTCCTCCATTTACTCAAGACAGACAGACAGTCAGACAGATAGTCGGGAACGGGATCTTATATGACTACTTATATGATTTAAATGAGATGCTCTCCACCATGGGCTGGACTGGGTCAGACAGACAGACAGATAGATAGATAGACAGACAGACAGACAGTCGGGAACGGGAACTTATATGACTACTTATATGAATTAAATGACATGCTCCCCATCAGGGTCTGGGCGAAGCCGGGCAGGGTCAGCTAGTAGTCTATAAATCTTATATAAAGTTGTGAATTCATGTCAATTCTTTGCTCTATTATTATGCGCAATTTAGCTATCTGGTCGGTGCAGGATATGTTTGGTCGAAAGCCAACCTGTTCATCCCTTAGTTGTTTGTCAATCCCATTCCTTAACTGATTCAGTGCCGAATGATAATATATCGTCAAATAATACCTCCCATTAGGACAGAAGGGTGATATATCGCTATACTAGGGTTCTCGTTTTATTTGTTTTGTTTTCGTTGTATCTTCGAAATTTCAACGCTCAATGAACAGAAATGCCCATTATAAAACTTCTTCATTCGATTGTGTACTATTTTTGGTCTTAACCTAGTTTTTGTTTGGTATTGCATCAGTTAATCTCACCAGAATGACCCTGCTTAATATTTTCCAAGACAGTGGCAATAACATTATTCATCTATAGACTATACTTTTCTCCTTCCTGTAGAACCCCTTTCTTTGACATAGCAAAATTACTTATAATATTTTCTGAGTCAGACTAGAGTTGAGTTGAGTTGAGTTGCGTCAAGAACCGACAACACTGCACACGGGACATTCCCATAATCGCTCAATCCTCAACTTCAAAAACCAGCGACGAGTTCCAATACTAATGGTGCCAGTTGCTATCTGATTGTGGTTTAGTATTGTTTTATCTCTGAGTGACGACTGTTGACCAGATCCTCTGACCACCCCCTGCTGCCGCATTCTTTCTAGACCATGACAGTCTATCTATTCTTCTGCATTATTCACGCGCTCCCAGAGGGCCTTCACCACATCTGCCTTATCATGCATTAAATCACCCCTCAATGATGCGGCACCAGCTAAACTATCCGCCTGTTCATTTCCAACCACACCAGAGTGTCCTGGAAAAAAATCCAGCGAATGCTCTTAACCCGCGACTTTTGAATCTTTGCATGCCATTCTGCACGAGGCATGCCAGTCTTCACCTTTGACAGCATGTTTTATGAAAGCGTCAGACTAGTTGTTTACATACATACATACCATAAAACCATCTTGACGATTTCATGGTAGGCTCATCGTCTCGGTGACATAGAAGAATACATGAAGTATGTGGGACATCCTATGACAATCAGTTATCGCTCTGTGTCTATAGACCAAGACGGTCCAGATATAAAGCTAGAGCATGACCAAATAGACTGTGATGCGGTTATTCATTTTCGTACACCTTCATACGTTAACCTGAGTATACACAAGGAAAGCATCAGTTTATAGTGTTCCCTCATATATAGCGGGTAGTAAAATTACTTAATGTACTTTAAATGATGTCGCAGTCAACCCCAGCATCTATTGGTTGACAGTGGTATTCGAGAATTGTACGTTCTTTAGTTTGCCTGATTTACTATATGATAAGACTGCCAGAGTAACTAACAATGAAGAGGCTAAAGAAACTAGAACATTGTATACAACAATAAGAAAGAGACAAACAGCATTCTTTAGTCGTGTGATGAGAAGAGAGGCATTGGAGAAAATCGTGACAACTGGAAAGATCAAAAGAAACAGAGTAGGTGGTAGACGAAGAGAATTGATGCTGGATAGACTGAGACGGTGGCATGGAGGAATATCATCAGCAGAGTTGATCCAGAATACCAAAGATCGCGAACTATCGCGAAACAACGCCTACGCCAGCTGGCATGACACTTGATGATGAATTATGATGAGTTTGCGATTGCTTTCCAAATTGCCGATACTCATACCATTGTGAAAATCATCGCAAAGCGGCCTTCTTCCAAATTTCCTGTAGCTTATTGCGAATCCAGTATGTAATTATTGTCATTACTGTTTCTGTTCTGCATATGTTGGCCACTCTGGCAACAAATGTTTAGCAGTCATGTTACCAACCAATTAAAGTGTTATATTCCTCAAAATATCCTATCTTTAATTTATTGAACAAGTGGTGTTTCAGGTTTATGTCCCATGCGATGCCTGAACATTGCTACTTGTTCAATATGATAATCATGACTTATTGTAGCCTGAAACTCATGGTGTCATTGTTTCGACAAACTAGTTCTATACAAGATACCTGACGCCGCTCCTGTCGTGCCAGTTGGAGGAATCAAAGCTGCCTGGGGTCCAGTGGGAACATTGCCCATGGCTTGGGATGTAAGTGTTTCAGAGAGCAAACTATATATTTGAATAATGAAGACTCAAACAATTGATTGCTCGATTTATTGCCTGGCATATTTCGCTGCATCTCGTCAGGTGCACACAGCAGAAATCACACACTATAAAGTAAAATAACTAGACAAATCTTTCAAGCTGAAATATATACAAGTTTGCACAGTAATTGTCAGTTGTCTACCACGGTAATTTTAAACTGAATAATATGTCTTTCTGTTTGCACAAAACTGGTCTATGTAGATTAATCATTATGGCTTCAGCAAACTTTAACAAGCGACTATTTTGTCTGTTAAACAACACGAGAAAGGCACTGTCTCTATCAATCACATGACCGCTTTCCAACACATGCCTAGCAATTAATGGTAGACAATTGACATTACTGTGCGAACCTGTGTATATTTCAGCTTGTAGAATTTATCTATTTATGTTACTTTATGTTGTGTGATTTCTGCAGTATGTACCTGACGAGATGCAGCGAAATATGCCAGGCAATAAATCGTGCAATATATTGTTTGCATCTTCGTTGTACAAATTCACTATGGGAAAACATTGTTTTAAATTAGATATTATTGGCGTTTACTTGTGTCTATTGTGAAGAATGTCATTCATTGGCACCTTGCCGTCTTGACAGACGACAGTTTGTAAGGGATGGAGTTATTGCCTCCCCATAGCACAAAGCCTGGGCTAAAATATAGAGATCATATGTTGCCCATGCAGCATGATCCCTCTCTCGGCCTGCCTAGTTCACTCCAGAGGAAAGGTAACACCCCTACATCTGGAACAAGACAAGCTGCAGAAGCTGCCGGATCAGCAAAGCAATGCTCTAATTGTCGGCCTGTCGGAGCTTCGATCCTAGACCAGTCGCCAACCAAGGCTTAGGGCCTGGTCTGCCCTGCCGTGACACTTTGTATTTAGGTTGCATTTCCTCGCACCAGGGTAAAGCTTGTACCCTCCCAATTGCGCTCTTTCGCCCGAAGCCGTTGACACAATGTGGGGTGTCGGGTTTGGTAAGCGCCGCCCAACGTTCGGCGCTAACAGAAACCAGGTAGTACCGTCTACTGTTATACGGTAGCTCAGTCATATCTGACTAAGACCTGATTTCTGAAGAATGTACGTCTTTAAGTCAATTTTTTTTTAGCATATCCTTTACAGGGCCTCGCTGTCAACACCAGCATCTTTCAACTGTATGTTGATTTCTTGGTAAGATTACGCTCAGTAGTTTGCCATTGCTTTCTGAGCGGCCGGCTCACATACCCCGTAAGTTACCGATGCGATTCGAACCACTGCTGATTCTCACCGTCATCACGTTACCGACGAGAGTATACGAGAAAAGTCATAACCTCTAAACCACGAAGCCAGCTTTAAGTCAATTAGACATGTCTATTCTTATTCTATGGGATTAATTTGTTTCAGAAAGTAAAATAGACGCTGCATTAATTACTTAATGCATATTCTTATTTTCTTCTTCTTCATCTTCTTTTCGTTTTGTTCTCCGGCGTCGTTGTCTTTATCTTTGTCTTCTGCTTTTTTCTTTTCTTTTTTTATTCTGCTCTCTTAAGAAACAAGGAAAGAACAACGCGTAACACTCTCAGTGAGCTGAAGCAAGCTAGGGAGGGTGTGCAGAAGGCTGCCAGGCAGTGTGCGAATGACTATTGGATCAAGTTATGTGAGTCCATTCAAAATGCAAGTGTTAAGAGAAACATCAGAAGCATGTATGAAGGGATAAAGAAAGCTTGTGGCCCAATGAACATAAGAAGTGCACCATTGTAAACCTTGACTGGAGAAATCATCACTGATAAGAAACAGCAGATGAATTGATGGGGTAGAGCTCAATTTGTAGTTTAACTCAAGTGAGACCAAACTAGCGGACGATGCCCTCAACGCCATAGAGACCCTACCAACTCTTGACCACCTGGACACACTTCCCACCATAACAGAAGTTAAATGTGCTATAAATGAACTTGCATCTGGCAAGGCTCCAGGTAAGGATGGGATTCAAATAGAGGTTATCAGGAGTAGGCAAGACACACTCACACTACAGATCCATCAGCTGATAGAGCTATGCTGGCGAGAAGGACGCGTCCCACAGGATTTCAAAGCTGCAAGCATCATAACACTACAAACACAAGGGCGATCGGAGCGACTGTAATAACTATATGGGTATCTCACTTCTGGTATTGTTGGGAAAGTATTTGCCAGAATTGTTCTGCGCAGACTTCAAGTCCTAGGAGATCATGTCTACCGCGAATCACAGTGTAACTTCCGACAGAACCGGTCTACCATTGATATGGTATTCTCATTGCGACAAATGCAAGAAAAATGCTGTAAACAGAATCAACCACTGTTTATTTCCTTCATCGACCTCACAAAGCCATTTGATTTGGTCAGTTGTAAGGGTCTGTTCAAGGCACTAAAGAAGATTAGCTGCCCACCAACTCTTTTGTCCATTGTGGAATCGTTCCACGCAGGCATGAAGGGTATAATCAAGTTTGATGGTGCAACTTCAGAAGAGTTTGTAATCAAGAGTGGAGTTAAGCAAGGTTGTGCACTAGCTCCCACTCTCTTTCTAATATAATTTTCACTTCTACTGAAATATGCTTTTCGTGATAAGGATGGTGACATAAGCCTGGGTAATTGACAGTGAGTTTAGTGACCGGGCATGAGAAAAGAATGGGTGAGAGTGGGAGACAGTAAAGTGACTCACCTGGCTATGAAAAAACAGCCAGTCCTGAGAAATAAAATAGTGAGGGTAGAGGAAAAACCCCTAGGGGGGATGGGGAGAGAGATAGTGTATTTTGTTGTGTGAAGTCAAGGGACTTGAGGGAGTTGAGTTTGAGATACCGAAGGAGTCGGTAGTCCACGGACAACGGTGTTGTGTTGTTCTCCGAGTTGTGAAGACAGGCCTGAACCAGAGTGGGTTCTATAGGGAGTGAGGGCCTAAACCCAGAGTGGGTTGCATAGTTGAGCAGTGGCTCCGACCCAATGTGTGGGTTGTATTGTAGGAGATCCAGCCGTGGATAGTAGTTGGACTAAATGTCTTGTGGATTTGATATGAAGCAGGCTTGAGAAGGCATTGATGTGTGCTGGTTAAATTGTGAGGAGGATATTATATTCTATGGATTACATTATTTCTGGATGTATAAACATGTTCCGTCTGTCCGTCTTATTTCTGTAATAAAGGATTATGTGCGCCAACGGAATCTTGTTTAATGACTGGTGAATATGCACTGCGGGGGTGAGTTATATTGCAAGACAGTTAGATATCTCCATTGACACACCATGAGTATCGTTACCTAGACAACGACCATCACACGACAATATCATGAACATATCATCGTAAGAACTTCGTGATATTATCACCAAGAACGACGTGTGACAGATGGTGGTATATACATTCACTCACGCTCAGATGGCAGCCTCTACAATGCTTAGAGATTGAAGGCCACGACCAAAATTAGGAGGGTACTGATCAGAGAGCTGCTTTTTGCAGATGATGCTTCAAATACGACCCACTCTGAAGAAGAATTACAACGTCTACTATCTGTATTCTCCAATGCTTGTTCTGAATTTGGTTTAACAATCAGCAAAAAGAAGACACAGATTATGTCACACGGTGCACATGGGGTACCATCAATCTTTATTGACGACGCCGAACTAGAGATAGTAGACCATTTTACATATCTAGGATAAGAGATAAATAGTAAATTATCCCTAGGTCAGGAAATCAACATCAGGATTGGTAAGGCAGCAACAACAATGAACATGTTAAGAAAAAGAGTCTGGGAGAACAGGAAGCTTACTGCAAAAACAAAAGTCCTTGTCTATCAACCCTGTGTCCTTAGCACTCTTCTTTATGACAGTAAAGCCTGGACAACTTACTCACACCAAGAGAAACGTTTAAACAGCTTTCATATGCGGTGTCTGCGAAGAATACTTGGTATTAAGTGGCAAGACAAAATCACAAATACTGAAGTATTGGAAAGATCAGGTTGTGTGACGGTATATTCCATGCTCAGTCTTCGTAGACTTAGATGGATAGGACATGTTAGGACGATGGATCATGGTAGAATACCAAAGGACATCTTTTTTGGTGAATTACAGATGGGTAAGAGATCTCAGGGTCGGCCTCTACTACGATACAAAGATGTGTGTAAGCGGGACATGTTTGATACAGGCATTGATAATGCACATTGGGAGCAAGTCGCCGCTGAACGTGTTGCATGGAGGGCAAACATCAGAAATGGAATAAAAGTAAAGAGAAAAGTATTGCAGATAAGTCATACACCGATCGTGTGAGACTTAAGATGGTGTATGATGGTGAAAATGACCATGTGTTCACATGGACCCACTGTGGACGAACATTTACAGCCCGAATTGATCGTATCAGTCACATTCGCTACCGCCATGGGTTGTAGT
Source organism: Cepaea hortensis (assembly GCA_963921405.1). Taxonomy (NCBI): domain Eukaryota; kingdom Metazoa; phylum Mollusca; class Gastropoda; order Stylommatophora; family Helicidae; genus Cepaea; species Cepaea hortensis. The sequence goes on from OY992897.1 coordinate 19,833,752, forward strand.
TATTATGCCTTTTTGAAGCACAATGTAACAAACTATCGTCTCTCAAGACGGCAGGGTGCCAATAGCTTTATTATTACCTTTCATTTAGCCTATATCTGTAATTTCGTTTCTCATATGAAATGTGATGTTTTCTAAGAGTATCGGAGTGTTTGAGAAATGCCACCATAACCTCACACTTGATGAAGGGAATATCCCAACTGTACTTCTCCGCGTCAGAGGACAGGGAAACCACCACCGTGTGGCAAACGCAGCTCTGGGGATCGAGTATTCACTGGGATAAGTGGACACATCTTCTGTGTTCCTTGCTGTTAGACAGCGTACCACAGCTCAGGGTACTCACTTACACTAGCAATTGAAAGATTGCTGAGTGATAATATCATAGTGCACAGCCTTATAGATGTGGAAAGCAAGGAGCGCTACCACATTATGCCTCCCAAGTATCTCAGAATAGATGTCGTTAGACTGTCTATACGTCGAGATACACTAAAACACTCGCTTCCAGTCCATCTCTTAATGTTTAGTTTATTCGGTGAGATGTGCTTATCTTATTCTGACTGTCCGGTAACCAATGATTTTTATTATTTCTCGCAGCCTCTTGATTTGGAGGATCTAACCGGTGACGGAGTGGGCTATCTGGTTTATTACAGAAAGAAGTCGTCAACTACTCAAAGTCAGTGGAGTGTGGTAGGTGAATGTTTATCTTTTGTGACTTTGTTCAATAATTTGTTCATTTTTACGAATTAGTATAATGCCATGTTTATTTACTGAGAATCAGTACAATAATATTTTGTATCTGCCATAAATTAGTACGACGATACACTTCATCTACTGCGAATTAGTACAATAACATTTTCATATACTGCAAATTAGTCCAATAACATTTTCAATACTGCGAATTAGTACAAGAACATTGTTTTATCTACTGTGATTTTTTTTCGCATATCCTTTACAGGACATCGCATTCAACAACAGCATCTTTCAGCTGATTGTTGATTTCTTGGCAAGATTACGCTCGGTAGTTTGCCATTGCCGGTCACTCTGGCCGAGGGGTTACACCACTTTCTCCGTAATCCCGTTTATCACGCAGTCTCGTAGCGGGCGAAAACTTTAAGCGGTTCTACCCCCGCTGGTGACTTGCGGGATAACTAAGCCGGCCGCTCAGAAAGCAATGGCAAACTACTGAGCGTAATCTTGCCAAGAAATCAACAGACAGCTGTAAGATGCTGCTGTTGACAGCGATGTCCTGTAAAAGGATATGCGAATTAATTTTTAAAAAGTTTGCCATTGCTATCTGAGCGACCGGCTCACACAAGTTACCTACACGGAGAGAACCGCTACCAATTCTCGCGCACGTCACGTTACTCACGAGATTATACGGGATTACGGAGAAAGTCATGTAACCCCTAGACCAGGAAGACCGGCTACTGTGAATTACTGCAATAAAATTGTTTAATGTACAGCGAAATAGTACAATACCATTTTGTATCTGCTGCGAATTACCACAATAGTGTGGTGATATAATATCCTTCTGCCCAAATGGTTAGTCACGTTTAGCGATATATTATCCTTCGGCACTTAATAAGTTAAGGATTTGCTCGTGCTGCAAGTTAAAGAGAAAATTGGATGGTCATATTCTCGTATATTATAAAACAACTTTAGAACAACTTGTTCCACGATGATGAAAATAAATAAGGAAATAAAACAGAAACATGGTTGGAGTAATAAAACATCTCAATGCTTATACTTTAATAAGCTTGCAAGTCAATGGACTTTCATCATCATCTTCTTCTTCATTTTTCATTCGTTTCAACCAACCAATATATGCATGTTTTTTTTTTCTTTCTGCATAAATTGCAACGAAAAATTATGTAGAAGCTGTAGAGATGTGTTTTTATGGAAGAATGGTGAGAATGTTACTGGCGGTTTTAAAAGCGCAGTGAAGATATTTTGGAAGAGGTTAACCCACAAAGAAAATTGATTGCTCGCTTCAGAAGGAAACGCTTCACATTCTTTGAGATCGTCGTGAGAAAGGTGAAAGCTTCAGAACGTCGTGACGCCGAGAAAGTTGAAGGGGGTGAGAGAAAGGGGAAGGATGAGAATGAAAATGCTGCACAAATTGACATCGTGACATGGAGGAACATCGTCAAAAGAAATTGTTGGCATTATCGAGACAGACGCTGTGGTCAGACATGGTCACCAACGCCACACGGCATATATTATAAAAAGATAAAGATCTATACCCCCTTCTGCCGATCTTACAGGATTCTGCAGAGTGTTACACCTAGGGTCATTTTACCCGGTCGTGGAATATATATCGTACCTTTCTGGGCTGTATTTCGTACACTCTTGTGGTGTGTGTCTGAGGTGCTTGTCCATATGCACAAATTGATGCACACCCTATCTTCATCTTTGTGTGCATGTAGGTATTGAGTCTATTGAGTCAGTTCTAAATCCAGACATAAAATGTAAACAGGAGTTGTTTATGAAATCTCCTTTCTTGACCCCGAAGGCGGCATTAAAATCTTTACCGGGCAGTAGAATGGACCAGTCTGAGCTGTATTAGGTACTTCCTTCTAGTTTATTTCTGCAGTCTGAGGAGGTTGTTGTTCGCACGTAAATATTACTGCAGTACCCATCTGTAACAAGCTACGTGGAGGGTCTCAAATAGCCTTTCACAATGTTTCACTACTATTCTATAGCCCTGGCTGGGATAGGTCTTTGCTTGCCAACCCTCCTCCGTTCCCTGGACTCACTGTCACTCTATCTTTCGACCTCGGGACCTATTTCCTGCAGTGTTCTTCTGGCTGATCCATATATATAACACAGTGATCGTTGGAATAAACTAAAACGTGATTTATTAAATTAATAAAGAACAGCACAGGAAAACATCAAGGCAGTTGATACAGATAGTTCTAAACAGACACAACACGGATAAAGTTCAGGCACAGAGCCTCATGGCTTTCCCTCATAGACCGAAGAGTACTACAAAGTCCCGTCAGTCGACATCTGCCTCGCCGATTTGGTCCGCAGGTATTTCCCTCCGTCCCGATAGGTGGTACAAACAACAGGCGCCTGTAGAACCAGTCCTACTAGTTCCCGTGGTCTTCTCTACACAATGAGTCTTGTGTTCGTTGTAGCCCAATGGTACAGGAATACATCACTTGTCACAATGGGATCAGTTCATGAAGGTGAAAATGTGTATGGGTGTTTCAATGTCACTGACCAGGCTGGGTAAGATTTCACATAATGGGAATGGTTCGTGAATGTGGTATGGGTATGGGTTTTTTCAATGTCACTGATACGGATGAGTAGGACCGAGAATGAGCTGTAGGTCCACTCAGGAACATAGGTTCAACCACTCCACTATTGACGATGGGATTTGTACAGAGCGGGTACCGAAGGATGCCACTAGATCAGGACTAACCGGACATTGATTCCTTGATTGGAGTCATTAGCCTGTGGCCGTCCTGAAAGTCCATGGTTCACCTGAGAATGTGTTAAGGTGATACTCTCGTGGCCTTGCAGATCTCCTATGCTCCCTTCAATTCAAGGAGGACCCTGGAGATGACAGAAATAAGTGAGTGACCAGGCTGACTCAAGTACCACAATCCTGGGGACCAATAGGGCCTCAGTTACCACATTTGAAATATGTACATTAGATAAGAGGCCCGAATGAATGGGCCTTACCTGTCAGGTAGCCCCTGGATTGGCTACGTCCGAGCTTGAGTAGACCTCCAGCTTGTAGACGTCTGGTTGTCCACCCTAGGAACCTTTTGCCTACAAGACTCACTCTCCACACTCATACCAAGCCTTTATTATTATTGGGCACATTCATTCTCAGGCTTATCTCTCACTTGCAAACCCTGCCTTTCTCACGACAAAGCTCTTGTGGTGTTGTGTGGGTAATTATGTATATGTAAAGCAGTGTCGTTCCCCATTCCCACCAAGAATAGGAAAAAAAATACTACTCCTTCCGGCCGCTGCTCTTGTCTGAGCTGTCGCCGCAATGTACCGGCAGTGCCTCACGTTACCCGTAGAACTAGATGATCGACCAGTAACTATTCAGTTCACCCGGCCACCCTATCCGCTAAAAGATGACAGAGATAACACAGTGGATAGCCTCTTCCGGCTCAAGAAGATAGAACATAGATTGGTGGAAGCCGTCCGCACAGAGCCCCTCCCTCCTTCCGGCATACCGTAGCTATATAATGTGTTTATATTTAAATGAGAGATGCTACTATGCCGAGTTCAGGCCGTAGGAAGAAAGATAGCAACAGCTCATCGGCCGCCAAGAACAAATGAAATCCTCTGTGGAGATATATTGTTCAGATTCACTCCCCCGGCTATGCCAAGAACAAGACGCCGAGTTAGATTGGCCAACGGTCAACCAACTCTTCATATGTTATGATTGGCTTTTCGCCAATTCATCTTCCCCGTCGAGACAAAATACATTTATAGGTCCAGGTCTGGCTGGACTACCCACAACCCAATTATTACCTTTCCAACTGCATCAGTAGTAGGTTGCACCTCTGTCTTAATCTTTAAATCAACTTGACATGCTGCAACTACCAAACGGTATGTGCTGGAACGGCCATGACTTGCACCAGAACTTGCACTGGTGCTCATTTGGTGTAGGGGACCCTATCGGGTTTTCCCCGAAGAAAGATATATTTCTAAGAATTCTATTAAGAAGATAGTGTGGTTAAAGTATCTTCCATGGGGATTGAGCGAACAAGAGAACTGAGGGTTCCCCAAAGCTGTTTCCCTCTATTTCCCCAAATTTATAGAAGGCATGAGGACATGAGCCACTGACGTTTCGCCACACCATCTTGAGATTTCTGTGTAGTGAGTCTGTTGACTCCTGTTCTGAATCCAGACATCTTATATATAAATTAGGATGTGCGTATTTATGTATCTCTGTATGTATGTATGTATGGCCTTTATTTGTTCGCGAACGGCCCATCCGATTGAGATGAAATTTTCTACACGCCTTCCTTTCATTCCAGAGCTGACAACTGTGATATTTTGTTAGTGTGAAATCGCCTGCTTACTCAGTATTATTTCATTTTTCATTTTTCATCATAATTTCATATATTTCAGGGGACCTAACTCTGTAAAAGTTATTTCAAGGGGCATAACTTTTCTGTATAACTTATAGTCATATTGTGGCATCGTTTTCAAAGATTTATAAACTCTTTGTCCATAGTTATGTACCGGCATATGAGTTATAATAAATAATGATACAATCTGTAAGGCATTTTCAAAGTTTTCATAAAAATGATGCACAATGCATAACATTGTAACTCATCTTTTTTTGCTTAAGAAGTTACTGTAGTCATGCAGGTGATTAGAAAGAGTTTTCATTAAAAATAATGGATGGTGTGTAGAAGAACGTTCTTTTAAGTTACTTTTTTTGTTGTATGAATTTAATGAAGCCGGACAGGGTCAGGCAGACAGATAGACAGACAGATAGACAGTCGGGAACGGGAACTTATATGACTACTTATATGAATTAAATGAGATGCTCCACACCAGGAGCTGGGCAATGCCGGGCCGGGTCAGACAGACAGACAGACAGACAGACAGACAGACAGACAGACAGACAGACAGACAGACAGACAGACAGTCGGTAACGGGAACGAGAACTTATATGACTACTTATATGAATTAAATGAGATGCTCCCCACCAGGGTCTGGGCGAAGCCGGGCAGGGTCAGCTAGTACAATATAAAAAGGAGTTGTTATATCTCCTCTGAAGCCCCGAAGGCATCATTCACAATTCGTGCTGTTAACCTACCATCGGAATCTCGTAAATATCCGCCAGCTGCACTGATTACATTAGACCTGTTCATGCTTCTTCCCGTTTCTATTGGTGCATTATTTACCAACAGTTTCCGTGATTACTACCCTTCACTCCGACATGTCTGAGTGCGAATGTACAGGTGATTGATATGAAGCTTCGATTCCGAATGCTGCCAGTAAAAACAGTGTCTGTTATGTTTGCTATGTCGTGACCAAGACTATCACATTTTGTATTACTTTGTAGAAAAGAGTTGAAGGTCGTGTGACCACAGTTACTGCAGTCGTGGGGCCGGACAATTACTTCCTGGAGTATGAAGTCATAGTGGGGGCTTTCAATTACCTCGGGTCTGGACCAAATTCCTCGATCGTTGTTATTATGTCAGCGGAAGACAGTAAGTTACAACATAAGTTACCTGCAAACCTGTCATATTTACATCTTTACCATCACACAGTTTCATATTTCAGGGGTCGGGGGAGGGAGTGTCTCAGGAAAAGGGGGAGGGAGTGTCTCAGGAAAAGAGAGGACAGAGTGTCTCAGGGATAGGGGGAGATAGTGTCTCAGGAAAAGGGAGGACAGAGTGTCTCATGGATAGGGAGCATAGTGTGTCAGGGATAGGGAGGACAGAGGCGTCTCGGGGATAGGAGGAGATAGTGTCTCAGGGATAGGGGGAGGGAGTGTCTCAGGAAAAGGGAGGACAGAGTGTCTCAGGAATAGGGGGAGATAGTGTCTCAAGGATAGGGACGAAAGAGTGTCTTAGGGAAAGAGGGACAGAGTATCTCAGGGATAGGGACAACGGAGTGTGGGATAGAGAGGATAGAGTGTCTCAGGGATAGGGAGAACGGAGTGTCTCCGGCATAGGGATGCCGGAGTCTCTCGGGGATAGGGAGGACAGAATGTCTCAGGAAAAGGGAAGATATAGTGTCTCAGGGATAGGGATGACAAAATATCTCAAGGATAGAAAGTACAGTGCTTCAGGGCTATATCGATATATCGCCATGCTAAGGTCATCGTGTTATGTGTTTTGTTTCACCTTATCTTCCACAATTTCAGTGCGCAGTGAACAGAAATTACCATTATACTACTTGTTCATTTGACTGTGTACCATTTTTGGTCCAAACCAACTTTTTATGTTTGACGCTGAATAAGTTAATGACAGTTGATGTCTTATTTCCTTATATTTATTATCATGTATTTGAATTCTGACTAAAGTGATAACTGTTATCTGAGTTTCGTGTCTTTCATTCAGTGGCTGTGGCCGCTTCCATGCGAGTCTACGGTGACCCTTACAACGCCACTGCCATGATGGTTCATTGGATACCCATACCTAACACCCGAGAATACATCAGAGGCTTCACACTCGGCTACCAGGTATGTGAATAAACAAGGGGTATCCACTAGACTACCAGGTATGTGAATATATCAGGGGCTACACACTCGGCTACCAGGTATGTGAATATATCATGTGCTACACACTTGTCTACCAGGTATGTGAATATATCAGGGGCTACACACTCGGCTACCAGGTATGTGAATACCCCAGAGGTATCCACTAGACTACCAGGTATGTGAATATATCAGGGCTACACACTCGGCTACCAGGTATGTGAATATATCAGGGGCTACACACTCGGCTACCAGGTATGTGAATATATCAGGGGCCACACACTCGACTACCAGGTATGTGAATATATCAGGGACTACACACTTGGCTACCAGGTATGTGAATATATCAGGGGCCACACACTAGGCTACCAGGTATGTGAATATATCAGGGGCCACACACTTGGCTACCAGGTATGTGAATTTATCAGAGGATTCATACTCGGCTACCAAGTAAGTGAATATATCAGGAGCTACACATTCGGCTACCAGGTATGTGAATATTGCTCTTGGAGGTGAGACCCACCTCCGGCTCTTGGAGGTTTGATGCTGAGCCGCCAGCATCTGCAGCCTACCTTGTTCCAGACGTGCTGGTTATCCTTTCCTCTGGAGAAAAGAATGCAAGGCCGAGAGAGGGATCATGCTGCATGGGCAACACATGTTCTCTGAATCCATGCCCAGGCATTGTGCGATGGGATTTTGTCCAAATTCCATTCCACATACTTTCGTCTGTCAAAACGGCAAGATGCCACCCACTCACACACTTGGCTACCAGGTATGTGAATATATCAAAGATCACACGCCTATTGATGGCTTAGTAGACCTTTATCCAAGTATTGCTAGAGGACATTTCACGAAGGCATTTGATTACTCAGATCGGGACAAGATCGCAATGTATTTCATGTTATAAGACACACATACACATACATACAAGCCCAGAAGAAGGAAGACTCCTGTGGGTCTGTGAAGTGTGAGAACCATGTCATTGTCTAGACTTGTATGCACGAAGGAAGAGCTAACCAGCCGTTTCTTCTCTTAACGACCGACGAGCGCAGTAATCGAACTCTGGTCCTGTTGCGCTCATAACATGATCAGAGTAACCGCCTAACCATTACATCCGCCTAGTCACCACGCAACCGTTTATGAGAGCAACATAGATTCAACATTTACAGAAACAGTTGCATATAATTTACATGGCGTCAATGTCATCCCCAGCATGTTTTGGCTCTTTGTGATTTCTGCTCAAGTTTACGTTCAGTAGTTTTCCAGCTGTGTTTCGAGCGCGGTATGACGGATTGCAAATCTCATTTTCGTAACCCCTTCTTCGCAGAGCCGGTAAAGGACCTTCTTAAACATCTTAAGGCGTAGTGGGTATATGGTGCTAGGTTGATATTTTATATACCAATTGGTAGTCTGTGGGGGGGGGGGGGGCGGTGCGTATCAGAGTAGCCACCCTGTCTCCACATGATGTTACAAGCCATCCATTTTGGCTGCGTCGTCCTTGGAACTTCTTCTTCTTCTTCAGCGTTCCGAGCCATTGAGGTTCTTTGCTGCAGATACAATCCGTCTCCATTCGTCTCTCTGGTGAACCTTCTCTTGCCAGTCGTTGATTCCAAGTGCTTGTAGGTCTGTATATGTATTATCCCTCCACCGTCTTCTTGGTCTACCTCGGGGTCTACGGTCATTTATTTCCTGAGTGTAAGCGAGTTTTGTTTCCCTATTATCTTCCATTCTTTCTATATGCCCCAGCCATTGTAGCCTATTAGTCTTCATGATACCAGTGATTAGCGGGGACTTAAACAGATCATAAATGTCTTTGTTACTTCTTCTTTTCCACTCTCCACTTTGTGTATCCCTAATGGATCCAAAGATGCGTCTTAAAATTTTGTTCTCAAAGGTTTGTAACAAGGCTTCGTCTCCTTTCGTTGTACTCCAGGTTTCAGAGCCATACAGCACAACTGGTCTGATCAGTGTTTTGTATATTGTGATTTTGGTTTTACGAGATAGCGCATTTGATTTTAGTAGATGTTGTAGTGCATAGTATATCTTATTTCCAGAGTTGATTCTAGTTTGTATTTCTTCCCTTATGAGGTTGGAGCAGTTGAAGATTGTACCCAGGTATTTGTATGTTTCCGTTTTTTTAATGGTCATATTATCTATTTGTATGTGGCCAGAGTTTTTAGCCATTCCGTCTCTTGAAATTACCATATATTCTGTCTTATCTTGATTGATAACCAGCCCCATCTGTTGGGCTTTTTCCTTTAAGTGAGTAAATATTTCCAATGTCTTTTGTTCACTTTGCCCTATAATATCTATATCATCTGCATAACCAAGCAGCTTGGATGTTTCTCCAATATCACATTCCTCCTTTACCTTCCTTACAACTATCTCTAGAGCCAGATTGAAGAGTAGCGGCGATAGTGCATCACCCTGTTTCAAGCCAGATGTTATTTGGAAAGGGTCTGATTTCCTACCTTTATATGTTACTACATTATAAGTATCTTCCATGCATAGTCTGGTCATGTTGATTAACTTCCTTGGTATTCCAAATTCCTGCATAGCATTCCATAGACTATTCCTATGGACACTATCATAAGCCTTTTTAAAATCCACAAAAATGTTATGGAGATCTCTTTTATATTCCCAATTTTTCTCGGCTATTTGTCGTAAGATAAATATCTGATCTATTGTTGATCTGTTTTGTCTAAAACCCGCCTGGTAGTCACCTAATATGTCTTCTGAATATGGTTTTAGTCTATTTAGTAATACTGCGGATAGTATCTTATAGCTTGTGGACAGTAGTGATATTCCTCTATAATTTTCACATTGGAACTTGTCCCCTTTCTTAAAGATAGGTATCAATAATGACTCTTTCCAGTCATGGGGTAATTCTTCTGTCCTCCAGATTTTTATTATTAGTTCGTATAGCTTTAGATGTAATGCATGGCCACCTGCCTTTATAAATTCAGTAGCAATTCCATCAGTCCCAGTTGCCTTATTGTTTTTAAGTCGTGTGATTACATATAAGATTTCTTCAAATGTAGGTTCTTCAATTTGTGGTTCACATGTTAGAACCTCTTCCTGTGGGAAAGTGTCACTTGGGGCTTCACAATTTAGTAATTCAACAAAATATTCTTTCCATGTGTTGCACATTTCCTCATTGGTATTTATCATATTCCCATTTTTGTCTTTTAAACCATATGTATTTTGTTGGTGCCCTCGTTTCATTGACTTCAGTTCTTTAAAAAACGTTCTGGATTCATTTTTCTGGTGATTAGTTTCCATATCTTTGATTATATTACTCATATATTCTCGCTTCTGCTGTCGGACTATTTTTGTAGCCTCTTTACATTCATTTCTATAATGCTCTTCCTTTTGGATGTTGTTGATGTCATTTAACCATAAATGTCTGGCATTCTTTTTCCTAATGACTGCTTCTTCACATTTTTGATTGAACCATCTGTTCTTTCTATGCGTGGTTAACACACCGAGACATTCTTCTGCGGTAGATTGAATTGTATTCTTGATGTTGAACCAAGTTTGGTCAACACTTTCCTCCAAAGGGTTTTGCAGAGTTTCAAGTTTACATTTTATTTCATCTGTAAATTTATCTTTGACTGTAATTTCTTGTAATTTTTCTCTGTTATATGTTGGGTGTAATCTTTGTAATTTAGTATAGAAAGCTCTCTTAAGTTTTCTTTTAAATTTTGCTCCAACGAGGAAGTGGTCACTGTGGCACTCAGCTCCTCTATAACTTCTAACTTGCTGTATGTTTGATGCATTTCTGTTGTTAATTAAAATGTGATCTATTTGATTATAGGTTCTCTTGTCACATGATTTCCAAGTTTGTTTGTGTATATCCTTTCTTTGTAGTCTGGTACTGATAATCTGCAGTCCTTTGGCTTCTACCAGGTATATGACTCTCCATCCATTATCATTTGAAGTTGTATGTAGGCTTTCCATACCGCCCACTATTTTTATTAGTTTGCTCTCTACCTATTTTTGCATTGAAGTCTCCCAGCACAATCAGGATGTCCTGTTTGGGAGTTTCTTCTATGACATCTTCCAGATCATTATAAAAGTCTTCTTTAATATCATCTTCTTTCTCTTCAGTAGGTGCATGTACATTAATCATCGTTATATTTTTCCATTTACCTTTTATTCGTAATTTACTAATCCTGTCATTAACAGCTTTAAAGTTTAAAACGTTCCCCCATAACTCTTTTTTGATGACAAATCCTGTTCCTAATTCATGTTTATTTTGGGTGTTTCCTCCATATATTATAATCATTCCATTTTGCTCTAAAGTACCCTCTCCTGGCCACCTTATTTCTTGAATTGCTGTTATATCCATTTGATATTCAACCAGCTCCCGGGTTAGTTCTTCGGCCGCTCAAGTTCGATATAGTGTCCGTACATTCCATGTTCCAAATCTCAAAAGTCCTTTAACGTTCCAAGGTCGTTGTCCGGATAAGTCAGTCTGAATTCGAGGCTCATGTATCTGTTTCGTAACAAAAATGGTTTTTACAAAGGTGGGGATGTTAACCCCACGCTTCAACCCCCAACCTGGAGGACCAGGGTGTTTCTCTTTGTCTGTTCTCTACCCTTTGACCTGTCCGGCTTGGGAGGCCCTGCTGGTAGCTACGCTACCGCCGGCATAACTCTCAGGGTCATTGAGAAACTCAAGCTACCCCACCACGACAAGGTGGAAACACCATCGGGGTAGGTCCTTGGAACGCTGGTCAATTTATAAAGACCGGCAGGCGAGCGTCTAGGTACCATGCAACCGACTAGTCACCACACAGCCGTCTAGTCACCGCGCAACCATGGTCCCTCGTGAGACGAAAAGGCCAGGGGAAAGTCGTGACAACCAGGAAGATCGCGGGTGATATAGACAGAGGTTGGTAGAGGGAGAAAATGCTGACCGAGTTGACAAAATGCTACCGAAGACTATTCCAGGTCGAACTTAACTAACACGCAGTTTGCATATGTTTGATCATGATCAGCACATGATATACGGCGCCATTCAACATGCACATGCTGATAATGAACCGTAGACAGGGGATAAGCGTGGCCGAGAGGTTAAAAAACGCTCGCACTTAAACTCTCTGGTGGCTGAAGCTTTGTGGGTTCCTTTCAATTACCGGTCAGTTGGTTACAATGTTGACTTCCCTTCTTTGAGGTAAATTACAAGTACCTCGGAAGTCAGACTAGGTTGGCCTGATGGTGAATCTTCTTCTTCTGTGCGTTTATCCGGAGTGTTTTTTCAGCTGTTATTGCGGTGTGCGTTAGGCACCCTTGGTTCGAAACCCTTAGGTCAACACATCCGGCTTTTTGCCTGCATTTTTGACCAGGTTAGGATTCCTGGGAGACTCTCACTTTTGTGGTACCGTCCACCTCCCAGCTGGTCAAGTTGGAACAGTCGAAGACTTCGCGGTCATCCCTCAAAGGAAGGCAGGGACAGTCCATAGCATTTTCCGCCATCCTGGGTGGCTTCCATAATTGCAGAGCTGACACATAGACCCCTGGTACTTGGCTCACCGAGGGAATCGTCACGTCCTAATCATGGCTGCTTTAATTCCTCACTTCAATATATTGGGCATTTCGTTTGCCCCGGACCGTTCCCGCACAAACCAGACAGGTCTGCAGACGGTATCTACTCAGCGAGTTTTCGGTTCGGACATGTGCTTGTCGTTGTGCCCGTCAGAGCTGTTCCAGGCACGACGGACATTCGGAAAACTACCTAGTTAGAGCTGTTCCGAACAAGAGCGGCATTCGGAAACTAGGTAGTCAGAGCTGTTCCTAGCAAGAGAGACATTCGTACGAGACATTTCACTCGGACGTAAATGCGTAGTGCCAATTTTTATTTTGCCACCCGTAGGACGGCACTTCCGGCTTCGGCGGGAATTTTTTTTAACATGAGGTCAGCCTTCCTCGGTGATGGTGAATGACACTGGTAATATCGAAAGCTAACCCTCCACGTACAATAACATCTACAGATATAATATTTTCATCACTATGTTTTAATTGACTAAGTGCGAAAGGATGATTAATCGTCTTAAGCGACTTCCCGTTTCTGCCAGGGGCTTGTATAGTGTAGTGGTCCTTTGGCACCTCCCTTTAATTTGATATATAATACAGCATAACATGTCTGCTGTCATCACCATCATCATCAAGTGCCCCCCAGCTGACGCAGGCGTTCATGTCTCTCCACATATCTCGGTTTTGATGTTCTTAATCAACTCTACTGATGATATTCCTCCATGCCACCGTCTCAATCCATCCTGCCGCATTTCTTTGAGGTTTATGAGTATTTCTGCCTCTGCCCCATGATGCCTCACGATGTTCTCCAATGCCTCTTTTCTCATCACATGACCAAAGAAAGCTGTTTGCCTCTTTCTTATTGTTGTATATAATGTTCTAGTATCATTAGCCTCTTTCAGGCAGTCGTTGTTAGTTACTCTGGCAGTCCAAGGAATTCATAACATTCGTCTCAGGAACCACATCTCTGTTTCTTCCAAGTTCTTCATAATTTGTTCATTTACAATCCAAGATTCACTGCCATACATCAAAACAGGTTCTATATAGCATTTCAGTTCTCTCTTTCTTACATTCAGATTTTGCTTGCCCTTTTCTGCTCTTAATCTCAGTTGTGAATCTTCCAAATGTTGTTATAAATTCCCCCAGGTATTTAAAATTATCGACTTTCTTCTACCATATTAATAACTTTTAAATCATAACGGTCACACGCCTACTTCCCATTTTTCGCCATTCGTTTTTGTTCAGCCCAAAACTACTCTGTGTTTGGCACTGAATCTATTAACTTGTTTCTAATTTCAGATAAATTACTGGTCGCAGACGATCAAGAACCCGGAGATAGGGTCCACCAACATTTACTGTGATTGTGGGATCGGGCTGGTGGTCGGGCTCGACCCCAACGAGGACTACTGGATCAACATACAGGTGTTCACCAACGCTGGCCTGGGCCCTGTCAGTGGGGACGGGGAGGGGAGCACGTTCATCTATCGTTAGTATCTGTTTTTATACGATGTCATTTACTGAATGTATTTATTGATTTATTTGGTGACTTATTGATTTGGTGACTGATTTATTGATTTATTTAATGATTTACTGATTTCGTGATTGATTGATTGAGTTTTGTGATTGATTGACAACGCGATTGATTGATTTGGTGATTGATTAATCGATTGACTGATTTGGTGATTGGTCAATTTGGTTGTTTATTTTGTGATTTATTTATTTATGTATTCGTTGATTGATGTATTTAATGATTGTTTTGATTGATTTGGTAATTGATTGATAATTGATTGATTTGGTGATTGATTGATTGATTGATTAGTCTTTTGAATGGTTGATTTGGTGATTGATTGATTTAGTGATTGATTTATTCGGAGATTTATTGATTTGTTTATTGGTTTAATTGTGATTGATTGATTTGGTGATTGATTGATTTCGTGATTTAATGCTTTTGGTGATTGATTGATTGAGTGTGGTAATTGATTTATTGATTGATTGCATCTGTGATTTCTTAAATGATTTGATGATTGATTTGTTAATTGAGCGAGTATTTGATATGATTAAATGATTGATTATTAGTTGACTTATTTATCGATAGATCCATCGAATGATGATTGATTGATTGTTTGATCATTCTATTGATTGATTGATTGGTTGATTGATTGATTGATTGATTGATTGATTGATTGCATACAATCTACGTCATTCCGCACACCATTGCCGTATGCTCGTATACATGTGTACTATTTCGTGTTCCAGCCCCAATGAAGTACCCAGAGTACGTCCACGTGGCCTCGTACATGGGCAACGCCGTGTTTGTCACGTGGCGGGGGATCTCCACTGGGCTGCTGGAGGAACCGGTCATCGGCTACAAGGTCGGTGTGTTTAGTGATCAGTCATGTGTGTGTCTGAGTAACCCAGACATCATCATCATCATTATCTAGTGAAATAATGGTAAATTATCTCAAACGACAAGTAGCCAATAAACATTCCCATATGTATGGCACGTTACACCTTCCTTAAGTATTTATAATGCCCTTGTTAAACATTGCCTCGGTGAGTGATGTATTAATGATTATTCTTAATGCGTTTTAATGCTTTTGTTGTCTAAGATTAGCTTCATACGTGATGTTGAATGAAATAATGTATGAGAGGAAATAGAATAGAAGGGCAGAATGTCAGACGGGCCTGCGTGCCCAATTCTTAACCCTTTGAAAATAAAGTTAGCTCGTTCGTTCGTGCAGAGTGGCTTGCTTCGCTTCAGAGGTCACAGGTGGCACGTATCGCCTGGATATTTTCTCCGGGGCATGTGGGTGTGCTGGGAAATGAACAGGCGGACAGATTGGCTGGCTCTGCAAAACTTGGTGGAGTATTGATACATGACAAGGCAGACGTGGTTGTGGCCTTGTGTAAGCGCGTGTACACCTCGGAGGAGCAAATGGATTACCATGGTCTGGCAAGAATGAGGCAGCGAGAGCAGTGTTGCCATTTTAGTACTTTTCGCGCTAAATTTAGTGCTTTTTCAAGTCAGTTAGTACGAAACTTTTCCTTTTAGCGCGGCCGCGTAAATTTAGTGCTTCACAAAATTTTTTTGGTGCTTTTTTTGGGGTGGGTAAATATTACTTTAAAATTCATTTTGGGAACAATAAAAAGTCGAATTTGAACTGAAGCTAGGCAGTAAAACAGTCTTAGTACGTTACCGCGCAATATTCAACTAATTTAACTCCCTTTAATAGCAGACTACAAGTTTCCCGATGAGAAAGAAATTCGTGGAAGGTGCATCCAGTTTTTAATAGAGCTATTGACACAGCTGCGTTTACGTACACCCGATAATAGTTGCAGTCCATGTCATGTCTTAGTGGAAGTGAATGTCTACAGCCAATGAAGCCCTGTATATTGGATCTTGCTAAAATGTTTGTAGAAGATGCAGCTACTCTCACCCGCATCGATTTCCAGTGGAGAAAACTTCATCATATGCAGTGGACACAGACCTCTGACACACTTGGACTGTGGGCAGAAATAGCCTCATACAGGGATGCCACTGGTGAAAATCCTTTCCAAGATCTTACAGATTTAGCTTTAACTCTGCTATTTTACCTCATTCTAATGCGGACGTGGAGCGTATGTTCAGTCAGATGGGAGTTATAAAATCAAAATTTGCTGAATAGACTTAGCATAAAGAGTTTGACAGCTGTTTTGACTATTAGATATGGAATGAAAAGATATGGCAAATGCTGTCATGATTATAAACTACCTAAGGATATTCTGCGAAAAATTGGATCACAGGAGGCATATACATGTTTCTTTCAATCCTCCTCATCCTCATCATCGCAGGAGCAAACACAGCAGGAAATAGCTACAGAAACTGAAGAGGAGTTGTTTGACTGGGATTTGGCAGATCTGGAATCAACTTCATTCTAATATTCAGTGATAATAATAAATTATAATGTGCTACTTTATAACATTTTGAATGAATACCGCCAGTGCTTGTTTTAATGATTTCCCAAAAAATATTATTGCAATTTGTGCTTTTTTGGCTCGAAAGTAGTTCTGATTGGGATTTGGCGGATCTGGAATAAACTTCATTGTAATATGAAGTGATAATAATAAATTATAATGTGCTACCTTGTTACATTTGTAATAAAAACAGTTGGTGCTTTTTTTATTTTTTTGGTGCTTCCTAAAAAATGTTGGTGCTTTTTAGTGCTTTTTGGGTCGATTTTGGTGCTTTTTCATCAAAGGGAGATGGCAACACTGGCGAGGAGTGACGAGGGGATCTGGCCGATGCTCGACGCTCAGAGAAAAAGCGGGACGGACATATAATCAGGTTGCTATTGGTACTGGTGTTGGAAACTCTTCGCTGGCTGCTGAGGATGGGGACGGAGCGCCTATGGGAATGCCCCGAATGCTGTGATGTCGGTTCCTAGATCAATCAATCAATTAATCAATCAGTCAATCGTTCGTGTCTCTCCACAGATCGCGGTCTTTGGTGTTCTGAATAAACTCTGCTGATAATACACCCTCCAAACCCCCCCCCCCCCCCCCACTACCGTCTCAGTCCTCCCAGCATAATTCCTCTTGGTCTGCCTCTGCCACTCTGATATTTCCAGTTGTCACGATGTTCTCCGTTACCTCTCTTCTCATAACATGACTTTGTTTCTTTGTTTATTGTTGTATATGATGTTGTAGTTTTAGTAGCCTCTTCCAGGCAATCGTTGTTAGTTATTCTGGCAGTCCGAGGAATTCCCAACATTCGTCTTAATGAAGACACAAGCAAAATTCACAATTTTTTACCTGAAATATATAGATAGAAGTGTAAATGCTTAACTAAGTGTATACATTTAAATACCTATGAGCAATTATAACATCAGATGAAAGATGCACAGCAGAGATTAAGAACAGAATCCATCTATCATGTACCATGCCGGTAAACCCGGGCAGTTATGATTCGCTATTTCACTCGATCACCAAAGTCGTGGATCAGCTGAGTGTTCTTGTCTCAAAAATGCCACCTGGTCAAGCCATCCAGGTATTTACTTCTCTGTCTTCACCCTGCTCTCTTCCCCTTGATCTTGCCAGTTGTCACCAAGTTCTCCAATTCATTTCTTCTCATAACATGTCCAAAATATTTTGAATGTTTACGTCTAATTTCTCTAATCAGTTTACGATTTTCATTTATTTCTTGTAGTGCTTGGTCGTTCTTTTTTCTGTCTAAGAACAGAATAGGGCAGGCAAACGCTGCATTTCAGAAAATGAAAAGTATCTTATGCAATAAGTCACTATCATTGAATGTAAGTGTCATATATTTTTGAAGGGAGTGGGAGATCACTGTAGTGCATGCCCCATCTCTAACAAAAGAAGTAGAGCCCCATCCTCTTCTATCTTCAATAACCCCAGAATATGAACCTTGAGTTATCTGCAGGCCTCGTTCTATTAAGTATTGTCTAGGAGATATAGATTATGGCCCTGGTAAGAATGGTAATTACTAACTGGGAATCTGCCCCTTCTCCAATGATTCTGATAGCTCTGGAGCCCCCTTTTAGTTTATCAAATCTGAGGAAAATCTGGAGAAGTTTCTCAGCCTGATTTAGATGAAGAAAACATGGATGTTGAGCAGTTGATAGTCTTTTTATTTCCCCATTCAGTAAGTCATTATGAGTTAATTTATCTTTAAACAATCAAACACATAATCAAACACATTAGATTTTGACAACATGATGTACAAAGAAGTTGTTGGTACAGATAGGTTTGAACTTGACAAATTAACAGAAGGTCAATTCATGTTAATCATTTATTGACTGGCCTGAGCCTTCTGGTCAGTACATACATCTCTATTGTGATTTACACAAAGTAATAGAACAGTTGCACATTGGACCATTGTCCCAGACAATCAATAACAAGCATCAATATATGAGATGTCAACAAGTGTGAAAACATAGTAAACATTTTGATGTTGTACATATTAAGTATGATAGTGTTGTCTCAACCATAAACATATCAGTGTTCCTGTAATTGGGTGTGGTTTCTACCTATGAGAAAAGTAACCTGGTGACTGGAGGATTAGGCAAGCCAGGGTCCATTGACTGATGGATCCACTTCAGGTCTGCCCGTATAGCTCCTCTGAAGGCCTCCCCATGCTCTGCTCATAGCGAAGTCATCCTCCCTCTCACTTGTGGTTCATCTCTTTCTCTCGGCTTCCCTCCCTCAGGTCTGATTTAGGTGGTTAATTTGCTGATGTGTTGGGTGGTTGTTGGTATGTAGCCACCAAGATCACTGATGAATATTCGCATAAATATATACATTCCTACCAATACAATAATAAGAAGTAGGTCGGAAGAAATCTAAATTCCTGAAGTAGGAACTAGTTCCCCTCCCCTCCTTTTCTCTCTGAGCTAGTGTTGGGTTAAGTTGGGGTGGTCAGAGATTATCACACGGTGTACGCCTGGTATCAACTTGTTCCTGCTGTATGTAAGTTCTCATTTGACCGGGGTCAGTGAACGTGTACAGTAAGACATTGACAAGAGTGAGAATATGTCAAGATGCATGTAAATAAATGACATACATTTAGAACATTTCTTCCACTAAATGGTGCTTACAATGTGTATAAATAATTCTCTGTGTTTTCCCAATTAACTACTTCTTCTTCTTGTGTCTAATAACTCTCTTTCATTACCTGTTGTTGTTGTGATGTTGAGTGTTGGGTTGTGTGGTGATGAGTGGTGTGGAGTGGTGTTGTGTTTTAAGTTATGTTGAATAATGAGTTAAGCTCACTGCGCGTGATGGTGTTCCGCGAAGCACAACTTTCTCATGTGTTGCAGTTCATGTGTGCCCTTATCTAATTAAATTTGACATAAATATAAATATTTATTTCGCCAAACCCTATTAATTCTATAGATAAAGGAGAAAGGAAAGATTGATTTCACTTTCAGCTTTCTAGATTGTAAATAGGCATAGATAAGTCTGTTTTAGAACAAGGCACTTATTCTAGTACACGAACTGTCTTTTCAGCTGTAGATAGTGATGCATCTTTAACAATGTTTCTGGTGAAATGCACAAGATTGCTTTAGAATCATCACTTCTCACAGTTGTTTAGAATAGAATATAGTAGTGGAATGCACTTCTTAAAGTTAATAATTATCTCTAAGAATATCAGAGATTGTAGTTTCATC
The DNA here is from genome assembly GCA_963921405.1 of Cepaea hortensis. Classification (NCBI taxonomy): domain Eukaryota; kingdom Metazoa; phylum Mollusca; class Gastropoda; order Stylommatophora; family Helicidae; genus Cepaea; species Cepaea hortensis. The sequence goes on from OY992897.1 coordinate 19,853,642, forward strand.
GAAGAGAATATTTCGCCCGGGAATGGCTTTGCGTCGTTAGAATCTACAGTCGAGCATTTTTACATTTCAGAGGTTTTAATTAATAATCATACATTTCAATTGACATCACAAACATGGGTTTACATTACTTGATACTTGATACATCGGGTTCTTAGTCTAATCAAGGGCTAACAAACGTACCTCGGATCCAGACTTTTGCCTTGCCCATTGAATTTTGGTCACACAATCTTCTCACATCCGTCCATGGAGCGAGTTCAGACAAAAGTGCGGGCTTATTAACATTTCTGATGAAATAGTAATATATGTTAATTATGCACTGGCGCGAAGGCGGTCATGTGGTTTTCCTATCCAATGGTTTTCTGAGCTTGGTCTGATGAAATCTTTCCAAGAATCCACGTCATTTGTCACTTGTTCAGTTCCAGTTTTGATGTTAAGTTTTAAGTCCCAATCTCCAATTTCGTTTGTGAAGTCAATTTCTTTTAATGTTGTTTCCTCTTTTGCGGCATGTGTTGATAAAATGAATAATGTTGGCTGCGTTATGCCACATGGCCCCACTCCAGATTGTTCTATGGTATGGAACTATGTTTCCAACATTTTCAGTTATCAAGTTGTTCCCATTTGTCCTCCCTTGTATTCTCTTCTGCATCTGATTGACCTGGTTCATCAGGCACTGGGTGTCGACTCAGGAAGTCCGCTCCCACATTCATTTTCCCAGGAACATACTCAACCTGGAACGAGTAAGGTTGAAGAAGCAGCGACCACCTCATAAGTCGGGCATTCAGAGTCTTAGATGCTGCGAGAAACATGAGTGGTTGATGGTCACATTGCACTGTGAAGTGTCTGCCATATAGGTATGCTTGAAATTTCTGTACACTCCATACGAGCGCAAGACATTCTCTCTCGATAGTACTGTAATTTCTCTCTGCTGCATTCAATTTCCTGCTAGCATAGGCTACAGGGAATAGCTCTGATGGTACATCTCCCTTTCTCTGCAACAGCGTTGCCCCAATTCCTATGTTACTGGCATCGGTGCACAGCACGAATGGTTGGTCGAGGTCTGGTAGATGTAAGACTGGATGAGCAGTTAATGCCTGCTTTAATGCTGTGAAAGCTCTCTCACAGTCAGCTGACCAAGTGACTTTCTCTGGTTTCCCCTTTTTGGTAAGATCCATTAAAGGTGCTGACAGAGTATTGAAGTCCTTGATGTATTTTTGATAGAATCCACATAAGGATACAAATGATCTTACATCCTTCTTTGTTTTTGGACGAGGTGCTCTCTGGAGTTTGTCCACATTTCCCTCTTGTGGAGTTATCAGTCCATGAGATATCTTATGACCTAGAAAGTCCAATTCTTGGAATCCTATCTGACACTTCTTTGGTCTAGCCGTCAATCCAGTTTCTCTGAGGCGCCTGAACAAAAGATGCAGGGTTTCTACATGCTCTTCAAATGTTTCAGTTGCGATCAGGATGTCATCCATGAAGTGACTGATGTCTGGATGCTGTAGTGGGTCAAGTAATTTTCTCATCATACGTGTAAAGACGCTGGGAGCATTACTTAATCCGAATGGAAGAACGTTGAACTCATAGTGTCCTCCAGGCGTGCTGAAAGCTAACCTTGGTCTAACTTCCGGTTTTACAGGAATCTGGTAATATCCCTTACTGAGATCAATCCTAGTAAAGTACTTAGCTCGGTTGAGTGCTGTGAAAAGTTTATTCTGATCAGGCAGAGGTTCTGCTTGGAATTCAGTTATAGCATTGAGCTGTCGATAATCGATGCACAATCTATGTTCTCCACTTGGCTTTCTCAATAATACGACGCTAGCACTGTAAGGTGATTCAGATGGTGAGATTATTCCTGCGGTGAGCAGCTGTTGTATTTCTTCCTCTAAAGTCTTTTGCTTTGCATAAGGAACTGGGTAAGTCTTGACTCGCACAGGCACTGTGTCATTCAACTTCATGTCAAATTCCTCCAAATCAGTTCTTCCTGGCTTATCAGTAAGTACTTCTGCATATTTTGCCATAAGTTCCCTAATCTGCTTTTGCTGATCCTTTGTTAAGTTGGGATTGATTTCCACATCCTTAAAGGTCTCTTTGGCTTGCAGTTGGCACTCGACTCCCATTGTTGATCCTTCTTCGACTTCAGTAGCCACACTCATGGCCATCAGATGTGCAGGTTCGGTGGTTGAGGGTCTTTCATGATATTTCTTCAAGAGGTTTATGTGAAATACTTTCATCTTGCCTTTGACTGAAATTCTGTAGTTGGTACGTGAGATCTTCTCCGTCACTACATAAGGTCCTCTCCATCCTATTTGCAGCTTATTCTGACTGGTTGGAAGCAGCAACATCACCTTCTCTCCTACCTCTAACTCTCTATCCTTTGCCTTGCGGTTGAAGTTACGAGCAATTCTTCGTCTGGCTTGACGTAGATTGACATTCGCTTGTTTCCAACTGTGTTGTAAACGATTTTTCAACTCGGCAACATATGTAGATGCAGTCACGACTGTATCATCTGTAGTATTATCAGTCCATGTTCGCAGTAACGCCTCAAGTGGTCCTTTGATCGGTCGTCCAAACAACAGTGTGGCTGGAGCAAAACCTGTTGAGTGATGGGGTACTTCCCTGTAAGCGAATAAAGCTGCGGGTAAATACAAGTCCCAATCCTCTGTCTTCTCCTGGGCAATTTTGCGCAGGATACTAATCAATGTCCCGTTCCACCTTTCCACAAGTCCATTTGACTGAGGGTGATATGGCGAACTGAAGATATGGCGTGCATGAAAAAGTCTGAAGGTCTCTTCCATGAGCTTACCACGAAACTGTGAACCGTTGTCCGTCAAGATCCTTTGTGGGAATCCTAGACGTGTGAATATTCCTAATAATGCATCAGCGACGTGTTTGGAGTCACAGCTGGGCATAGGAACTGCTTCGGCCCACATGGTTGTTGTGTCCACAAGCGTTAATATGAATCGGTTTCGCCTCTTCGTTGCTGAGAGAGGTCCGATTATGTCTACTGCCACTTTCTCAAATGGAATTCCAGTGATTGGCGATTCACCCAACATTGCCGGTGGTGTCCGGTGTTTTGGTGATACTTTCTGACACTGTGGGCATGATTTTACAAACCGTTGTATGTCTGAATTCATCCCTGGCCAAAAGTAGTGAGTGGTAATCCGATGTGTAGTAGCGTTGATACCCATGTGCCCACTGAATGGTAGACTGTGACCCATCTCTAAGATCTGAGTCCTGTATTGAGTTGGTACAACAAGTTGATTAAACTCTTGTCCAGCTCGTCCTGCTTTTCTGTAAAGAAGTGCTGACTTCATGAACAGATCACCTTTACGTAGAGGTAAATGTGATTTTGGCAGTTTTCTGAAGCAGGGTTCCAAGGTGCTGTCGGCTTCTTGTGCCCTCTTCAGTTCCTCCGTTCGAGGGATTGGCGTAGTTGTTTCTGGAGTTTTTGTTGCCTGTGATCGAGTGGTCATGGTCGCCATCGCCACAGGTTGAACAGGTTCTCCTAGAACGATAAATCTACAGCCGAGGATTACAGGATATATCGGATCGTCCAAGATTGCTGCCTTGATCGTCCCAGTGACATACCGCGAGGCTATGTTCACTTTTGCCACTGGAAGAGACATATTTGTTGAACTCTTCAGTGGTCCCTGTAATTCCACTATTTCCTCTGTCACCTGTTCAGGGTGAACTAAGGATGATGAGACAACACAGTCATATGATAATCCAGTATCATATAAACAGGTCGTTTGGAATCCATTTAGTAAGATGGATTCCACAACCGGAATACGAGATGAGGTGTCTTGATGAGGTGTCTGTTTGGACGTTTCACCAGTGCTCACTTTTTTCTCTTTTCGGTTGGCCAAACATGCCGCTGTGTGTGGAGGTGGCTTCTTCCTGCAATTCTGAAATGTGTGACCTCTAATCTTGCAATGGGTACAGAATGGTTTGTCCTCCCTCGGCGCTGTTTGGACTGAATTTTGAGTGTTTTTCTGGGAATTCCCCTTTTTCTTGGTGGCTACAGTGTTTTCACCCTCTTTTGGCTGTGGAGTTTTGTTTTGAGAGGGGGTGTTGTTCGAACGTCCCTTTCCTCCCATCTCCTTTTGAGATTTCTCAAATCTCTCGGCCAGGATGATTATAGTTTCCAGGCGGTCAGCCCCGTTTTGGGTTAGGAATGCCTTCATTTCGTTCTGCATTTTCCCCCTGATCTGATCAATGATAATCATTTCACGGAGTCCTTCATAATTTTCCTCAAATCCTCCCAAGCAAGTCCATCTTTGTATGTATGACTTCAGTCTTTCCACTAGTTGTGCGTAGCTCTCACCCGGTTCCTTCCTTGCGGCTTTGAACCTGAGTTTATAAGATTCGGCGTCCACTTCGAATCGGCTCAAGAGTGCCGTCTTGAGTGTTGTGTAGTTCTGTTGTTCCTCTCTAGTGAGTCTTGAGAACACTTCATACGCCGTGGATCTTAAGGCCTGCGCCAACTTCGTCGCCCATCTACTTTCTTCAAGCCCACAGCTGACAGCCATTGCCTCGAAGCGTGATGTGGTCAGTCTGTTCATTAAAGGGTTCCAGAGGAAATGACATAGCTCCTGAATTAAGTTGAGAGACGTGAGGTGGTTCTGTCACTGGCGATCCTGATGAGGTTGAGGGTGTAGGACCACTCCCTTTCTCTATCCTCCGGATCTCCACTTCAATCTCCATTCTCCTCAACTCCAGTTGGTGTTGACGCTCTCTCTCCTTATCTTCCATTTCAGCCTGTAGTCGTTTCTCTTTCTCCTCCAATTCTGCTTGAAATCGTTTCTCTTTCTCCTCCAATTCTGCTTGAAACTGTTTTTCCCTCTCAGCCAATTCAGCCTGAAGCTGTTTTTCTTTGAGAGCCAATTCAGCCTGCAGTCTTTCCCTTTTGTCAAATGCATCTGAAACATAGTTAGCTAGCTCAAGGCCATCTAACCCGCATTCTCTACCTGTTTCTGTTATTTGGGCTCTAAACTTTGCAGTTTCCGCCATGTCTATAATTTATTGCTTTGCTCTGCCTATCAATATAATTGCAGTTAGTCTGATCCGCGTAAGTTTGTCAGTCCCTGATCTGCAAAGATACAACAGAGCATGTGCAATATTAAAAACACCCTATGTTATGTCTGTCTGTCAATGCTGGAAAAGCCAAAGGCAGCAGGCACTGAAGTAACCACAATTAATTCCTAGTAAAGAAAAGAATCTGAAATTAGACAGAGTTTTCCCAACGGATAAGATTTTCCGGTGGTTGATGAAATGCTGTTAAGTTCAGACTCCACAGTAAAGGAACACCTTCTCTGAAAGAGAAGTAGTGTTGGTAGAGTAGATACACACTATATATTTCACCTGGAGCAACTCTCTCTGAAGTATAAGCCTATTTGAACATGGCCCCCTTCTCCAGGAGTAAAATCAGTCACCTACTCTTATTTATCTATAAATGTCATTCATATCATGTGGCTGTCAATCAATACCCCACATGGTATCTGTTAAACATTCTAGAAAATGACAATGTTCAAAATCCAAAGATAATTGTGTTCATGTATTTTTATATAATTGTTTAAAGGTTAACATATGGGAACCATCCAGGACTTAGCCCACAATATGTCATATATTTTTGAAGGGAGTGGGAGATCACTGTAGTGCATGCCCCATCTCTAATAAAAGATGTAGAGCCCCATCCTCTTCTATCTTCAATAACCCCAGAATATGAACCTTGAGTTATCTGCAGGCCTCGTTCTATTAAGTATTGTCTAGGAGATATAGATTATGGCCCTGGTAAGAATGGTAATTACTAACTGGGAATCTGCCCCTTCTCCAATGATTCTGATAGCTCTGGAGCCCCCTTTTAGTTTATCAAATCTGAGGAAAATCTGGAGAAGTTTCTCAGCCTGATTTAGATGAAGAAAACATGGATGTTGAGCAGTTGATAGATGTAGAGTCTTTTTATTTCCCCATTCAGTAAGTCATTATGAGTTAATTTATCTTTAAACAATCAAACACATAATCAAACACATTAGATTTTGACAACATGATGTACAAAGAAGTTGTTGGTACAGATAGGTTTGAACTTGACAAATTAACAGAAGGTCAATTCATGTTAATCATTTATTGACTGGCCTGAGCCTTCTGGTCAGTACATACATCTCTATTGTGATTTACACAAAGTAATAGAACAGTTGCACATTGGACCATTGTGAGATGTCAACAAGTGTGTAAACATAGTAAACATTTTGATGTTGTACATATTAAGTATGATAGTGTTGTCTCAACCATAAACATATCAGTGTTCCTGTAATTGGGTGTGGTTCTACCAATGAGAAAAGTAACCTGGTGACTGGAGGATTAGGTAAGCCAGGGTCCATTGACTGATGGATCCACTTCAGGTCTGCCCGTATAGCTCCTCTGAAGGCCTCCCCATGCTCTGCTCATAGCGAAGTCACCCTCCCTCTCACTTGTGGTTCATCTCTTTCTCTCGGCTTCCCTCCCTCAGGTCTGATTTAGGTGGTTAATTTGCTGATGTGTTGGGTGGTTGTTGGTATGTAGCCACCAAGATCACTGATGAATATTCGCATAAATATATACATTCCTACCAATACAATAATAAGAAGTAGGTCGGAAGAAATCTAAATTCCTGAAGTAGGAACTAGTTCCCCTCCCCTCCTTTTCTCTCTGAGCTAGTGTTGGGTTAAGTTGGGGTGGTCAGAGATTATCACACGGTGTACGCCTTGTATCAACTTGTTCCTGCTGTATGTAAGTTCTCATTTGACCGGGGTCAGTGAACGTGTACAGTAAGACATTGACAAGAGTGAGAATATGTCAAGATGCATGTAAATAAATGACATACATTTAGAACATTTCTTCCACTAAATGGTGTTTACAAGGTGTATAAATAATTCTCTGTGTTTTCCCAATTAACTACTTCTTCTTCTTGTGTCTAATAACTCTCTTTCATTACCTGTTGTTGTTGTGATGTTGAGTGTTGGGTTGTGTGGTGATGAGTGGTGTGGAGTGGTGTTGTGTTTTAAGTTATGTTGAATAATGAGTTAAGCTCACTGCGCGTGATGGTGTTCTGCGAAGCACAACTTTCTCATGTGTTGCAGTTCATGTGTGCCCTTATCTAATTAAATTTGACATAAATATAAATATTTATTTCGCTAAACCCTATTAATTCTATAGATAAAGGAGAAAGGAAAGATTGATTTCACTTTCAGCTTTCTAGATTGTAAATAGGCATAGATAAGTCTGTTTTAGAACAAGGCACTTATTCTAGTACACGAACTGTCTTTTCAGCTGTAGATAGTGATGCATCTTTAACAATGTTTCTGGTGAAATGCACAAGATTGCTTTAGAATCATCACTTCTCACAGTTGTTTAGAATAGAATATAGTAGTGGAATGCACTTCTTAAAGTTAATAATTATCTCTAAGAATATCAGAGATTGTAGTTTCATCGAAGAGAATATTTCGCCCGGGAATGGCTTTGCGTCGTTAGAATCTACAGTCGAGCATTTTTACATTTCAGAGGTTTTAATTAATAATCATACATTTCAATTGACATCACAAACATGGGTTTACATTACTTGATACTTGATACATCGGGTTCTTAGTCTAATCAAGGGCTAACAAACGTACCTCGGATCCAGACTTTTGCCTTGCCCATTGAATTTTGGTCACACAATCTTCTCACATCCGTCCATGGAGCGAGTTCAGACAAAAGTGCGGGCTTATTAACATTTCTGATGAAATAGTAATATATGTTAATTATGCACTGGCGCGAAGGCGGTCATGTGGTTTTCCTATCCAATGGTTTTCTGAGCTTGGTCTGATGAAATCTTTCCAAGAATCCACGTCATTTGTCACTTGTTCAGTTCCAGTTTTGATGTTAAGTTTTAAGTCCCAATCTCCAATTGCGTTTGTGAAGTCAATTTCTTTTAATGTTGTTTCCTCTTTTGCGGCATGTGTTGATAAAATGAATAATGTTGGCTGCGTTATGCCACAGTAAGAAGGGGATTGCTGAAGTGCCATATAAAACCTGTTTCGCTGTATGGCAGTAAATCTTGGAATGTAAATGCACAAATTAAGAAGAACTTTGAAGCAACAGAGGTGTGCTTCCTGAGACGAATATTGCAAATTCAATGTGTGTTTTTTTCCCCATAGATCTGAGCTCATGTATCAACTCAGCCTACAATGAGAACCATGAAATATTTTGGGAAGTACATGTGTCAGGCACAATACTGACCACGCCATTCATTTATTGCAGATTGGTCGTTACGTGTTTACATAGCGATATGCCTCAATACATGTAAAATGGTATTTTACATTGTATCATGAACATCATCATCACCATATTATGCCTTGCCTGCTGCCGTGGCCTATCATGCTTCTCCACAAATTTCGATCTCCGATGTCATGAATCATTTCGAGTGTTGACTCCCTTCCGTGCATGACACAAGATTGTCAAGAATCTTCTCACGCTGTCTTCTTCTTTCTCTCTTTTCACAAATCTTTCCAGCTGTCACAACATGTTCCAGTTTTTGTATTCTCATAATATCGCTAAAAATGATGACCGTTTCTTTCTGGTGTTTGTGATAAGATGTCTTTGTAACTTAACTCCTTCAAAATGTCCAGATTTCTCATTTTGGCTGTCCGATGAATTTTCAGTATTATTCTATAAAACCACATCTTCAAGGCTTCTAAGGAATTTTTTTCTCTCGCCTGTTTACTAGTTGTCCAGGATTCGCATCCCTTTCTTAAAACTTGATCTATATGATTGCCTTTCTAACTTCCAATGACACGGACCTATTGCATAAAATGTTTAAAATTTATATTATTTATCAACACATGTCACGAAAAGTTGAGTCACTCTTTCATTCACAAGCGTGTTTGTTTCATGGAGCCTCACGCTCCAAAAGCCGTGGGATCGATTCTAGGCTATGTTATTGAGTGCAGTTTGCTCCTAGACTCCTGGTCGTCATCACTGGAGCTACGGAGTTCATGCTTTGTGCGACCCTTTCGGCAGGCCGTCTGCGGAAAGAGACTGAACGATATGGCATAAAAAATGTTTTGCGTATCCTTTTACAGGACTTAGCTGTCAACAGCAGCATCTTTCAGCTGTCTGTTGATCTCTTGGCAAGATTACGCTCAGTAGTTTGCCATTGCTTTCTGAGCGGCCGGCTCAGTATCCGCAAGTCACGAGCGGGGGTCGAACCACCTCAGTTCTCGCTCCGCTGCGAGACTCTGCGTGATAAACGGGATTACAGAGAGAAAGTGTTGTAACCCCACAGCCAGAGAGACCGGCATATGGCATAAAACCTGGTGCAAATGAAGTCGATTCTCTCGCCTTTAAAGGAGTCTCCGTTTCGAAGTGGTTACTCTGCATGCCTTCCATTCGGAAAACCGTGAGTTTGGTTTATCGAGTTTCTCTGATTATTTTCGCTTCAGATTCGCTGGTGGCCGGCCACAGAAAACATCAAGATGGCCAACGACACGATTGTGCCCAGGAAGATGTCTCACGGAGTTGTGAAAGGGATTGAGACAGGCGTGGTGTACGCTGTACGAGTGTTGGCATACAGCTCTGGGGGAGACGGGAAGAAAAGTCCAACTGTCTACTTCACGCTAGGTTAGTGTCTGACAGGTCTTTGTAGTGCCTGGTAATTGTCGTAATCACGTGTCTGCACAGGACTGACCACTTTAATACTATCCGTTTGTTTCTAATGTTTCTGGTGTTTCTAGTGTGTTTCTGTTTCCAATATGTTTCTAATGTTTATAATACGTTTCTAATATGTTTCTAATAGTTTTCTAATGTGTTTCTAATGTTTATAATATGCTTCTGATGTTTATAATATTTATCTAATATTTTTCTAAAGTGTTAAAACTGTTTATAATATGTTTCTATTATATATCTAATGTTTATGATATGTTTCTAACGTTTCTAATATGTTACTAATGTTTCATATATATATCTAATCTGTCTAATATGTTTCTAATATGTTGTGGCATGTATTTGTACTGTCTAACACTAACTATTTCTCTACTTCCTCACGTAGTGCTACAAAATGTGTCACGTTCTGTTTCATTAATGTTTTGGTTGTAAATTGTGTCATGCATTTGTACTGTCTAACTCTTTTTCTCTATTTCGTCAGATGGTGCTACAAAATGTAGCTACATTCTGTTTGTCATTCATGTTTTGGTTGTAAATTATGTCATGTATCTGTACGGTCTAACACTAACTATTTCTTTACCTCGTCAGACAGTGATGTCATGTATCTGTCCTGTCTAACATTAACTATTTCTCTACTTCCCCAGAGGGCCAGGTTGTCTACAATCCAGAAACCACAGAAATACTGAACTCCTCTCCTCTCACACAGCAAGTGACCTGGCTGATACTCATCATTTGTTGCGTGTTGTGTTCGTATATTGAGTATGCATAAAATTTGGTGGAACTGCGGTAAAGCTGTGAAAGTTTAAACAATATATAATGACACAAAGTAGTGCAGCTTTACATAACAGAGTTACGACACATACAGAACGTTGCGGCGGTTAGCCTTCATCAGCAAACAAACACATTCACAAACACAACATACAGTCAAGGAGAATTCCTGTGACTACATTAGAAGGTGATGACAGGGCGAGAGGAACAAATGCATGGAAAAATGGAAGCAATGAAGAGAAAATGAGAATTGACAAAATGTTAATTGAAAAGAATGTTAGTCGAAGAAAATGTTTAATAGAAAAACTGTTTCTAGAGAAGAAAAAAACTGTATACTCACCTCACGTACGGACCTGTGAATGTCTACGGAAAACTCGGGTGTATTAGTATAACGGTGCTGGATGTTACGGTACAGTGAGCACATAGAAAGAAGGGGGCGGGGTAGGAGGCGTGTAAAATTGACCACGACCCCATTGTGTTGTTGGTCTGGGTGGACTGGTGTGCAGGAACACGTGTACTTACATAGACACACTTCAACAGACAAAATGCTAGTGTATGTGGACATGCAAGAAGAGAGAGAGAGGGAGAGAGAGAGAGAGAGGGAGAGAGAGGAGAGCGAGAGAGAGACAGACAGAGAGAGACAGAGAGAGACAAAGAGAGGAAAAGTGCCTGCGACCTACCACATGGGGTATATTGTAACCTACGAAATAGTCAGTATGGTTGCTAGTCATACAACGCGCTTCAGGAGCCCCTCGCCCAGTCCTAGAGTTGTTGGGGTTGTGTAAGATCCAACCACTGGCAATGCACGTGAAGAAGGTATGCACAGAGAAGCCAGATGTAGGAGGAGAGAGAGAGGGAGAGAGAGAGTGAGAGAGAGAGCGCGAAAGGGGGGAGAGAGGGGGACAGAGAGGGAGAAGAGAGAGGGGGAGAGGGAGGGAGAGAGAGAGGGAGAGAGAGAGAGGGAGAGAGAGAGAGGGAGAGAGAGAAAGGGAGAGAGAGAGGGGGAGAGGAAGAGAGAGAGGGAGAGAGAGGGAGAGAGAGAGGGAGGGAGAGAGGGGAGAGAGAGAGTAGCACGGTAGGACGCCTGGGCTCATCGCGTACAAAAGTGAGGAAAAGATAGGCCACCTATTGCTCCTTGTATTCAGACCTACAAAATGTGACGGCATTATCAAATCACAAACCCAAAGCAAGAAAATGCTTCGGTACAAATTTAATTCTTATAATTGTTATATTGTGTAGAGATTTGGAGAAGAAAAAGGCACGGACAATGAAAGCCCAAAAGATTACTTTTATGAGAAATAAACTTATAGGTATTGATCGGAGGTCATAGAAGTGGAAAAAATAAAGATTAGATAATATAAAGATTTATAGAAATGGTGATAATAATATTGATAGCTATGGTGATGACCCCGCGTTTGGAACCTGTAATCTCCATATGACGACAGATCCACGCTCAAGAAACAAGTGTAATTCGACATTTGACCAACTAGACACTCCATGCATCATGCGTCGGAGTGAACTTGTTCCTGCAGCGAGCGTCATCGTCATTTGGAGGTGACAGGTTCGAATCGTGGCGGTAATAATAGCTTTTAATTTGTATGTTGTCTAGTGCGCCCTCTAGTCTACTTCCTTCTTCTCACTTCTATAAGCGCCATAATAATGCATGTGTGTTTATTTATGAACTGTCTTAGTGGCTCTAAAGGGTTCCTCATTTTATATTTTATAAATTTAAATTAACCAACAAAGAACACTACTACGGACCGTTATTCTGGGATTAGTACTTGTATACTACCATTATCTCCAGACTGGTGTATCGGACGCGGGACATCTTGCTTGTGATCGAGAAGTTTTCCGGAAGGTTGTTATGGGAGCGAGGTTTTGCAAAGGACATGCTACTGAATGAATGAATGAATACTACACCATTATTTAAAGAGAAGATATGTGATTTGGATGTTTTCATTGTGAAGTACGCAATGCACAATTATATCAGTTGTTGGAGAAGCTGTAAGCAATCAAAGCGGTAATCTTATTTCGATATGAATGGCTGCATGTTTTGTGTATTTCGATATGAATGGCTGCATGTTTTATGCAAAGGTTTAGCTGTTTGGTTTGGAAGAAACGATATCATAAACAATAGTTACAGGGCTTGTTGTAGTACATGTTCCTGATGCCAGTTAAATATGTCTCCTTCTTACAGTCAATACCACGTGACGTTGGGTATTGTGTCTTTCCACAGCCGTCTGTCCTGCCAATCATTTCTGATACTGATGTGCTTCCATGCCATGCTGTGAAACTGCCCAGCAACTTCTCCATCTGTCTTCCCCGGCCTCTCCTTCCCGTCAACTGTTCCAATTGTCACAACGCACTCTATATCACCTCTTCTCAGAATATGTCCATTGAATATGGAATGTTTTCTAATTGTACGAGTACCAGTTCTCTTTGTGAGATACCTTCTTGCAAGATACTTCGTCACGCGTTTTACCTGTCCATGGCACTCTCACCACTCTTCTATACAAAACTATATCTGCAGCTTATACACAATTTCTAATTAATCTACCGATTGTCCATGATTCGCTTCCGTACATAAATATTGGCTCAACAACTCTTAAAAACAATCTTTCTCATCTTGACTGAGAACAATATACAGCTTATAATTTTCATAATTTGTTAAATGCGATATTTAAATTCTTTAGTACATATTCCATCTGCTGCTATCAAAGTGCCCACATATTTTACCCGATCGACTTGCTGCAGTCTTGTTCCATTTACTTTCATGTTGTATTTGGAAGGACATTTTCTTTTTAATTTGTTGGCCCCCTAGCCACAATGCATACCTGCCAACCTCCTGAAGTTAACTCATTCGGTCCCAGGCTGTTGTGACTTCAATACCTTATATCCCAGACTGTAAATACAACCAAAGTGCTGTAGTAATCGAGACTTACAGGCCCCATAAAGAGTTACCTTAAGGGGAATACGGGATTGAGCAAAATAACGTTACAGTTGGGATAGAATGGATTGGCATAACACAAAAACGAACAGATTACGTTAAAAAGTGTTATTTTTCTCCATTGATAAAAATGTGTATTGCCATAATTGTGTTATCTGTTGCCATTATTTATACAAATACTCGTACTCAGATAAAAATGTCGAAGAAAAAGCAATGTTAATTTTGATTGTCCTGTACAAGCTGCCAGATATTATGAAATAATCCGAATACAACAGAAATATCATAACTTGCCAAGTTAAACCATTGCACGATTTCTTACCTGGCATATTTCGCTACAACTCTTCAGGTGCAAACTGCTGCGGTGTATATCACGTTATCGGGACCACATAAATTCTACCTTGTCTGAAATATGATGTACAACAATAATCGACTGTTCAGATATATCGGAAGCTAGAAAAATAGTTCTTGCGTGTTACATAGAACCAACCAATGTTATCATACGGCTGCGAATCCTGGACAATTAGTAAACACGCGAACAAATCCACGGAAGCCTTGAAGATGTGGTTTTATAGAATAATAAAGGTTAGTTGCATATCCTTTACAGGACGTCGCAATTAACCTCCAGCCTTTTTTTTTTTTTTTGGCTGTTTGTGATCTCTTGGCAAGTTTACGTTCAGTAGTTTTCCATTGCTTTCTGAATGACCGGCACTTGTACCATTTTATACAAATCAAACGCAAGCCGGTCTGCTGCCACATTGCCTGCAGTTGCGTTTCGAACGCGGTATGCGGGATTACGAACTGTAAAACCTTCGCCACAAACATCAGAAAGAAGCAGTCATCGTTGTTTGGCCACATTATGAGAAGACAAAAACTGGAACTTGTGACAAATGGAAATATTTGCCGAAAGATGGATAGAAGAAGGCAGCGTGAGAAGATTCTTGACAGTCTTGTGTCACGGTACGAAAGGGAGTCAACACACTAATTAATCCATGCCATCGGAGATCGCAGTTTGTTGGGATGCGTGATCGCCACGCCAGCCGCCAAGTCACTGGATGATGATGATATATTAGTCGATTCAATACTTCAAGTATTTATTATGTCAACAGGACTTCCCTCTAAGTATTAGACGTCCGTGGATATAACTTTCTACACGTTCGCGCAAGGTCAGCGACGACGTACATCAATCATATTTCAGCCAAAGTATCATGATTGTTTCACATGAAATGATACGTAACTCTGCAGTATGCATCTGACGAGATACAGCGAAATATGTCAGGACAAGAAATCATACAATATCTTATTTATGGCGTGTATGTGTAAGTTAAACAACGACATATGTCAGACAATACATCATACAATATCTTATTTATGGCGTGTATGTGTTAAGTTAAACAACGACATATGTCAGACAATACATCATACAATATCTTTTTTATGGCGTGTAAGTGCAAGTTAAACCATCTCGTTAAATTTCATAATTCCATGTTTTTAATACTCCATGTTATGACTGTATTGACTTCTGTATGTATGCTTGTGTCCAGCACTTTGGAGTATTGCCTGTACGTGTCCTTGTTGTTTCGTTGTCCTGTCTCATATAGCAGCCTTTCAATCGCTGTAGAGAGATCCTACCAGGCGAAATGATCACGCTGTCTGCCTCACTCTCTGAAAGTTGTGGGTTCGATTCCGGGTTACATCGTTCGGTTCAAGAGTGCAGTTTTCTCGGAGACTCCAGGGGGTCGTCGCTGGAGCTACAGAGTTCGTGCTTTGTGAGATGCTTTCGGCAGGACGCGCTGCGGAAAGAGACCCAGCCATATGGGATAAAACCGGGGGCAATGAAGTCGATCCTTTTGCCTGTTGAAACCGTTCTTTCCCATCCCTGTGGTGAATGAGTACCCTAATCGTACTCTAGTGGGTGTTGATTAGCTTTCCCTATTACCAGTGTCCCTCGCCATCAGGCGAACCCATTCCCGCCTCTGAGGTACTTGTAATTTACGTCCCAATGTCAAGTACGAGAAGTCAAGATATTAGTCCAAATGACCGGTGTAGGGGTTTTAACCCGCTACATCGGAATCACAACACCGGATGTTTAACAACTAGCACTCTTATCTATTCTGCCGTAATGACCTCCGGTGCCCGGTATGATAATGAACACATCAAATAACGAGCGCCGATCAGTCGATAAGAATACTGTACTAGTGCCACATACCCTTATGCCTTATGGTGTGGGGAAAAAAGACTTTTACTTGGACACACTCACACCTTTAAAGACCATAGCATTGTTGGACTTTGAGAAAGGTCGGACACCAAACTGTATAACCTTTACGTTGCATTATTTATTGTGTTGTCTGCCATTGTTTCCACCAAGTTTGCTAGTTGTCGATAGTTTACACATTTGCTTCTCATAGCTTTCCAAAAATTATTGAATGTCTTATATGTAATTCCTGAAATCAAATTACTGCTTTCATCTGTTTAGTAAGCAGCCATGTTTGTTGTGTATTTTATAAAGTATATGATATGTGACAGCAATTATCTGAATATTGAAGAAAGTTGACTCCTAAAAATGTTTATATTTTGAAGACTGGATTAGTAAGTTACTTGCATATCATTTACGGACGTAGCTGTCAGCCCCAGCATTTTTTGGCTGTTCGTGATTCCTGGGTAAGTTTACGTTCAGTAGTTTGCCATTGCTTTCTGAACCACCGGCACCCATACCATTTTATAATAAACCAACACAGCTGTGTTTCGAACGCGGTACGCGGGATTACTAATTGCGCCAGTGACACCTTCGCCACGGAGCCGATTATATTGAAGAAAGTTGCTCATAAAAATGTTTGTCCTGAAGACTGGATTACTTTGGCCGTATCAAGCTTCACTGTGACTTAGTTGCATATTCTTTACATGGCGTCGCATTCAACTCCAAAATTTTTTGGGTATTTGTGATTTCTTGGCAAATTTACTTTCAGTAGTCTCCATTGCTTTTTGAAGGATTGGCACACATACCATTCCATGAAAACCAAAGCAATGCGGTCTGCTGCCAATCACCCCTAGTGTTTCGAACGCGGAATGAGGGATTACAGATAACGTCAGCAACCCCTTTGACACTCAGAGAGAGACACAGAGAGAGAGAGACAGAGACACACACACACAGAGAGAGAGAGAGAGAGAGAGAGAGAGAGAGAGAGAGAGAGAGAGAGAGAGAGAGAGAGAGAGAGAGAGAGAGAGAGCAGTAATGAAAGGCAGAGTTCCCCGGAGAAGAGGTTGGGGTGAGGCAACACAAACGTGGACACATGCCAGCAAATTCACCCACTATCAGTTTGAAATGCATGAGCTAGGAAAGCTGTTACAAGTCTTCCAGGCGGGTCGTGACCACAGCCGCATTCTAAATGATGACGATGATGATATTTTCCAGCTTATAAACACACATGCTCAAGAATCAAATATAATTTATGCTCGCCAAACTACTTTAAATACCAAATGCATCAATTACCATCACCATGTGCCATGCCAGTAAGCGTGGGCGGTCGTCATGTTTCGCCATCTCACGCGATCACCAGAGTCGTGGGTCAGCTCAGTGTTCTTGTCTTGACCATTCCACATGGCCAAGCCATCAAGATTTTTACTTCTCTAACTACCCGACGTTCTTTTCCCCACAATTTTGCCTGTTGTCATCAAGTTCTCTAGTTTATTTCTTCTCATAAATCGCCCCCAAAGCACTGACTGCCTTATGTGTAATTTCCCTAATCAGTTTACGGTTTCCATTTGTTTCTTATAGGAGTTGCTCGTTAGTTTGTTTCAGTCTGTCCATGTCAATCTTTGTAGGAAAATATAAAACTTTGTCGTCTTCCTAATCGTGTCTTTGGAATCTTTGTGTGGGAATTGGCGCATGTGGGACTTGCGAACAGTTGGATACTAAGCGTCGGAATTTCTGGGGGTCCATTATACAAATTGTGAGAATAGTACGACATTGTTACATGTTCTGTAGTTGTTTGATTACCACATCGATGTGACTGATGGTGTACCAAGCGTGTACATACATCCACTGTTTGTGATCTTGCAATAATCATTCAAAGTCACATTCTTGTTATGTCTAACGTTGAAGTGTCTTTGTAACTGATATGTATTTTTATAATAAAGATAATAAATTGTTTTCAATGAAGAATTGTTGCTACACATTTCTATGTTTATCGAAGTACTGTTGTGTTGTCTTGATTTAGTTTGATTGTGATTTCTTCTTTGTATTTTTCATGTGCCTTAAAGCTGATCCTATTATTTATTATAATCTACGTGATCAACTATAAGTCAATGTTGGCTCAAACTTAACAGGAACTCATAACTTCAATGGATTCGGAACGATGAAGGAATGATGCGACAGACTATTGTTGATAAATGAGAAAACATCGCTGTTTATTATGCAGTTGTCAAACAGTAAATGTACTTACATAAATAGTCCTCTACCTTGCCTGTGACACCAGGCCGGCGCCAGAATGAATAATTAACTATCCGTGCGTGTACTACCTGTTATAATCAGATTGCTACTGGTACTATTAGTGTTGGAACTCTTCGCTGGCTGCTGAGGATGGGGACGGAGCGCTTATGGGAATGCCCCGAATGCTGTGATGTCCATTCCTAAATCAATCAATCAATCTTCTTTGTATTTGCTCGCTTTGAACTCAAGCATAGTGCATACACATGCTACTAGTTCTAGTACCACTGGACAGATGTTTGCGTGTGGGTTAGCTTTTCTTATTACCAGCGTCCCTCGCCATCAAAGGAACCCACTCAGACTTCAGAAGCACTTTCGGTATCTTCAAGGAGGCAACCGGAATACAAGCAGATAAATGATGTCTTTCCATCCAGACAAGAGTGACATAGACTGACTTTCCAGAGTTAATAATGAAATATTCCACAAGGGTAGCTCGTATCTTCAGTATTTTTCATGCGTTTTAATGCTTATTGTTCTTTTGTTGTCAAAGATTTGCTTCATAAGAGTTGAATGAAAGAATGTATGAGAAGAAATAGAGAAGAAGGGCACAATGTTAGATGGGCCTGCCTGCCCAATTCTAAACCCTTTGAAAATAAAGATTTTCGTTCGTTTGTTCGTTAGTCTGGACTACCTGCCTGCTTTCCAATAGTTTCTATATTCTTTCTATGAATGTTTGTGGTTCTAGTTGGCCAGTGCCTCAATTAAATAGTTATTGTTGTATTGAACACTTTTCTTTGTGTCTTGTTACTTTCTAGAGGTGATTAATTTATAAATAATAATGCAGAGGTCCAGATTCCAGGGGGACGTCAGAACGGGTTCAAAGTTGGAGTGGATAAATAGATTCCTAAATTTCTCTGTGGTAACATTATTGCAGACATCCCCACAAATCTTGTTACAGAGAGACAGAGAGAGAGAGAGAGAGAGAGAGAGAGACAGACAGACAGAGACAGAGACAGAGAGAGAGAGAGAGAGAGAGAGAGAGAGAGAGAGAGAGCAAACAAACTTTCTTTTTTCCCTTTTTTCTGTTTTCTTTTGGGGGGGGGGGGGGGGGGCACATTGTCTGACATTGTGCCCCTCCTATCCTTCTACTCTCATACACTTTTTCATTCATACATCACTTATGAAGCTAATCTTAGACAACAACAACAACAAGAACAGAAAAATAAAATATACATTATAAGCGCATAAGAGAGGAGAGGCAGGCAGGCAGACAGACAGACAGGCAGAGAGACAGAGGGGAAAGAGAGGGGAGAGACAGAGACAGTGAGAGACAGAGTGTATCCTCCTGGGTCATTTGTTAGTTTGAAACCCACATGTGATTAGTGTTCTCAAGTTACAAGGCAGCTACAGAATGTCTAACCCTCCCCCCACTGACACTTGTAGGTTGTACACTAACAATACTAGCCTAGGGACTGGGGCAGAGTTGGCATAAAGGTTACAAAGTTGAGCACATACCAGTGGCACATTCCTGGTATGGGATTTTTATTTTAGGGAAGGGGGGAAGAAAGGAAGGGAGGGAAGGTAATTCTTCACAGTCTTGTGTCATGGCACAGAAGAGGTAGGAGATTGCAATTTGTAGAGAAGCATGATCACCCACGCCAGCCGGAAAGGCACTGGAAGATGATGATGATTTATACATAAATAAAAACAGAAGAGACACAGGTAAATGATGGCAGCTTATTCTCACGTGGTGTGAAAGTGTTATCAAAGAACATGTAAGATTATATGGGCAGGTACAGTCACAACATAGAATTCAACAAAGTGACGTGTCGACAGCTTTCCTTCTCTCATTTTCAGGTTCTAAGAACCCAACATGAAATGTATACATCATTTGTTTGGCGGTTGCTAAAATTTTGGCACCCTGCCGTCTTGACAGACGATAGCTTGTGCTTCAAAAAGGCATAATAACTTTTACTTATGGCGGTAGCGAATGTGACTGATAAGGCCAATTTGCGCTGTAAATGTTGGTTCACAGTGGGTTGCTAAAATGATAAAATGTATATATATATATATATATATATATATATATATATATATATATATATATATATATATATATATATATATATATATATATATATACACACACACAACAATATAACGTCATTGCCCAGTACATCATCATAATCATTATCATTGAAGTCGGAGTGGCTTTGCCTGATGGCGAGGGACAATGGTAAAAAGGAAAGTTAATCCACATGCAAAAGATAGTCCAGCGCACTAGAAGACAATGCTTGAGCAAACAAACAAACCAACACAAGAATCATCATCATCAAGTGTCTTGCCAACTGGCACTGGCAATCATGCTTCTCCGCAACTTACTATCTCCAACATAACAAAGTACACAGACACCAGTACACAGACACCAGTACACGGACACCAGTACACAGACACCAGTACACAGACACCAGTACACAGACACCAGTACACAGACACCAGTACACAGACACCAGTACACAGACACCAGTATACAGACACCAGTACACAGACACCAGTGTACAGACACCAGTGCACAGACACCAGTACTCAGACACCAGTACACAGACACCAGTACACAGACAACAGTACACAGACACCAGTACACGGACACCAGTACACGGACACCAGTACACAAGACACCAGTGCATGGACACCAGTACACAGACACCAGTGCATGGACACCAGTACACGGACACCAGTACACAGACACCAGTACACAGACACCAGTACACGGACACCAGTACACGGACACCAGTACACAGACACCAGTACACGGACACCAGTACACAGACACCAGTACACGGACACCATAAGACAAGGCTGTCAAGAATCTACTTTCACCATCTTCCTCTATCTTTCTTTCCACACATTTATTTTGCAGTTGTCAATATGTTCTAGCTTCTGTCTCCTCATAATGTAGTCAAGAAATGATGTTTCTGATTTACTGTCTTTGTTTCTGAGCTTCTTTGATTTGAGTTGAGCTAAGAAGCGACACTACTGCACTCAGGACATTCCCATATATACGCTCCATCAACTCGTTCAACGGCCAGCTAAGAGTCACACTAATCATTCCCACCGCTATCTGATTGAAAGTTCTCCTGGTCTTCCCTCTCAGTTTTGAGATTCTTCCAGAACCCCTGCTGATCCTTCACAATCTCATTCTTTCCTCATTCGGGTTCTCAATCTGTTCCTCTACCTTCACCTGGTCCCACAGGCGCACGACCACCTCTCCCTTGTCCATAGGTAAACTACCACCAAGAGTGCATTCCCTGCCAGCCTATTAGCCTGTTCATTTCCCCACATTCCCGCATGACCAGGGAACAAACAAAAATCCATACAGCCAGCCTTCTCCTCCTAGTCCCAGAGGTGCTTTATCACCTCTCCCTTGTCCATAGGTAATCTACCACCAAGAGGTGCATTCCCTGCCAGCCTATCAGCCTGTTTATTCCACCGCATGGCCTGGGCAAATAAATCCATAAAATTCTCACAATCTGTGACACCTCTGAAGTGAGTCATTCCACATGAAACGTTCCTTTCTCCACCTTACTTAGCATACTCATAGCTTCTTTAAAACCATTTAGATTACTCATTTTGGTTGTCCAAAGAAATTTCAGCATTCTTCTGTAAATCCACATCAATGAAGTTGTCCAAAACTCACAGCCATACATTAAAATTGGTTCTATGTAATATTGCATATCCTTGACCGGACCCGGAAACAAACCCCTGATCACTGGCGTGTGAAGCGGGTGTGTAACCACTAGACCATGATACACACGTTGGACATGGCCAAATTATCACAACAGAATATTACGTCACCCATTGTAGGCTGTAGCTCAAGATTTGCCAAATCGCCACGACTGACGTCCGTCAATCGATGTGGACCCGGATGTAATATTCTGTTGTGATAATTTGGCCATGTCCAACATGTGTCACGTGGTTTAGTGGTTCCATACCCGCTTCACACGCCAGTGATCTGGGGTTTGTTTCCGGGTCCAGTCAAGGATATGCACTACTGATGAGCTCAAACGAGAGCGAAACTCAAGTATAGTGCTTCCACATAGACGTGGATAAGCCTTAGGTTCATACCAGAATATGATCAGCGTTGCCAGTAGTGGGTTGTGCTGAATATTTAAATCTCAAATCCTGAAACAACCAAATAAATCTATGTAACACGTAAGAATACTTGTTCCAACTTCCAATGACAAGGATTAATTGTATAAAATGTTCTTTAGTTTACAAAATATAGTTTTTGCTTGCCCTGTTCTGTTCTTTATCTTTGTGGTACACCTTCCATCTCAAGTTGTCCATGTGTCTATATATGAAGGGGCTTCAAATTAAAACCTGAACAGTATTTTTTTTTTTTTTTTTGGTGAGTATATTCTGAAAAAGTTAAGAACAAATCAATAATTTTTCGATGAAGCTACTACTGAATTCAATGCAAATCCTCCAGCTCCGATAAAGTGCTTGGATTCCTGTAGAATAATCTACTTCGGGGTCACTACTCAGTGTGCATGATCCGACCATGGACAATCTGTCACAGAAGTCACGCCTTTTTGAAATTTCCTATTCCACTCATACACTTACTGGACTGACAGGCATGGGTCACCATACTGGACCTTCATTCGCCGATGAATTTCTACAACTTTCACCCTGTCACTGATCACAAAATGGATAACAGAACGCTGCATCTCTTTAATTGCATGTCAAAAGTGGGGCAGCCATCTTTAAGCTTATGACATCACCATGTTTGTCTGCACCGTGATGTCCCTTACTTAACACTCTTGATATTCTTAACAACAATATTAACAGGTTACAAGGCAATGGCATGGTTATTGTAATTTCTATCACACTTGTAAGGTTTTCACTTGAAAGCCCCCTCGTATTTGAATTTCTACGCACTATATAAACATAAGCCAGTCTCCCTGGCCTAGGCGTTAGCATCTTTCTCCGTAAACCCGTATATTCTCGTGAGTAACGTAACCTGCGCGAGAATCGATTGCGGTTCTCGCCGCGCTGGTAACTTACAGGGTATGTGAGCTGGCCGCTTAGAAAGCAATGGCAAACTACTGAGCGTAATCTTACCAAGAAATCAACAATCAGCTGAAAAATGCTGATGTTGAAGTGATGTCCTGTAAAGGATATGCAAAAATAAAACAAATAAAAAATAAAATAAATATAAACAAAAAGGGAGCTGTGGTGGTGTAGTGGCTGGACACTGGCTTGTCGGCCCATTGGTCACAGATTCAATCTGCATCGGGGCAGATTTAGAGCCGACCCAGCCTAAAGTTAGTTAGTTAGTCTTTCCTCTTCAGCCTAAGGCGGCGCATAGGGCAGAAGTCATGGTTCTCCATGTCTGGCTGCTCGCTGCTACCTGTTGTAGATCTTGGATGTTCACTTGGCCATTGAATGAGCCTTCTCTGATGATGGTTCTACGCAGGGTCTCTCTTGGTCTTCCCCGTTTTCTTTTCCCTACCGGTGACCATAAGAGGGCTTAGTTGGGGAGCCTAAAGTGGGTACCAAGAAATATCCTGAGAAGTAAAAGCGGCCGGTATAATACAGACCACATCACCCACCAAGTGCTGGTTCATTTATCAAACTCTGGCTCTAGCACAATTTGCACAATGCACCTTCATGTGTTTAACAAGATCTTTTACTACCTTTTTACTTACATACATATGAAAAAAAGATGTTAACTCCACAACAAATGTTGAATATTTGTACATATAATCATAATAAGTTACCTCCAGTACAAATGTTGAATGTTTGTGCATATAATCAAAATAAGTTACCTCCAGAACAAATGTTGAATATTTGTACATTTAATCAGTATGAAGTTAACTGCAGAACAAATGAATATTTGTACACATAATCAATATGAAGTTGACTACATAACAAATGTTGAACGTGTACATATTATCAGTATGAAGCTAACTCCAAACCATTCAATATTTGTACATATAATCAATATGTGCACTAAACATGCATATAAATATCAATCACAGGGGGAACTCACAAGGCCATTGTTATTGCATAGACAAATTTTGTAGTTCTATGAGATGCATTACCTTTGACCTGTTCTTCATCATCCACTTCTAAAAACACAATCTACAGGGTTGTGTCTGTCCAGAGGGACATTGTAATATTTGCAACACTCAGCTGAAATGTCCAACGTCATCAAGATCATTGTGCTATGATTTCTCATAGTAGAACTAATATTTGCAACATTCAGCTTACATATCCAACTTTATCAACTGTATTATATATGTTGACATTGAAATTGTACTATTTGCAACATTCACCTAAAATATCCAACTTCATCTAGGACATACAGTCTATTCAAAGTGAAACTGTAATATTTGCAACATTCAGCTGAAATGTTCAGCTTCATCACAGACAATGTGCTATATCTGTCCACATGGAAATTGTAATATTTGCAACATTATGCCAAAATATCTAACTTAGCCAAACATTGTGTTATATATATATTCACAACAAAATTGTAATATTTGCAATATTAAGCTGAAATACCCAACTTCACCTAGAGCATATAGGTGTATGTATTCAAAGTGAAAGGGTAATATTTGCAACAATCAGCTGAAATGTCCAACTTCATCACGGACAATGTACTATATCTGCTGATACTGAAATTTTAATATATGCAACAATATCTGAAATACCCAACTTCAGCAAGGATATACAGGTATATATGTTCACAGTGGCAATGGAATAATTGCAACATTCAGCTGAAATACCCAACTTTTCAGCTGAAATACTACAATTTCATGTCTCACACTTACTAGCAACTTGTCATACATACCAGCAACTTGTCATACATACTAGCAACTTGTCATACATACTAGCAACTTGTCATACATACTAGCAACATGTCATACATACTAGCATATTACCACACATACTAGCAACTTGTCACACATACTAGCAACTTGTCATACATACTAGCAACTTTTCATGCATACTAGCAACTTGTCATACATACTAGCAACTTGTCACACATACTAGCAACTTGTCACACATACTAGCAACTTGTCATACATACTAGCAACTTGTCATGCATACTAGCAACTTGTCATGCATACCAGCAACTTGTCATACATACCAGCAACTTGTCATACATACTAGCAACTTGTCATACATACTAGCAACTTGTCATACATGCTAGCAACTTGTCATACATACTAGCAACTTGTCATACATACTAGCAACTTGTCATACATACTAGCAACTTGTCATACATACTAGCAACTTGTCATACATACTAGCAACTTGTCATACATACTAGCAACTTGTCATACATACTAGCAACTTATCATACATACTAGCAACTTGTCATACATACTAGCAACTTGTCATACATACTAGCAACTTGTCATGCATACTAGCAACTTGTCATGCATACTAGCAACTTGTCATACATACTAGCAACTTGTCACACATACTAGCAACTTGTCACACATACTAGCAACTTGTCATACATACTAGCAACTTGTCATGCATACTAGCAACTTGTCATGCATACCAGCAACTTGTCATACATACCAGCAACTTGTCATACATACTAGCAACTTGTCATACATACTAGCAACTTGTCATACATACTAGCAACTTGTCATACATACTAGCAACTTGTCATACATACTAGCAACTTGTCATACATACTAGCAACTTGTCATACATACTAGCAACTTGCCATACATACTAGCAACTTGTCATACATACTAGCAACTTATCATACATACTAGCAACTTGTCATACATACTAGCAACTTGTCATGCATACTAGCAACTTGTCGTACATACTAGCAACTTATCATACATACTAGCAACTTATCATACATACTAGCAACTTCTCGTATACAGCAATGTGTCACACACACACTAGCAACTTATCAAATACTCTAGCAACTTATCAAACATGCTAGCAACTTTTTATACACTTTCAACTTGTCATGCACTGCAGGTGGCATCTCACACACTCTAACAACTTGTCACACACTCTAACAATGTGTCACAACTACTGATGACATAGCTCGCACACTCTATCAACTTGTCACATCTACTGGTGACATATCTCACACTCTAACAACTTGTCACACACTCTAACAACTTGTCACACACTCTAACAACTTCTCACAACTCCAGGTGACAACTCACACACTCTTACAACTTCTCACAACTCCTGTTGACATCTCACACTCTCACAATTTCTCACACTCTCAAGGAACTGACAATACACACATTAACAAAACTAACTGCTCATATACAGTGTTATAAATGTGTTTCTTGTTTCTCTCCAGCACCTTAACATACCTCACATACCTTAACACACCTTAACATACCTCACATACCTTAACATACGTTACCATACCATAAAATACCTTTTAATTTCATGTTATACTGTCATATCCTGCTGCAGTCAAGATCTTTCTTACTCCCAGACCTGCACATTCTGCTAGCAAACTCAGGGGTCCTAGTTTCAAACCTCCATAGTGTCAGTGGTCCATTTATTTCCATCCTGTATAGCTCTAAAGATCAATCCTTCTTTATCAATTAGATTCAAGAAATTTCTCTGAGACATGATAGATAACAGTGCAATGCTGTCAAGATTAAATTTTGACTTCTCCTCCTTGACTGTAAATTACAAGTATCTCAAAAGTTGGAGTGGGTTCACCTGATTGTCAGGGACACTGGTAATAGGGAAAGCTACACAAGAAAAAAATCAGTCCAATGCTCTAGAAGCAGTTGCACGTGTATGGACTATGTATGAATTCAAAGCGAGTGAATGCAACAACAACAAAAAACACCAACAATTATACGATCGTTGCATGTCTTAAACAAACTGTTTTGATGTGCTTCATTAAAAACTCTCATTTTTGTAATAAGTATTATTTACAACCTATACTGTTGTATACATGTGCATCATGGACAATAAACAGACAACCTAACAGCTGTGGAAATGTGGTTTTTGAGGAAAATGCAAAGAATACCATGGATGGACAAGACAACAAAGAGACAGTCCTTCAAGAAACAAATGAAAACTGTAAATTGATTACAGAAATTAAACAAGTACATTCAAGATTGTCTAGGTACATTAAGGAGAGAAATAAACTTCCAGTGACACCAGGCAAACTTGATGGGGAAAGAGCAAGGGGAAGGCAAAGGGATAAATACCTAAACGGCCTAGCCACAGGGCAAAATCACGAACAAGAATACAGAAATGGCTCAACACTGTGGTGAACGAGTGAGATGGCAAACCATGACAGCTGACGTTTATCAATATGGCAAATGATAATGATGATGATTATGATGATGTTAATTCATAAAATAAATCACAGCTGCTTGAGAAATATACAAGAGTATTATAATATTGCCGGTGTATCTGGGATTATCATCAATATCAGATGCAACTCACAGTGGCTGCCATCTAAAAAGCTTGAGTATTTTATATACATATATTTTATATAACATATATGTTACATACCGGATGTTTGTAAATTCTCACTATACATTGTATGTAGAACAAATCTGAAAAATGAAAGACATGATGTCATCAAAATATGTGCTTCACAGTCCATCATGAAGCAATAAGCAGCGAATGGCAGTCGTCTGCTGGAGTAATTCTATGGCTTAAAAAAAAAGTCGCTTAAAAGTCGACAGGGTCGACTTCATTGCACCAGGTTTTATCCCATATGGCTCAGTCTCTTTCTGCAGCGC
Organism: Cepaea hortensis; assembly: GCA_963921405.1. Classification (NCBI taxonomy): domain Eukaryota; kingdom Metazoa; phylum Mollusca; class Gastropoda; order Stylommatophora; family Helicidae; genus Cepaea; species Cepaea hortensis. The sequence goes on from OY992897.1 coordinate 19,881,228, forward strand.
GGAAAGCGTCGCACAAAGCACGAACTCCATAGTTCCAGCGACAACCCTTACGAGTCTCCGAAAAAATGCACTCGAGAACCGAAGAACGCGGCCTGGAATCAAACCCACAACCTTCGGAGCCCGAGACAGGCAGCTTGACCACTTCACCGCAGTAATTCTATAGGTTTTCTTGAAAGGAATTGTTTACAAAAATAATGTACATACAATTGAGGACCTGAAAGAAACGTTGCAGAAGGTATTTGATAATATGAAGAGACGTGTACAGTCATGTCTTGAAGCCCGTGGTGGACATTTCCAACACCTATTATAATGAATGCTTCATTGGTACTTTCCAGCTTCTCCAAGACAGCTTTAGACCATAGCAGTGACTATTGTAACTAATTTAATGAACTGTTTAGCACATTTTTTGATGACATCATGCTCTTCATTTTTCAAACGTGTTCTACATACAAAGTGCAGTGAGACTTTACAAACATGCCTATATATATAAATGCCCTCAGGTAATTACACAGAATTATTATAACCTAACACGTCAATGTGGTCAAATCACAGCAACAAATCAATGATATCATATCACATTTATACTAGGCAGAGATCAATACTGCAGCCACCTCTTTCTGTCTAACGCACTTCACAACACACATATCCTCAATAATATGATAGAGGGTAGCAACAAACCAATGATATCATATCACACTTTTACAAGGTGTTTGTAAAGTCTCACTACACTTTGTATGTAGAACAAATCTTAAAAATGAAGTACATGATGTCATCAAGAAATGTGCTCCACAGTCCATCGTGAAATAATATGCAGCGAATGGCTGTCGTCTGTTGGAGTAATTCATAATTCTTTGCACTTCAAATAGAATGGTGTTATCAGTGGAAGAAAGATTTTTGTTGTTGAACAAGTGTTTCGAAGTGTAGTGAGATTATAAAAACACCAGGTACTAGACAGAGATCAATACTGCAGGCACTTCAGTCTGTCTAACACACTTCACAACACACATATCATCAATAATACGATAGAGGGTAGTGAAAAACAAATGATACAATATCATGCTTATACTTGACAGAGATCAATACTGCAGCCACCTCGTTCTGTTTAATATGTTTGAGAACACACATATCATCAATAATATGATAGATGATGCAATTAAAAACACAGGAACAAGCCAAAATCATGTCCTTGTATACGAAAGTAAGGGCCTGGTAACTTCATTCCGTTCTGAAACATTAACATCCGAGTGACTATCCGTATCAACAAGTTCACCATCTGTATCCACCAACACATTGTCACTATGTACATTATTCTGAATCGCATACGTCCTAGAAACAACTGAGCCGTACGTCTTTGGAACAGGCACTTCTTTTTCAACATAATTGTCCGTATGTGCATTCCCATTTGGCAGCAGAGGACTGCGCACATCATCTTCAGGAATCTGCACTTCTTGATCAGTATAGTCCTCAGTGTGCAAACACTCGTCTACCTCCAGTCTCTTGAATCTTCCTTTAATTAAGGCAATCAGTGGAATGCACACGGCAGTGGAGCCAATGATGGTCCAGTTCATCCACATGGTACCTGGAACAGGGTGAAGACAGAACATCTGTGAGGATTCAATTCACAAGTTCAAAATGCCACCTAAATAACATCTATAATGCGTTTGTAAAGTCTCACTACACTTTGTATGTAGAAAAGTTGTTTGTTGGAGAGTATGTTTTCTGTTTGTAAGACGGAAAACATACTCTCAAACAAGCAACTGTTTTACATACAAATTATAGTGAGACTTTACAAACTACCTTTTAAGTCATGGATCCACGTCCATGTTTTAGAGTGTATTGTAGCCACTACGATTAAGACTCGCCAAATTTAACTGGAATAATATTTGCTGTGACATTCGGGTATTTGTTTTTGTGTTTCCAATCTGTTTGTTTTTGTGTTTCCAATCTGAGCAGTTTACATGTACTCAAGATGTTAAACTTTCTGATTATTTCAAGATCGCATTAAAAAGGGACCGATTAACTTATACACTTTTTCCCTCCACAATTTACGTTCTTTACATCTCGCGTTTCTTGAATCCGTTTCCTACAAAGAGGTACAGAGTGTGTTTTTAGGACATAAGTAGACCCGCGAATCACATTTTATGTAGATGTCTTTGGTTGTTCTAGTATATATTTTTAGACTTATTATTCATTTTTACGTATATTGTGTAATTTTCGACAATTAAAGTCGGAGGGGTCATGCAAAACTAAAATGATGAAGATCGTATGCTGTAATGTGATATTTCAATGGCAGTAAATAGCCTTTTCATTGTCAGCGATGACTAGTTAATATTGTTATGGAATATTCACAGCGACTTGAATGCCAATGACTGCATCTTTGCTTTCAACGTCCATTGTAGTATATATGTGTAATTTTTCATCACTCTACTCGGTCGAAGTCATTTATTTTTTGGTAACTTTTCAAGGTGAATTCTCTGGTCAAAATGGATCTACGCCTCGCTGCCTCGCGCTGACAAGACAGTGCGTGCAGCAGTGCGCACAGACTGATGTCATCACAGAATGACGTGGAGGTGTGTATATATATATGTGTGTGTGTGGCTATATATATATATATATATATATATATATATATATATATATATATATATATATATATATATATATATATATATATATATATATATATAAATCGGAAGCAGAAACATTGGCAGTTTTAATCTCCCTTGAACGTATATGTGGTACAACAGTGGTGTGAGTGTGTAGGTCACACTTTTCCAAAGTGCTAACATCGTATTGCCCTCTTTGTTCATATTACATAATAAACTGACAAACAAATATTAATATCTCGGCTTAGAATTGACCTACAGACGTTAATAAAGTATCGTTGGATTTGTTTTTTTCAAGAGGTATCCAACTGTGCAGGTTTCATAACTGAAAAGCAAAGTAGACAATGTTACTAAAGTGGTTATGTACTGGGTAAAGAAACTGTCATTTACTGCCAATATAGCAATATCCTTTACAGGATGTCACAGTCAACCCCGATATTTTTGACTTTGTGATTTCTGGGCAAGTTTATGTTCAGTAATCTGCCATTGCTTTCTGAATAACCGGCACTGATACCATTTTATAAAACACCCAACGCGAGGTGGTCTGCTGCCAAATCACCTGCAGCTGTGTTTAAAACGCAGAATGTGGGATTACGAATTGAGCCCATAACCCCTTCACCATAACCCATATTTTTCAGAGACCAATGAGAAGAAAGAGGGGTCATCTGGTCGATATCATGCCAACCGCCTTCACTTTAAAAACAATTCCTGGTACCCATCTTAGCCTGGGTCAACCTGGGAAACCAGGTCAATTTTCTTTTTAAATGTGCCTTGACCAAGATTTGAACATATGACCACCAGGTGAGCAGGCAAGTGTGCCAGTTCTACGCCACTTCTGCTCTCTTTAATTAAAAGTATTTCTATGCAACAGTTAAGTTCAAAAGCCTAAATTTTCTTCTTTTTCTTCTTCTTTCTCTATCTTCTTTGTTTCATCTCTCAATGGAGAATAACCCCTCGACCAACTCACACTAAGGTCTCTGTAGACTTGTTCAAGACTGGCTGGATTTTGCATCTGTTTTCTATCAGATGAGGCAGCCGGTGTCATGGCAACCCTTGATTTCTTCAGTGTGCTGTAAAGATACTTGCTAGAATCTTGCCTAGAAAATACACATCATCACCATCATCCTGTGCCTTGCCGGCTGGCATGGGCGATCATGCCTCTCCACAAAATACGATCTCATACGTCATGGATCAATTCGTGTGTTGACACCCTTCCGTGCCACGACATCAGACTGTCAAGGATCTTCTTACGCTGTCTTCCTCTATCTCTCTTTCCACAAATCTTTCTGGTTGTCACAACATGTTCCAGTTTGTGTCTTCTCATAACGTGGTCAAAAGACAATAACTACCTCTTTCTGATGTTTGTGATATGATGTCTTTGCGACTCGGCTTCCTTTTAAACGTCCTGCTCATTTTGGCTGTCCAATTAATTTTCAGCATTTTCTATAAAACCACATCTCCAAAGCTTCCAGGTGTTTTTTTTTCGACTGTTTACTAATTGTCCAGGGTTTGCAGCCTTGCAGGGTCTGTCTCTTTAGACAAAAGCTAGTGGCGTCAACCATATACAAACTGGCGGAAGTCAAGGGGAAACCATGGCTGTATTTTTTAAACATTAATCATGCTTTGAAAGAAAAGACACACAGGGGAAAATTCTGGCGACCCAACTAAACTAACCAATTGGAAAGAACATACATCTTCCATAGCATGCCATCTATTAGATTCTGGTATATGTGACAGACAAAGAAACTCTGTGTGCTGTTCATTGCACATAACCACAGGTTGTTCAGATTTGAAGAAGCGGCTACAATACACACACAAAAAACCTAATTATGTAAACAAAATAATGTTAGTGTTTCTAAAACCAACAGGGTAACACTGACAGTGAAACATTTTTTAAAAATGTGTTGTGTATTTCAGCTAAAATGATTCATCACATTGCTTAATATGTTGAATTATTGTTGTAATGGGCGCCCGATAAGAATCAGTGAAAAATGCCAGAAAATAAACCCCAGTGTATTATTTGGGTCTTTGTGTTCAAAATCTTCACTTCTGATATAATTTATGATTAAAATGTGATTTTGTCTGTGAACATTATCCTCATTATTATTATTACTGTTTTTTAATATTCAGAAAATGGGTGCGATCTTCACTGTGTTTTTTAATATTTTACATGTCAAGTGCTCACCAAACCCGTCACCCCACATCGTGCCAACGGCTTCGGGAAGAGATGCACAATAAGGAGGGTTCAAGCCTTACCCTAGTGCAAGGAAATGTAACCTAAATAGTAAAAGTCACGGCAGGGCAGACCAAGCTCTAAGCCTTGGTCGGCAACTGATCTAGGATGGAAGCTCTGACAGGTGGACAGTTAGAACATTGTTTTGCTGATCCTGCAGCTTCTGTAGCTCGGCTTGTGCCAACGTATTGGTGTTACCTTTCCTCTGGAGTAAACTAGACAGGCTGAGAGAGGGATCATGCTGCATGGGCAACACATGGTCACTAAATTCTGCCCAGGCTTTGTGATATGGAGAGGTATAACTCCATTTTACTAACGATCATCTGTCAAAACGGCCAGGTGCCAGTCAAATGGATGATATACTAAAGCAGCACAGTCAGATCAAGAGAGTTTCAATGAGCTGCTGTTTGCAGATGATCAGAGTTTACTTTAACCCTTTACAGGGAGGAACGTCCATTTCCGTCCGATGCCTTTAACGAGCAAATCGGCCGGTTGCGTCTGATACTATTATGCATTGTAAAAGCAGTTTCTCAGCCTTACGATACTTCTGACGGCTACTTTCGCTTTTGCCGATAGCTTGACAATGTGGCCGCCATTTGTAAGTACCTACTATGAATTTGAACGGACTTTTATGGACTTTTTTGGATCGTTTTCGGGGTTTTTACGCGTTTTTCAAAACAGATTTAGGTGATTCTTCAAGTGATAGCCGAGATTTTGCTAGATTCAATTTAAGTGACATTAAAGGGCACGAAGTTGACTATTAATAGGAGCTAGCTATCAGTGAAAAGTGTTACTTTGCATTAGCAGTCTGAGTCGGACTTTAAAGAAAGTGATTATGATTCTGAAAATGTGTTTGTAAATTGCCGTATAGATGGCGGAAAATCACAAACAACATGCTGTATTTCGTAAATATTTGTGTTCATATATGGATTACTGATAACAATCACATGAGTAACATATTCTGCATGCTTTTCCCTTCATTGTGTTGTTTATTTAACTAAAATCGGTTGACTAACACCTATTTGTGATGTTTTTACTAATGCAACCCAAAATTTTACCAAACCTGAAAAAATCTTGCCCGTTCAGGGCTAAAATATGGGCAAGCGTCTGCCCTGTAAAGGGTTAAGAACAATGTGAATCTCTAGAACAAAACCAATGAGCAAGTTCTACAAGAAGCAGATTAGAGAAATTAGATGTAAACAGTCAAAATTTGTTTGACTTGTTATAAGAAGAAATAAACTAAGGAACTTGATGACAACTGGCAAGATGGAGGTGAAAAGAACAAGTTGAAGGCAGAGAAGTAAATATCTAGTTAGCTTGGCCACGTGGTTGAGACAAGAACACGGAGTCGGTCCACAAATCTGGTGATCTGTGAGATGGCGAAACATGACACCCTAACCCCCTTATCGGCATGGAATATGATGATGACAACTCTGCTCTATTGTCTGTTTAAATTAGTGAGGGCACAACGCTGCTACTTCTTCTGTTCCACTTACCAACATCTGGAATGGACAGCACAGCCAGAAAGATCAGGCTCCACAAACTGTTAAAGAACGTCAGTAAGCCATTGGCAGCAGCCTCGCTTGTAGGAAAGGCCAACTCACAAGACAGCTCATAGAGCAAAGGCACCGCGGCGTTGACGAGAGCAGTTGCTACAATAATCGTCACGTAAAAGCCAACTGAAACAAACAGAAGAGATACAGATTAATTTTTGGGGTGTTTTGTTTGTTTGGGCTTTTGTCGGCTGTGGAGTCAAGCATAGGCCACATAGCTCTGCTACTACTAGCAGGAGCACTGGACTAATTGTGTGTGAGGATTAGTTTTCTATATTACCAATAGTTCTCCCCCATCTACCCCACCCACCCTCTTCCCCGTCATTAGCCATACCTCTCTGATTTCTGATGCATTATGGTAAGTGAACTAAGTTCAATTAGCTCACTGTGTCACATTGTCTAAATTCACTGTGTCACATTGCCTAAGTTCACTGCCTAACATTGTCTAAGTTCACTGCCTAACATTGTCTAAGTTCACTGCCTCACATTGTCTAAATTCACAGCAAAGGAGATGTACTCAGCCAGAACTTACCCAGAGAATGTGGAATGATGTTATCAAGCATGAGAGCAAACACAACCAGTGCCACGGTTGCCAGGATGTACATGACCAGTATGTACATTTTCATGTAATGTACGAACCAGTCGGCAAACCTTCAGGAAATAAAACAATTGTACAATACAACAATGAACTATACAATATAATGATGAATTTTACCCCCCAAAAAAACAACAATGAATTATACAATAGAACAATGAATTATACAACAATACAATGAATAATACAATAAAACAAACAATGAATGATACAATACAACACTGAATTGTACAATACAACAATGAAGTATATAATATAACAATGAATTTTACAATACAACAATGAATTATACAATAAAACAATAAATTATACAAAACAACAATGAATAATACAATAAAACAAACAATGAATGATACATTACAACAATGAATTATACAATAAAACAATGAATTATACAATACAACAATGAATTATACAATACAACAATGAATTATACAATACAACAATGAATTATATAATACAACAATGAATTATACAATACAACAATGAATTATACAATAAAACACTGACTTATACAATAAAACAATAAATTATACAATACAACAATGAATGATACAATAAAACAAACAATGAATGATACATTACAACAATGAATGATACATTACAACAATGAATTATACAATACAACAATGAATTATACAATACAACAATGAATTATACAATACAACAATGAATTATACAATACAACAATGAATGATACAATAAAACAAACAATGAATGATACAATAAAACACTGAATTAGACAATACAACAATGAATGATACAATGCAACAATGAATTATACAATGCAACAATGAATGATACAATACAACAATGAATTATACAATACAACAATGAATTATACAATACAACAATGAATTATACAATACAACAATGAATTATACAATACAACAATGAATTATACAATACAACAATGAATTATACAATACAACAATAAATTATACAATACAACAATGAATTATACAATACAACAATGAATTATACAATACAACAATGAATTATACAATACAACAATGAATTATACAATACAACAATAAATTATACAATAAAACAATGAATTATACAGTACAACAATTCAGTTGTCAAGACATGTGTCAAAAGGGTTGCAGACACAATTCGTAATCCTGCATACCACATTCAAAACACAGCAGCAAGCGATTTGGAAGCAGGCCGCCTTGTGTTGTTTTTCTACAATGTTATGAGTGTCGGTCATTCAGAAAGCATGGCAAACTACTGAACGTAAACTTGCCAAGAAATCATGAACAGCCTAAAAATTATGGGGTTGACTGTGATGACCTGTAAAGAATATGCAATTAAATTATGCAGCAGGTCCTTATCAGAACACTGTTTTCATGACTGATGAAATAACCTCCTGACCTTTTGCCCGTTCATCATGACCCACTGGAATAACCTCCTGACCTTTTGCCCATTCATCATGACCCGCTGGAATAACCTCCTGACCTTTTGCCAGTTCATCACGACTCGCTGGAATAACCTCCTAACCTTCTGCCCATTCATCACGACCCGCTAGAATAACCTCCTGACTTTTTTCCCCGTTCATCACAACCTGCTGGAATAACCTCCTGACCTTTTGACCGTTCATCACAACCTGCTGGAATAACCTCCTGACCTTTTGACTGTTCATCACAACCCGCTGGAATAACCTCCTGACCTTTCGACTGTTCATCATGACCCGCTGGAATAACCTCCTGACCTTTTGCCCGTTCATCACGACCCGCTGGAATAACCTCCTGACCTTTTGCCCGTTCATCACGACCCGCTGGAATAACCTCCTGACCTTTTGCCTGTTCTTCCGACTGGTCCATTTTCATGCCCAAGGTGTCTTTAATGTCCTGTGTCCACCGTTGTGCTGGTTAACCTCTGCCTCTTCGACCAGGAACCAAGCCTTTCACCCCTGTTGTTTCCCAGCCACTGGGATGTTCCATGTGGCCAAAAATTATTTCAATTTCCCAGACATGGTGCTGTTTATGAGCAGTAACAGCGGCAATCCGGTGGTTAGAGGAGACTACTGCAACACACGTTGTATTCATTACGGATTCACAGAGTATGCCTAGTAAGGTGGAGAAAGGAATGTTTTAGTGGAATGGCTCTCTTCGCTTCAGAGGACACAGATTGTGAGAATTTTATGAATATTTTGCCCTGGCCATGCGGGGGTGCAGGGGAATGAACAGGCTGGTAGGCTGGCAGGGCATGGACCTCTTGGTGGTAGATTGCCTATGGACTAGGGGGAGGTGGTCGTGCGCTTGTGGAACCAGGTGGATAAGGCGGAGGAACAGATTGAGAACCCATATGTGGAAAGAATGAGATTGCGGGGGATCAGCAGGGGTTCTGGAAGAAACTCAAAACTGAGATGGAAGACCAAGAGAACTTTTAATCAGATAGCGGTGGGAACAATTAGTAGTATGACTCTTCGCTGGCTGTTGAACAAGGGGATGGAGCACATATGGGAATGTCCTGAGTGCAGTGATGTTGGTTCTCAACTCAACTCAACTCAACTCTATGAGCAGGATTTTATCAATTTCTTGACATGATACTCAAGATTTTATCAATTTTCTTGACACACGATAAGATTTTATCATTCTTGATTCACGATATCCTAAGAATTTGTATGTAACATTGAAGTTCAGATACACCAAATTTCTTTTTTAGTGATTGCGAAAAAATCAACGACTCATTCATATGTTGCCACAGAAGAGATTCCTGTTCTCAGAATTCTTACTTTAATTTGCATTCTGATGTTGTCTTCTTCTTCCTCTGCGTTCATTCAGAGTTGTTGTTTTTTCAGATATAATTGCATTGTGTCTGTTTAATTGCACCTTTAGGCCGACACATCCGACTTCTGCGGGCATTTGTTGACCGGGTTAACCTCCCTGGGTGTTTCGAAGGGCATCCCACTCTCACTTCAACATTTTTATTCTGATGTTATACCTGAGGCTCTTAAATAATATTGCTCATCTTTTGCATTAACTTGAATATTATTTGCAAAATTCTCCAATATTTCTTGATATTTGTAACTGGCATCTTGCCGTTTTGACAGACGGTAGTTTGTAAAATGGAAATATACTTCTCCTAAGGCCTGGGCTGAATTTAGAGACCATGCATTGCACATGCAGCATGATCCATTTCTCTTTGTGCCTAGTGTACTCCAGAGGAAAGGTAACACAAATACACCTGGAACAAGACAAGCTGCAGGATCAGCAAAAGCAATGCTCTAACTGTCCGATTGTCGGAGCTTCAATCCTTGACCAGTTACCAACTAAGGCTTAGGTCCTGGTCTGCCCTGCCATGATATTTAGTCTTTAGGTTGCATTTTCTTGCATTAGGGTAAGGCTTCTACCCTCCCAAATGCATTCCTCTGCCCGAACCCATTGGCACAATGTAGGGTGTCAGGTTTGGTGAGCACAAACCAACAATCAATGCTATCAGAAAGCAGGTAGTACTGTCCACCGTCATACGATAGCTCAGTCATATCTGGCTAACACCGATATTTGTAACACTACAATTATTACATGATGATAAATAACTCTGTAACTGCATTTCTGTGATATCTTATATAAGAAAGCTCGGAGATATCTAGACAGTTTACTACCTGCCAACAAGTAGTGATGCTGCACAGCCTGCTAGTGTAGAGTAGAACCCAATCCATCCAGCTGTCTCCTGTAATTTACAGTTTTCAGATTTATTAAACATTCACTTCATCTTGACTCATTTCCTGGTTACACAACAACACTCACTTTTTGATGATCTCATACATTACTTAACATGTAACCTAACAGGCTCCAATTACAGCTCACTCCAGAGCATCTGCTTGATACATATCTTTACGAGATTGTTAAACATTACACTTTGGGTGTCCAACTCTTAGTGATGTCAGGAAATCATTACCCCCACCAGATAAGTCAATGGAACACTTTACATGGAACACAACGGCTGATGAACTCGTGAATGTATCACTATGGGGAACACAACAACAGCTGATGAACACGTGAATGTATCTCTATGTGGAACAACACAATGGCTGATGAACACATGCATGTCTCACTATGTGGAACATCACAATAGCTAATGAACACATGTGTAAATTAGTAGACATCACTAGGCTATAGGAAGCACAAGTGCCACTTAACAACATCATCATCAACAACACCTTTCTATAGCCCATGTTGAAACAATCATAAATTCATGTTTTCCAAATTAACTGCAATATATGAATTACTTTTCTGAGATCGTCATACTTCAGTTTTCCAGCTAAGCTTTCTTGTTCTTATATTGATAACGATTTCAGTAGAAACATTCACTTGTGTCTGCTGTGTCTTTCTTTTCTTCTTTTCATCAATTTTCCCCAGTTATATTCTGTGTTAATTTCATTTCCAGCATCAGAAACAGGCCTCATGTTGACTTTTTTGGCAGCCCTAAATACAAGCAGGCATGCACTTATAATCAAAAGAGAAGATACTTTACGACAGAAACACAAATATGAATTTAGCAAAAGTCTACTTTTAAGTAATTTAATGCACAGATTTGTTGGGCCACATTATGAAAAGAAAATAACTCGAACATATTATGACAACTGGAAAGATTTCTAGAAAGAGAGAAAGAGGGAGACAGCAAGATTCAATTCTAGACAGTCTTGTGCCATGGCTTGGAAGAGTGTCCACACATGGATTGATACATGCCACTGGATATCACAAGATGTGGCGAAATATTATCACCCACGCCAATCAGCAAGGCACTCTATAATTATGATGATGAAATGCACAGATAATTTGCTACTAAAATACAAAGAGTGTTTTAATTATATTTGCACACCCGCCATAGCGAAACCATTCACTGTAAAATCAATCATAGTGTTGACAATTATAGCAAAACCAGTCATAGTAAAACCAAATCATAGTGCTGACAGTCATAGTAAAACTAGTCATTGTAAAATCAATCATACCATTGACAATCATAGCAAACCTAATCACTGTAAAACCAATCATAGCCTTGACAGTCATAGTAAAACTGGTCATTGTAAAATCAATCATACTATTGACAATCATAGCAAACCCAATCACAGTAAAACCAATCATAGCCTTGACAGTCATAGTAAAACTGGTCATTGTAAAATCAATCATACCATTGACAATCATAGCAAACCCAATCACAGTAAAACCAATCATAGCCTTTACAGTCATAGTAAAACCAGTCATAGTAAAACCAGTTATAGTAAAACCAGTCATAGTAAAACCAGTCATAGTAAAACCAGTCATAGCCCAGGTTTTGATGAAAAAAGAAACAAAACAATGGAAGGAAATGATGAACACGCAGTTACCTCATCCACGCCAACAGTCTTCAAGTTAATGTTTATGACGCTGCCCCAAGCAACCATCACCCCCGTAGAAATGCCATAAGCAAACGTGATTAGAATAAAGTAGACTTTCCTGTTGAAAGATAACAATTTTGTTGTTGATGATGATGACAGAAATGAAAAATAAATAGACTGTAACTTTAAAGTACAACTGCTGCCTCAATAACTAAACATCAAGCCCCGTGAAATATGTTACAATGTTTGGTGCGGTGTTGTAGAAAATTAAGTAGAATGTCATTTTAAATGACAACTGCTGACTTAATTACTTGAACATTAAGTCCAGTAAAATCTGTTATAAAGTTTGGTGTGGTTAGTTAGTTAGTTAGTTAGTTAGTCGACAGATCATCCTCATTGCACATCGAACCATTCAGTCCATAAGTGCTCGGATCCCCTCCTCAGCAAATCCTGCAACGTGTAGCGGCTAACGACGCCAGTTCTGTGTTGTTGTGGTGTGGTGTTGTAGTCGTGTCCAGTGTGTTGTTAGTGTGACCGCGGGTCTTCCTGAAAGCATTGTGTGGAGAACGCAACACTCTGCCACAGTACTTGTTATTGCTCCTCTTGTTGACTACTGAGTGCTCTTCTACGAAAAGGAATTGGAGATCAGTCTCATTCTGGTAGAAAAGAAATAGACTCTTCATACTTAATTTAGGCGGTTAGCATGGCCGAATCGATATGAGAGCCCGTTATTAAACATCCGGTGTGCTGATGCTGAGGTAGGGGGTTCAACGCCTACACCGATCAGTTGAAAAAATGTTGACTTCTCATCCTTGACTTGGAGATGTAAATTACAAGTACCTCAGGAGCCAGAGTGGGTTTGCCTGATGGCGAGGAACACTGGTAATTGGGAAAGCTAATCCACACGCAACATTCAGTCCAGTGCTACTAGAAGTAGCGTGTGTGGAATACTCTTGAGTTCAAAGCAAGTGAGCGAATGAAAAATGTAATTTAAGAATCAACATCACTGTCCTGAAATTCTTTAGCAGATGTAGGCCAAAGTAATTTTATTTATTCAGTTTTTTTTTAAGTTTAGTTTTAGTTTTAGTCGACGGATCAACATCACTACACACGGGTGTAACCTATAAGTGCTCCGTTCTCCTCCTAACTCAAACCTGAGCCTGGAGAAACTCAGCTCAGTGCACGAACTCTGTAGCACCAGCGAGGATCCTGAAATACTTTGGGTAGATTTTTAACTCGAAATTTTTGCTCAGGTAGCTCTTTTTCGATTTCCAACTGCCAAGGGATTTTTTACATGCACAACAGTACACACAGGCGTCCGATCTCACTACCCAGAGACCAGGGGGAATTTTATTACTAGAAGTCCACGTGAAAATATCCCAGTCCTCACCAGGGCTTGAACCCGGGACCTCCAACACTCGAGGCGGATGCCATGAGATGGATTGCGCGAAACACGGCAGATGTGTCAGGCGTGGAAACTGGAGTGATGTGTTGACACAGTTCAGAAACGCAAGCGAATGCCGCTAACATTAGTGGGCGGAGCTAATGCGTCACGGGACGGCGCCCAAGGGAAAGCACTGGCAACAGTGTGCTTGATTTTCAGTCTGAGCTAGGCGTGAGACAAGGAGGTTGTGTTTGTGGAAGTTCTGTGTTTCGAAGGCATTTGTGCGAAGATTACAGTTATGGAAGTGCAGTTAACTGTGAAACAGTGTCGGTGGTCAAGTCAAGACAGTCTATGAGGGAAGAGGCAGTGTACTGAAGTAACCGACGGCCGATGGCCCAGTACATGTTTGATCGGTTGGGGCGAGAGAGCTGACCTCGTTTTGTGAACAGGGTGAATGGCGGCGAGAGAAACACGGTGGACACTGGTGTACTGTAAGTATTTAGAGACTATTATTAACAGCTAGCAGTTACTGGTGTATTATGTATTGTGCAACGACAACGAGGAATAAACACCGATTAGCGGTATTAGGTGCACACTATTGCTAGACAGTTGGTGGGATGGTCATGCCCAGAACACTGGAAGGCTAAATGCTGGTGGGGTATGATGGCGACCACGGTAAGGACTGTGATGTAATAAAGTGTTCATGCACTCTGAGGACGCGTTATGAACTTGTGTTGTGTGCACGAAAGATTCGTACAGAGAGCGAGCGAGCCTGTTGTGATAATTCTAAAATCTTATAAACCCTAGACACAAAACCAAGAGGTCGTGCATGATGAGTGAGTGCCGGCTCTTGGCAGCGGACACTATACCTCGAGACCACGCAGCCCCCTTTTTCAGTTTAAGAGTAGAGAATTAAATTTGCTGAAACAGGCCATGGGCAGGCATTGATTACAAACTACATCTACAAAAGAAAATTAAACACACAAGGTTTCTTACTCACTTTCTCAAAAACCAAAGTCCCTCCCAATAGCGAGTGCGCTCCACAGTGGCCGACACACATGGCGGGTGCGGGGGTTTGGCGGGAAAATAGAACAGCATGAGCAAAAACAACAGGACAGAACATCCACACGCTGGAAAAGAATAAAACACAATGGATTATGATTCCGATTTCTGAAGTGTATATTGAATGCATAAGCAAATCCATACATCCATCATGTGCCATGCTGGTAAGCGTGGGCAGTCATGTTCTGCCATCTCACTCGATCACCAGAGTCGTGGATCAGTTCCGTGTTTCTGTCTCGACCATGCCACAAGGCCAAGCCATCCAGGTACTTGCTTCTAGGTCTTCCCCTTGGTCTGTTCCCCTCGATCTTACCAGTTGTCACCAAGTTCTCCAAATCATTTCTTCTCATAACATGCCCAAAAAATTGTGACTGTCTACGTCTAATGTGTTTACGATCTTCATTTGTTTCTTGAAGGACTTGTTCATTGGTCTTTCTGGCTGTCCATGGTATTCTTTGCATTTTCCTCAGAAACCACATTTCTACAGCCATCAGATGTCATAAGCAAATATGTTTCTGATATTCTGGTGGGACTGTACTCTTGGCTCGATGTTATACTTTTATATTAAAAATCTTGAAATTTGTCTATATCTGCAACATTGTCTCTTGTATTAATTTCACTTTTTAGTTCACTCAGTAGTCAATAGAGTTTACCTTCAACTGTTGTTTCTTTAGGCCAGAAGGTGTACCTAGATATGTCATAATCTGGGCATTTTTGAAGTATGTGATCTGCTGTCTGCAGAGCCAATCCACATGTGCACATGGCTGATTCGTCAATCTTGAATTCTTTATACACATGATTGCATAATCTATTGTGTTCTGTTCTGAAGCACAGAATAATGACTTGTTCTGGTTTGTCCATAAGGTGGCAATTGTCTTGAGCTGGTGTTGGTGGCTTTCTTACAAATTTGATCATTCTTTTCTTTTGGTGGTATAAAAAATGTCTAGTGAATCATGGGATTCTTGGATTAGACAGCACGTGACTGAGATGTATATCGCGCATAATAATACAAATAGCAGTTCACCACAACCTCCCAATCTCTTCCTGGAACGGTGTCTGGTCCTCAACCTCATTGTAATACCTGCCCACATGTCTTTAAATTCAGAGATTCCCTAAGACAACTTTTCACATCAGCGAGGGTTTCTCCTGCACAAGCTGCAACGTTATTTTTATGCTATATCTGCAAACATTGTGGCATAAAATATATTGGAAAAAATAGGCCTATGCCTGGCTGAAAGATTTAGACAGCATTTCCCAAATGTTAACAAACAATGGTGCCCAGAAACCAGTATCAATACATTTCAACACTTGGCCACTGCGGTGTGGCTGACATACAGGTCACCCCAATCAAATCTTGCGCATCTCACAAATGTGATTCTCATTTTCCAGTTGGGTTCACTCTCTCCTGGCAGCCTCAATGTTTAATTTAGCTTTCACTTCCGCCCCCCCCCTCCCCCGCCAATCACTAGTGTGATTTGCCTAGTTTTTTTTCCCACCAGTGCTCTCCCATCCCCCTACTCGCTGCTGTACCCTCAGTGTTGTCCACAACTGTTCCCTATTTCACATTTCGCTCACCTGGGCACCTCCCTTCAGATCATGGGTAGCAGAGGCAGAGAGACAGACAGAGAAATGATGCTGGAGGACAAAAATGGTTGCATGGAGATATATTGTCAGAGCCTAACATGGGATAGCTATGCAGCAACATCGTTACGACACCCGGCGGACAAGAATTGTCGGCTGGCAAGATTGTTACCTGACACGCGACCAGCGGTCAGGCTGACGACAAGACGCACGCATGCCACGTGACGCCACTAGAGGCGGTCAGCAAGTTGCGCGCTAGCGACAGACCGAGCTGGGACTTGAGACTGGAAGGACGTGTGCGGTGAAAGCAAGGCGTTTGTGTGGATCTCTGTGGGTGAAAGCCGAACGACTGTCATCTTGAGCGTCAGACTTGTGAGCTGTATTGTGGTTGTGAGCGTCGTGAGTTATATATTGTATATTGTTGTAATCATCGTTCTGTATTTAATATGGCAATAAATCCATAAAACGTTGTGTCGTTGAGTCTTACGTCGAATCATGTTATACTTGTACTGTCTCACACGTGTTAGCCCAACGAGCCAATTCTAAGGTCCTGACATGTGTGGACGTGGGTTGCTCGTCCTTGTTTAAGAACCTAATATATGTAGACGTGTGTTGCTCGTCTTTGTTTAAACCATACGTCATTAACGATTTAAAACTATAATTCTTGAACTTGTAAAATTTGTCAAGGTTATAGTTATGTAAATATGATCGTAAAAGTCTCATTGTGATCCATTACTACATTGTTTAAATATGTGTAAAACCATTTGTAAACGTACAGTACATATTGTTTGATCCTGTAAGCGTGTAAAACATTTGTGATTTGTGAAACTTGTCACCGTTTGACCTTGTCGACATTGTGATTTTGTCGCCATTTTGACCTTGTCGCCATCTTGTAAACTTGATGTCTATGTCCTTACTGAATGTCATCGTGATGTAAGTGATGTGTCATCAATGTTATTGAGTGTTCAAATACAGATAAATTGTCTTTGTGCATTGAGTTTGTGGAACGCAAAGAGTTTTGGAAAGAGTGTAACTTCTGTTGAGAAAAACACTGTTGACGGACAAACTTACGACATACAATTATACTTGACGCCATCCAAACCTAATCAACACTTAGTGACTTGCAGGCACACACCAACAAATAGACGCTAACTTATTTTCTTCCAAAAACAAAGCAGGTTTTTTCCGTACCATCCATAACCTTGCCGTAGAGGTCATTAGTGGTTCCGAAGTAACGACCCTACAGTTTCTAGCCCGATTGTCCAACCATTCTTCACCGTATCCAGGGCACTTGAGTATATTTTTCTATACTTTAACTTTACGTATGCAATAGTAGGCACGCATCGTATAGTAAAATAAATTGTAAATTGTTTATTACTAACCATTTATAACATATTTTGTGTGGCTGATTTTCATTGACGTATTTTCCCCATCATGTCGTCATTATTTGATTTCATCGATATGGGTATTAAATTGCATCTAACAGGTGATGAATTAACAAAATGGAGCGAGAACAAATACGCTGAATACCTGCTGGTACAGGAGAAAAATAATGAACGCGAAGAAAGAGCAGCGGAGAGAGCTCTAAAACAAGCAGAAATGGCTGCCAAGCAAGCAGTGGCAGAAACAGCCTTAAAACAGGCAGAGATTGAAACAGCATTAAAGCAAGCCGAAGTAGAAATGGCTGCAAAGACAAAGCAAGCTGAGATAGACAGTGAACTTAAGAAAGCAGAAATAGCAGCTCAGAGTAAGAAAGAAGAACTAGAGTTACAGTTGAAAATGAAACAACTTGACACTGAGACTGCGATGAATAAAGAGTCAAAGAAATCTGAAAGACTGGAAAAAGAAAACCAGTATAAGAAGTATCAAGGTATCGTACGTAACTATACCTCGGGTGACTGCATAGCAGCCTTTACTCAAAATTTTGAGACTTTAATGGAACATTACCAAGTTCCACTTTCTGAATGGAATATTCTATATATGAGGAGTCTATCTGGGGAACCTCTTAAAGTCATTGAAACCATCCCCAAAGACCTCAGAAAAGAGTACCATTATATTAAATCTAAGATAATGGCACATTTCATGTTAGACGAGGCAGGTTACAGAGAACAATTCAGTAAATTGAGTCCAAAATCAACTCAAACGTTCTCTGACTACCTCTGTTTAGTCCGAGATGTTTTCAGCAAATGGACTTCAGCAGCCAAAATTAACAAAAGTTATGATAGATTAGAAGATCTCATCATTCGAGATAAAATCATTTCTTCTATCCCATCATCGTTTTCTAAGTTCTTACAGGAGAATGAATGCACAAGTGTGGAAGAAATTGAAAGACGTGGGTCGGCCTATTACACGGCCAACAAACAGTGCTTTGCCACTGAAGCTACTGACAGTAACTGGGTAGCAGCGGCCAACTATGAGAAAAACTATAGTAGGCAAAAACCAAACAGGCCTACCTCTGAGAAATTTAGACATTGCATTCACTGTAAATTTTCTCACCATTTGAACGAGATGTGCGATAAAAACCCAGGGTACCAAACATACTTGCAAAATATGGTAAACAGACAAGACAAAGAGCGTAAATCGTTCAAAAGTTTACGTAAATGTTTTCTCTGCAAGGCTTACGGGCACCATCGCATGGATTGTAGAGGCAGGCATATGACCAACAAAGCCAATGCCGCCTTGTTCGATAGCTCAGCGTCAGAAGACGAAAATCCAGAGAAACATCCTGTGAATGCAGCACAGGCTTGTGATGTATTTAGTGCTAACAAATGCACTGTCTGTAACACCTTCTATGAAGATGGTATCTTAACATGCGGGCACGCCATCCCTATTGCCAATGAGGAAGCTAACTTGGTAATAGACTCAAAAGGCAGATTAGACATCCATCACGGGTATGTTAATGGCAAGTTTGCTACAGTACTTCGCGACACCGGAAGTACACTTATTGGCCTGAAAACAACATTCATAACGCCTACAGACTATACAGGCAGGCACATTACATGTAGAACATTTTCAGGCAATATTGAGAAATATCCATTAGCATGGGCATACATTGAAACACCTTTCCTCACCGGGAAAGTAAAGTGCGCCGCACTTACAAACCCAGTGTGCGATATAATCATAGGAAACTTACCTGAGGTGAATGACAAACCTCATAATCATGACATAACATCACTATGTATTGATGATAACACGACATCACCACCAAATGTCATATCACCTATTGAATGTATGTTAGCTAATGCAGCACTAAGTTCTCATCACATCATTAACGATATCATTCCATCATCATCTGATGTCATTGAGTGTGTGAACGCAGTAACAAGAGCTACTGCTAGAGTGCAAGATGAAAGTAACCAAACTGAGGCTATACAAATGCTTAGCCCAGAATTACCACCTAGTGACTCTATGAAGGAAGCATTCATAACAGCTCAAAAAGCTGATCCTTCACTGTCAAAGTACTTTGACCTGATCGGCAAAAAGGCAAGAATAACCAAGAATGCGAAATGGCATTTTGCTTTACACAATGATATACTCACCAGGTATTACACCAGAGGTGACATTACAACGAAGCAAACTGTTTTGCCAACTACTTATCGCAAGCAAGCTTTACATCTTGCTCACGATATACCTTTTGCAGGTCATATGGCATATGTTAAAACCAGGTCAAGGTTATTGACACAGTTTCATTGGCCAAAATTTTGCAATGACATAAAAACATATTGCAGAAGTTGTGATACATGCCAGAAACTGGTAAAAAAAGGTAAACACCCACAGGCAAAGTTACAAGTCACTGACTTAGCCAGTCGACCCTTTGAAAAATTATCAGTTGACATTGTGGGCCCTCTTAGTCATACAACAACTAGAGGGAATAAATATATTCTAACTTTTATTGATCAATGTAGTCGCTGGCCAGAAGCGATTCCTCTAAAGAACATTACTGCCAACGACATCATGGAAGTGTTCTTCCATATCTTCTCCCGAATTGGGTTTCCAGATACTATCCAGTCTGATAGAGGCACTCAGTTTATTGCCGCATCGACCCAAGCTTTCACCAAAATGTTAGGAGTGAAGCAAGTCTTCAATAGCCCCTATCATCCTCACTCGAGCGGGATTATAGAAAAGCTTAACGGGGATCTGAAGCACATGCTTGCAAAAGTAACTCAAGATCACCCCAATAACTGGGATGTATACCTACCAGCTGTCCTTTTTGCTTATCGCGAGGTACCACATTCTAGTACCGGTTTCTCTCCTTTTGAATTAATCTATGGTGCCAAACCACGAGGCCCATTAACAATTTATCACCAAATGTTAACTGACTCTACTCCAGTACTTAAACCCATATCATCATTCTTGTATGTAACATCATTGCGTGAAAGGATTATTAAATCATGTGAAATTGCTAAAAATGCACTAAAACTATCTGGTGCTACTTACAGACAGTACGCAGACAAAGGTAACAGGACTATAACATTGACACCTGGACAGGACGTTCTACTACTACTACCTAGTGACAGACAGCTACTGACTGATTCTTGGCAGGGACCTTTTAAAGTGACAAGACAAATCTCACCTGTAGACTACGAAATCCTAATAAAAGACAAACACAAAATATTTCACATAAATATGCTAAGACCATACCACAACAGAGACAACGAACAAGACGATACGACAGCTTGCACCGTGATAATAGATCACGAAGATGACGATTCTAGCGACGAGATTCCAACACCTACATTAGACACGACAAACTGCTTGAATGAGATCAAGATCAATCCAAACTTAAGTCAAGCAGAGACAAACAGTTGCAAACAGTTGATACAACAGTACAACACCATCTTTTCCGACAACCCAGGACAAACAGAATTAGTACAGCATCACATCACACTCACATCAAACACACCCATAAGATGCAGACCATACACAATACCATTACATTACAAAGAACAATTACATCAAGAAATCATCAACTTAGAAAAAAACAACATCATCAGACGATCCTTATCAGACTTCTCTTCACCCATGGTCATTGTACGCAAAAAGGACAACACAATACGACTTTGCATCGACTACAGAAAACTGAACAAAATAACTGTTTTAGATCTTGAACCAATGGCAAACACTGACGATCTTCTGACAGAACTGACTGACGCTAAGTTCTTTACGACGCTTGACATGTCTAAAGGTTACTGGCAGATAGCTGTACATGAAGACAGCAGACATCTAACAGCTTTTGCCACGCCTTGGGGACTGTACGAATGGTGCAAACTTCCATTTGGGCTAGTCAATGCCCCAGCCACATTCGTACGCATGACACGACTCCTCCTAGCTGACATTCCTAATATTATTTGCTATATCGACGACATCTGTGTCCATACAGAGACAATGACGGAACATATAAAGACACTAGAACAGACACTAGAACGTATCAGACAGCACGGACTGACAGTGAAGCCTTCAAAGGTGAGCATGGCTTACCAAGAGATATCATTTTTGGGGTACAGAATATCCAATGGCTTTGTCATGACAGACAACAAAATTGTCTCCAAAATTCTAAAACTGTCACTCCCGACTAATAAGAAACAAGTCCGGAGTTTGTTGGGACTGATCAATTATTACAGGCAATTCATTCCTGATTTTTCAGAACTGACCGAGGTTTTTACTAATTTACTAACTAAGGAAAAGCCTGAAAAAGTTGTACACGATGAATGCCTACGAAATGCATTTCATAAAGTTTTGGCATACTTTTCTGATAAGAACTCGAATAATCTCATCCTTAAATTGCCCAACATCCATTTACCTTTCAGATTGAGAACAGATGCTAGCTCCGTTGCGATTGGGGCAGTCCTGTTGCAGGAATACAACAACATCCTGCATCCCGTTTGTTTTATATCAAGAAAACTAAGGCCTCGAGAGCGTGCATGGTCCATTCCACAATTAGAGGCACTTGCCTTAGTAGAAAGTGTGACGAAACTATCCAGATACCTTCTAGGACGTCACTTTATCATCGAAACTGACAACAGTCCATTACGGTATATAAATGCCGGAGTACCATCCAACAATATGATTGCTCGCTGGTCCTTGAAGCTTCAAAATTACAGTTTCGAGGTTCGACATATTCCAGGCAGAATCAATACAATTGCCGATCTTTTGTCCCGTTGTCCGACCGACCCAGTAAGCAATGTCTGAGTGCAGAGTGTACTAATACACTCAGACCAACACAGCCACCAATGAGTGAATATTGTTTCTATTCACCTACTGTGTAAGGTCTATAATTGTAATTGTGATACGGGTAAAAAAAACCGACATGTATAATATACTTATTTTAATTAAGTCTGGTAATGAGTGTAGTATAATTGTGTAGTGTGTGTTAGAAAGAGAACATTATTAACTGTAAATATACAACAAGAACAGTGTCACAGACGCTTAACCACTTACCAGAAGCGAACTTTGCGGGTTAACAGTGACAGCTGTGTGTGGATTTCTTCACCGTGATATTTTAACGACGTGTGCAAATGTGGACTGAACAGTGACTTCTACAAGCGAACTTAATCCAAAAGGTTCGACACTCAAACATCAGAAATAAGAACAGTCGATCATTATCCATAAGTTGTGAACACATCGGAAATAAGAACATTCCATCATAATCCGAAAGTTGTGATACTATAACATTAGACACGAACTTTGAGAACATTTTACTATCCGTTATAAAATAAAACCTGAGCAGTTGTGTTCAGACAGTGTAACAGCAACTAAATTTTGAGTTTCGTGTGTATTTCCTGTGTAATTTAAAAAGTACACCAAAATTAGCAGACGATATACAAATATTCAAAAACTTATGACGATTGTAAAATCCTTTTGAATCTATAAAATATAATACACCAATTGGGTACTTATTTATTTTGATTAGTGTAATCTTAGAATCATATCTTGATTAATGTATTCATATTACCGACTTTTTCTCGTTAATATGAAGAAACGTCAAGCAATGACGCTAAGAAATTAAATAATTATTGTAATTTATTGTATTGCTTGAATGTCAAAATTACTTCCCTTGCATTTATGAATTACACCAAGGGCCATAATTTGAAACATATTCAATAATGTGTATTGTATAAATTGACATTTTGTTGCTCAAATGGCTAACACACCGGGTAGGCGTCCACCAAGCATGGCAGAGAGCTGCCAACATTGCAAACCAACATAAGAGCTCCTGGCCAAATGAGGTCAGAGTTTGAGTGTTTAATACGACTCATATAAAGCCGTATTTCAGTCTGGCTAGATGGCTGTTGCAAAACAACCATATTATTACGTTTTTTTCAAATTGCTGCGAGGTAGATGCGAGAAGCTGGTACTACTGATCTGACTGGGTATTATTGCAATTGAGGTAACCAGCCATCAGGGGGATGAAACCTGATTTGTGTTAAAAGTTGAACTTCATTTGTCATTTCAATGCAACTTACATTTATCGTATATATTTCTATGCCATATATGTATTTTCATGCATAACACAGGGAAAGGGTAGACTCTGACATGAAGTTAACACTACCCCAGTATATACATACATCATGAATGAAAGATGGCATCTTTCATTGAGGTACCCGGGGAGGATGTCAGAGCCTAACATGGGATAGCTATGCAGCAACATCGTTACGACACCCGGCGGACAAGAATTGTCGGCTGGCAAGATTGTTACCTGACACGCGACCAGCGGTCAGGCTGACGACAAGACGCACGCATGCCACGTGACGCCACTAGAGGCGGTCAGCAAGTTGCGCGCTAGCGACAGACCGAGCTGGGACTTGAGACTGGAAGGACGTGTGCGGTGAAAGCAAGGCGTTTGTGTGGATCTCTGTGGGTGAAAGCCGAACGACTGTCATCTTGAGCGTCAGACTTGTGAGCTGTATTGTGGTTGTGAGCGTCGTGAGTTATATATTGTATATTGTTGTAATCATCGTTCTGTATTTAATATGGCAATAAATCCATAAAACGTTGTGTCGTTGAGTCTTACGTCGAATCATGTTATACTTGTACTGTCTCACACGTGTTAGCCCAACGAGCCAATTCTAAGGTCCTGACATGTGTCTTCAAGAGAACTGATTCAAAACATCACAAGTCAAGATAAGTGGATTTTACTGAGCAGGATTAGAGACATGCAATTTATAATCCCTTTGCTGCGTCAACCAAAACCCAAGAAACCAGAGACATTACTATCACCCAAGTTATGTGGCCTAGATTTTTTCCTGCTAACCCGATGGTCATGGGTTTGTATTCACATCAAAGTTTAGTTAGTTGCAAAACCTTTACACAACATTGCAGTCAACCCTAACGTTATTTGGCTGTTTGTGATTTCTTGGCAAGTTTACGTTCAGTAATTTTCCATAGCTTTCTAAACGACCAGTACTCATATCACTGTATGAAAACCAACGTCTGTTTCCAAAACGCCTGCAACTGTATTTCGAGTGCGGGATTGCAAACTGCATCTGTACCTTCTTCGCCACAGTGGATTCTGAAATGTACCTGGACTCCTAGACCAACCCACCTTAAAATGGGTACCTATGCACTTCAAGTCATGGATTAGGGCCCTTAACTCTTTTTATACTCAACGTGCTTCAAGTCATGAATTAGGGCCGTCTGATTTCATTCTTTTTCGGCTATGAGAGTAGAAAACATGCTTTAACATCCACCTACCATAATACATGTAGAGCATGATCTCCTTCCTTTCTTGCAGCTGTCGAGAAACTGGGGACAAGATGGTTTCTACTGAATTATCTTGTAACATTGTAAGTCTATGGAGAATGTATCAATATCAACTCAACTAGCAAGATTTATGACAAAATAAAGAACAATCATAATTAATTTGACATGTTTCAGACAATACACAAACAACCATAAGGTACACAAGACAGACAAAGACAGAAAGACAGAAAGACAGAGAGACAGACAGACAGCAGACACAAACACACAGAAAGACATGCTATCACATAGTGAGAGAGGGAGAAAGAGAGGGAGGGAGGGAGAGAGAGAGAGAGAGGGAGAGAGAGAGAGAAAGAGGGAGGGAGAGAGAGAAAGAGAGAGGGAGGGAGAGGGACAGAGAGAGAAAGAGGGAGGGAGGGAGGGAGAGAGAGAGAGAGGTGAGGGAGAGGGACAGAGAGAGAGAAAGAGGGATGGAGAGAGAGAAACAGGGAGGGAGAGAGAGAAAGAGGGAGAGAGAGAGAGAAAGAGAGGGAGGGAGAGGGACAGAGAGAGAGAAAGAGGGAGGGAGAGAGAGGGAGGAGGGAGAGGGACAGAGAGAGAGGGAGAGGGACAGAGAGAGAGAAAGAGGGAAGGAGAGAGAGAAAGAGAGAGGGAGGGAGAGGGACAGAGAGAGAAAGAGGGAGGGAGAGAGGGAAAGAGGGAGGGAGAGAGAGAAAGAGGGAGGGAGAGAGAGAACGAGAGAGGGAGGGAGAGGGACAGAGAGAGAGAAAGAGGGAGGGAGAGAGAGAAAGAGGGAGGGAGAGAGAGAAAGAGAGAGGGAGGGAGAGAGAGAGAGAAAGAGAGAGGGAGGGAGAGAGACAGAGAGAGAGAGAAAGAGGGAGGGAGAGGGACAGAGGGAGGGAGGACAGAGGGAGAGGGACAGAGAGAGAGAAAGAGGAGGGAGAGGGACAGAGAGAGAGAGAGAGAAAGAGGGAGGGAGAGAGAGAAAGAGGGAGGGAGAGAGAGAAAGAGGGAGGGAGAGAGAGAAAGAGAGAGGGAGGGAGAGGGACAGAGAGAGAGAAAGAGGGAGGGAGGGAGAGGGACAGAGAGAGAGAGAAAGAGGAAGGGAGAGAGAGAAAGAGGGAGGGAGAGAGAGAAAGAGGGAGGGAGAGAGAAAGAGGGAGGGAGAGAGAGAAAGAGGGAGGGAGAGAGAGAGAAAGAGGGAGAGAGAGAAAGAGGGAGAGAGAGAAAGAGGGAGAGAGAGAAAGAGGGAGAGAGAGAAAGAGAGAGAGAAAGAGGGAGGGAGAGAGAGAAAGAGAGAGAGAAAGAGGGAGGGAGAGAGAGAAAGAGGGAGAGAGAGAAAGAGGGAGTGAGAGGGAGGGAGAGGGACAGAGAGAGAGAGAGAAAGAGGGAGGGAGAGAGAGAAAGAGGGAGGGAGGGATATATATATATATATATATATATATATATATATATATATATATATATATATATATATATATATATATATATATATATATATATAACATACCCATAGACGCATATAGTCATATAAAGTCAACTGTATGACCTTCAATCAGCCCTGGCATATTTTGGCTTTTTGTGCTTTTCTGGTCAGTTTTACACTGAGTAGTTTGCCACTGCTTTCCAACCAGCCAAGCTCATAGCATTGTGAAAATCAATGCAAAGCGACCAGCTTCCAAATCGTCTGTAGTTGACCTTGAACTCAGTATACCATGATTGTGAAACTGCATTCACAACTAATAAACCAGAGAGGCATTGTATGGATTTTTTTCCCTGGCCATGCGGGAGTGCCCTATAAGACTCAACCAAACTCAACGAGCACAGATGGAAAGATATAGCCAGTCCTATTTAGAGCTAACTCCAAAGAGAGCAAAGAAGGGAAAGATAATAAAAATCTGCAAAACAAAACAGACCTCAATTATAACAGACGCAATAGAAGCAGGTTGAACTGGGCCAAATTTTTATTCTTTTCCC
Source organism: Cepaea hortensis (assembly GCA_963921405.1). NCBI lineage: Eukaryota > Metazoa > Mollusca > Gastropoda > Stylommatophora > Helicidae > Cepaea > Cepaea hortensis. The sequence continues at coordinate 19,908,242 of OY992897.1, forward strand.
ATAAATGTTGAATTTAATCAAATCGAATAATGCTTTTACTGGATCCACCCAAGGAATCATCACGCCTGGACTGCTTATTCTCACCTCTGTCTATTGAGCACCTCACCTTCATCTACCCCACCACATGCTGCACTTATAGAGACCGGAAGGACATAGTCTGTAGACCTGTGACTTTGAAGAGGTCCACAGCTTCACAGGTAACATTATGTACTGATACTAACGACACCGTGTAACTTTAATTTGTATACCTATCGCACTATGGGGTGGGAGCAATACTGAGATATATAATGCACACACTGATTGATACACATGAACTAGTGATTACCAATGTTAATGTTCTTCTTCTTCTTCTTCTTCAGCGTTCCGAGCCATTGAGGTTCTTTGCTGCAGATACAATCCGTCTCCATTCGTCTCTCTGGTGGACCTTCTCTTGCCAGTCGTTGATTCCAAGTGCTTGTAGGTCTGTATGTGTATTATCTCTCCACCGCCTTCTTGGTCTACCTCGGGGTCTACGGTCATTTATTTCCTGAGTGTAAGCGAGTTTTGTTTCCCTATTATCTTCCATTCTTTCTATATGCCCCAGCCATTGTAGTCTATTAATGTTGCAGACTATAATTACATACAGCCATTAAATTATACATTTCAAACGTTAGTACTGTTTTTAATCCATTTTATCCTTGAAAGTTTTATTTCAGATCTCTCTGAAGGTAAAAACTACATTTGTCATCATGTATAAGAATATGTCTGAAGTGCTGATGGCACTGTTAAATTAGCCATAGCCAGATTTTTCCAGCTTTTAAAGCTCAATGTGACTTTACCTTTAACAAATCTCACTGCAGGATCTGACAAACACAGTATGACCTAAACTCTATCATACCTGTTGCATTGTCTGGTACAGCTGCTTGTTCTTCGTGATGTTTACCACTGAAATTATGGAAATCACATGTATTATGGAATTCACATGTATTAATGGAAGTCACACGTAATATGGAAGTCACCGGTACTATGGAAGTGACATGAACTATGGAAATCACATGTAATATTTAGTATCACTACTAATATTTATTATGGAAATCATATGTATTATGGAAATCATATTTACTATGGAAATCACATGTATTATGGAAATCATGTGTATTAAGTAAACCACAAGTATTTGGAAGTCACGCAAATTTTGGAAATCACGCGTATTTTGAAAGTCACACATTTTATGGAAGTCACATGTATATTATGGAAGTCACATGTATATTATGGAAGTCACATGTTCTATGGAAATCACGTGTATTATGTAAATCACAAGTACTATGGCAGTCACATGTATTTTAAATGTAACATGTATTATGGAAATCACATGCATTATAGAAGCCACATGTATAACAGACACCACAAGCATGTTAAAGTAAATGCAGAAATTTTCCTCCACAACAGTTTATGAACATTCATCTCCATCCTAAGCCAAACGTCTTGCCTCCTGTGCTATCACATCTTTAACCCATCTATGAGACAGTCTTTCTCTACCTGATTTCCCCAATACACATCTCTCTATAAGTATCTTTTCCAGGCATTCATATCTCTTTATATGCCCAAAGTATTTAATTTTCTTCAATTTTATTTGTTCTAACAACTTAACTTCTTCAATTTCATTTGTCTTAATAGCCAAACTTCCTCAATTTCATTTGCCTTAATAACCAAACTTCCTCAATTTCATTTGTCTTAATAACCGAACTTCTTCAATTTCATTTGTCTTAATAACTGAACTCCCTCAATTTCATTTGTCTTAATAACCAAACTTCCTCAATTTCATTTGTCTTAATAACTGAACTCCCTCAATTTCATTTGCCTTAATAACTGAACTCCCTCAATTTCATTTGTCTTAATAACTGAACTCTCTCAATTTCATTTGCCTTAATAACCGAACTTCTTCAATTTCATTTGTCTTAATAACCAAACCTCCTCAATTTCATTTGCCTTAATAACTGAACTCTCTCGATTTTATTTGCCTTAATAACCGAACTCCCTCAATTTCATTTGTCTAAATAACTGAACTCCCTCAATTTCATTTGCCTTAATAACCGAACTTCTTCAATTTCATTTGTCTTAATAACTGAACTCCCTCAATTTCATTTGTCTTAATAGCCAAACTTCCTCAATTTCATTTGCCTTAATAACTGAACTCTCTCGATTTTATTTGCCTTAATAACTGAACTCCCTCAATTTCATTTGTGTTAATAACCGAACTCCCTCAATTTCATTTGCCTTAATAACCGAACTCCCTCAATTTCATTTGCCTTAATAACCGAACTCCCTCAATTTCATTTGCCTTAATAACTGAACTCCCTCAATTTCATTTGCCTTAATAACTGAACTCCCTCAATTTCATTTGCCTTAATAACTGAACTCCCTCAATTTCATTTGCCTTAATAACTGAACTCCCTCAATTTCATTTGCCTTAATAACTGAACTCCCTCAATTTCATTTGCCTTAATAACTGAACTCCCTCAATTTCATTTGCCTTAATAACTGAACTCCCTCAATTTCATTTGCCTTAATAACTGAACTCCCTCAATTTCATTTGCCTTAATAACTGAACTCCCTCAATTTCATTTGCCTTAATAACTGAACTCCCTCAATTTAATTTGTCTAAATAACTGAACTCCCTCAATTTCATTTGCCTTAATAACTGAACTCCCTCAATTTAATTTGTCTAAATAACTGAACTCCCTCAATTTAATTTGTCTAAATAACCTCTAAAAAGCAGCTATCACTGGGACACCAAGAGTGGACAGGGAGGATATCACTATCATCATGTGCAGCACCAATAAGAGTGGGTGGGTCATGGTGCACACCTCACACTATCACAAGGGTCCTGGATCAGACCCGGGTTTGTGTCCTGATTATGCTCTGCGGTGAAGCCATGCAAGTATTTATCTCTGTTCTTTATTTTACTCTTTTCCCATCAAGTTTGCCAGTTGTCAATAAGTTTTCAGATTTACAAATGTAACAAAGGGTACACATTTAGTACACATATACTAAATGGCTCCGTGGCAAAGAGGTTACGGATGCAGTTTGTAATCCTGCATACCACGTTCACAACACAGCTGCGGGCGATTTGGCAACAGACCACCTTATGTCATGTTCTTTTATAAAATTGTATGTATGCCGGTCATTCAGAAAGCAATGGCAAACTACTGAACATAAACTTGCTAAGAGACTACAAACAGTCAAAAAGTTCTGAGGCTGACATCTTGTAAAGGACATGCAACTAACTAACACATATACTAATAACTGTAACAAATGTGAAATTCATACAAGAGACATTGCACATATAGACAAATTTCAAGTGAACCAAAGATGAACTGTAACAAATACTGAACAATATTCCATGTACACTTACAATAAGAATATATGTGAAGTTGCATTCGGCCCTGATGAGTTTGTGGGATTCGTTGAAACAAGTGCTGGGCCTAAATTAGTGGAACAAAAACAAAACAAGCTATTGAATATGTTCTTGATCATGTCTAGCTTTACTCAACAATCTGAAGTGTCTCTTCCACTTATCTGTAAGCTTTCTTCTTCTTACCCCTTTAGACATAAACTTGAATAGACTGGAGGAAAGCAGTGCAAACATGATGCTATTGACATCTCCATCAAGTTTGTCCTCAAATGGAGTTTGTGTACAGGTCAACATGTTAAGTGGGGCACTTGCAGCAAAAGTTTAGCTGCCATTTTGTAACACTGTACTGGTACCTTGCCAGTAAATGAGTAAATATGCATAATAATCATGTGCCGTGCTACCTGGCAGGGACAGTAATGGTTTGTCGTCACACACGGTCACAAGAGTCTCAGATCAGGTCTGTGTTCTTGACCGATTATGCCATGTTGCCTTTCGGGTATTTATTGCATTGTCTTCCTCTTTAATGAATTACAAATGTGGATATAAATTAGCTGAATATATTAAAGGATACATGGGGGGGGGGGGGGAATCAGCTGACAGTATCAAAGGATAAACACATAACAAATCAAGTGAAAGTACCAAAGGACAAACAGATAAAAAAAGCATCTAACAGTAACTATCAAAGTACAAACACAAAAACAAAGCAGGGGATACTATCAAAGAGAAAACACAGAAACAAAGCAGGGGATACTATCAAAGAACAAACACAAAAATAAAGCAGGTAACAGTATCAAAGGACAAACGCAGAAACAAAGCAGGGGACACTATCAATGAACAAACACAGAAACAAAGCAGGGGACACTATCCACACACACAAAACAGAAAGAAAGCAGGGGTCACTAACAAAGAACAAACACAGAAACAAATCAGCTGATAGAAAGTTGCAAGAACAAATACAGAGACAAATTAGCTGACTGTAAATATGAAAGGACAAACACAGTAAAAAGATGAACTGCCATTAACAAAGGACAAACACAGAAACAAATCAGCTGACAGTCAATACCAAAGGAAAAACACAGAAATTCAGACAGTATCAAAGGACAAACCTAAGATAAATGAAAGAGCAGTGCCCAAATTGTTGATACTGTTGCTGATGGCAGTGGCCGTGACTCTCTCGTGTGGAGGAAACCATACAGCGGAGATCGCCGGGATAGATCCTGTGGATATAGGACCTCCAACTCCATTCAGGAATTGACCAACGTGGATAAGTCTGTGAACAAACAAATACAGGATGAGTCAGTCAATAACCAGGTAATCACGAATAGCTGTCACGTATGAACACACAAATACAGGACGAGTCTGTGAACAAACAAATGCAGGACGAGTCTGTGAACAAAAAAATACAGGATGAGTCAATCAATAACCAGGTAATCATGAATCTTTTCTCCGGGGCATGCCGGTGTGCTGGGGAATGAACAGGCGGACAGATTGGCTGGCTCTGCAAAACTTGGTGGAGTATTGATGCATGACAAGGCAGACGTGGTTGCAGCCTTGTGGAAGCACGTGTACACCTCAGAGGAGCAAATGGATCATCATGGTCTGGCAAGAATGAGGCAGCGAGGAGTGACGAGGGGATCTGGCCGACGCTCGACGCTCAGAGGAAAGGCGAGACGGACATATAATCAGATTGCTACTGGTACTATTGGTGTTGGAACTCTTCACTGGCTGCTGAGGATGGGGACGGAGTGCCTATGGGAATGCCCCAAATGCTGTGATGTCGGTTCCTAGATCAATCAATCAATCAATCAATCATGAATAACTGTCACATATGAACACACAAATGCAGGACGAGTCTGTGAACAAACAAATGCTATATGAGTCTGTCAACAAACAAATGTTGGATGAGTCTGTGAATAAACAAATGTTGAATGAGTCTGTGAACAAACAAAAGTTGGGTGAGTCTGTGAACAAACAAATGCTGGATGAGTTTGTGAACAAACAAATGTGGGATGAGTTTGTGAACAAACAAATGCTGGATGAGTCTGTGAACAAACAAATGCTGGATGAGTTTGTGAACAAACAAATGCTGGATGAGTCTGTGAACAAACAAATGCTGGATGAGTCAGTGAACAAATAAATTAGTAACTATGACATAACATCAATTTAGTACAGTATGTCTCTGACATATCAAGACAGTACAGAAAATTCTGATACAACATCAAATTAGTACAAAAAACCCTATGACACAATATCAAGTTAGCACAAAAAACCTATGACACAACATCAAGCTAGCACAGTACACCTCTGACACAACATCAAGTTACCACAGTAAATCTCTGACACAACATCAAGTTACAACAATAAATCTCTGACACAAAATCAAGTTAGCACAGCAAACATCTGACACAACATCAAGTTAGCACAATAAACCTCTGACACAACATCAAGTTAGCACAATAAATCTCTGACACAAAATCAAGTTAGCACAGCAAACATCTGACACAACATCAAGTTAGCACAATAAACCTCTGACACAACATCAAGTTACAACAATAAATCTCTGACACAACATCAAGTTAGCACAATAAACCTCTGACACAACATCAAGTTACAACAATAAATCTCTGACACAAAATCAAGTTAGCAAAGTAAACCTCTGACACAACATCAAGTTAGCACAATAAACCTCTTACACAACATCAAGTTAGCACAGTAAACTATAACATAACATCAAGTTAGCACTATAAACCTCTGACACAACATCAAGTTACCACAGTAAACATCTGACACAACATCAAGTTAGCACAATAAACCTCTGACACAACATCAAGTTACCACATTAACCCTATGACACAACATCAAGTTAGCGCAGTAAACAAAATGCTTACATTGTTGCTGTAGGAGGATATGATGTAATGACTCTAAAAGCTGTTCCTGCAGCCACAAAAAACATACTGCTGACTATCGCCCATCTCAACCCTGTAGATCACATTAAGACTGGTGTAAAAAGACAAGTTGCAACAACAAATCCATACAGAGTCCATAATACTGGTAAATATAAAAGTCATCATCTTCCAATTTTGCCACCAAGTGTCATGAGGAAAGTATACATGACTTAAAATAGTGAACTCTAATGTTAAGTCACTACTGCTGTAATGATCAGAAACACTAAATAATTACCAATATAAGGGGGCTTCAAATGAAAACCTTAATCCTCCCAATGACTCTTTGAGTGGTTCAAACATGTGGGAATCACTTGCGACTAGGTTTGGTGAGCACGATCATGTGGTACACACTGAAAGTGGAGGTCTTCGATGGTTTCAACCGTTGCATGAGCAGTATGGGGTCAAGCATTGTCATGTTGCATAAGGACACCTTTACTTAGATGTCTACATTGGATTTGATAGCGGGTCAAAACTTCTAACTTCACTAATAAACTTGCTGGACTGACAGGTATGTATCACATTACTGGACCTTCATTCACTGATGAATTTCTATAGGTTTCACCCCTTGATTGATCAAACAATGAATAACAGAATGCTGCTCCTGTTTGGTGCATGTCAAAAGTGGGGTGGCCATCTTTAAACTGTCCTTATGACGTCACCATGTTCACCTGCACCGTGCTGTCACATGCTTAACACTCTTGACATCCTTACCAATACTGATAGATTACAAGACGATGACATAGTTATTGTAATTTCTATCCAACTTTTAAGGTTTTCATTTGAAGCCCCCTCGTACAATACAACTATTCATTAACTTGTGCCTGCTGTAATTTAGAATATGAACACTCCAATGTTACATCAGTACTACTATGTAGATCAGTAACATGAAAAATGATTACAATGATCACTAATGAACAATGTATTCTCTTAGTGAATTTAACCACAACATCCACAAACAATATGTGGCATGATCACTACAGATTTAAAGATCACTAGTAAACTACAAAGTTAAAGACAGTTGCATATTCTTTACAGGATGTCTCAGTCAACCCCAGCATTACTTAGCTGTGTGTAATTTCTTGGCAAGTTTATGTTCAGTAGTTTGCCATTGCTTTATGAATGACTGGCACTCATACCATTGTATGAAAACCAACGCAAGGTGGTCCGCCAGCAGCTGTGTTTCGGAAGCGGTATGCAGGATTACAATTTACGTCAGTAACCACTATGCGACAAAGCCAGCTAATAAACTACAAACATTCATTCATTTGTGCCTTTTCAGAATAAGACCTATTTGGTATGATAGAATCTCCAGTCTAAAGCTCATTCTACTATTTTTGCCCTCTATTCTCCCGTAAGGACAAAGGTCCTCAAGTAACCCCCCCCCCCCCCCCCCCCCCCCGCCCTCCCTATCTCTAGCTATTCCACGCAGCTCTGCCCATGACCTTCCCATGTTCATTTCTGCTTCTATTTCTCATCTCCATGAGTTTTTTAAGTCTCCCTCTATATCTCTTGCCTTGTAGGTTCAAGGCTAAATATTTTCTAGTTACACTATTCCCAGGTTTTCTCAATGTATGGCCCATCCAACGCCAGTGTCTTTTCTTGACAACTTTGTTCATTGGTACTAGTTTCTCCATGAGCTCCAAATTGGTAATTTTGTCATGTCATTTTATTTGCTCTTTCTAACACAGGTTACAATTAGTGAATGTTTGTAGTTTATTTGTAATCATTTTTTTTGTTCTCCAAGTTTCTTATCCATACAGCAGTACTGATTTAAGGTTAGATTTGAATATTCTAAGTTGTGTGCTAAGTTTAATTTCTTGTAACTCCCACGAATTTCCCAGTGTTACAAAAGCTACTCTAGCCTTCTGTAATCTTATTCTGATATGTGTACCTGTCCCACCCCCTTTGTCTACATTTCTGGCTCAGAAGGTGTATGATTTTATCTCTTTAAGTGAGCTTTCCCAAGGGAGATCAGGTTACCATTTGCTTGGGGGTGATGAAAAGATGCTGGCACTTGGCGGGATATACACTGAGAAAAGCAGATAACAGTATAACTAGACAGTCATTTTTCTTGAAACATCAGGGCAAATGAACGAACGAACGAACTTAATTTTCAAAGGGTCACAAATTGGGCACACAAGCCCGTCATACATTCGGCCCATCCAATCAATAGAGAAAGGCTTAAAAACACATAGAGAAAAGAATTATAGATAGAGATTAATAGTATGGGGAGAACACAGATGGAGATGGATGAGACAGCAGAACATAGGATGGCTTGAAATGAGTAGGATGAGGGCCTATTCCAAATGGGGAATCAACGGCAAAAGAGCTGATGATTATGACTGCACCATTCACCCAATTGATAAGAATAGGAAACGATCATGCCTCTGTACGGGTACAAAGATCAGCTGGTTGTGAATCATAAAGCTGATGCGTTGATGTTCAAGCTATCTGAAGCCCTAAAAAGTGAAGCAAGGGCAAACTCCTAAACATAAAAACTTGCCCAGGAATCACAAGCAGCCAAATTATGCTGCAGTTGACTGCTACATCCTGTAAAGGATATTCAACTAACTTCTCTATTAAAGTGAGGTTTGTGTGGTCTCTTTGTAAAGACCATTGGTCACTCATGGGCTGATGTAATCAATATCAAACTTTATATAGACCATTGGTCACTCATGGTGTGAAGTGGTCAATATCAAACTTTGTAGAGACCATTGGTCACTCATGGGCCGATGTGGTCAATATCAAACTTTGTAGAGACTATTGGTCACTCATGGGCTGAAGTGGTCAATATCAAACTTTGTAGAGACCATTGGTCACTCATGGTGTGCAGTGGTCAATATCAAACTTTGTAGAGACCATTGGTCACTCATGGGCTGATGTGGTCAATATCAAACTTTGTATAGACCATTTGTCAAAGACTCGACCACATCCCCTCCGCCAGGGAGAGCGGTCAACCCTGAAGAGACCAGGAGGAGATACGGTGCCCGAGGGAGATGAGGTAATGGGAGAGGGTTAGCCACTCCCTCATGAGACACGCAGGCGGTGTTCAGAGAGTTAGCACTCTAATCACGATAGTACCACACCTCGTGAAGCCATAGCACAGTTGAGTAGACACTCAACAGGCCACGTTTGCCAGCAGAGTGCGATGTGAGGTAACACGCACGAAGGTGAAGGTCACCCCGCGTGGTGGGTAACCACGGGAGAGAGGTTAGGCAGACGGGAGACTGGACTTGAGGCGTTCACATCGTTTAGAATAGCGTTAGGAGTTTTGTGTTCACTAATAGATAGAACTAGCATAGGGTTAGCAGTTTGTGTTAGATAATTCTGTGGCTGTATATTGTGTATTGCATTAGCGACTGTTTACCGCTTGTAAGCGAGCCAACGGCAATAAAATGGACCATACATTTTGCCTCCCACACGACTTGCAAGTTGTCTTGTATGGGTGTGTGAGAAGTACCCGTTGAGGCCTGTCAGTTGAGTTGTCGACAGGCCAGGGTAATTGTGGTGTCAGAAAGTGGTGCTTGGACGAAAGCGCCAAGCTAATACCCACAGTAAAAGGGTAATTGTGGTGTCAAGAAGTGAAGCTTGAACGAAAAGTTCAAGCTAATCCACTCATCCACGGGCTCCAGACTAGGGATTAATTTTTGTAGTAACGATAATTTGTGCAGACAGGAGAATTTGCGAGCTAGAAATATGCCTATCGTGACAAAATAGTGTTTAATTGTGTTTATGATATATTTATTCAATGAAATCATGTATTCTTCGAAGCTGTAAGTATTAATATTCTTATTTTCTTATATTTATTCATATATTTACCAATTTATTCTTGAATAAGCACCAAACATGATTCACGGCGCAGGAATACACAGGCAGCCGACAATATTGATTTTTGAGATCTAAAAATAGCGCTGCGCGATGACGTAAAGTGATTGACAGACAGTTGTTCTGCGTCATTAGCATAAAGCAGTCGAGTGTTTACAAGATCGCTTAGCGGAGGCCCGCCTGAATCTGTGCTGTATATTGTTTATTATTTACTTATTTAAGTTACTAAATGAATATATTTATTTGTTGACACATTATTATGTTATTTTGATTTCTTTACAAGCATTTATTCATTTTTGGGTCTATTTTCTCTTTGCTTATCGTCACGATGGAACTATTTTCGGGCTAAGCATCTGATACTTAGCTGCACAACGTTTACAGAAATTAACTAGGTTAGTAACGAAAGGCAATTATTGTTTAAAACAAAGACAGGACATTGACATTAAAATTAATTAATACATATTCTAGGTGTTCGTAAGTCTGTCATTGTCTAAGTCATTGTCCTTAGTTGTCGAGTAAATCATATCGTTTAGTAGGCGTGTTTACTGCTGCCCTATATATCAGAGGGCAAACAACAGCTGTGCACATACACCTGTGGGCCAAATACCGTGTGCTACGTACGAAACGTGTCGCCACCCCAGTGTACCAAACAAGGTGACCTGTGTCAAAGGAGCTTCGTTCCCACATTAAGCTGAGTACACTTATATATTTTGTCATGCAATTTGATTAATAGTGCATCTCTTTTTCAGCGTGTAACGCGTTGACATATTTGTATACTCTGTTTTTCTGCAAGATAAATCTGGGCAGGGTAAAAACAGAAAGCACAACTGATAGTGATCAGATAAGAACAAACATAACATATCAAAGATAAATAACTGATTAAAGTCATCATTGCCTATCACTGTTAGCCAAGTACTAAAGTAAGATGGCAACTTTATCAGATTTCATAAAAGCAGGCAAAGAACTACAATTAACAGGAAAAGAACTACAACAATATGCTGATCAGAAATTTAAAGAAACAAAAGAGGAACAAACACGAAAAGAGAATGCGGAAAGGGACGAACGCGCACGAGAAAGAGAACATGATAAGGAGATGAAACAAAAACAATTAGATCAAGAGAAAGAATTAAAACAAAAGGAATTAGATCTAAAGCAAAAAGAGATAGATGAAATGGCAAGAGTTAAAGAAAAACAAATTCAAGTAGAATCAGAGACACAATTAAAGATGAAAAGCATGGATGTAGACTCACACGCAGAGATCTCTGCCACTAAACTAAGAAGTCAACAAGAGGAAAATAAGTTCAACAAATACAAAAATATTATCAAACCATATTGTAAAGAGGACTCCATATCTGCCTGGACAGAGAATGTAGAGTATCAATTTAAATATCACCAAGTTCCTTTAGATATGTGGGCTCCGATTTACATAAAGAATCTAAGTGGTGAGCCCCTTAAAGTAATAGAGTCTATTCCTATTGAACTTAGATCTAGCTATCAATACATCCATGATAGGATTATGCAACACTTTTTACTTGATGCCCCTGGGTATCAGGTTCAGTTCTCAAATTTAAAACCTAAACCTAGTGAAACTTTTATAGATTATTTTTCAAATGTGCAGAGTGTACTAAACAGGTGGCTTAAAGCAGCTAACATAGGAAAAGACTTTGATAGATTAAAAAACCTAATAGCTATGGACAAGTGTATATCTACTATACCTTCTCCTTTTGCTAAGTTTTTGCAGCAGTCAGACATTGAAAACATCGAGCAGTTCGAAAAAAAAGGCTCAGCATATTTTTCTTCTAACAGAGAGATTTTTAAGACCTCAAGTGACTCTGAGATAGTTTCCTTTGTCAAAGACCAATCAAAAAACTATCAGGGTAACAGAAAACCTTTTCAGAAGTATGATAAGAAAGACAGAAAAGTTTCCATATGCATGTACTGTCAACTAATGCACGACACTTATGCTATGTGCGACAAATCGCCGAATTATCCGGCGCATCTTGAAAATGTGATCAAGAAGCAGCAAAGCAAACGGTCTGCATACAGGCGTGCAATCAAATGTTTTTTTTGTTCCTCTTATGGCCATTATTCTAATAAGTGCCTTGGCCGCCAACGTTTGAAAGCTAACAACGCTATGTTGATTGACACCTCTTCAGATAGTGGTAGTGAGAATGAGTGTGAGATTGAAAGTGACTTACCAACTAACCAAGCAGAGGATGTGTGTGCTGCTAACGATATGTTAAGCTTTGACAGCTGTGAACGATGTCACCAATTCCATGCAGACGGAATACTGGAATGTGGACATACAGTACCATGCTCATCTGAGAGTGTGAATGCAGCATTCGCCTCCAGAGGCAAGTTAGTGTTCCACAATGCAATGGTCAATGATGTACCATGCCAATGTTTGCTGGATAGCGGCAGCACCCTTATTGGTCTTCGAAAAGAACTGGTGAGTCCGGGTGATTACACAGGTGACACTGTGAAATGCCGAACCTTTTCGGGTAACGTTGAAATTTACCCTTTGGCAAAAGCCCGTATTGATTCTCCTTTTCTTTCCGGTACCTTTACTTGTGCAATACTTAACAACCCTTGTACAGATTTAATTTTGGGGTGCTTACCTCAACTTAAACAATGTACTAGTGAAGAAATAGTTGCATGGGAGAAATTAAATGCAGCTAAGGCAACAACCAGAGTTGACACTTCAAAACATCATGACCCATTGCAAAATGAGACACTACTAATGCTTTTTCCAACCAGCACAGATGACAAAAACACATAAAAACTTATACACCAGCAGAAATCTGATTTTAATGTGTCTCCATACTTAAAATTGTCAAAAGGCAAAGCCAAAATGACCAAGAATGCATCTTGGTTCGTTAGACGTAATAATGGCATTTCAACTACATGTCATATTACTGGTAACCATGAACAGGTGTTACTTGAACAACATCAGTTAGGTGTGCTAAACAATGCACACAAAACACCACGTGCGGGTCATCGTGCATACAGCAATGCCAGGCCAAGTTTTTTCAATAACAAATTATTTTGTCATGATCTATTTGCTGGTAATGGCTGTCATCAATTGATACAAAAGTTGAAGGGTAAACATCCTACAGCTGAAATACAACCCTCTACACTGGCACCCAAGCCATTTGATAGAGGAAGGGTCAGTTCTACCACAAGCACACAAACAAATGTGCGAAAACAAGTAATCTGGAACTTGATCAAGACAGATTTAGGCTACTTCCATACAAACGAAATGGCAAGGACCATTCAAAGTAGCACATAACCATGGTACATGTTGACTATGAAATATCGATAAACAGACACTTAGAGATATTCCATGTCAACATGCGGAAACCTCACTTTTCAAGACAAGAGACAGAGGTAGTGACAGACGAACAGATTGCACCAACACCAAGTAATCAGACAACAGACATACACAACGCAACTACACTAGTTAGTGAGACTGGCAGATCCGACGAGGGGCATACATGTAGTGAACTTATAGAATACACATGAATAAATCAGAATACTGATGACTGGACAATACACCTACTGAAACTGAGACATGCCTTTGACAGAGTGCGACGCTTCGGTCTCACTGTCAAACCAGCAAAGTCAAATTATGCCTAAAATAAATTCATTTTTGGGTCATGTCATTTCTCAAGTCCAACTGTAGACTGACCTGAAAAGTAGTACCAAAATTATGAATCTGACCATGTCTAACAGAAAGAAACAGGTCAGAAACCTTTTGGGATTAGTAAATTACTCAGAAATTACAAATATATTTTCCAATGTCTTAAAATCTTCTGGAAATGAAATGTGAAAGATGCATTATTAATTCCTGCATTGTCAAAATTGAAAATTCTTTTTAGTAATGTTCCCATCCTCCGCTTGCCTAACCCTGGGCTCGTTTATTATCTTAGGACAGATGCCAGCAGGATCTCCATCGCTGCAGTCCTAGGCCAATTTTATGAGGGCATCTTCCATCCGATTTGCTACGTGAGCCGTAAGATCACACCTACCGAGTCCAGATATTCGATAGCAGAACTGGAGGCCCTGAGCGTCATCTACTCAGTGAGAAAGCTCCACCGCTTTCTGGCGGGTGTGCACTTCATTATCCAGACCGACAATTCTCCCATTACGGTCATTCAGACTGGTGTGCACCGAAACGACAGGATATACAGGTGGTCTCTTATCCTTCAAAACTATACGTTCAGTATAGAGCATATTAAGGGGAAAGACAACACCCTAGCTGATACCCTTAGTAGACCATCTGGGGTAGAAATACCTGAAATCCAACAGTTAAATTAGAGTGATGGTTGGTACATGGGTATCTGATAATATAAGATGTAAAATAGCTTACATACATATCCACATTATTGGCGTAATCATGTACCAAAACACTGAACTATCATGTGTCCGTGGACATCAGATTAAGAACTGTGCTGCTATACTTAGATACCACCGTGTGAACTAGGACAGCTCATTTCCAACTAAGCTCCATTCCGGTGTATCATATATATGAACCGCAGAAAACAGTGTCAGAACAGTGCTTAATTACAGACACAAAAAGACAGAGCTACAACACCAGCGAACTCTACACGTGCACTACCGAGAGAACATTAAGATGACTGTGTAATGTATTTCAGATACCCAGGCAAAATGTGTGGTTATATTATGCCTATACAACCATTGCACATACATGAAGGCAACTACTAACCTGTGTAAACCAAATACTATGTATATAAACTTATTGTGATATGTAATATAATATTTTAAGATAGTGATAAATTAGATGTAGGTTAGGAACTATAACAGTTCTCATTTATTTTAATAATGTAGTTAGTACAGTAATTAACCCATTAAAATTAGATTAGAATATTAGTTTAGACATAAGAATAGTTTATTACAAGTTAAATTAAATTTATGGTATGAATAGTACCATTTAGATTGTTATATTTCACTTAGTTTCATTGTAGTTAGTTTATTCCATCTTAATGAAACCATACCATCTTTCAAATATTACCATTTATTAGTATCATCATTTTACATCATAATAGACTAAAAAGAGTAGATAAGGTAACATACAGCATTTACACCAGTTAGATTAAGAACATCACTCATATAATTCCTTTGTGCATTTAAAAACATTATTTAGCATAGTATTTAGAAAAGTACATAAATTGTGGTCACATAATCCATTTAATTAAGGTACATAACTCACATCACAACAATTGCATTTAAATAGTTAGATTACATCACTTAGATTAGGAAAAAATAAGAAGTAATATAATCATATCATATAATTAACATAACAAAATTAATAAATTTAGGTAACACATTAAATACTTAGTTATAGAATTAGAATGGTATGTTAGAATGTAAAGTTTTCGTTAGTGAAATTGTGTTAGTGTGAATGTGTTGTCTGTAATATAGTTTAGAACTTAGATTACAGTATTTTGGGTTTCATAACAAGTGAATGTAGTCACGAATTAGTGTTATACACCTGTTTGTGGCCACATTGAACCAAATTATGACACTCAAAATACTAACATACATACACATAGAATTTATAAATAGAGGATAGAAATTAGATTAGTAGATTTATTACATCCAAACACACAAACAAACAGAAAAACAAACATATAAATTGCATACACTATTTGTAAATCAAAGACAGATAACTATGGGGCCAGGGGACATAATAGACAACGAAGAACTAAATTAACAGTGAAATAAAGTCTTACGCGCGGAAGCGAAGGAGGTAAAGCCTGTCGCACACACTCTTGTAGAATGGTTGTTAAATATTATATGGGGGACATGAAATAATTCATGTGTTGACCCTAAGAAAGTCAACTTTGTATGGGTAGTAAGTTAATTTACTATGTGAGGGCAGGTCTTATAAGACAACGGTCCGGTTCAGACATACCTCTGATAAATATAATATAGCATGTGAGAAGGGGCTCACGCCAACCAGTCAAGTTTGTGGCGATTGCCAGTAGCCAAGTAAGGCTTTGCTACATTGTGACAATAGTTATTAATAGTCTATTGGAATGCCCAAAGCCAGGTTATCTAGAGTCTTTGACAAAAATTAGAGACACTAATTTTTTGTTTAGGAACCTCTTGCGTCACAACCAATGAGTGAAAGTTGATGACGCAACACAAGAGGGGTGGGTGTGTGTCAAAGACTCGACCACATCCCCTCCGCCAGGGAGAGCGGTCAACCCTGAAGAGACCAGGAGGAGATACGGTGCCCGAGGGAGATGAGGTAATGGGAGAGGGTTAGCCACTCCCTCATGAGACACGCAGGCGGTGTTCAGAGAGTTAGCACTCTAATCACGATAGTACCACACCTCGTGAAGCCATAGCACAGTTGAGTAGACACTCAACAGGCCACGTTTGCCAGCAGAGTGCGATGTGAGGTAACACGCACGAAGGTGAAGGTCACCCCGCGTGGTGGGTAACCACGGGAGAGAGGTTAGGCAGACGGGAGACTGGACTTGAGGCGTTCACATCGTTTAGAATAGCGTTAGGAGTTTTGTGTTCACTAATAGATAGAACTAGCATAGGGTTAGCAGTTTGTGTTAGATAATTCTGTGGCTGTATATTGTGTATTGCATTAGCGACTGTTTACCGCTTGTAAGCGAGCCAACGGCAATAAAATGGACCATACATTTTGCCTCCCACACGACTTGCAAGTTGTCTTGTATGGGTGTGTGAGAAGTACCCGTTGAGGCCTGTCAGTTGAGTTGTTGACACCATTGGTCACTCATGGTGTGGTAGTCACTATCAAACTTTGTAGAGACCATTGGTCACTCATGGGCTGATGTGGTCAATATCAAACTTTGTATAGACCATTGGTCACTCATGGGCTGAAGTGGTCAATATCAAACTTTGTAGAGACCATTGGTCACTCATGGTGTGAAGTGGTCAATATCAAACTTTGTAGAGACCATTGGTCACTCATGGTGTGAAGTGGTCAATATCAAACTTTGTATAGACCATTGGTCAATCATGGTGGGAAGTGGTCAATATCAAACTTTGTATAGACCATTGGTCACTCATGGTGTGAAGTGGTCAATTTCAAACTTTGTATAGACCATTGGTCACTCATGGTGTGAAGTGGTCAATAGCAAACTTTGTATAGACCATTGGTCACTCATGGTGTGAAGTAGTCACTATCAAACTTTGTAGAGACCATTGGTCACTCATGGGCCGATGTGGTTAATATCAAACTTTGTAGAGACTATTGGTCACTCATGGGCTGAAGTGGTCAATATCAAACTTTGTAGAGACCATTGGTCACTCATGGTGTGAAGTGGTCAATATCAAACTTTGTAGAGACCATTGGTCACTCATGGGCTGAAGTGGTCAATATCAAACTTTGTAGAGACCATTGGTCACTCATGGGCTGAAGTGGTCAATATCAAACTTTGTAGAGACCATTGGTCACTCATGGGCTGAAGTGGTCAATATCAAACTTTGTAGAGACCATTGTTCACTCATGGGTTGATGTGGGCAATATCAAACTATGTAGAGACCATTGGTCACTCATGGGCTGATGTGGGCAATATCAAACTTTGTAGAGACCATTGGTCACTCATGGGCTGAAGTGGTCAATATCAAACTTTGTAGAGACCATTGTTCACTCATGGGCTGATGTGGGCAATATCAAACTATGTAGAGACCATTGGTCACTCATGGGTTGATGTGGTCAATATCAAACTTTGTAGAGACCATTGGTCACTCATGGGCTGATGTGGTCAATATCAAACTGGCCGCCTTCACTTCCCAAGGTAATTTATGGTACCTATTTTAGGCTGTGTTGACCTGCCAGCCCAGGTCCATTTTAACAAATCTGCCTCGATGTGAATTCAAACATGTGACGGTCAAGTCAGCGGGCAAGTGTATTAGCCACTGCCATGCCATGTCTCTCTTCATAATCAGCAAGCTAATGAAACAATCTGCGTCCCTACACTCCGACAACTGTCGAGAGAGACAGAGCCCATATTGGCTAGTCTTTATGGCAGTGATGTTGATTCTAGGTAATCAATTAACAATTCTTCCTCTTCTTCTGTGAATAAAGTTTGCTTTGCATCTATTCCATTATGAGTCACAAACATGATTGGTCTCTTGATTTCTTCACCAGTCCCCCAGAGTGTTTCAGCCACCCAATTTGTGGTGATCAACCAAAGATAAGTAATGCAGTTTATAAATAAATATTCATGTATTGATTGACACTCATAGAAGTAGAGGAGGGAAGCAGTGACTAGAGAACCCACTAGACAACATAAAACATCAAAAGCTGTAGTTACTGACTGTCAAAGAGCTGCAAGTGACCTAATAGATAAGATAGAGGTAGAACTATGGAAATAGACCTAGACAGGATCAGGAGAACATAGCTATCTAGGAAATAGGGTCAGAAGGGACAGAAGCACGAGTGAGAACTATAAATAGTTCTCCGACTGGACACACTCGTGTCCAAAAAGGGGACACGACACTGTAAGACGTGAGCTGGAGTTGCCCACAATAGAGTGGGGAAACCCGCATCACGAGAAGTGTCAACGAAACACACGTAACTTTAAACAGTTGACCAGTTACTAACTGTGTGCTGGAACTCCAAGCACGCAAACTAGCTGATGCACGAAGAGTCAACTGCTCGTGGCTGGACACGCCACGAAGATCGTCAGACCGTGAATCGACAGCGTAGAAGACAGACCGAAGTGGTCGCTGTGAATACTTTGTTGCTTACAAAGGACAATAGCAATAGTTGTGACTTAGACTTAGCTTCGATAGATATTACCATCGATATCACCTTTCATATAACATCATCACGATATACCATGATGTGTATTACCTATGTGGTTATCCGCTCACAGAGCTACTGTACAACTAGCAAATAAAACTGTATTATATTTATATTCTTTTGTACATTCTCATTTCGTGTGGTACAAAAGAGGAATCCTTGTATGCCTGTCAAAGTTAAGTTGTTGACAGGCAGGATCCGATTTGGTGTCAGAAGGTGGGGCTTGAACCACCTTCAAGCACTTTTCAAGACCATTTTCCCACATAAAGTGTAAAAATTTCGACCAAAATATGATGTGTTATTCCATCGATGTAAATTCGGAAACTTAAACTGTGATTTTCTGTAAACGTTAAATATGTATCTAAATCACAAGTTTAACGATTATTTTTGAATATTTGTGGTATTACATTCATTATGTCAACGTTCATCAAATATACCCACGAACTTGTACAAAGTCAAACATATTTTGTACAAGGGAAGTAAATTAGAAGTCAAACTAAGATCATACAGCATAGCTCAGTCAGAGACAGTAGAAAGTGAAGACAAGATGACAATTGACTATTCATTCAACGATTCATCTCAATTCATTTGACGATTCATTCATACGATCATACCATTCATATCATTATATCATTCATATTATCCACATCACATTTGTAATTTGCCGATCGTAAGAACTGTAAAATTTAAATTTATGACCACCATGTATTTTGTAACATATATTATGTACTAATTGTTGATGCTCTACAAAACAGAGACATCACGCGTACGAGCAAGCCTATCGATTCTGAGTGTGCAAGACAGCAGTGTAACATCCCGAGGGGCCGTATTTTCATCTGATTAGATGAGTATTTTTTCACTATTTTGATAATCACAATTAACAACGCATCTTACTTTTCAGTGACTGATTGTGAACAGGTGAAACGTATTAATTGTGAAATTATTTATATACCATTTGTGTAAGAACATAAAGCCATACAATGTCAACATTAGGTGAATGCATCCAAGCTGGCAAAGACCTAGGCCATAGCAGGGAGAAATTAGAAAAATGGGCAGAACAGAAATACAAAGAGGAAACAGAAAGAAAAGCTGCAATAGAGAGAGATGAACGAGCACTTGAAAGACAGCATCGGAAAGAGATGAGAGAGTTAGAGCAAGCCACCAAACAAAGACAATTAGAATTAGAAGAAACAACTAAGCAGAAAGAACTAGAAATAAAACAGAAACAAATAGAAATGGATGATGCCACTAAGCAGAAAGAATTAGAGATAAAGCAAAAGCAAATAGATGTAGACTCACAAACAAAGTTAAAGATGAAAGAAATGGAAATTGACTCAAACATTCAAATAGCTACCACTAAACAGAAGAGTCGGGAAGAGCAGAAAAAATTTTCTAAATATAAAGGGATCATCAAGCCCTATAGTCAAGGAGATTCAATTTCAGCCTGGACCGAGAATATCGAGTTTCAGCTCAGATTTCAGAAAATACCGTTAGAAGATTGGGCCATGATTTATATGAGAAATCTCTCTGGGGAGCCCTTAAAAGTTATTGAGTCTATACCAACAGAATTAAGAAACAACTATCAATATATTCATGACAGAATCATGCAGCATTTTCTACTCGATGCTCCTGGATATCAGATCCAGTACTCACAAATTAGACCAAAACCGAACAAGACGTTCCTAGATTATGTATCTAACGTTCAAAGTGTATTCAGTAAATGGCTTAAGGCAGCGAAAGTAGGAAAGAGTTTTGACAAGTTACAAGACTTAATGGTTATGGATAAAGTGATATCCACAGTGCCAACTCCTTTTGCTAAGTTCCTTCAACAAGCAGACATTGAATCTCTAGAACAGTTGGAGAAACATGGTTCGGCGTATTTCTCTTCCAACCGAGATGTATTTAAATCATCTATACATGATTCTGAAATTACAGCGTTTGCAAAGAACCAACCAGAAATCTTATCAGAAGAAAGATAAACCATACCAAAAGCCACCCCAGTGTGGATACTACAATTTATATCACCAACAATTCTCGATGTGTGATAAAAATCATTCATACCCTGCACATCTTGAAATGATGATCAAAAAGCAGGAAAACAAAAGGAACTCATATAAACGTGCAGTTAAATGTTTTTTTTTTTTTTGTTCGTCTTATGGACATTATTCTTCTAAATGTTTGGGCAGGCAGAGAATGAAGGCCAGCAACGCCGTGCTGATTGATACATCCTCTGATAATGACAGTGAAGTTGAGTGCGAGAACGAAAATGTATTACCATTCAATTAGTGTGAAAGTGTGGCTGTTGTTACTGATATTTTAGACTTCGATACATGTGATACTTGTCACCAGTTCCATACGGACGGTAAACTCAAATTTGGTCACATTGTACCATTTTCTAATGAAGATGCAAATTCAGCGTTAGCCTCCAGAGGCAATTTAAAGTTCCACGATGCACTGGTCAATGAATATCCATGCCAATGTTTACTTGATAGCGGAAGTACTTTAATCGAAGTAAGGAAAGAACTAATTAACCCAGAGGATTATACGGGCGATTTTGTTAAATGCCGCACTTTTTCTTGCAATATTGAGAAATATCCGCTGGCAAAAGTCCGTATAAACACCCCGTTCCTTTCTGGCACATTTACGTGCGCTATTTTACAGAACCCCTGTACTGACCTCATTTTAGGGTGCCTACCAGGGTTAAGACACTGCACTGATGACGAAATATTAGCCTGGAAACACACCAACACGGCTAATGCAGTAACTAGGTCAGAGACCCAAACACATCAGACTGACCTACAAGATGAGATGTTACAATTATTAACACCTAGCGGTACTATTGACAATACCACTCGACAAGAGTTTATCGAGGCACAACGCGCCGATCCAACCATTGCACCTTTCTTTAAATTAATAGGTGAAAAGGCAAAATTACCCAAAAATGCCTCCTGGTATTTTAAACTCCACAATGGAATTCTCATGCGACATTACACCACCAATAACCATGAAATTCAGCAGACGGTGCTACCTTTGAAACATCGACAAAACGTGTTAAAGATGGCACACGAGTCACCATTTGCTGGACATTTGACAAAACGAAAGCCAAAATTCTAGCACATTTCTATTGGCCTAAGTGTTGTAACAATATCAAATCTTTTTGTCGGTCATGTACCATTTGCCATCATGTAATGAGAAATGAAAAGCATGTAACAGCTGAGGTTCAACAACTGGGTACCAAATACCTACACCTTGAACCCAATCAAGAGGTTCTACTTTTACTACCAGATAAACGTAATCTATTATTAACTTCATGGCAAGGGCCATTCAAAGTTGTACGAAAGATATCTGATGTCTATTATGAAATATCGATAAACCAAAAATTAAAGATATTTCATATCAACATGCTGAAGCCTTACTTCTCACGACAAGAACCGACGACAGACGAACAGAATGCACCCACACCAAGCAACCCGATGACAGACGTACATAGCGCAACTACATTAGTTAAAGCGACAGAAGACGACGACAGCGCATATACACCTAGTCAGGAAACAGAACACACAGGTAGTACAACCACAGTACTCAATCAGATAGACAACGATGACATAGAACTACCAGTCCCGACAGTAGACATGACTGGGACAACTGATAGTATACGAATAGAACTGAGACTCACAGATGAGCAAAGACGACAGACAATAGAGCTAGTGACAGAATACAGAGACATTTTTTTCGACATTCCAGGTAGGACTGACAGAATCGAACACTCCATTATTCTGACTGATAACACCCCTATCAAATGCCGACCTTATTCCATCCCATTAAGTTATAGGGAAAATTTCAACAAGGAACTTCTAAATCTTGAGTCGAGTGGAATAATCGAAAAGTCGCAGTCAGAATACTCTTTTCCTATCGTCCTTGTGAAGAAAAAGGACTCTACGATCCGCCTCTGTGTCGATTTTCGCTGGTTAAATAATGTCACCAAGGTCGATGCAGAGCCAATCCCATCATGTGAGGATCTGATTCTTGATATGTCCACCTCTCGAATTTTTTCTAAACTTGACCTAACTAAGGAATACTGGCAAGTCCCGATGCATCCACTTTCTATCCATCTAACAGCATTCTCAACACCTCTAGGTCTCTATGAGTGGCGATTCCTTCCTTTTGGCCTTCGTAATGCTCCAGCCACTTTTGTCCGACTCACCAGGAACCTTCTTCATGGAGTTATGAATACGGCGATGTACATTGATGACATTTGTGTCCATACTGCAGACTGGACATCACACTTACAGAAACTGTGACATGTCTTCGATAGATTGAGATTATTCGGCCTTACTGTAAAGCCAACCAAAGTTGAGTTGGGGATGGAAGAAATTGATTTCCTAGGCCATACGATCACCAGAGGCCAACTTAAGACAGATGAGAAAATTGTCACCAAAATTTTGAACTTAACCATGCCAACGACCAAGAAGCAGGTCAGAAGCTTGCTTGGTCTAGTGAATTACTACAATAAGTTCATACCCAAATGACAACAGTGCCCTGCTGCAGGAACAAGTTTATTTCAACGCATGACCAACTACACACCTCTAAAAAAGGTGTCTTCATTAGCCAAGTCTATCATACACATGAACCCACAATTATGGAATATGGACAGAAATTGTATCTAACCACTGAGATAGCACGATAAATCTCGGAATGATTTATACCAGTATAGATCAAATAACAAACACACAAACACATCAGACCGTAATACTGTGTCCAGTATAGTAATGAACATTAAAACAAGAGAAATGATTGGTCGGTTCCAATGTTATACATGTATTACACAGAAATATCAATCATGGAACCCTTTGAGGCCACTAAGACAGTTCATAAATAAATACACATGTATAACCAGAACAACTGACAAGCAACAAGCATACCTTTAACCTGTAAAAGCCATGGATAAAAGAGACCAGTGGCTATATAAGAAATGGGCCCCCAGTTGTTGAGCAAGGCTACAGTGGAGTCATCCCAACCAAAGGCATCTTCACTGGTGGTGGATATGGGCCCCCACGTGATCCACACGGCTGACTGTACAAAGGCGTACATGCTGTACATCAGCAGGACGTACCATCTCCGTGTGTACACCTGTCAACAAAGTATCAATCAATCAATCAGCTGCTGTCTCTACAGTGAAGGTTGGCTGCAATGGATCTTCAACACTGGCTGTCTCTCGCTCTGACTGTACATTCTGTCAGATTGATGTTCGTCCATCTCTTGATGTTATCACAAAGTATGTGAATGACAAAAGGCAGCCAGGAAAAGCACAGTCTGCACAAATGCTACAAGATTACATTACAAGGGATGTGTTAAAAGTGTAATAAATCTCTTAACTTTTTTTTCTTTGTGTTAGCTCACTTTGAACTCAAGCGTAGTCCATACACATGCTGTTACTTCTAGTGCACTGGACTGAATTTTGCGTGTGGATTAGCTTTCCCTATTACCAATGTTCCTCACCATCAGGTGGTGCCCCACTCTGACTTTGGAGATGGTTGTAATGTATGTCCCCTTGTCAAGGACAAGAAGTCAACACTTTAGCCCAGCTGAGTGGTGTAGGGGTTGAATCCGCTACTTCGGCACACTGGATGTTTAAAAGCGAGTGCTTTTATCCATACAGCTATGCTTGACCTCCAAGGGGGTTTATGACCTAGTTGTGAACCCCTTGACAGTGGTCGGGTGGGGGGAAGCCCTATAGCACATACTGTCCTTGGAATGTGAAGTGTGATTCTTCTTCTGCTTTTGTTTGCTGTGAAGTGTGATAACTTCACATATTCTAGGCTACAGTATAATGAAATGAGGAGGACAGTTTCCTTCCTCCACTCTCCTTTTATTCCCTGACAATTCTGGAAATAAGCCAGTACACACTTTATGAGACACAGTTGACTTGTGAGCCATAACGGTTCGAACAAAGAGTCCTACCAGTGTTAATTATATAACAGGACCAGTGTCAAGGCAAACAAGAACACTTACCACTACACCACCAGAGTTCCTGCCAGGCTGTCACTCATACATTCAATCATTCAGTGACATGTCCTTTGCAGAACCTCACTCTCATAACAACTATACGGAAAATGTCTCATTAATAAGCAAGATGTCCCACGTTCAATACACCCATCTGCAGATCATCTTCCACATCCTGCACCCATCTTCTCTTTGCGGTCCCTCTTACTCTCTTCCCAGGCGTATACCACCCCCCCCCCCCCTCCCACCACCCTGATTGTTCTCTCCAAACTTACATGACGTTTCAAGTTTGTTTTTTGTTTTTTTTCCGCGTTTCCATCCTGTTTTAGGACACTGCGGTCAACATCAGCATCTTTCAGCTGTATGTTGATTCCTAGGCTAGATTACGCTCATCAGCACGCCACGACCTTCTGAGCGACCGGCTCCATACTCTCATAAGTCACTGGCACGACTTGAACCGCTTCCAATTCTCATGCGCTCACATCAACCACGAGAGTATTCAGGGTTACGGAGAAAGTAGCTAACCCCTCGACCAGGGAGACCAGCATGACGTTTCAAGTGATCAAAATATTTTAATTTTCTTTGTTTTATTGTCTTTAGTAACCAACCTTCTTCAATATTCAGATCTTGTCGTATAGATGAATTTATTATTTTCTGTATCCAAGATATTCTTAGAACCTGTCTATAACATTTATATTCAAAGGTATTTATGTGCTGTTCAACTTGTTTAGTAAGTGTCCAGGTCTCACAGGCATATGTTGCAATGGGAGAGATGCATGCTCTTAAAAATCTAATTTTTGTAATTCTATCTGTCCCACTCCAGACACAGATCCACCATCATCATCCTCATGTGCCCTGTCAAACCGGCGTAGACGTTCATGACTCTACAGATCTCTGTCCATGTTGTTCTTGATCAACTCTGCTGATGATATTCCTCCATGCCACCGTCTCAGTCCATCCAGTATCATTTCTCCTGGCTTGCCTCTGGTGCTTTTCCCCACTGATCTTTCCACTTTCTTCTATAAGCGCCAAACAATACTGTGTGTTTATTTATGAACTATCTTAGTGTCTTCAAAGGATTCCCCAATTAATCAGTTGTAACAATGTTTCCCAATGCCTCTCTTCGCATCACATTACCAAAGAATCCTCTATTTGTCTCTTTCTCATAGCTGTATACAATTTTCTAGTTTCTTAAGCCTCTTCCATTGTTAGCTCCTCTGACAGTTCAAGATATCTGCAACATTTGTCTTAATAATCACATTCCTGTTGCTTAAATATAAAACATAAATTACTCACCCGAATCTCACTGTAATCCGTGTCTGCACCTGCATTCAACAAACAGAAACAACATAATAAAATCCATATATTTGCTCGCTTTGAACTCAAACATAGACCATACACATGCCACAAAGTCTAGTGCATCAGACTTATTTTTGGGTGTGGATTAGCTTTCCCTATTACAAGTTTGAGTATCAGGCAAACTCACTCCAACTTCAGAGGTACTTGTATTTCTATTTTGCCCTCGCTGGCTTTGAACTCAAGCAAAGTCCATAGACACTACTACTCGTAATGATGGACTGAATTTTGCTTATGGATTAGCTTTCCCTATTAACAGTGTCTCTCGCCATCAGGCGAACCCACTCCAACTTCGGAGGTACTTGTAACTTACATCCTCAAGTCAAGGACGACAGGACAACATTTTAGTCTAGCTGTCCGGTTTAGGGGATGAACCGCTTAACTCAGCATCAACATAATGGATGTTTAAGAACAAGTGTTCTTATCCATTCGGCCACGCTGATCTCCAAGTAAAACGTCTGAGAATATGCACTGTTACCATGCCAACATACAGACGTAAGCCAGGGACCACTTCACAATGACAAAAAAAGAAATTTGGGGCTTTTAATCTTACATGTTACAGAAACATTCTTAGAATATCAGGACCAAGAAGGAGAAAGTACTGAAATTCAGCAAATGCTGAAGATCTAGAGGAGAATCACGTTGAGTGACTATTATGTCATGTTCTCCTTCCTGAGTTAGTTGTATATTCTGTACAGGACATAGCAGTCAACTACAGCATTTGTTTTATTCATTGTGATTCCTGGGCAAGTTTATGTTCAGTAGTTTGCCATTACTTTCTGAATAACTCATACCATTGTAAGGAAACCAATGTAATGCGGTCTGCTTCTAAATCGCTTGCAGCTATGCTTCGAACACTGTATGTGGGACCACAAATTGCATTCGTAATCCCTTTGCCACAGAGACGGCTGTGTTCCCTCCCCGTGGGAGAGCCGGGTTCGAAAGCTCAGTAAGGTGTGGATTTTTTTTTTCCACTGTCGAGGGGAAAAAACCCTAATCTGCACAGTTCGCGACGACTGCACTAGCCAGGCGGCCTTATTTCCTTAGGCTCAAGACGCACCTTTAAGGTAATATAGGCTACGATACTTTGGACACATTCAAGTCGCAGTGGCCTTGAAGGAAGAGTGATGGAAGGTGTGTTTCCTGGAAGAGACAGCAGTAGAGTTGACCAGACCAAATAAAGACACAGGTCACTGCCAACATCTTGGGCCTGAAGGTGCAGGAGGTGGGAGAAATGGCCAGAGATTGTGAAACTTGTTGAAGGCCCTAATGAGGGTGATGTCCCGCAGTGGACCTTCACATGATGTGTATGCTGGTATGTATGCAACATTTAGTTTCACAAATATATCACATGTATTGTTTGGCGCACACAGTAGAGGAAAGAAGTAGGGATTACTTGACGCACTAGTCAATTAAACATTAAAAGCTATAGTTACCGAATAAATTTCAATGTTTATGTTGTCTAGAGTATCCTCTAATCCCTGCTTCATTCGTCTACTTCTATGAGCGCCAAGTAATACACGTGTGTGTTTTTTTTAATGAACTGTTTTAGTGGCCTCAAGGTGTTCTCCAATTAGCATTTATATGTAATACAGTTCCACAGTCAAGCAAGAGTACACACAGTGATATCAAAGAGAATAATGAAGAGCACTTATCGGCAACAAACAGCAGCTATCAGAATCTACAATCACTGAAGAATATGTTTTTGCATAAAGAACAGTGTCAGACAAAACGGTGTACTGTGGCTGCATTGATTTCATCATCATCATTATCATGTGCCATGTCAAGACTACCATGTTCTGCTACGTGCATCTGTCGGCTTTGTTCTTCATAAGTTTGACCGCTGATTATCTTCCATGCAACTTTGCCAACCCATCCAACATTTTCTTTCACTCTGTTGGTCTCCATCTCTAAAATTCTACATCTTGCAGATTCTCAGAGCCTTCTTCAGATCCCCTTATTTCATCATGTGACCAAACATTTGTCTGGTCACGAGTGGGCAATCAAATGTATTTGTGAATTAGCCTCTTGCAGTTTTCATTATGCAGTAAAGACATCCATAGTCATTACCTAATAGGCTCACTCCAAAGGTGATACCAAAATGTGAAATGGAAATAGAAAGGAACATTCTTAACTAAGTGGGTAATGTTAAAAACCTAGTGGCAATTATAACATCAGATGGAAGATGTACAACAGAGATAAGAACAGAATAGGGCAGGTAAAAGCCACATTTCAGAAAATGAAAAGTATCATATGCAATAAGTCACTATCAATGAATGTAAGAAAGAGAGTGCTGAAACGCTGTATAGAACATGTTTTGCTGTATGGCAGGGAATCTTGTAATGTAAATGAACAAATTATGAAGATCTTGAAGACAAGAGAGAAGTGGTTCCTAAGATGAATGTTGCGAATTCCTTGGACTGCCAGAGTAACTAACAATGATTGCCTGAAAGAGGCTATTCAAACTAGAACATTAAATATAATAAGAAAGAGACAAACAGCTTTTTTTTTTTGGACATGTGATGAGAAAAGAGGCATTGGAGAACGGTGTAACAACTTGAAAGATCGAGGGGAAGAGAGGTAGAGGCCGACAAAGAGAAATGATGCTGAATGGACTGAGATGCATATCTTAATGCATATCTTTTATATTGTTGCTGTTCTCTGATAGCCTCGAATGATGTGTGAATGAAATAATGTATGAAAGAGAGTGATAGAAGGGCAGAATGTTAGACGGGCCTGCGTGCCCAATTCTTAACCCTTTGAAAATAAAGTTTGTTCGTTCGTTCGTTCGAGATAGTGGCATGGAAGAATATCATCGACAGAGTTGATCCAGAACACCAAAGACGGGGATCTGTGGAGAGACATGAATGCCCACGCCAGCAAGCAGGGCACTTGATGATGATGATGATGATGATGATGATGATGATGATGATGATGATGATGATGATGAAGAGAGTGTCAATGAGGTAAAAAGGGCAAAATACTCAGCAAATTCTATTCTGAAGATCGGGAGCCTCCTATCAGGCTTGCCACATGGCATATGTAAAACACTCACTACTGAGGTCTACCCTTGGATCAGGCCATGGTTCTTGTCCCAGTTATGCCATGTGTCTAAGCAATCCAGGTATTTATCTCTTTGTCCTATCTTGCTCTTTGCCCCATCTTGCTCTTTGCCCCATCTTGCTTTTTGCCCCATCTTGCTCTTTGTCCCATCTTGCTCTTTGTCCCATCTTGCTCTTGTCCTGTCTTGCTCTTGTCCCATCTTGCTTGTTGTCCCATCTTGCTCTTGTCCCATCTTGCTCTTTGTCTTATCAATTTTGGCCTCATCAACCTTGTGCTGTCTCCATAATGAAGGTAGTCTGCAATGGATCTCCAACACTGTCTGTCTCTCATCTTGATTGTACATTCTGTCAGACTGCTGTTCGTCCATTTGTTGATGTTATCTTCCCACTTGTATCATTGTCTACCCCTTGCTCGCTTGCCTTCAACCTTGCCCTCCAGTGTGGTGTTTATAAGCGTGGTATTTCTGGAATTGTCATATGGCTGGAGAATTTCACTTGCCTCTTTATTTTCTTTCAACTCTCTTTTCATTTAGTTTTTCTAGAACCTCTTATTTAGTTTTGTTTCCACAAAATACAACATATTCTCCTGTATAACTACATTTCCAGAGCCTCTACTTGACTTGCCAAATGTCACTAAATTTTTAAGTATATTTCTCCTCATAATTAGATAACCAGTAAAACTTAAGTGGTACCTAATGAAAGATAAAATGATAAAAGAGACAAAACACTGGAGACCTCACCTTGGATATTGTGAATGCAGTTCAGCACTGGCTCCATAGTGTAATAGCCACTTGGTAGGATGCAGGTTCATAAATGTCTGCATAAGTTTGTGGTCACGTGCTAGACCCAGGCAATGGTGGGATCCTGGGTAAGGTCAGTGTTAGACCCAGGCAATGGTGGGGTCCTGGGTAAGGTCAGTGTTAGACCCAGGCAATGGTGGGGTCCTGGGTAAGGTCAGTGCTAGACCCAGGCAATGGTGGGATCCTGGGTAAGGTCAGTGTTAGACCCAGGCAATAGTGAGGTCCTAGGTAAGGTCAGTGCTAGAACCAGGCGATGGTGGGATCCTGGGTAAGGTCAGTGTTAGACCCAGGCAATGGTAGGGTCCTGGGTCAGGCTAACTCATTTGTACCAAACAGTGCTTGCCTGGTGTTTATCTCCTTGATAGGAGGCTTAATGACTTGACGGTGTTGGTTGTGACACTGCAATGAGTTTAATACCTGTGTGAATATGCATAAATATATTAGTCAAATTCTGAAGGGATAACTAACTAACTAACTAACTAACTAACTAACTAACTAACTAACTAACTAACTAACTAACTAACTAACTAACTAACTAACTAACTAACTAACAACCAAACAACCAGCCAACCAACCATCCATCCATCCATTTATCCAGCCCGCCCGACCGACCGACAGAGAAATATATGTACAAGTTATCCATTACTCTTAGTTTCATATCCATTACAGAATGTCACAGTCAAGGAATAACTAACTAACCAACCAATCAACAAACTAACATCCATCCATTATCCATCCATCAAGACAGATAGAAAAATATATGTACAAGTTATCCAATACTCTTAGTTTCATATCCATTACAGGACTTCACAGTCAAGGGACAACTAACAAACAAACAAACAACCAACCATACAGACAGACAGACGCTTGAAAGCACAATCAATATCACTAATATATTAATGTGCTTTCAAACGCCAGTATGACACACGAAAGCACAATACAGCTAATATATTACTGTGCTTTCAACGTATATCACCCGTATCAGGCACATGATTGATTGATTGATTGATTGATTGATTGATTGATTGATTTAGGAACCGACATCACAGCATTCGTGGCATTCCCATAAGTGCTCCGTCCCCATCCTCAGCAGCCAGCGAAGAGTTCCAACCCCAATAGTACCAGTAGCAGTCTGATTATATGTTCGTCTCGCCTTTCCTCTGAGCGTTGAGCATCGGTCAGATCCCCTCGTCACTCCTCGCTGACTCATTCTTGCCAGACCATGGTAATCCATTTGCTCCTCCGAGGTGTACACGTGCTCGCACAAGGCCGCAACCACGTCTGCCTTATCATGCATCAATACAGACACATGAAAGCACAATATCGCTAGCTAATATTTTAAAGCGCTAGCTAATATATTGTGCTTTCAAACATATACCACCAGTATCAGACACATGAAAGCCCAATATCGCCAATATATTAATGTGCTTTCAAACATATAATTCATATATCACCAGTAACAGATACACGAAAGCCCTATCCTATATCGCTAATAATATATGCTTTCAAACATATATCCCCAGTATCTGACAAGCTAAAGCACAACATCGCTGGCTAATATAGTATAGTACACGAATGTGCTTTCAAACATATATCACCAGTATCAGACACATAAAAGCACAATATCACTAAACTAATAATATCACCTGTGCTTACATACGCAAGCCAATAATATTAAATAAATAGCGAATACACGGGAAAGCTTTCACTTTCACCGCCACACACTAAACGCGTGCACTGATCTACTAACCTATACGAACCGACCCAATTCTTACACGTCGTACTGGCCTGTTACATTGTTATGAGATTAGATAAAGTATACAACGATCAACCATCATCATCATCGTCATCACAGGTATACGCAAATTACCAGCTTCGCGTGCCGATGACACACGCGGGTCAACCCATATGTCACAGTGAACAGTAGATAGAAATAAATAGGTCAAGATCGGTGGCTTACGCGAGCAATGACAACCAGGCAGGTATATAAAAGTAGTTGTGTCTGTGTGTTTGTGTACGCACACGACACAACCGTATCCAGTGTAGTTGAAAGTATTCGGTACGGCAACACGCAACACGTGATATATATCCCTATTGGAGTACCCACTGCTCATGTGACTATTTTGCACACTAGCATGGCTGCTTGGTTACTAGAGAGTGAGGGGTGAGAGGGGGAAAGAGAGAGAGACACAAAGAGGGGGAGGTTTGAGGGGTGTGACAGGCGCGTTGACAATACCAATGCTGCGGAGTTGACTGCTCCTGAGTGTCCGTTGAGGTAGGCTCATAAATAAACACACACGTATTGTTTGGCGCTGACAGAAGTAGAGGAGAGAAGGAGGGATTAGAGGGCGCAGTATGCAACATAAAAATTGAAAGCTAGTTACCGACCGGGATTCAAACCTTTCACCTCCGAATGACGACAAGTCAAGGACGAGAAGTCAACAATCTAGTCCAGCTGACCGGTGTAGGGGCTGAAGCCGCTACCTCGGCATCAGCACACCGGAAGTTTAAGAACCAGCGTTCTTATCAATTTAGTCGCGCTGACTTCCATTACGCACTAATTACTGCCCATGGTTCGTTATTCCTAGTGGGATGGGGGGAGGGGGGGGGGGGGGGGGAGAACGTGTAGACGAAAAAGGAGGCCGACATTCAATTAGGCTGTCATCGGTGGCATCAGCATCGGAATCCTTCGCTGGCTAAAGGAGACGGGTCACGTCTAGGAATATCCAACATCCAATTAGGCTGCCATCAACATCGGAACTCTTCGTTGGCTACTGAAGAAGACGGGCCACGTCCAGGAATATCCAACATTCAACTGGCTGCCGTCGACTATATCAGCACTTGAACTTTTCGTTGGCTACTGAAGGAGGCGGGTCACGACCAGGAATATCCAACATTCAACTGGGCTGCCGTCGGTGACATCAGCATAAGAACGCTTCGTTGGCTACTGTAGGAGACGGGTCACGTCTAGGAATATCCAACATTCAATTAGGTTGCCATCAGCATCGGAACCTTTCGTTGGCTAAGAAGGAGGCGGGTCACATCCAGGAATACCCAACATTCAACTGGGCTGCCATCGGTGGCATCAGCACTGGAATCCTTCGTTGGCTACTGAAGGTGACGGATCACGTCCAGGAATATCCCGAGTGCAATGATAGTAATTCTTGACTTCATATTTCAGATGCCCAACATGGGCCGCCGTAAGTCACAGCGCTTGATAAGGTACGGGGGTAAGTCAATAAGTAAGTCACAAATGACTAGAAAAATAACTACACATGATTACAATTTGAAACCGGTTTATTTTTATACAAACATTGTCCTTTTATTTCTTAATATAATTTCCACCAACATTTATGCACTGAACCCATCGGTTTATCAGTCCTCCCAAACCGGCTGCATAGAACTGCATGGAAAGCGTCGCATAAAGCACGAACTCCGTAGCTTTCAGCGACGACCCACGGAGTCTCCGAAACATTTAACTTGTAAACCGAAGGACGCGGCCCAGAATCGAACCCACAACCTTTGGAGCACGAGTCAAACGGCTTGACAACTTCGCCACAGAGACTCCCAATGATAGAGTGAGTTTAAGTGACAACTATGTGTAATAGAAAGAGTATGTGTACCAACTGTTTGTGACTGTACGAGCTAAGTGACAACTGCACACGACAGGAGTTAAAGTGACAACTGCACACGACAGGGGTTAAGGTAACTGCAAATGACAGGAATTAAGGTAACTGCAAACGACAGGAGTTAAGGTAACTGCACACGACACGAGTTAAGGTAACTGTTTGGAATAGGAAGCTTGGCTATCGTTCCTAACTCATTTGGGAGACTGGGCTGTAACTCTTCACTCCGATGCATTGGCGATGTGATCGTC
This sequence comes from Cepaea hortensis, assembly GCA_963921405.1. NCBI lineage: Eukaryota > Metazoa > Mollusca > Gastropoda > Stylommatophora > Helicidae > Cepaea > Cepaea hortensis. Next base: position 19,942,316 of record OY992897.1, read on the forward strand.
TGAGCTTTAACAACGGTATGCGGTTGGTATGGAGACTTCTTTACACGATGACCCAGTACTAAAGTACCATATAAAGCAGCAGTTCCGAAGCTTTTCAAGCAGAGGGCCATATCTACTATTTTCGGTAGTTAAGCGGGCCACAGCGTTATGAAATTATACAAGTCGTGCAATATCATTCTTAACTTTCTTTACTTAAATGTTAAATCAGTTTCGAAAATCGCTATTAATGTAATTAATTTACAATTATAACTGTTCTTCATAACCAGTTACTTAAGTTCAGATGCCAGTTTATCAATGTCTGGGCACAAATCTACCGTGCCCAAAGTCATAAGCACAGCTAGGTTACTGTCGGTGAGTCTGGAACAATGCTTGTTTTTTATAACGGTCATTGCGGAAAATGACTGCTAGAGGCCTCGCGTGCCACTTTCTGACAGCTGGCGGGCCACAAGTGGCACGCGGGCCGTGGCTTTTGGAACCTCTAAATTAGGGTAACTATGCTGTAGACTGCTTTCCCCTCTCCAAGCTCAGAAAGTCGCGGGGATGAGCGGGACGGGGGACCTTCATATTTGCGGCGAGGCAGATCTGAATGTAACTAGATCATGATTCAGCTTAACAGTTAAGCTGCTTAACACACGCACAGACTGGCTGGGACTGTACCAAGGACGGGTCACGTGTTCTCCGCACATTGTAGGCATGTCATTGTCAGCAGACTTCAGCGCAAAGGACGGAAGGAAGTTTACTGTGCAAATACGCGATTTCCCTCGAGGCAAGAACACAGAAAATCGCTAACTCCCGATAAATTCTGGGGTTGATAAACACATGCTTTCAAACAATAAAAGATGTAACACGTTAAACCGGTCAGGCACGCCGACCTCCAACGGCAAACTAACGTACGTAGAGCTTCCTAGAACATCGCAAACAGCTGATAAATGCTGGGTTGATTACGAGGTCCCATACAGGTACAGGACATGAAACTAGCAATCCACTGCACTCTTCCCCCATTTCACACGTCAACAAAATCTAGGGTCTATACATCCTTGGAGAAGAACCGTATATGTACCTCTTCAACCTGGGTGTACAGCCAGGGTTATAGCTGAGGTGATTGAGGAGACGATCAATCAATGACGCTGTCACCTGACTGCTCGCCATACAGTCATGCTGTAGTCACCTGTTGTTTACTTTCTTCATTTTTACTTACAGGGGTACGCTTCGTTTGAGGGATGGCTCTCTCTCTCTCTCTCTCTCTCTCTCTCTCTCTCTCTCTCTCTCTCTCTCTCTCTCTCTCTCTCTCACCCTCTCACTCTCCCCCCTCTCACTCTCCCCCCCCCTCTTTCTCTCTCTCCCTCTCTCTCTCTCCACACCTCCAGTTTGCGTGACGATAGCCCCATAGCAGTCAGGTATCAACGACTATCATTATAATCAAGTGCCATCTCCGCACAGAAGGTCGGCTATGAAAACTTTCCAACACACTGTGTTTTTGCATTTTCGCAGTGCATTCATACAGGATTCTTCCAGACCACATCTCGGTCTTTAGTGTTCTGAATCAACTCTTTTGATGATATTCCTCCAAGCCACAGTCTCAGTCCATCCAGCATCATTTCTCTTGGTCTGCCTCTCTTCCCCTCGATCTGTGCAGCCGTCACGATGTTCTCAAGGGACACTGTTAAAAATGAAAGTTAACCCACAGACAAACATCAGCCAAACACTACTAGGAGTAGTGTGTATGCACTACGCTTGAGTTCAAAGCGAGCGAGCGCAAAAAATAAAAAAAATCACATGTTCAAAGAAAGCTGTGTTTGTCTTTCTCATTGTTGTATATAGTGTTCTAGTTTCATTAACCTCTTTCGGGCAATCGTTGTTAGTTACTCTGGCAGTCCAAGGAATTCGCAACATTCGTCTCAGGAACCACATCTCTATTGCCTCTAAGCTCTTTCTAATTTATGCATTGACGTTCCAATACGGTGCCACACAGCAAAACATGTCCTATATAGCACTTCAGCACTCTCTTTCCTACATTCAATGATAGTCAATTATTGCATAAGATACCTTTCATTTTCTGGAATGCAGCTTTTGTTTGCCCTATTCTGCTCTTAATCTCTGTTGTGCATCTTCCATCTGATGTTACACATGTTCCTAGGTATTTAAATTATCCACTTGGTTAAGAATTTTCCCCGTCTATTGTCATTTCCCATTTTGGTGTCTGTCATCTTATTCTTTGATGTAACCATTGTTTCTGTGTACTTGTTATTCAAGGACAGTCCGTCATAATATTTTCTCTAATATATTCTCCGCGTCTGAAACCACTACCATTGTTATAATTAACTGCATGCTTGTACACAAACAAAAACAGGGTCAGTCGATCAAAGTTAGGTTCAAGGCCAAGTCAGTCAAAGAGGTAAATAGACACGCGCTCAGTTTACTTTTGCCATCGCCTTACTAACCCAGTTGTGCATGCGTGTGTGTGTGTGTGTGTGTGTGTGTGCGCGCGCGCACGCGCGCGCGTGCGTGCCTTACTTCTGTCTCACGTGTATCTTACTGTTGGTTTAAAAAAAAAATGTTAGTTGCATACCCTTTACAGGACCTAGTAGTCAACACCGGCATTTTTTGGCTGTTCGTAATTCCTAGGCAAGTTTACGTTCACAAGTGTGCCACTGCTTTCTGAACGACCGGCACCCATACCATTTCTTTCAAATAAACCAACGCAAGGCGGTCTCCTGCAAATCGTTCATGCTCAAAAATAGTTCATGCTCAAAGGGCAATAATGATATAGTTCATGCACAGTTAGTTTAGTTTAGTTTAGTCGACGGATCAACATCATGGCACACAGGTGTAACCCATACGTGCTCCGTTCTTCTCCTAACTCAAGCCTGAGTCCGGAGAATCTCATCTCATTGCACGAACTCCGTAGCACCGGCGAGGATCCTGAAATACCTTGGGTAGATTTTTAACTCGAAATTTTGCCCGGGCAGCGCCGTTAGGCTACTCTTTTTCGATTTCCAACCGCCAAGGGATTTATTACGTGCGCAACAATACACATGGGCGTCCGATCTCACTACCCAGAGACCAGGGGAAATTTTATTACTAGAAGCCCACGTGAAAAAATCCCGGTCCTTACGGGGGTTGAACCCGGGACCTCCAGCACTGAGGCGGATACCATACCTCGAGACCACTCAGACCCCCAGTTCATGCACAAATGACAATAATGAAATATTTAATGCACAAAGGACAATAATGATATAGTTCATGCTCAAAGGACAATAATGGTATAGTTCATGCACAAAGGACAAAAATTATATAGTTCATGACCAACGGAGTGTCGGTAAGTATATAAAAATATGGATTTCGCACCATATACCAAATGCGTCCCATGGAGTGCAAAATGGTCCTTTACTGTATTTGCTTATTGAGGGAGGAGGAAGAGGCACAGAAAAGAATGCCTGTAAATAGTAACCACTAAGTGAAGCTAGTTGCATGTCCTTTACATTGCGTCCCTTTTACATTACGAATTCTTTACATTGCGTGTCCTTTACATTGCGTTTCTTTTACATTGCGTGTCCTTTTCAGGGCGTTGCACTCAACTACAACATTTAGTGGCTGTTTGAGATTTACTAGGTAATAGTTCAGTAGTCGGCCATAGCTTTCTGAACGGCCGACGCCTCATACTGTCGAAATCAACGCAAAACAGTATGTTTCTAAACCGCCCGCAGCTGTTGTCAACCCCTCGACTCGGTATGACAAGGAATTATAAAACTAGGAGTCTCACTATCCCTTAATTCACAGAGCCGGCTCTTCTTCTTCTGCCTCTGCTTTTAATCCACCAATTGGAAAATAGGCCCTAACATAACCAGGCCAAACCTCACTATCGTTTGATATCTCCTGCATACCCCTTCTATTTCTTCCCAATATTATTCATGCCGGTAATTCCCTTCTCCGTGGGTTTGCACGTCTTCCGCTATCTCATTAGCCTTGTGGGTTACAGACAAGAGAGTTATATATGGTGTATTTTTAATGACTGTGGCGTTTTTGAAAATATTGCCGGTCCAAGTTTCGTATTTACCTATTATGTTGCATAAACTTTACAGAGGTGAATACAAAACTTGGACCGGTAATATTTTCAAACACTGCACAGTCTCATTAACGATACACCCTATATTACCCTCAGTGTGTGTTCTATTCGGCGCCAGTGTCTTTTCCTTACCTCTTCGTTCGCAGACATTTGTTTACTTCTCTCCCTGTGATCTACCTTGGCGATTCTGTACAGCACCAGTTTGTAATCACTAAAGATATGGTTAGTAGGTACGTATAAAAAGAGTTCATCGAACGTCCACTGCATCTGTGTCCGTCTCCAGTCGTCTTGCCATGCTCGCCACTGGAACCAGATGGACGCAGACGAGAGAGCGAGGTCGATGGAGTTGCGCGACCACTACCTCGCTATAATCCAAACTAAAGCGCAAGTCATTCGTTCTTCATCAAAAGATGCAATGAATGAATGGTCCTCGTCATTCGTGATGGACGAACATCCATAGAAAGAGTTATATATAGCGTTTACAACGGCTGGCATGATAACAGTCGCATGCGGCCTGGGACAATAAGTGGGACCTTAACGGATCGTGTGCTAACACAGCGGAGGCCAGTGTTATTCACATTACCGTCGTTTACAAGCAAATAGTTTGTTTAACGGCGTTAAACTGACAAGCTGATATCAAAATAAGTTATGGGCTGCATAGGAAGGGAATAGAGAAACAGGGTCGAAAAAGATTTCCGCGTAGAAAGTGGTGCGGAGTGGAACGTTTTCATCGGGAATACAAAGGAACGGCTTTTGATTTCGCCTGCAATAACGCGCATTAGTCGGGGGAGGGGGGACTTTTATGCTGGGTCCATTATGTAATGAACTCCCTCTATTGTGTATCCGCCTAGACGTGGCAGAGTGGCTTGTGTGTTTCAATGACCCCAAGATTTTACGAATTTAAGCAGACTAGACGCACACGACAAAGACTCCCACTAGAACAGTGGTTGTCAACCTTTTTTGCCCCATGCACCCCTTCACCATATGTTCAGAACGTCATTCCCCCCTTTCATATTTCACCCTATAACCCCCCCCCCCTTCCTCCACAGTATACGTAAAAATGGAAGCTAAATTTAATAGCACATATTAGAACATGTCTAGACGTCTGCATAAAACGTGATTTGCGGATCTACTTACGTTATAAAACGAATTTCAGAAGGGCGAGAAGTAAAGAACCGTAAAGTATGGGGGGAAAACAATATCAAATAATCGATTCTTGTATTAACGCAATCTTAAAATAATCTTCATTCTCCCCCCCCCCCCCCCCCCCCGAAAAAACCTAAATTCCCCACGGGTTGAGAACCACTGGACTAGACGCACTCGACAAACACTCCTACTAGAAGACTACCGCTAGCTTAACCATACCTCGCGTCCGTAAACCACACACTGTTCAGTCCATAACAAGGAAACACTCAAACAGAACAGCAACTTTCTTACATATATTTTTGAAAGTAGAGTTTCTAATGTAGTTTTTGTATAATTGTATGTTTCATGTGTGTGTGCTGACGAGAGCTTTAGTTTATCCGCAGCGTCCGTTTTGTCAAGTGTGGTCGTGTTTTAGTCAGGCTTATCACTTATCGATTCTACTTCTTGTTTCTGTTGATTCATTCATTACCACTAGCAAACATGCTGATATCTGTATGTAATACATGTACAAGATTGGAACCGACCTATCATTTCTCTTGTTTAAAAGGTGGTGAATATACTGGACACAACATTACAGTCTAATGTGTTTGTGTGTTTGTTATTTGACCTATGCTGGTTTAATATAAAATTATGAGGCCTATGACTGGCAAGAGAAGGTCCACCAGAGAGACGAATGGAGACGGATTGTATTTGCAGCAAAGAACCTCAATGGCTCGGAACGCTGAAGAAGAAGAAGAAGAAGATGATGCTATTTCACTGGTTAGATAAGAGTTCTGTTCATATACCATAGTTGTGGGTTTATGTGGGTGATAGACCTGGCTAATGAAGACACCTTTTTTAGAGTGTCTAGTTGGTAATAGCCACACTCCGTGGCGAAGGGTGTTACGAGCGCGATCGATTCGTAATCCCGTATAGGGGAGACTGGGGAGAAATGGACATAGGGGAGAAATGGACCACCCCCTCTCTGGCCCCTGGCTGTGATGCAATGAAAGTGAAACCATAATAAGTTTGTTTTCCATATCAAACATAGTCCGAATTTTTCATTTGCCATCGACTTCCCGCACAGGTCGTTCCCACGCAAAGTTTGAAAAATTTTCTGCACTAAAGTTTCTTTTTCCAGTTCCAGACACCATCGTAAAGCAGACGCATAGTCAGGAATCAGGACAAGGTAATTACGTTAATATCTTTATTTACTTGTTATTTAAGAGTTCATATAAAAAAATATAGCATATAATATTAGATTTAAGAGACTTTATGGCTGAATAGTTTAATACATTGATGGGGGCGAAATGGACCGGTTCATTTCTCCCCATGGTTCATTTCTCCCCCATAGAAGAAATTGACAAGACAGTCTGTTGTTATTAAAAGTGTTGAAGATTGCATTCGAATATCAGCATTATTGATTCTTTTTAATCATCATCATCATCATCATCTTCCACTTCTGCCGTCAAGCGTCGTGGGGAGGAATAATTTGCGTTCCAGTGCCCGGTGGACGGCACTGGATAGTGTCATTCCGTGAGGTTGTACAATGTCTCTGATGTCGTCAATCCATTTTCTTCTTGGACGTCCTCGTGGTCTCGTCGCAGATGATCTTTGATGTAAGGCCAGTGATGGTAGTTGTTGATGTTGCATTCTAATGACATGGCCAAACCACTTGATCTTCTGTCTGTCAATAAATGTGGCACAAGGTGTTGATCCCACAGTCTGTCTGATAGTAGCATTTCTTACTCGGTCTCGGATTGTTAAGTTGGCAGCTCTCCTCAGGCATCTCATTTCGCAGGTGTTGATTTTGCGAAGGTGTAATTTGGATAAAGTCCAGGTTTGAGATTGGTAGCATAGGGTTGGTGTGAATATGCTGTTTATTATCTGTCGTTTTGCGGACATGGGTATGTTTGGATGTTTCAGTAAGGGTGATAGTTGATATGTAAGTGCACTAGCTTTTTGACATCTGATGTCAATTTCTCTGTCCAATCTGCCATCTTCTGTGATCATACTTCCAAGGTATTTGAATTCTTTAACTTGTTTCAGAGGTGTGTTATTTATCTGTATATTTAGTGGGCCTGGCGATCTGCTAACTTGCATTACTTCGGTTTTGGTTGTGTTTATACTCATATTGTATCTGCTGCAGGCTGAACTCAGATTAGTAATATGATTTTGTAGTCTGCCCTCATCGCTGTAAAACAGGCACTGATCATCTGCAAATAGAAGTTCATTTATTCCCTGTGGGTCAGTTGTTTCATCTGGAGTAAAGAGTTCTAAATTTTCTGAATCTGGTCTGTCGAGACTTGCTTCTTTGGAAATTCTGTCCATGTAGATATTGAATAGCAGGGGAGAGAGCACACATCCCTGCCTCACTCCTGTATTGACTGTGAACATATCTGATATACCTTCCTGTGTTCTTACTGCACTTTGGCTCGAGTGGTACATGGCTATGATATTTTCTAGCAGTTGCCCTTCTATCCCATAGTCTTCAAGGATGGTCCATAATTTGTATCTGTCTACTCTATCAAAAGCCTTTTCCTGATCTACAAACACAATATTCTGCTGGTCACTATATTCAATAGTTTTTTCACAAATTTGTCTAAGTGTAAATAATGCATCAGTGCAACTTTTACCTTTCCGAAAACCGAATTGTGCTATGCTTAACTGTTGTTCAACTATTGGTCTAGCTCTTTGTTCCAAAAGTTTTGCATACATTTTCCCTATATGGCTTAGGAGTGATATACCTCTGTATGTTTCGCACTCTCTCATATTGCCTTTCTTTTTCCATATTGGTACTATTATTGCCTGTTGCCAATCATCTGGGACTTTTCTTTCTTCCCATGCTATATTAAAAAGTCTTGTTAGCCATTTAACTCCTGTTTCCCCACAGGCCTGAATAGCTTCTGTGGTTATTCCATCTGGACCTGGTGATTTGTTGTTAGGACTTTTCTGTATAACTGCTTTGACTTCTGCATGTATGAAATTTGGTTCTTGCTGTCCCTAGCGTTTAGGCACAAAAGTGACGTTTCCTATGTTATGTGTGGGGTTAAGTAGTTCTTGAAAGTATTCTGCCCATCTTGCTAGTCTTTGTTGTGGATTAAATATTGGTATACCTCTTTTGCTGTTTATGATGGTGGTTGGGTTGTAACATGCATCTCTGTTTCTCATTGTGGTGACACGTTTATAAAATTCTCTTGGGCAGTCTTTGCTAAGGGTCGCCATCTGTTCACCGTATATTCTCCAGGATTCATCTTTAGATGCTCTAATTGTTCGTTTGGCATTACGTCGTGCTATTCTATAAGTAATATAGTCCTGTTCAGATTTAGTTGTGATCCACTTTTTGAATGCTACCTTCTTTTTGAATATGCTATCTTTAACTTCGTTGTTCCACCAGGCTGTTCTTAATCTTTTGTCTTGCCCTACTTTCTTTGTTCCACATTTATTTTTCAGTGTGTCGAGCACGGCAGCCTTGAAACATGTCCATTCCTTATCTACGCTTGAGTGGTCATCAGGGATGTTCTTATGTAGGTTTTGGATTTCTTGATTGAATTCGTCTTTAACTGTATTTTCCTGCAGCCTCCTATAATTGATGACATGTGTTGTTACTTTTTTGTTTCTTATTCTCCTGTGTGATGACATCTTTTTTATTATGACTGGTTTGTGATCAGTATCAACATCTGTATTTGGGAGTGCTCTTGAATCTAATAGTAGCCTTCTGTCTGATTTCCTAATTAGAATAAAGTCAATTTGGGATGCTTGGTTTATGTCATTCCATTTATACCAGGTTTTGGTGTGGCTACGACGATGTTGAAAAAAACTATTTGCTATTATTAGTCCATGTTCCGAACATATGTTGAGTAGATGTTGACCATTGCTGTTACAATCAGTCTCTGTGTCGCTGAATGGCCCCATGCAATCCTCCCACGGTGTTCTTCGTGTGCCTATTCGTCCGTTAAAATCACCCATCACAACTAGTTCATCTGTCTCCTTGACATTATTTAATGTGTCTGCAAGTTTATCAAAATATTCGTCTTTGTCTTCGTCGCTGTAAGTGTCATTACATGGGGCGTATGTTTGTATAAAAGTTGTTGTTCTATTTCCTTCTTTGATCTGTACTAGTATTATCCTTTCTGATATAAATTTAGTGTTGATAATGGCTTTCTTTTTAATACTGGGGTCTAAATCTAGACCAATAAAACTGTTAACAAATTTGATTTCAGTGATTTATTAAAGATGCACGTCATTCGTGCTATGATCAGTATTTCTTTGCAAATGATAGGCCTACCATTCTAAATGTTATATAATTCTGTCACTCTTTTGTTTCAGATGCCAAGATTGTACATCAGAAACACCAACAAGGGTCTCGTTTCGGAGGAACGTATGAGAGAAGCTGTTAATGCTGTGAAAATTGGAATGAAAGTGAGGAAAGCTGCAAGGGAGTACGGCATTGCTCGCTCTACCCTCAATAACAATCTTACAAAAGACAGAGAAGGAAATGGTCTGCCTACTAGACTCGTACCAAATTATAGGCATAGCCTTGTTTTCACAGCTAAGCAAGAAGCTGATTTTGCTAGTTACTTGAAAGATTGTGCAAGAATGTTCCATGGACTCACAACTAAAAACGTTCGTATTTTGGGGTACGAGATGGCGAAAGTCAATAACATTGCACATCCTTTAACCTGGGATGAGCAAATGATGGCAGGGAATGACTGGCTTTGTGGATTTTTGCGACGGAATCCCGAGCTGACCATAAAGCAACTTGAGGCAACATCTCTGGCTAGAGCTACAGCTTTCCACAAACATAATATTTGCACCTTCTTCAACAGTGTGAAGGAAACCATTACAAAACTAAATGTGAGTGGAGCTCAAATCTACAATTTGGATGAGTCAGGTCTGACCACTGTACAGAAAGTGCCAAAAGTAATTGCCCCACGAGGAGTGAAGCAAATAGGCCAGGTGACATCCAGAGAAAGAGGAGAACTGGTCACAATCTGTTGCATTGTATCAGCTGCGGGTCACATTATCCCTCCAGTTTTTGTGTTTCCCAGAAAAAATTTTTAGAATTTTATGCTTGCTGGAGCACCTGAAGGTTCCCTTGGCCTTGTGAATGAATCAGGTTGGATGACCCGTGATAATTTCGTCAAAGTTATAAATCACTTCATTAAGCATTCAAGACCTTCCAAAGACTTCCCTTTGATTTTGATCTTGGACAATCACGATTCCCACATTTCATTTGAATCACTTGAACTGTGCAAGAAAAACAACATTCATGTGATCACGTTGCCACCACACACCTCATCTAAAACTCAGCCCTTGGACCGTTCAGTTTTTGGACCCATGAAGTCGGTCTACAACAATGCGTGTGATTCATGGATGATGAAAAATGTTGGGACACCACTGACAATCTATTAAGTTGCAAATCTAGGAGGCCACGCTTTTCTTAAAGCGGCAACTCCCATTAACATTCAATCAGGCTTTGCAGTGTCAGGTATTTGGCCCTTTAACGAAGATGTTTTTACAGAAGATGATTTTATGCCTTCAGAAATAACGAACAGGTCCATCAGCAAGGACAGTGAAAATGCCACTTTAGAAAGCAATGAACAGACAGGATCAGCATCTCCACATTGTGGTACCAGCACAGATCAAACTGCACAAGAATTTCATGAAAATCAGAAAGAGTGTAATGTTGAGAACCTTGTAGATGACTTGCAGGAAATATCAGGGAGTCTTCAACATAAAGCTACTTCTTCCTTTACTTCGCCTCATGTTTTCAGAGGACTACCAAAAGCTGGTCCGCGAAAAGATTCAAATAATATGAGGAAAAGAGGAAAAACTATGCTGGCTACTTCTACGCCAGAAATGGATCGAATTAGGGAAAGAGCGGTGATGAAAGAAAAGGCAGCAAGAGTTCCACCCAAAAAGGCAAAGAGACAGCTGCTGAAAGAACTTGATGTTGATTCAGATCCAGAAACTGACATTTCGTTTTGTGATGACACAGATTCTGATGTTTCATTTGGTGAAAATGAGGAGTGTACGGTTAGCTTGACTGGTGTGCGTGAGGTTTTTGAAGGCCAGTGTGTGCTATGTGAATATGGAACAAAGAAGACTTGTGTTTACTATGTAGGAATTGTAAGGGGAGACATTGATGATGATGGTGATGTTGAGGTAGAGTTCTTGTGCAAGAGTGAGAAGGTTGCTGGTAAATTTGTTAAGCCTAAGGTAGAAGATGTCGCCAGTGTCTCAATTACATGTATTAAAGTACAGCTTACTAGATCTACAATCACTGGAACCACTTCTAGGACCAAAGATGGCTATGTCTTCAAAGAAAGTCTTGCAGGCATAAATGTTCGATAAAACTTTATATTAGATTAACATATCATATTAAACTTTTTTACTGTCGCTTAAAATAATAATTAAAAAACTGCAAATATCCTTTTAATGATTATTTATTTCTTATAGCAATATGGATGAGTTGTTGCTGCTTCTTTTTAAAAAAAGGTCCATTTCTCCCCACTATGGTCCATTGCTCCCCACGTGCTGGTCCATTTCACCCCAATGGTGGTCAATTTCTCCCCATGTTCATATACATTTTTGAAATGCATTTTGTAAAGAAACATATAGAAATAGATTGCTAAATGTTTTCCCCTTTTAAAATAAATGAATGTACAACATTTTAGTCATGGTTTTGTTATGTTTCGATAAAATCTGTTCCAGTGATGAGCAAAAATTGAAAACTACAAAATTGCTGGTCCATTTCTCCCCAGTCTCCCCTACCCACGTTTGAAACACAGCTGTGCGCGATTTGGCAGTAGACCACATTGCATTGGTTTTGTGTAAGTATTGGTGCCGGTCGTTCAGAAAGCAATGGAAAACTACTGATCGTAAACTAGCCAGGAGATCACAATGGCAGAAATGCTTGTGTTGAATGTGATGTCCTATAAAGGATATGTGTACACATACAAAAAGTTGGTTATGCGTTGAAGTATTACATGTTTCAATTTTAATGTTGTCTAGTGCATCCTCTAATTCCTACTTCTTTCATCTACTTCTATGAGAGCCAAACACTACATATATGTTTATTTATGGATTAGCATAGAAGGCTGATAAGTGTCAGGACAGATCTTTGCACTACACACCAGCCAGTTTGCGTGTGGACGGGTATATATACCAAACAGCAGATAACACAGACGAGTTATGAGATGAGAGCACTTGAGGGATTGCCACAGGATTATACTCATACTGCAAATATAAAAGACAATGGATGATCTGATTAGGAGAGATAAGGAGAATGATCATCTGAGCTGAAGTTCTAATTCCACGAATTTTCGTGAACATACGTAAAACTAGATACACATCACTACAAGTGTGTATTCAAGCATTTACAACATGTACGCATACAGGTCTGCACCATATGTACGTATACAATCCTGTACGACATGTGTCTATACAACCCTGTAAGACATGTGTGTATACAATATGTACCACTTATATGTATACAATTCTGTACTATGTGTATTATACAATCCTGTACCATGTGTATGTACACAATCCTGTACCACAAGTGTGTATATAATCTTATACAACATATGTGTATACAATCCTGTATCACATGTGTTTATACAATCCTGTACCACATGTGTGTATACAAAGGGCTTCTCATAACTCTTTAGCCTGCCCATGAAGGAAAAGGCGGAGAAAATTGAAATGGGGCACATGAATACCTCATTCAGTTTGTAATTGACACATGAATTATAAATTTCCTTCCTCAACTGGTTTTTCCGATATGGTGCATGGCACAACACATCCTATTGACCAGATGTGCACATCCAACAGTTTGTCAGAACAATGGAGAAATCAGACGCCAGGGTTGTGATAAAATTCTTGATTTTACAGGGAAAAACACCTACAGAAATACACAGGCAGATGGAGCCAGTGTTAGAGGAAGCCTGTCCTTCATATGCTTCTGTAAAAAATTGGTGTTTGCTGTTTAAGTGTGACCGTTTCCAAGTTGCTGATCTGACAAGATCAGGTTCCTCAGAGTGCAATGATGCAAATGCTGCAAAAGTGTAGATAATCATAGACCAGGATAGGAAAATGACAATTGCAGAGATATCGGGTTCAGCAAAACTGAGTAAGAGTACAGGTTTTAGAATTTTACACAAGAGACTGAACATGAGAAAAGTGAGTGCCTACTGGGTCCCATGCCTGCTGACATGTGAACAGAAACAAACACGGGTTGATTGCTGTGGCCAGTTGCTCAACATGTGGCGGCCGAAAAAACATGATGATGATCATGGTGACGGTAGATGAGACTTGGATTCACCATTATGACCCAGAATCCAAAATTGCCAGCATGCAGTGGAAAACCCCGGGCTCACCAACACATGTCAAGCCAAGAGCACAAAACTCTGCAAGAAAAGTGATGCTGGCTGTTTTTGGGACGTCAAAGGTGTCATATTGAAAGATCACATGCTTCATGGCAACACGGTTAATGGGCAGTACTATGCAGATCTCCTTATCAAACTAAGAAAGGCTGTGACCAGAAAACAAGGGATAGCGCGTAATCAAATTCTGCCTCTGCTTCAAGACAACGTGCCCTCCCATAACGCACGGCTTGCGCTGCAAACTGCCAACGATTTGAATATTGAAATTCTTCCACACCCACCATATTCTCCAGATTTGGCTCCAAAAGACTTTTTTCTTTTCCAAAATCTTTTTTAAAAAAACAGCTGAAAGAAAATCGTTTTGACAGTGACGAAGATGTCATACTGGCTTGTGATAACTGGTTTAGTTCAAAAATAGGTTGTTTTATTCTGAAGGTCTTTTCACATGCAAAGATGGCAGAAATGCAGAAATTCAGGTGGTGGCTACATTGAGAAGGAATAAGCACTGTGCCAAATTTCAGTTTTCTCCGCCTACTCCTTCATGGTCAGGCTAAAGACTTATGAGAAGCCCCTTGTACAATCCTGTACCACATGTGTCTACACAATCTTGTACCACATATATGTATACAATCATGTATACATGCATGTATATAATCTTGTACTACATCAATCATGTATATGTATACAATCCTGTACCATATGTGTTTATACAATCTTGTACCATATGTGTTTATACAATCCTGTACCATATGTGTTTATACAATCCTGTACCATATGTGTTTATACAATCCTGTACCATATGTGTTTATACAATCCTGTACCATATGTGTTTATACAATCCTGTACCATATGTGTTTATACAGTCCTGTGCCACATGTGTGTACACAATTCTATATCACATGGGTGTATACATTCCTGTACCACACGTATGTATACAATCCTGTACTGCCTGTGTGTATACAATCCTGTACTGCCTGTGTGTATACAATCCTGTACTGCCTGTGTGTATACAATCCTGTACTGCCTGTGTGTATACAATCCTGTACTGTCTGTGTGTATACAATCCTGTGTGTATACAATCCTGTACTGCCTGTGTGTATACAATCCTGTACTGCCTGTGTGTATACAATCCTGTGTGTATACAATCCTGTACTGCCTGTGTGTATACAATCCTGTACTGCCTGTGTGTATACAATCCTGTGTGTATACAATCCTGTACTGCCTGTGTGTATACAATCCTGTACTGCCTGTGTGTATACAATCCTGTGTGTATACAATCCTGTACTGCCTGTGTGTATACAATCCTGTACTGCCTGTGTGTATACAATCCTGTACTGCCTGTGTGTATACAATCCTGTGTGTATACAATCCTGTACTGCCTGTGTGTATACAATCCTGTGTGTATACAATCCTGTACTGCCTGTGTGTATACAATCCTGTACTGCCTGTGTGTATACAATCCTGTGTGTATACAATCCTGTACTGCCTGTGTGTATACAATCCTGTACTGCCTGTGTGTATACAATCCTGTACTGCCTGTGTGTATACAATCCTGTACTGCCTGTGTGTATACAATCCTGTACTGCCTGTGTGTATACAATCCTGTACTGCCTGTGTGTATACAATCCTGTACTGCCTGTGTGTATACAATTCTGTACTGCCTGTGTGTATACAATCCTGTACTGCCTGTGTGTATACAATCCTGTACTGCCTGTGTGTATACAATCCTGTGTGTATACAATCCTGTACTGCCTGTGTGTATACAATCCTGTGTGTATACAATCCTGTACTGCCTGTGTGTATACAATCCTGTACTGCCTGTGTGTATACAATCCTGTACTGCCTGTGTGTATACAATCCTGTGTGTATACAATCCTGTACTGCCTGTGTGTATACAATCCTGTGTGTATACAATCCTGTACTGCCTGTGTGTATACAATCCTGTACTGCCTGTGTGTATACAATCCTGTGTGTATACAATCCTGTACTGCCTGTGTGTATACAATCCTGTACTGCCTGTGTGTATACAATCCTGTACTGCCTGTGTGTATACAATCCTGTACTGCCTGTGTGTATACAATCCTGTACTGCCTGTGTGTATACAATCCTGTACTGCCTGTGTGTATACAATCCTGTACTGCCTGTGTGTATACAATCCTGTACTGCCTGTGTGTATACAATTCTGTACTGCCTGTGTGTATACAATCCTGTACTGCCTGTGTGTATACAATCCTGTACTGCCTGTGTGTATACAATCCTGTACTGCCTGTGTGTATACAATCCTGTACTGCCTGTGTGTATACAATCCTGTACTGCCTGTGTGTATACAATCCTGTACTGCCTGTGTGTATACAATCCTGTACTGCGTGTGTGTATACAATCATGTGCTGCCTGTGTATGTATACAATCCTGTACTGCCTGTGTGTATACAATCCTGTACTGCCTGTGTGTATACAATCCTGTACTGCCTGTGTGTATACAATCATGTGCTGCCTGTGTATGTATACAATCCTGTACTGCCTGTGTGTATACAATCCTATACTGCCTGTGTGTATACAATCCTGTACTGCCTGTGTGTATACAATCCTGTACTGCCTGTGTGTATACAATCCTGTACTGCCTGTGTGTATACAATCCTGTGTGTATACAATCCTGTACTGCCTGTGTGTATACAATCCTGTACTGCCTGTGTGTATACAATCCTGTACTGCCTGTGTGTATACAATCCTGTACTGCCTGTGTGTATACAATCCTGTACTGCCTGTGTGTATACAATCATGTGCTGCCTGTGTATGTATACAATCCTGTACTGCCTGTGTGTATACAATCATGTGCTGCCTGTGTGTATACAATCCTGTACTGCCTGTGTGTATACAATCATGTGCTGCCTGTGTGTATACAATCCTGTACTGCCTGTGTGTATAAAATCCTGTACTGCCTGTGTGTATACAATTCTGTACTGCCTGTGTGTATACAATCCTGTACTGCCTGTGTGTATACAATTCTGTACTGCCT
The DNA here is from genome assembly GCA_963921405.1 of Cepaea hortensis. Taxonomy (NCBI): domain Eukaryota; kingdom Metazoa; phylum Mollusca; class Gastropoda; order Stylommatophora; family Helicidae; genus Cepaea; species Cepaea hortensis. The sequence goes on from OY992897.1 coordinate 19,958,909, forward strand.
GTGTGTATACAATCCTGTACTGCCTGTGTGTATAAAATCCTGTACTGCCTGTGTGTATACAATCATGTACTGCCTGTGTGTATACAATCATGTACTGCCTGTGTGTATACAATCCTGTACTGCCTGTGTGTATACAATCCTGTACTGCCTGTGTGTATACAATCCTGTACTGCCTGTGTGTATACAATCCTGTGTGTATACAATCCTGTACTGCCTGTGTGTATACAATCCTGTGTGTATACAATCCTGTACTGCCTGTGTGTATACAATCCTGTACTGCCTGTATGTATACAATCCTGTACTGCCTGTGTGTATACAATCCTGTGTGTATACAATCCTGTACTGCCTGTGTGTATACAATCCTGTACTGCCTGTGTGTATACAATCCTGTACTGCCTGTGTGTATACAATCCTGTACTGCCTGTGTGTATACAATCCTGTACTGCCTGTGTGTATACAATCCTGTACTGCCTGTGTGTATACAATCCTGTACTGCCTGTGTGTATACAATCCTGTACTGCCTGTGTGTATACAATCCTGTACTGCCTGTGTGTATACAATCCTGTACTGCCTGTGTGTATACAATCCTGTACTGCCTGTGTGTATACAATCCTGTACTGCCTGTGTGTATACAATCCTGTACTGCCTGTGTGTATACAATCCTGTACTGCCTGTGTGTATACAATCCTGTACTGCCTGTGTGTATACAATCCTGTACTGCCTGTGTGTATACAATCCTGTACTGCCTGTGTGTATACAATCATGTGCTGCCTGTGTATGTATACAATCCTGTACTGCCTGTGTGTATACAATCCTGTACTGCCTGTGTGTATACAATCCTGTACTGCCTGTGTGTATACAATCCTGTACTGCCTGTGTGTATACAATCCTGTACTGCCTGTGTGTATACAATCATGTGCTGCCTGTGTATGTATACAATCCTGTACTGCCTGTGTGTATACAATCCTGTACTGCCTGTATGTATACAATCATGTGCTGCCTGTGTATGTATACAATCCTGTACTGCCTGTGTGTATACAATCCTGTACTGCCTGTATGTATACAATCCTGTACTGCCTGTGTGTATACAATCATGTACTGCCTGTGTGTATACAATCCTGTACTGCCTGTGTGTATACAATCCTGTACTGCCTGTGTGTATACAATCCTGTACTGCCTGTGTGTATACAATCCTGTACTGCCTGTGTGTATACAATCCTGTACTGCCTGTGTGTATACAATCCTGTACTGCCTGTGTGTATACAATCCTGTACTGCCTGTGTGTATACAATCATGTGCTGCCTGTGTATGTATACAATCCTGTACTGCCTGTGTGTATACAATCCTGTACTGCCTGTATGTATACAATCCTGTACTGCCTGTGTGTATACAATCATGTACTGCCTGTGTGTATACAATCCTGTACTGCCTGTGTGTATACAATCCTGTACTGCCTGTGTGTATACAATCCTGTACTGCCTGTGTGTATACAATCCTGTACTGCCTGTGTGTATACAATCCTGTACTGCCTGTGTGTATACAATCCTGTACTGCCTGTGTGTATACAATCCTGTACTGCCTGTGTGTATACAATCCTGTACTGCCTGTGTGTATACAATCCTGTACTGCCTGTGTGTATACAATCCTGTACTGCCTGTGTGTATACAATCCTGTACTGCCTGTGTGTATACAATCATGTGCTGCCTGTGTATGTATACAATCCTGTACTGCCTGTGTGTATACAATCCTATACTGCCTGTGTGTATACAATCCTGTACTGCCTGTGTGTATACAATCCTGTACTGCCTGTGTGTATACAATCATGTACTGCCTGTATGTATACAATCCTGTACTGCCTGTGTGTATACAATCCTGTACTGCCTGTGTGTATACAATCCTGTACTGCCTGTGTATGTATACAATCCTGTACTGCCTGTGTGTATACAATCCTGTACTGCCTGTGTATGTATACAATCCTGTACTGCCTGTGTGTATACAATCCTGTACTGCCTGTGTATGTATACAATCCTGTACTGCCTGTGTATGTATACAATCCTGTACTGCCTGTGTATGTATACAATCCTGTACTGCCTGTGTGTATACAATCCTGTACTGCCTGTGTATGTATACAATCCTGTACTGCCTGTGTATGTATACAATCCTGTACTGCCTGTATGTATACAATCCTGTACTGCCTGTGTATGTATACAATCCTGTACTGCCTGTATGTATACAATCCTGTACTGCCTGTATGTATACAATCCTGTACTGCCTGTGTATGTATACAATCCTGTACTGCCTGTGTATGTATACAATCCTGTACTGCCTGTGTATGTATACAATCCTGTACTGCCTGTATGTATACAATCCTGTACTGCCTGTGTATGTATACAATCCTGTACTGCCTGTATGTATACAATCCTGTACTGCCTGTATGTATACAATCCTGTACTGCCTGTATGTATACAATCCTGTACTGCCTGTGTGTATACAATCCTGTACTGCCTGTGTGTATACAATCCTGTACTGCCTGTGTGTATACAATCCTGTACTGCCTGTGTATGTATACAATCCTGTACTGCCTGTATGTATACAATCCTGTACTGCCTGTGTATGTATACAATCCTGTACTGCCTGTATGTATACAATCCTGTACTGCCTGTGTATGTATACAATCCTGTACTGCCTGTATGTATACAATCCTGTACTGCCTGTGTATGTATACAATCCTGTACTGCCTGTGTATGTATACAATCCTGTACTGCCTGTGTATGTATACAATCCTGTACTGCCTGTGTATGTATACAATCCTGTACTGCCTGTGTATGTATACAATCCTGTACTGCCTGTGTGTATACAATCCTGTACTGCCTGTGTGTATACAATCCTGTACTGCCTGTGTGTATACAATCCTGTACTGCCTGTGTGTATACAATCCTGTACTGCCTGTGTGTATACAATCCTGTACTGCCTGTATGTATACAATCCTGTACTGCCTGTGTGTATACAATCATGTGCTGCCTGTATGTATACAATCCTGTACTGCCTATGTGTATACAATCCTGTACTGCCTGTATGTATACAATCCTGTACTGCCTGTGTATGTATACAATCCTGTACTGCCTATGTGTATACAATCCTGTACTGCCTATGTGTATACAATCCTGTACTGCCTATGTGTATACAATCCTGTACTGCCTGTATGTATACAATCCTGTACTGCCTATGTGTATACAATCATGTACTGCCTGTATGTATACAATCCTGTACTGCCTGTGTGTATACAATCATGTGCTGCCTGTATGTATACAATCCTGTACTGCCTGTGTGTATACAATCATGTGCTGCCTGTATGTATACAATCCTGTACTGCCTGTGTGTATACAATCATGTACTGCCTGTGTGTATACAATCATGTACTGCCTGTGTGTATACAATCCTGTGTGTATACAATCCTGTACTGCCTGTGTGTATACAATCCTGTACTGCCTGTGTATGTATACAATCCTGTACTGCCTGTGTGTATACAATCCTGTACTGCCTGTGTGTATACAATCATGTACTGCCTGTGTGTATACAATCCTGTACTGCCTGTGTGTATACAATCCTGTACTGCCTGTGTGTATACAATCCTGTACTGCCTGTATGTATACAATCCTGTACTGCCTGTGTGTATACAATCATGTACTGCCTGTGTGTATACAATCATGTACTGCCTGTGTGTATACAATCATGTACTGCCTGTGTGAATACAATCCTGTGCGACCCGTGCGTATAGAATCCTGCACCACATGTATGTATACAATCCTAGGTTGCCTTATAACAAAAGTAAAGTATTCTTTGATCGCCTTACAACACAAGTAAAGTATTCTTTGACTGCCTTACAATAAAAGTAAAGTATTCTTTGACTGCCTTACAACACAAGTAAAGTGAAGTATTCTTTGACTGCCTTACAATAAAAGTAAAGTAAAGTATTCTTTGACTGCCTTACAACAAAAGTAAAGTAGAAGTATTCTTTCATTCACTTACCAGAAAAGTAAAGTATTCTTTGATCGCCTTACAAGAACGGAGTGACTATACACAAAATTGTGTGAATAGTACGAGCCGCTATACACAAAAATTTGTGGCTGGTCACGTGATTATTCGGCTGGTCACGTGATGTCTACTTCCTTTTGACTACATTATTAATGTTTGTGGAACTATCATTGTGTTCTCGGTAGTGTAGTGGTTAGTATCTCCACCTGTCATGCGGGAGACTGGGTTTTTTTTTTAATTTTTAATCAATCAATCAACATTGACATTCTGTCAGGCTGATGTTTGTCCATCTCTTGATGTTACCTTCCCACTTGTATCGTTGTCTACCTCTTGCTCGCTTGCCCTCAACCTTGCCCTCCAGTATGGTTTTTATAAGAGTATCATGTCTTTTAACATAGCCAAAATATTACACTTGCCTCCTCTTTATTTCTTCCATCAGCTCTCTCTTCATTCTCAGTTTTTCTAGAACCTCTGCATTTGATTGTTTTTGTTTCCATGAAATACATCTACGATATATTTGTCTGTATATCCACATCTCCAGGGCTTCTAAGCGACTTTCTAGTTGCTTGTTTTAGGAACTAAAATATATATCACTGTACATAGAGTGTGTCTTTGTCGACAAATATTGTCTTTGTGGGGTTTGAAGAAAAAGAACTTGCAAAACAAAAAAGACAGACAAGAAGAGAGAATAATATTAATAGAGCCTTCTTCAAATATTTGTGAATAGGGGCTCGTACTATTCACAAAATTGTGTGCCGAATAATCATGTGACCAGCTACAAATTTTTGTGTATAGGGGCTCATACTATTCACAAAATTTTGTGAATAGGGGCTCCCTTACAAGAAATGTAAAGTAAGTTATTCTTTGACTGTCTCACAGCAAAAGTAAAGTAAAAGTATTCTTTGATTCCTTTACAGCAAAAATAAAAGTATTCTTTGATCTCCTTACAAAAAATGTAAAGTAAGTTATTCTTTGATTGCCTTATAACAAAAGTAAAGTATTGTTTGATTCCTTTACAGCAAAAGTAAAGTAAAGTATTATTTGACTGCCTTACAACAAAAGTCAAAGTAAAAGTGTTCTTTGATTCCTTTACAACAAAAGTAAAAGTGTTCTTTGATTCCTTTACAACAAAAGTAAAGTAAAAGTGTTCTTTGATTCCTTTACAACAAAAGTAAAAGTAAAGTACCATTTCACAAACTTCATGATGCATTGGACATATGAAGATAGACCCAGATTTTTATAGATCTGTTCAGGTGTCTTTTTTTTTCTTTTTAAATTTGCATATCCTTTTACAGGACATCGCTGTCAACAGCAGCATCTTTCAGCTGTCTGTTGATTTCTTGGCAATATTACGCTCAGTAGTTTGCCAATGCTTTCTGAGCGGCCGGCTCAGTTATCCCGCAAGTCACCAGCGGGGGACGAACCGCTCCCAGTTCTTGCCCGCTATGAGACTCTGCGTGATAAACGGGATTACAGAGAAAGTGGTGTAACCCCTCGGCCAGAGAGACCGGCGTTCAGGTGTCTAAAGTGGAAAAATGTAAGTTCAGGTGACAAAAACTGAATCAATAGCCAATGGCTGAAGCCAGGATTAGCAATCCATGGTTATTATTGGATAGTGATTACAATAAGGGAATCATTCTTATTTAAACTTCCAAGATGATAGAAATTTTAACATCAAAGATTATAGATATGTGGCCTTTGCTGACAGTAAAAATTTAGATTTCAATTATCATGATGTCAGAACTTAAAAAATGGTAGCCATGTAGATGTCACTGGCCGTAAAAATTTAGATACAAACATCTCAAGAACTCACTGTTTGCAGTTTGCTGAATACCGTGCTGTCTTTAATGAATAACAACATTCACCAGCATTTGCTTCACTGTCGAATAGCGTCACAATTTGGGATCCAAACGATGAAATATCTATACAGCGTCAATACAGAATATCACATTTTGTGATTTAGCAATATTATTATATTATTAACACTCAGAGGAGCGGCTGGCCAAGTGGCTAAGAAGAAGAAGACTCATTAGTACTTAGTTAACTTAGTAGTAGTAGTAAGTACTATGATTCTTCAAACTTCAATTAATAATAGTAATATACTAACTAATCTTTTTATGTTACTTTGTGGTCAAAAACAGAACAGACAGATTTAACTAAAATAATCGCATGCCTATATTATATATTAAATATTAGTAATTACAATGTTCAATAATGTTCCCAACACAAAACCACTGAGTCCAGAGCCCCTAGGAATATATAGCGATCACAACAAAATAGACTGACGGACAAAGATAACAGCTGCTGACGTGAAACGAACTAGCGGCCACGTTTTTATATAACTCAAGTAAAACAAATCAATAGCCTGCTCGGTAGTGAAACAAAACATGTTCTTATAAATATATGTACTGTAGTTACATATCTTTTACAGGACATCGCAGTCAACACCAGCATTTTACTAATGTTGTTGATGTCTTGGCAAGTTTACGTTCAGTAGTTTGCCGTTCCTTTCTGAACGACCGGCTCCCATACCAATTTATTAAAACCCAGCACAACGCAGTCTGCTGCCAAATCGGTCACAGCTGAGTTTCGAACGCAGGTAAGCGGGTTTACGAATCGCGTCCTTAATTCTTCGCTACGGAGACGGTACTTTCATACTTACGTATATATATATATATATATATATATAAAACAGAGTGTATGTTTGTTTGTGTGTTTGTGGGTTTGTGGGTCTTGGATGCGTTCGATAACGGTACATCCGATTGAGATGAAATTTTCTACACGTCTTCCTTTCATTCCTGTGCAACCGACTATAATAGTTTCTTAGTGACATTATAAGTGACATTACTGTGCGAAATTGTGTATATTTCAACTTGAAGGATTTATCTAGTTAATTTCACGTAAGTTGTGTGATTTCTGCACTATGTACCTGACGAGATGCAGCGAAATATGCCAGGCAATAAATCGTGCAATCTATTGTTTGTGTCTTCGTTATTCAAATTCACTACGGGAAAACATTGTTTTGAGTTTCTTAGTGTAAAATCTTCTACTTATTTAATAACAGTTACTTTTCCATTTTCATTATATGTCTATATAGCAGGGGGACGTCACTCTAGAAAAGTTATTTCAAGGGGCATAACTTTTAATAACATTTCTATAAACTTTATAGTCATATTGTTGGACTTACTTGCACTATTATTAAACTCTTTGTCTATAGTTATTTTTAGGCATATGAGTTATAATAAATAATGATATAATCTTTAAGGCATTTTCAAAGTTTGCATAAAAATAATGCATAATGCATAACATTGTAACCCATCTATTTCTGCTTACAAAACTTATCAACTGTCATGTCGGTGAATAAAAACAGTTTTCTTTAAAAATAATGAATGGTGTGTGGAAGGACATTCTTTTAAGTTACTGTTTACAGGCGAAACCACGCCGGGTCAGATAGATAGACAGACAGACAGATAGTCGGGAACGGAAGCTTATTTGACTACTTATATGAATGAATTAAATGAGATGCTCCCCACCAGGGACTGGGTGAAGCCGGGCCGGGACAGACAGACAGACAGATAGACAGACAAGTAGACAGACAGACAGACAGACTGATAGATAGATAGATCCCCTCCAGGGCCTGGGCGAAGCCGGGCCGTGTCAGCTAGTATATATATATATATATATATATATATATATGTGTGTGTGTGTGTGTGTGTGTGTGTGTGTGTGTGTTGACTAATAGTAATAATAGTGTGTTTTATGATATCCCGTTCAACTGTCTGTGTTATATAAATAATTAGGATATATATTATCTTATATATAAAAGGCAATGTGTGTGTGTATGTCCTTTATGCGTTCGCGAACGGTCCATCCGATTGAGATGAAATTTTCTACACGCCTTCCTTTCATTCCAGCGCAGCCAACCGTGATATTTTTTTAGTGTGAAATCGGCTGCTTACTTAATATTATTTAATTTTCCATTTTACATTATAATTTCTATATAGCGAGGGGACTTAACTCTAGAAAAGTTATTTCAAGGGGCATAACTTTTAATAACTTTTCTGTATAACTTATAGTCATATTGTTGCATCGTTTTCAAAGATTTATAACCTCTTTGTCTATAGTTATTTACCGGCATATGAGTTATAATAAATAATGATATAATCTTTAAGGCATTTTCAAAGTGTTTATAAAAATAATGCATAATGCATAACATTGTAACTCATCTTTTTATGCTTACGAAGTTATCTACAGTCATACAGGTGATTAGAAACGGTTTTCATTAGAAATAATGGATGGTGTGTGGAAGGACATTCTTTTAAGTTACTTTATTTTGTTGTATGAATTTAATGAGACGCTACCCGCCAGGAGCTGGGCGAAGCCACGCCGGGTCAGATAGATAGACAGACCCACCTTTTCGCTGCAGTTATCTACAGGCATATGCGTTATAATCCTCCTCCTCCTCTCCCCCCTCCTCCTCCTACCCTATTCCTCTTCCCCTCCCCCTCTCCTTCCTCCTCCTCCCTCTTTCTCCTCCTCCTCTCTCCTCCTCCTCCTACCTCCTCCCTCCTCCTAATCACTCCTATTCCTTCCTCCTACTCCCTCCTCCTCGCTCCTCCTCCTCTTACGTCCCCCCTCATCCCTCCTCCTCCTTCTCCTCCCTTTTTCTCCCTCCTCCTCCTCCTCCCTCTCCTCCTCCCTCCTCATCCCTTCTCCTCCCTTCTCCTCCTCCCTCCTCATCCTCCCTCTACCTCCTCCCTCCTCCTCCCTCCACATCCCTCCTCCTCCTCCCTCCTCCTCCGCCTCCTCCTCCTCCCTCCTCCATCTCCCTCTCCTCCTCCCTCCTCCTCCTCCTGCGTTCTTCTCCTCCCTCATCCTCCCTCCTCCTTCTCCTTCCTCCTCCCGCTTCCTCCCTACTCCTCCTCCCTCTTCCTCCTCCTCCCTCCTCCCCCTCCTCCTTGCTCTCCTCCTCCCTCCTCCTCCTCCTAATCACTCCTTCTCCCTTCTCCCTCCTCCTCCCTCCTTCCCCCCTCATCCTCCCTCCTCCTTCTCCCTCCTCCTCCCTTCTCCCCCTCCTCCTCCTCCCTTCTCCCCCTCCTCCCTCCTCCTCCTCTCTCCTCCTCCTCCCTCCTCCTCCCTCCTCCTCCTCCTAATCCCTCCTCCTTCCTCCCTACCCCTACTCCTCCCTCCTCTTCCTTCCTCCTCCTCTCTCCGCCTATCTCTTCCTCCCTCCTCCTCCTCCTCCCTCCTCCACCTCCCTCTTCCTCCTCCCAGCTTCTACTCCTCCTTTTTCTTCTTCTGCTGCTGCTGCTGCCGCCGCTCCATTTACCCAAGTTAATTGTTGGGGAAGATGTAAAGATCTTTCAAGTGCTCTTTCTAATGCTTTTTGTAAGTTGGTCTTCGTTTATCTAAGGTTGTTCTAACTGCAACCAATAAATGATTACACAGACAGACAGACAGACAGACAGACAGACAGACAGACAGACAGACAGACAGACAGACAGACAGAGAGGGAGGGAGGGACAGACAGACAGACAGACAGACAGTCGGGAACGGGAACTTATATGACTACTTATATGAATTAAATGAGATGCTCCCCATCAGGGGCTGGGCGAAGCCGGGCCGGATCAGACAGACAGACAGACAGACAGACAGACAGACAGACAGACAGACAGATAGTCGGGAACGGGAACGGGAGCTTATATGACTACTTATATGAATTAAATGAGATGCCCCACACCAGGAGCTGGGTGATGCCGGGCCGGGTCAGACAGGCAGACAGAGAGGCAGACAGACAGACAGACAGACAGACAGACAGACAGATAGTCGGTAACGGGAACGGGAGAACTTATATGACTACTTATATGAATTAAATGAGATGCCCCACACCAGGGACTGGGCGAAGCCGGGCCGGGTCTGCTAGTAATATATAAATTTAACGTTGTGCATTGAGCATTTTCTTTGTATAATTTTTCAAATATAGGCCTATCTTTACTCAGACAATCTTATGTTAATTAATAATGTTTTTTCCCGCATATTCTTTACAGGACATCTCTGTCAATACCAGCATTTTACCGCTGTTGTTGATTTCTTGGCAAGATTACGCTCAGTAGTTTGCCATTGCTTTTTTTGAGCGGCCGTCTCGCTTATCCCGTAAGTCACTAACGCGCCGAGAACCGCTACCAATTCTCGCGTGCTGCGTTACCCTACGTGGATAAAGGGATTACGGAGAAAGTCGTTTAACACCTAGGCCAGGGATACCGGCAATTAATAATGTTAGATAGTAGAAACTGAAAGATATCAGATTCTGTGGAAAACAAAAAGTAGGCTTGGTCCAAACAAAATGGATGGCGTATAATGGGAAGTAGAGGTGTGTCAGTTATAACTTTAAATTGGTTTATATGGTAGCAGACATGTTGTTTAGTTTAGCTTAGCTTAGTTTAGTCGATGGATCAACATCACGGCACACTGGTGTAACCTACAAGTGCTCCGTTCTCCTCCTAACTCAAACCTGAGTCTGGAGAAACTCAGCTCAGTGTACGAACTCCGTAGCACCGGCGAGAATCCTGAAATTCCTGAAGTATTTTCTGAAGAAGATCCTGAAGTATTTCAGACATGTTGTATTATAACACAGTGTCAATATTTCTGCGATATGTAAGCCTATGGCAGATACAGGAAGTCAACTTAGACGATTAATCATCCCATGGCATTTAATCAGAAATAAACACACCGGATTGGCCACTGTCAGCTTCTACAGACACCGCCTCGTTATCGCAAACAGTTGTACTAGGATGTGAACAATTGACAACTAAACACGAAGTATGGGGGACAGCTTTAGAAGAAAATTACAGTTACAAGAATCAGAGAACATTGAATGACTTCAGTGTAACATCCGCTTGTGTGTATGCTGTTGTAGTTTGTTTCTTGTTGTTGTTTACTGATAAAGGCTTGTTGCTGTCGCCTTCTGTGTGTGTATCTGTGTGTGTGTGTGTGTGTGTGTGTGTGTGTGTGTGTGTGTGTGTGTGTGTGTGTGTGTGTGTGATTTTTTTTTTTCATTTGTAATTTTGCAATGCTACCCCACACTTTGCGTTTTTCAGTTGTTTACATTCATTTCCAGTTTCACCTCTGTTGAACTATTAGTATTAAACCACATCATTTAAACATAGCTAAATGGATAAAAGCGCTCGTTCTCAATCATCCGGTTTGATGATGCCGAGGTAGAGGGTTCAACTCCTAAACCGATCAGTTACACTAAAATGTTGACTTCTCGTCCTTGACTTGGGAAGGTCAATTGCGAGTACCTCAGAAGTCGGAGTGGGTTCGCCTGATGGCAAGGGACACTGGTTATAAGAAAAGCTAACCCACAAACAAACATCAATCCTGTGTTAAAGAAATGTAGCAAGTGCACGGACTACCCTTGAGTTCAAATTGAGCGAGTGCAAACAAAAATATAGTCAGTGGTTTTCATATTATCATTTTTTTTTTTTCGTGTGCTTTTAATTCAAGCGTAGTCTGCATGGGTGCTACTAGTGCTACTCTTCCTAACTTTAATTCAATTCATCGCTCGAGTAATTATACATCTCAGATTTGCTGGGCTGGTCACTTGACTCGCAGGCCAGATCACAGGCTCCCAAAATGATTTTTTTACTGTGAGCTGCGATGTGGTAAACGCTCCCAAGGCGGCCAGAGGAAACGCTTTAAAGACACTCTGAAGATTTCACTAAAAGATTTCTTCTTCTGCGATCATCCGGAGTTTTTTTTCGGATGTGATTGCGTTGTGCCTGTTTACAGCAGAGCTGCGTTCTTGCGCCGTTAGGCCAACACATCCGACTTCTGCGGGCATTTGTTGACCGGGTTAACCTTCCCGGGGCTAAAAGATTTTAGAATTAATCACAACACTTGGGAGATTGCTGTCAAAGACTGACAATTGTGGCGTACATCGTTACGCAAGGGTGTAGTCACTTGTGAAGCAAACAGGACTGCAAGAGCTTTGGGGAAAAAAAAAAAAAAATACAATACTGTACAACACAACACAACACAACACAATACAATACAATACAATACAACACAACACAATACAATACAATACAATACAACACAACACAATACACTACAATACACTACAATACAATACAATACAATACAATACAATACAAACCACAATACATCACCTAATAATTTCTTTCATCAACTGCTTTAAATGTTAAAATCCCAGAAGCTCTTCTGCGCTGTTCATTATATCTGATAGTTTAATTAATTCTCCAAAGAAATTGCGATCACGTGAACCGACTCAAACTAGGAAACTAGCGTGAATCCCCAGCCCTATATTTCGGACACCTACCGGATTTTCATCCGTATATCCGGGACGCGGCTTCAGTGTTGAGGAGGCGGAGAAAACACGTTCAGCGTGGCCGAATGGATAATAGTATTAATAGCGCTCTATTTTAGGGACATAGGTAACAGGGAAAGCTAATCCACACGTAATATTCAGTTCAGTTTAGTTTAGTTTAGTCGACGTTATTACGGCACACGAGTGTAACCCATAAGTGCTCCGTTCTACTCCTAACTCAAGCCTGAGTCCGAAGAATCTCAGCTCAGTGCACAAACTCCGTAGCACCAGCGAAGACTCTCAAATACTTTGGGTAGATTTTTAACTGGAAATTTTGCCCGGGCAGCGCCGTTAGGCTACTCTTTTTCGATTTCCAACTGCCAAGGGATGTTTTTCCGTGCGCAACAATACACACGGGCGTCCGATCTCTCTACCCAGAGACCACGGGGAATTTTGTTACTAGAAGTCCACGTGAAAAATTCTCGACTTGAACCCGGGACCTCCAGCGTTCGAGGCTGACACCGTACATCGAGACCACTCAGCCCCCTCTCCCCTTTCCTCAGTTCAGTTCAGTGCTACTAGAAGTAGCCGCAACTTGTGTATGGACTACACGTGAGTCCAAAGCCAGCGAACTCAAAAAAAAAAGAGAAAAAAAAAAACATCGCTGATGAACGATAGCACTTTGTGCTTGCTTGCTTGCTTGCTTGTGTTCGCTGGCTGTGAACTCCAACGCGAAGTCCTGTATGTCGGATGAAGGCATCCTGTTGTCCAACATCAGTGTGATGTCATACAGGACCTGAGTTTTGCGTGAGTATCCGTTGTCCCATGTCTGGCTTATTGGTGTGCAGACTGGTGGTTCCTCGCCGTACAGGCAGACACTCTCCGACTTCGGAGGAATCGGCGATCCTATTGACTTTAGCCAGGACCCCAAAGGGACCTGTTGCCCAGGACGCTCGACGAGGACGCGTCAATAGGTCTTGGCCAGTATATAACCCGGCCCTGGTACCTTGGAAACACCTCTGCGTCCCATAGCACTTTGTGAAACAAAAAGACAAAGACGATTGGAATAATTTAATTATATTTGGACGAAACATTGGTACACAATCAAATGAACAAGTTTTATTGTGTAAATTTACATTTTGTGAGCATTGAAATTGCGGAAGATACCATGAAATAAAAAAAATAACACGATGACCCTAGTTTGGCGATATATCGTCCTTCTGTCCAAATGGTAGGTCACCTTTCGCGATATATATTTCATTGGCACCTTTCCGTCTTGACAGACAATAGTTTGGTATGTTGTCCTTCAAACAGGCTTAATAACTACATCCTATGGCGGTGGCGAGTGTGGCTGATAAGACTAATTCGTGCAGTAAATGTTTGTCCACAGTCTCTCAAGCTCTGTGTGAGCTTTTTCTGCAATCATTTTCTCCTTTGTCTTGATTCCATTTCTGATAGTTGCCCTCCAATCAAGACGTTCAGCGGCGATTTGCTCCCAATGTGCATTATCAATGCCTGTATCAATCATGTCCCTCTTACACACATCTTTGTATCGTAGTAAAGGCCGACCCTGAGATCTCCTACCCATCTGTAATTCACCAAAAAACGATGCTCTTTGATATTCTACCATCATCCATCCTCCTAGCGTAACGTGTCCTATCCATCTAAATCTACGAAGACTTAGCATGGGACACACCGTCAGACAACCTTATATTTCCAATGATTTTGTCTTGCCACTTAATACCAAGTATTCTTCGCAGACACCGCATATGAAAGCTGTATAAATGTTTCTCTTGGTGTGAGTAAGTTGTCCAGGTTTCACTGCCATAAAGAAGAGAGAGTACTAACGACACAGGCTTGGTAGACGAGGACTTTTGTTTTTGGGAGTAAGCTTCCCATTCTTCCAGACTCTTTTTGCTAACATGTTCATTGTTGTTGCTGCCTTACCAATCCTGTTGTTGATTTCCTGATCTAGGGAAAATTTGCTATTTACCTCTGATCCTAGATATGTCAAATGGTCTACTATCTCCAGTTCGGCGTCGTCAATAAAGATTGATGGTACCCCATGTGCACCTTGTGACATAATCTGTGTCTTCTTTTTGTAAATTGTTAAACCAAATTCAGAACAAGCATTGGAGAATACAGATAGTAGATGTTGTAATTCTTCCTCAGAGTGGGTCGTAATTGCAGCATCATCCGCTAAAAGCAACTCTGATTAGTACCCTCCTAGTGTTGGTCTTGGCCTTCAATCTCTGAGCATTATAGAGGCCACCATCTGAGCGTGAGTGAATGTATATACCGTCATCCTGATCACGAAAGGCATATTTCAGTAGAAGTGAAAAGTATATCCCAAAGAGGATGGTGGCTAGTACATAACCTTGCTTCACTCCACTCTTGATTTCAAACTCTTCTTAAGTTGCACCATCAAACTTGATTATACCCTTCATGCCTGTGTGGAACGATTCCTCAATGGACAGAAGAGTTGGTAGGCAGCCAATCTTCTTCAGTGCCTTGAACAGACAGTCACGACTGATCAAATCAAATGCCTTTGTGAGGTCGATGAAGGCAATAAACAGTGGTTGATCTTTTTCCCGGCATTTTTCTTGCATTTGTCGCAATAAGAATTTCATATCAATGGTAGACCGGTTCTGTCGGAAGTCGCACTGTGATTCGGGGTAGATTTGATCTCCCAGGACTTGAAGTCTGTGTACAAAACCATTCTGGCAAATACTTTCCCAACAGTACACAGAAGTGAGATACCCCTATAGTTGTTACAGTCTCTTCGATCGCCTTTGTTCTTGTACAGCGTTATGATGCTTGAATCTTTGAAACCTTGTGAGACTTGTCCTTCTCGCCAGCATAGCTCTATTAGCTGGTGGATCTGTAGAGTGAGTATTTCTTGCCCACTTCTGATTACCTCAGTTTGAATCCCATCTTTACCTGGAGCCTTGCCAGATCCAAGTTCATTTATAGCACACTTGACTTCTGTTATGGTAGGAAGTGTGTGCAGGTGCTAAAGAGTTGACAGGGCCTCTATGGCGTTGAGGGCATCATCCACTAGTTTGGTCTCACTTGAGTAAAGCTCTACATAGTGCTCTACCCATCTATCCGTTTGCTGTTTCTTATCAGTGATGATTTCTCCAGTCAAGATTTTCAGTGGTGCACTTCTTTTGATCATTGGGCCACAGGTTCTCTTTATCCCTTTATACATGCTTCTGATGTTTCCCTTATTAATTGCGATTTGAATGGACTCACATAACTTGATCCAATAGTCATTTGCACACTGCCTGGCAGCCTTTTGCACATCCTTCCTAGCTTGCTTGAACCCACTGAGAGTGTTACGCGTTGTTATTTCCTTGTTTCTTAAGAGAGCTATCTTCTTTTCATCAATCAAGGGCTACAGTGTCTGACTGTTTGCAGCAAACCATTCCTGCCTCTTGTGATCCACAGTGCCGTAAAACCCTCCCGCTGTTTTATACAAAGTTTCCTTAAGTTTACCCCATTTTCCACTTACTGTACAATTTTCGGATGTATCTTTGAACGCGTCTTCGAGATGCTGTTGAAACTCAAAGCACTTTTCAGGATCGCGAGTGTTAATAATATTAATCCTGGGGCTAGATTTATGTTTAACTGTGTAGATTCTCTTTGGTCTCAGTCTAACTCTTGCAGCAGCCAAAGAATGATCTGTATCACAGTTAGCACTGTGATAACTTCGAGTTAATGATGTATGGTTCAGATGTTGTCTCCGTGTGATAATGAAGTCCAGTTGATGTCAATGGCCAGATCTTGGATGTTTCCATGTGACCTTATGCAGGTCTTTTGTTTGTTTATTTTTTAAAATGAGTTTGTAATATATAGGTCATTTCTGGTGCAATGCTCCAGCAGCCATTGCCCATTTTCATTCATGCGACCGATGTTGTATTTTCCAAGGCACACAGGCCATGAACTCGAGTCCTTGCCCACACGAGCATTAAAATCACCGAGCATATAAATGTATTCAGATTTTGGAACTGCCTTGATCACGGAGTCTAACTCCTCGTAGAACGAATCCTTCACATCATCAGAGGAAGCGAGTGCCGGTGCATATGCAGTAATAATGGTGGCAAAACCACAAGAGGTTGCCAAGCGCAGGGATAATAGTCTTTCATTTCCTCCTGCTGGAATTTCAATCATTCCCAGTAGTGAATTCTTCACTGCAAAGCCCACACCATGTTGCCCTTCTTCTGCCTGCCCTCTACCCTTCCAAAAAAAGGGTTTAATTGTTTTCCCTGAGTGACCTTTCCCCAGCGAAGCGAGTCTCCTGCAGGCCAGCAATATCAATGTTAAGACGATTGAGTTCGGCATCAATCACAGCCGTTTTTCTCACATCGTCAATATTGGTCAAGTCAGTGGAAAATCCTGGACACATGGTTCTTACGTTCCAGGTTGCAAGCCGTAGCTTGAGGTTTCCGTTCCGTTCCGTCCCCAGTACGAATGGTCCCTTTCAAATGTTTTGAAAACTTGTTGTACTTGGGGCCTTTATTGCGTATCTTGTTTTGAAACTTTCGCAGATCTGGTTGCTTGTTGTCAGCTTCCTGGCTTCTGATTGGTTGATTTCGTTCATTCCTGTCTTGATAGGGCATTACATGTCTGGCCAGAGTCACGCACTTGTTGAGGTCTGGAGTTATTGTGTACCCACCCCGTCATATGGTGCTGAGGTCTGGAGTTATTGTGTACCCACCCCGTCATATGGTGTTGAGGTCTGGAGTTATTGTGTACCCACCCCGTCATATGGTGTTGAGGTCTGGAGTTATTGTGTACCCACCCCGTCATATGGTGCTGAGGTCTGGAGTTATTGTGTACCCACCCCGTCATATGGTGCTGAGGTCTGGAGTTATTGTGTACCCACCCCGTCATATGGTGCTGAGGTCTGGAGTTATTGTGTACCCACCCCGTCATATGGTGCTGAGGTCTGGAGTTATTGTGTACCCACCCCGTCATATGGTGCTGAGGCCTGGAGTTATTGTGTACCCACCCCGTCATATGGTGCTGAGGTCTGGAGTTATTGTGTACCCACCCCGTCATATGGTGCTGAGGCCTGGAGTTATTGTGTACCCACCCCGTCATATGGTGCTGAGGCCTGGAGTTATTGTGTACCCACCCCGTCATATGGTGCTGAGGCCTGGAGTTATTGTGTACCCACCCCGTCATATGGTGCTGAGGTCTGGAGTTATTGTGTACCCACCCCGTCATATGGTGCTGAGGCCTGGAGTTATTGTGTACCCACCCCGTCATATGGTGCTGAGGCCTGGAGTTATTGTGTACCCACCCCGTCATATGGTGCTGAGGTCTGGAGTTATTGTGTACCCACCCCGTCATATGGTGCTGAGGTCTGGAGTTATTGTGTACCCACCCCGTCATATGGTGCTGAGGTCTGGAGTTATTGTGTACCCACCCCGTCATATGGTGCTGAGGCCTGGAGTTATTGTGTACCCACCCCGTCATATGGTGCTGAGGCCTGGAGTTATTGTGTACCCACCCCGTCATATGGTGCTGAGGCCTGGAGTTATTGTGTACCCACCCCGTCATATGGTGCTGAGGCCTGGAGTTATTGTGTACCCACCCCGTCATATGGTGCTGAGGCCTGGAGTTATTGTGTACCCACCCCGTCATATGGTGCTGAGGCCTGGAGTTATTGTGTACCCACCCCGTCATATGGTGCTGAGGTCTGGAGTTATTGTGTACCCACCCCGTCATATGGTGCTGAGGCCTGGAGTTATTGTGTACCCACCCCGTCATATGGTGCTGAGGCCTGGAGTTATTGTGTACCCACCCCGTCATATGGTGCTGAGGTCTGGAGTTATTGTGTACCCACCCCGTCATATGGTGCTGAGGCCTGGAGTTATTGTGTACCCACCCCGTCATATGGTGCTGAGGCCTGGAGTTATTGTGTACCCACCCCGTCATATGGTGCTGAGGCCTGGAGTTATTGTGTACCCACCCCGTCATATGGTGCTGAGGTCTGGAGTTATTGTGTACCCACCCCGTCATATGGTGCTGAGGCCTGGAGTTATTGTGTACCCACCCCGTCATATGGTGCTGAGGCCTGGAGTTATTGTGTACCCACCCCGTCATATGGTGCTGAGGCCTGGAGTTATTGTGTACCCACCCCGTCATATGGTGCTGAGGCCTGGAGTTATTGTGTACCCACCCCGTCATATGGTGCTGAGGCCTGGAGTTATTGTGTACCCACCCCGTCATATGGTGCTGAGGCCTGGAGTTATTGTGTACCCACCCCGTCATATGGTGCTGAGGCCTGGAGTTATTGTGTACCCACCCCGTCATATGGTGCTGAGGCCTGGAGTTATTGTGTACCCACCCCGTCATATGGTGCTGAGGCCTGGAGTTATTGTGTACCCACCCCGTCATATGGTGCTGAGGCCTGGAGTTATTGTGTACCCACCCCGTCATATGGTGCTGAGGCCTGGAGTTATTGTGTACCCACCCCGTCATATGGTGCTGAGGTCTGGAGTTATTGTGTACCCACCCCGTCATATGGTGCTGAGGCCTGGAGTTATTGTGTACCCACCCCGTCATATGGTGCTGAGGCCTGGAGTTATTGTGTACCCACCCCGTCATATGGTGCTGAGGTCTGGAGTTATTGTGTACCCACCCCGTCATATGGTGCTGAGGCCTGGAGTTATTGTGTACCCACCCCGTCATATGGTGCTGAGGCCTGGAGTTATTGTGTACCCACCCCGTCATATGGTGCTGAGGCCTGGAGTTATTGTGTACCCACCCCGTCATATGGTGCTGAGGTCTGGAGTTATTGTGTACCCACCCCGTCATATGGTGCTGAGGCCTGGAGTTATTGTGTACCCACCCCGTCATATGGTGCTGAGGCCTGGAGTTATTGTGTACCCACCCCGTCATATGGTGCTGAGGCCTGGAGTTATTGTGTACCCACCCCGTCATATGGTGCTGAGGTCTGGAGTTATTGTGTACCCACCCCGTCATATGGTGCTGAGGCCTGGAGTTATTGTGTACCCACCCCGTCATATGGTGCTGAGGCCTGGAGTTATTGTGTACCCACCCCGTCATATGGTGCTGAGGTCTGGAGTTATTGTGTACCCACCCCGTCATATGGTGTTGAGGTCTGGAGTCATTGTGTACCCACCCCGTCATATGGTGTTGAGGTCTGGAGTCATTGTGTACCCACCCCGTCATATGGTGTTGAGGTCTGGAGTCATTGTGTACCCACCCCGTCATATGGTGTTGAGGTCTGGAGTCATTGTGTACCCACCCCGTCATATGGTGTTGAGGTCTGGAGTTATTGTGTACCCACCCCGTCATATGGTGTTGAGGTCTGGAGTCATTGTGTACCCACCCCGTCATATGGTGTTGAGGTCTGGAGTCATTGTGTACCCACCCCGTCATATGGTGTTGAGGTCTGGAGTCATTGTGTACCCACCCCGTCATATGGTGTTGAGGTCTGGAGTCATTGTGTACCCACCCCGTCATATGGTGTTGAGGTCTGGAGTTATTGTGTACCCACCCCGTCATATGGTGTTGAGGTCTGGAGTCATTGTGTACCCACCCCGTCATATGGTGTTGAGGTCTGGAGTCATTGTGTACCCACCCCGTCATATGGTGTTGAGGTCTGGAGTTATTGTGTACCCACCCCGTCATATGGTGTTGAGGTCTGGAGTCATTGTGTACCCACCCCGTCATATGGTGTTGAGGTCTGGAGTCATTGTGTACCCACCCCGTCATATGGTGTTGAGGTCTGGAGTCATTGTGTACCCACCCCGTCATATGGTGTTGAGGTCTGGAGTCATTGTGTACCCACCCCGTCATATGGTGTTGAGGTCTGGAGTTATTGTGTACCCACCCCGTCATATGGTGTTGAGGTCTGGAGTCATTGTGTACCCACCCCGTCATATGGTGTTGAGGTCTGGAGTCATTGTGTACCCACCCCGTCATATGGTGTTGAGGTCTGGAGTCATTGTGTACCCACCCCGTCATATGGTGTTGAGGTCTGGAGTCATTGTGTACCCACCCCGTCATATGGTGTTGAGGTCTGGAGTCATTGTGTACCCACCCCGTCATATGGTGTTGAGGTCTGGAGTCATTGTGTACCCACCCCGTCATATGGTGTTGAGGTCTGGAGTCATTGTGTACCCACCCCGTCGTATGGTGCTTTTGCCTACAGGGAGCTTTAACATTCGTCGTTCGGTCTGTTGTTTCTCTTCCCTACACGTCTTGGAACTTCGGCGACTCTTCTTGTTCGTCTTTGGTTTGGCGTGTCTTCTCGATAGCTCGGTCTTGGTGTGGGACGACTTGCCATCGCCGGCCTGATTTGTTCTTGATCTGAGTCGCCATCCTCATCCAGTTCACTCGCCTTTTCCTCTTCTGATGATTCCTCTTCTCTTTTCTGCAGCTCCATCTGTATTCTTTCTTCTTGAATTCGCTTTAGCATTATTTCTATCTTTATTCTTTCCGCTTGCATCTTCATCAGATTTTTGTCAGTGTAATCTTTTATGGCAGCCATTCGAGCGACATCCTGTTCAGTCCTCTGCTGAATTTGCTTCGTTTCGTCCAGGATGTGCTGAGCGGCTGCGATCTGAGTCTCTTGCTTCTTGTCTTTTTCTTCCTCCATGCTGTTGAACTTTGATCGCAGGTCCTTCAGTTGTCCTTCAAGTTGCGCTGTGTCGCTTTTTGTGAGTCGATTGGTGGCCTCGTACTGCCTCCTAGCTTCTTTATATGGCAGGTTAATCTTGATGGCGATCTTCATGGCTTCCTTGCTGTCTTGGTGGCAGGGGCAGCCGAGGTACTTGGCACCGTGGTTGCCGAGGCAGTTGGCGCACTTTCTATTAGTGTTAGGCCTCCTGAAGTCCTTGTCGATCTTTACGTGCTGGCACTGACTGTATGGATGAGGTCCAGAGCAATATCTGCATACTTCAACCTCACTCTTGCAGGTGGCACGGGTGTGCCAAAACTTCTGGCACTTGGAGCACTGCAGCACTCTCGGTATGTAGTGCTCTGGGGCTTGGTCTCTCTTGTCCCATCTGATGTATTGAGGGGTCAATCGGTCCTCTGATGTTACGACGACGACAGTAGAGGGGATGTTGTTCTTTCCTACGATCCTCTCGGTACTGGTGATCTTGAGTTTGTGGTTTTCCCTTGTCAGCAACTCCCTGATCTGGTCGTTGGTGAGATGGGTCTTGACTCGTTTGATGACCCATCGTTTCATCATGTTGTGTCGGCTGGCTTCTAATAAGATGCCGTGGTGGAGCTTAATGTCGGCTTTCTCATCTTGTGTTATCTTCTTCATAAGTGCTGTGGTCTTTGGGTTGTTGTTGAGGGAGACCACTACTCCCTCATGTGTCTTGCGCAGCTGGTTGATGCTGTGTCTTCCCAGCTCGTTTTCCAACAGACTAGTTAACTTGTCTGTTGGTAGCGCCGACAGTTTAGCTTCACCCACGCTTGTCTGTTTGAACAGTATTCTGCCGGTGAAGTCCTCTGATGTTGTTGTTGTTTCCTCCTGTGTGGAGGTCACTGGAAGATTGGGCTGCATCGTCTTGGAGCTGGTTGGAACTTCCCGGCTACTGCTGGCTTGAGATGTGGTTTCTTCATCAACTGGGACGGCTTCAGCTGGTGTAGGAGCCGGACTGCTGTTCGTAGATACAGCGTCAACAGTCGTAGCTGCCTTCCTCGCCTCTGTCGTCTTCTTCCCGGCTGTATATAGCGCGTGTCTCTGCGCGGCACGTTTAACGCGAGGCATCCTCTGCGTTATCTGATTAGGCGACTTGCTCACAATAGCGCGTCGAGTCGGAATATATGAGGTTTCTATTTTTTTTTCTTTTTATTAGTGCCTGGTGAATTGGTTTTACAGCTTGCCATTCAGATTTTGTCCTAGCTCCAAGTACCCATTGAAGCAGGCAGGCTGTGGCGGATCAGCACCCAGCTGGCCGGGGGCTGCCCAGCTTGAGGCGGGCGGTAGCTGATCAGTGACACCTGTAGATGTCTACCATCGTCAGAGGCAACCCGTGGTGGCCCGTGTCTACGCCAATTGACCAGGACTTATAACCCGTAAATTTTGCCTCTCGCCTTGATTCCGAGACCGGTTAAGACCAGGGATGGAGTTATTGCCTCTCCATAGCACAACGCCTGGGCTAAAATATAGAGATCATGTGTTGCCCATGCAGCATGATCGCTCTCTCGGCCTGCCTATTTCCCTCCAGAGGAAAGTTAACACCCCTACATCTGGAACAAGACAAGCTGCAGAAGCTGCCGGATCAGCAAAGTAATGCTCTAACTGTCCGCTTGTCGGAGCTTCGATCCTAGACAGGCCGCCAACCAAGGCTTAGGGCCTGGTCTGCCCTGCCATGACATTTTGTCTTTAGATTGCATTACCTCGCACCAGGATAAGGCTTGTACCCTTTCAATTGCGCTCTTCCGCCCGAAGCCGTTGCCACAATGTGGGGTGTCGGGTTTGGTAAGCGCCGCCCAACGTTCGGCGCTAATAGAAAGCAGGTAGTACCGTCTACTGTAATACGGTAGCTCAGTCGTGTCTGACTAAGACCTGACGCACAGCGATATATATATATTGCGCTTGCTCGCTTTGAGCTCCAGCGTAGTCCATACACACTATTTATAGTAGAGATGGACCGAATTGTGCGTGTGGATTAGCTTTCCCTAATAACAGTGTCCCTCGTCATCAGGCGAACCCACTCCGACTTCAGAGGTACTTGTAATTTACATCCCCAAGTCAAAGATGATAAGTCAACATTTTAATCCAGCTGTCCGGTGTAGGGGCTGAACCGCTTACCTCGGCATCAGCACAACTTATATTCAAGAACACGCGTTCTTACCCATTCGACCTTGTTGACCTGCTGGCGATATATTATCCTTCCTCACTAAACCAGTTAATATCTGAATTACAGAAGAACACTTTGACTCTAACAGTACACCCACAGTTAATTCCTTCACAGATATATATTCTTATTCGTAAACTAATTTCTATTATTTACGGAGAGTGTAGTTATGGGTTTCAGCTTCATAGAAACTAGCCTGTCCATAATTGCTCCTTTCCTGTGCCAGCGAAATCCATACGAAATGCCCATTATTGTCCCATGTGAACTCGTGAGGAAAACAGCAGTTTCGACAAGACAAGCCGCCAGAGCATCGACAACAGCCGTCATTGGCTTGAGTATGCTTTCATTGTCGAAGAAGACAGCAGTCAGGAAAAAAATAATAAAATAAGAAGACCGTGCACACATCATCACATATTAGAGGAGTGTCAGCAACTAGCTGTCCGACATTTACTGAATCTGCACTTCGCAACACAGGTAACATGGACACAAAAGACAAGCATTTCGGAAAAAAATCACAGCTCACGGTATTGCACCAAGAATATATTTCAGTAGCTGAGCAACATAAACGCATTTTAGAAGTCCGAAAATGGGGGATGGTGAGGGGGGGGGGGGGGTTGTACTAACAAACCGTGTCCGGAGGCAATGAACTTTCCAAGGTCTTACCGGCCCTTCTGCCTATCCGCCTTGTTGGCCAGGTGATCATGTGTCTGTTGTGACGGCTGCCATCTATCAAGAGTCACAGCTCTAGAAATTCACCACACTACACTATGATCAGCATCTTTAACATCACTATCACCACCACCACGACCATCATCACCATCATCATTGTCATATAAGATATCATGTTCTTCGTCACCGTGATCTCATCATCTGTCATAACGATAAGCGCATGTTATCATGGTACACCTTTTCGCTCGATCACCTGTCTATTATCAGGTGTATGTTCTTGGCCTACTTATTTATGACTTTTGGCCAAGCCATTGAGATATATATCTCTTTATTACGCCACGAGAATACACACTGCAACACCCCATGTGATAGTAGACACACTCTAAATCACATTATCGCCAAGTCAATATCTAACACATCCATTGGCACCTTGCCGTTTGTGCTTTAAAAAGGCATAATAACTTTTAACTATGGCGGTAGCGAGTGTGACTGATAAGGCCAATTTGCGCTGTAAATGTTGGTTCACAGTGGGTGCATCTGAACACGTGGTCATTTCCACCATCATGCACCATCTTACGTCTCAAACGCTTGGTGTGTGACTTTTCTGCAATAATTTTCTCCTTTGACTTTATTCCATTTCTGATATTTGCCCTCCATGCAACACGTTCAGCGGCGACTTGCTCCCAATGTGCATTATCAATGCCTGTATCAATCATGTCCCGCTTACACACATCTTTGTATCGTAGTAGAGGCCGACCCTGAGATCTCTTACCCATCTGTAATTCACCAAAAAAGATATCCTTTGGTATTCTACCATCATCCATCCTCCTAAGATGTCCTATCCATCTAAGTCTACGAAGACTGAGCATGGAATAAACTGTCACACAACCTGATCTTTCCAATACTTCAGTATTTGTGATTTTGTCTTGCCACTTAATACCAAGAATTCTTCGCAAACACCGCATATGAAAGCTGTTTAAATTGTTCTCTTGGTGTGAGTAAGTTGTCCAGGTTTCACTGCCATAGAGAAGAGTACTAAGGACACAGGCTTGATAGACAAGGACTTTTGTTTTGGCAGTAAGCTTCCTGTTCTCCCAGACTCTTTTTCTTAACCTGTTCATTGTTGTTGCTGCCTTACCAATCCGGATGTTGATTTCCTGATCTAGGGATAATTTGCTATTAACCACTGATCCTAGATATGTAAAATGGTCTACTATCTCTAGTTCAGCGTCGTCAATAAAGATTGATGGTACCCCATGTGCACCTTGTGACATAATCTGTGTCTTCTTTTTGCTAATTGTTAAACCAAATTCAGAACAAGCATTGGAGAATGCAGATAGTAGATGTTGTAATTGTAACAGTAATAGAGTACTGGGGTATTATTAGGATCTAGTGGGAAATAGATATAGCACGATTGAGCATCGAGAGTGAAAGGGTGAGAGATGCTCAATCGTGACGTATTGTGTTGGCAAGGGGAGTTAAGATCCGGCCTTTGATCTGAGTGCAAGCTAACATCAACCCTTGGTCATCAAGAATAAATAAACTTTATATTGTCAACTAAAACCTGACTTGCGTGTTCATATACACTGGTATAGGACACGAAATGGTGCCGTCTAACCACGATACTGGATTTGGCCGTCCCGGACACCACGCGAAGTACTAGGAAACCTTCAAAGGATCCAGACCAGACTGCCTAAACAGGGTATTTAGAACAGACGTTTGTTATTGTTCCATGCTCCGGTCAAATAACTCCTAGAAACAGCTTCGGCACGTGGTAGAACAACCAGTGAAGTGATGCCCAGTAAAACTCAGTAATCTGCAAATACAGAGGCCGAAAGCCCGCCCAGGGGTGGTCCTCTGTAAAGCTGTTACAGAGACTTGAGATAACAAATTTTCAACTCAAGAGGCTTGGTAGAGCCGTCGCTTTGCATAGCGTTATCAAGGGGCTTGCCATAGCCGTTGTCTGAACTATAGCGTTATCAAGGGGCTTGCCATAGCCGTTGTCTGAACTATAGCGTTATCAAGGGGCTTGCCATAGCCGTTGTCTGAACTTTAGCATTATCAAGGGGCTTGCCATAGCCGTTGTCTGAACTATAGCGTTATCAAGGGGCTTGCCATAGCCGTTGTCTGAACTTTAGCATTATCAAGGGGCTTGCCATAGCCGTTGTCTGACTTTAGCGTTTCCAAGGGGCTTACCATAGCCTGAGTTTTGCTAATTTCAAATCGCCGCTTACATTGTCGCTATCTCAAGACATCGATGATGTGCCCCACCCCGGGTGAAAACAAAGGCTAGATATCTCAGATGGGACCCGACCAGGGGTTGAAGATTATCCCGGCATCCCTAGAGAAGTGACGAAATTACTTGGGAGAAGAGACAGTCTACCTGAACTCCGCGACCGATTTTTCAACTGAAACAGGCTCCTGGTGATCGAACGAGTCGAGGAAAGTACGTGCTTGAGTCAGGAAACAAAAAGAAGGTGAAATTGTGTGGTTCTCAAACCCAGAAACTAACTATAGTTTTCCAAAACAAGTGAGTGTATTCCTTAAATTAAGAAATTGAAATTGTGTGCTTCTTTGCTTGCTTTGTTAAAGTATATTTCAGCGGAACAGGACACCTCGGACATATAAATGTTGTCTTATAATAATGAACTTGGAATAAGATTAATATTATACTAATATAGTGATATATATATATTGCAATTTTGTGTTGTACGGGGGTATTTCATATTTCAGATCTACAATATGGAGACCCTAGATATTTGTTAGGACAGGTACTTGGTAGTGTATAGTGGATTGGATTACATTGCCGAACATTGTCAACATACAACATACTGGATAAAAATGGATAAAGAATTAGGACGCGTGACTGCATGGTTGCAAGAATTGAAAGTAGCGGTCGATGAGGTAAATAATTTTGTAGAAAGGTTAAGAAGAAGAACAAATGGACTAGAGACCTATAGATTTAATGTACAAGGCAACAGAGTAGGAGGGAATAACAGGAGACAGCCAGTGCTTAATGAAGACAGAAGACGATATGATTCTATGTATGCGGCTGGTTATGACGAACCAAGTCCAAATGCTTATAGGGTAAGAGACGGCAAGAAGAACAGACGTAATAGTGAAAGGTCAGACTGGTATAGTATTGGGCGTGAGAGAAACCTTGCAAAGAAATCGTGGGACTGGCCCTCTCACAGTGCAACCGCCAGAAAAAGACGTAACGACTGGTTTGAAAAGAGACAAAGACAATATTTGAAGTCAGGATCGAAAGACAGAGTGGAACACAAAGATAAGAATTCAACGACACCTAAAGTACTTGCCAACATTAGTATGGAACAGGAAAAGAAGACGACGGTATTAGTAAAGAAAAGAAACCGAGAAACACAGACGCAGGCAAGTAATACGATAGAAAATAGTACACAGACTCAGGTAGATACAGTAGAGAAAAAGGTCCAGGTACAACCAGCCAGCAAGATAACAAAGGGAAGTCAAACTGACTTAATAGAAACTCAGTCAAAACCAACTCATTTGACTAAGGGAGACAAGGTTGAAGGTAAGAAAGACAGACATACGAGAACCAAGGACGAAAGAAAGCCAAGGAAGAAAAGTATTAAGGAAAGGAATAGTATGATTGTTAATAGAGGTAGTACTATGTCAAGTTCCTCAGCGATAGACAGGAAACTAATTCCCAAATGGTGTAGGAATATTAGCTCTCAAAGTTCAGGTTACGGAGCAGATATTCTTACAGCCGCGAATTATAGTGATGCTGAAACAGATATTAATACTGATGATTCAGAGAATGAGAGAATTGCACTACGAGCAGATCCTGAATTGAAGAGTGAGATTTCCTCATACGATGTAGTTCCTGGTAGACAAGGGAATGGAACTTTGGAATTAGATACCAGCTTATGTGACAAGAAAGTAGGAAAGGCTAAGGGACAAAGACCGAGAAAGAGAAAGAAAGTCAGATGTACTAAAGACGACTGTGAGAATAGTGTAGACGTGTTTGCATTGGGCTATGGGTCTGAGGAAGGAACTATTGTCAGTGTGTCATCTGAAGACGAGATGGGAAGATACAAGCGGTACGTAAGGTACACAGGGAACAGTGAGCAGACCGACGCAAATAAAGGAAATAAGAAGAAAACATTTAAGAAGAAGAATGGCGATAGACAGATAGCGCGAAATTACTCCGCGACAACAGAAGATAACATAAGAAAACTCAGAGAATTAAGACCTGAGTACTTTAACAGGTTGACAACAGATAGTGAAGAGGACATAATAAGAGAAAGACGGGTTAATATATTGAGAGACAACGAAATGTTTAACTTGGACACACTCTATAATGGTTAAAATTCCTTGGGTGAGGAAGGAAAATGGAATAGTTTATGAGAAGAATTGAGATTTAAGCATATAGATATGGGAGCTGTCTGGAATAGGCAGATGAATTTTGTTTGGTGTAGCATCGCATGGTATAGGGTAGGCGATGGAGTTGTTGATATTTTACGTGGATACGTAGTACAGGATATCTGGTTTTTGATTTCGGTGTAGGGAGAGTAAACTAGATAAAATAAGTTTGTCCGGAAGGGATAGGTACAGAGAGTTAATCACGTTGAGTGATGTATAAATGGTGTGCACAGAATTAGTAGAGGGTGAGAGATAAATAGTTTGACTCAGAGCTATGACGTGATGTCTGAGATAGTTTTGCTTGTTGGTTTGAGAAGAAAGAATAGTATTGTATGACAGCTGAACCGAGAATGTCTGGTGAGGAGAAATAGATTGAGGAGGAATTAAGTATCCTGTGAGTAAAATAGTCAGTTGAACGCGAAGACTATTAAGAGTAAAAGACTGTAGAAGTTGATACTTGAAGAATACGAGTTACGTCGTACTTGTGGAGAAGGAAGAGTTGATTAAGTCTGAGAAAGTTGTTGTGTGGAGAAATAGCGGAATGAAGTTTGTTTTGAAAAGATAGTAGATAGTGCTGTGAAAGCGATATAAGTTGCGAGAGGCAGCGTCTGACCTTCGTATGGGAGTGAATGATTGAGTAAAGTAGAAATAAGGAAGAAGTGAATTGTGAAAGTCCTGTGGAGAAATTCGTCTGGTTATGCGTTGTTCATACGTGAGTATAACTGTAGTCAAACAGGTGTTCGCCGTGATGAGTAAAGCAGGATAGAGCTGTGATAACGTCACTTAAGTGGAATACATAGATAAAATGTAATGGTTGCGCTGATATATCTTGTGTCAATGTGTGTGGAGGAGATCAATACGTTTAGATTGTGGTGAGTGATTGCTGGAATGTTGAATTGGCGTCTAAAGTAATTTTTTTTTGAAGTAATAGTATGGACACGTTAGGTTGTCGCGATGCGAGTGGTCGTGAGATGAGAGCGAGGTTGTGTGTCCGTGTGAATATGTGAAGAGTGGTTGATAAAACGTAGAACATAGAGTATGCGAAACATGGTTGGAGGATTGTGATGTCTTTTCGTTAGAATATCTGACGTTGGAAGGAAATTATGGAAGTTGAATGACGGAATGAGAGTTAACATTCTGAATGATGTTTCATAAAACATTGTTTAGTATTCTTGACAGGGACATGTAGAAGCAGGAATGCCTAATACTGAGAAACGAGGAAAGTGAGGTCCGTTGTCAGTTGTAAGTGGCGTGGCTTGCAGTTCTGAAAGAGTCCCGAGAAATAATAAGAAGAGTGAAAGATGCGGAGGTAAACATGGTTAGTAAAATGAATGTTGGAGAACGTGTTCCGAGGAGGGTGACCGGTTTGATTGTCGTCACGATGTAAGAGTGCTAGGAGAGACTTGAGGATAGCTATAGTAGTGCTGGTGAGACGTTGAAAGTATTGAAGCAGGAGGATGAAATATTAATTGCGTCGGGTAGACGAGAAAGTTGGAAGTGGAATTGGTGGCTTTGGTGAGAGGTCTATAGTAAATAGACAAGTTCTTTTGATGGGAGTAGCATGGTGGAGATACTGCAGTTAACAGTAATGATTAAGAAGTGGTAGTGATGTTTTGTATAAAGCCAAGGGAAACAATAGCTGTGCCGAGCCACAGGTTATTAATAAGTGGATGATGGCTGGTACATTGAGTTGACATTGGAATAGTCGCCACATTAGGAATGGATAAAAGGAGTCAACCTGTAGTTTACAGTTATTGAATTCCAAATAATGTGGTGTGTTAGGACTTAGTTTTGTAAAAGATAGAAAATTGTGAGGGGAGATAATCAAAGTTTGACTTCCAGAAAAAGGAACGGTCAGTTGTTGAGTAGTGATTTTGGTTGAGGAGAACAAGTATTGTTCCGCGTTATGATGGTCTGAATTGTTTTGTTTTATAACAAAATAGGTATGAATTGGAGGAATAAATATGTGTTACAGTGAAGATGGGCCACTGTACGTAGTTAATTGAAAAGCGAATTATTTTTTTTTCTCTTTAGCGAGAAGACAATTCTTTTGTGGAGTCTGAGTGTTGATGCCTCGTGTATAAAATGTTTTTTTTTGCTTGATTTGGTCCTGTAAAATGATTGTTATTATTTTAGAATAGGATTATTGTGTTTGTAGACTTTTGTGTGTAAACTACTGGTCCGTAAAAGAGACCAGTAGTAGTAGGTAAAAATAGAATAGGATGTATGTTGTATCATCATCACCATCATCATCACCATCATCATCATACCTTTAGTTGAGTTGCGGGGAAACATAAATGATTGTTACAAAGATTTGGGGGGGTTTGATGTCCTGTTGTGATTTTATTTCGCTGTTTTGTGTTAAATAGTAGTTAGTTAAGTTATGTTTAAATTACAGGGTTTTGTCTAGAATAAAGACAATATATGGGGTTTAATTAGGACCCTTCGTTCAGAAAAGAGTTAATAAAACTACTGAGAACTAATAGAGAGACACATTCTCTTTGTAAAGAGTAAGTTCATGGGTATTTTATTGCTGTGATAATCAGCGTAGAGAGGTTAATAGTTAATATGGTTATGAAGTAGTGGAAATATATGGATGGTTATGGGGAAGTTTAGAGTTACACTAAAGTCAGCATTGATTGGAAATATATGGATTAGAAGCCATATGGGGGAAGAAAAGATTAATATAGCAGTGGGGTAAATGAGGAGAAAGTTTTAAACATGGGTTACATGGGGTCAGAAGAACCATGATGTACACAGGATTGCGGGGTTATAGAAAAAGAAGAGGGTAACGGGTTACCCCAGACAAAAACATGAATTGAATCCATGTTTAAATCTGAAGAGTGATTAGACACTGTGGATAACAGTACAAGAATAAAGGGGTGTAAGTGTGTAGTCGAGACATAGTGACCTGGGGTGTTTGTAGGTCCGTAAGAAAGGGACTGAGATAAAGTTGATTGCAAGCAGTCACAGACATGAGTGGTTATTTTTGCTGCTGTGGGTTACGGCACGAATTATGAATTGAGAGGTGGAAGATGTTAGAGAGGCATTGGCTTACATGGCCTGGGCAGGATGTAAATGTTTATCCCTTTGGGTGTATTAAGCTTCAGAGATAGAATAATAAGTGGGTTGCTGGAGTAGGGTATATAATGGTCAGATTACGATGTTGTGTTAAATGGTTAACATTCAGAAGTTACTGGTGTCTATAATAAATAGACATTTAAGGGGAGATTTCGAAGTTACTAAGTTGCTGTAGATAACGGCATAAGTGGAGGTTTTAGTAGATATGCCCATAAGAAATGGACATTAAGAGATAATTTTTAACTGAGGTATAGAAGAAGATTAGTTATACGAGGTGATGTGGTTATGAGAGGTGATGTCTATAAGGTTGGAGGAGGTCTTAAGGGATAATAGACCTTTTTAATTGTGTCCGCGGGACGTGTTTTGTGGTTGACATTACAATGAGAGGTTGAAGTAAGGTTCAGAGACATAAAAGTAGTAGTGTCTGTAATATATATTGGATGTGAATAATGTTTTTGATGCTGTAGATAGCAGCGTAAACGTTTACCATAATGAGTGGTAAAGGTGTGTGTGGTTTTAGACTTTATTACATAAAGTCTCAAATGACATAGGAGGGTAAGGGAGTATGGTTTGGTAAAGGGGGTGTGTGATGTAGCTGAGTGTGCTCTTTGTGTGGAAGAGTTCTACTGCTTCTTTTAAATACCGGTGGCCACCGATTCTTTATCTTTCTATCGTGTGAAAGTGATTTCAAGTTAGTCGAAAGGGGAGAATGGTATCAGCGTTTGAAATAGTAAGCGGAATGCTTATGAAGTGGAAAAGTAATATTTAAGAAGATGTGTTATAATGTATTTTATAAAGTTGATATTGAATTGTTATTAAAGATATGTAAATATGTTATGGTTGTTTGAAGAGCCAGAAACGAAGAAGAAGTGGGTTGATATATATATATATAACAGGGGAAGACTTAAAGAAATAGAATATTCACTTTGGGGAAGATTAGGGGAACTGTGAGAGTTAAAGAAAAGGAGGGAATAGAGTAAGGGGATTAGGAGTAAAGATTTTTTCCTTTTATAGGAAAAATTCTTTAAGTAACATGGGGAGGTGTAACAGTAATAGAGTACTGGGGTATTATTAGGATCTAGTGGGAAATAGATATAGCACGATTGAGCATCGAGAGTGAAAGGGTGAGAGATGCTCAATCGTGACGTATTGTGTTGGCAAGGGGAGTTAAGATCCGGCCTTTGATCTGAGTGCAAGCTAACATCAACCCTTGGTCATCAAGAATAAATAAACTTTATATTGTCAACTAAAACCTGACTTGCGTGTTCATATACACTGGTATATAATTCTTCCTAAGAATGCATCGTAATTGCAGCATCATCTGCAAAAAGCAGCTCTCTGATCAATACCCTCCTAATTTTGGTCTTGGCTTTCAATCTCTGAGCATTGTAGAGGCCGCCATGTGAGCGTGAGTGGATGTATATACCACCATCCTGATCACGAAAGGCATATTTCTGTAGAAGTGAAAAGTATATTCCAAAGAGGGTGGGAGCTAGTACACAACCTTGCTTAACTCCACTCTTGATTTCAAATTCTTCGGAAGTTGCACCATCAAACTTGATTATACCCTTCATGCCTGTGTGGAACGATTCCACAATGGACAGAAGAGTTGGTGGGCAGCCAATCTTCTTTAGTGCCTTGAACAGACCCTCACGACTGACCAAATCAAATGCCTTTGTGAGGTCGATGAAGGCAATAAACAGTGGTTGATTCTGTTCACGGCATTTTTCTTGCATTTGTCGCAATGAGAATATCATATCAGTGGTACACCGGTTCTGTCGAAAGCCACACTGTGATTCGGGGTAGACTTGATCTCCTAGGACTTGAAGTCTGCGCAGAACAATTCTGGCAAATACTTTTCCAACAATACACAGAAGTGAGATACCCCTATAGTTGTTGCAGTCGCTCCGATCGCCCTTGTTCTTGTACAGTGTTATGATGCTTGAATCTTTGAAATCCTGTGGGACTTGTCCTTCACGCCAGCATAGCTCTATTAGCTGGTGGATCTGTATAGTGAGTGTGTCTTGCCCACTCCTGATAACCTCTATTGGAATCCCATCCTTACCTGGAGCCTTGCCAGATGCAAGTTCATTTATAGCACACTTAACTTCTGTTATGGTGGGAAGTGTGTCCAGGTGGTCAAGAGTTGGTAGAGCCTCTATGGCGTTGAGGGCATCATCCGCTAGTTTGGTCTCACTTGAGTAAAGCTCCAAATAGTGCTCTACCCATCTGTCCATCTGCCGTTTCTTGTCAGTGATGATTTCTCCAGTCAAGGTTTTCAATGGTGCACTTCTTTTGATCACTGGACCACAGGCTTTCTTTATTCCTTCATACATGTTTCTTATGTCTCCCTTATCACTTGCGATTTGAATGGACTCACATAACTTGATCCAATAATCATTTGCACACTGCCTGGCAGCCTTTTGCACATCCTTCCTAGCTTGCCTTAGCTCACTCAGAGTGTTACGCGTTGGTCTTTCCTTGTTTCTTAAGAGAGCTTTCTTCTTCTTATCAATCAAGGGCTGCAGAGTCCCTCTGTTGGCCGCAAACCAGTCCTGCCTCTTATGATCCACAGTGCCGTAAACCCCTACGGCAGTTGTATAAAGAGTTTCCTTAATTTGACCCCACTTTTCATTTACTGTACAATTTTCTGGTGTATCAGTGAAAGCGTCTTCAAGTTGCTGTTGAAACTGAAAGCACTTTTCAGGATCATGAGTGTTAATAATATTAATCCTGCGGCTAGATTTGTGTTTAGCTGTGTAGATTCTCTTTGGTCTCAGTCTAACCCTTGCAACAACCAAAGAATGATCCGTATCACAGTCAGCACTGTAGTAACTACGAGTCAATGATATATGGTTCTGATGTTGTCTCCGTGTGATGATGAAGTCCAGCTGGTGCCAATGGCCGGATCTTGGATGTTTCCATGTGACCTTATGCATCTCTTTTGTTTTAAAAAAAGAGTTTGTAATACATAGGTCATTACTGGTGCAATGCTCAAGCAGCCTTTGCCCATTTTCATTCATGCGACCGATGTTGTATTTTCCAAGGCACACTGGCCATGAACTCGAGTCCTTGCCCACACGAGTATTGAAATCACCGAGCATATAAATGTAGTCAGATTTTGGAACTGCCTTGATCACGGAGTCTAACTCCTCATAGAACAAATCCTTCACATCATCAGAGGAATCGAGTGTCGGTGCATATGCAGTAATAATGGTGGCAAACCCACAAGAGGTTGCCAAGCGCAGGGACAATAGTCTTTCATTTCCTCCTGCTGGAATTTCAATCATTCCCAGTAGCGAATTCTTCACTGCAAAGCCCACACCGTGTTGCCTTTTTTCTGCCTGCCCTCTACCCTTCCAGAAAAATGTGTAGATGTTTTCCCTGAGTGACCCTTCCTCAGCGAGGCGAGTCTCCTGCAGGCCAGCAATATCAATGTTAAGACGATTGAGTTCGGCATCAATCACAGCCGTTTTTCTCACATCGTCAATATTGGTCAAGTCAGTGGAAAATCCTGGACACGTGGTTCTCACGTTCCAGGTTGCAAGCCGTAGCTTGAGGTTTCTATTTTTATTTTTGTTTGTACCTGGTGCATTGGTTTTACAGCCTGCGATTCAGATTTTGTCCTAGCCCCAAGCACCCATTGAAGCAGGCAGGCTGTGGCGGATCAGCACCCAATTGGCTGGGGGATGCCCAGCTTGAGGCGGGCGGTAGCTGATCAGTGACACCTATAGGTGTCTCCCACCGTCAGAGGCAACGCGTGGCGCCCCATGTCTACGCCAACTGACAAGGACTTATAACCCGTAACAGTTGCCTCTCGCTTTGATTCCGAGACCAGTTAAGACCAGGGATGGAGTTATTGCCTCTCCATAGCACAAAGCCTGGGCTAAAATATAGAGATCATTTGTTGCCCATGCAACATGATCCCTCTCTCGGCCTGCCTAGTTCACTCCAGAGGAAAGGTAACACCCCTACATCTGGAACAAGACAAGCTGCAGAAGCTGCCGGATCAGCAAAGCAATGCTCTAACTGTCCGCCTGTCGGAGCTTCGATCCTAGACCAGTCGCCAACCAAGGCTTAGGGCCTGGTCTGCCATGCCATGACAATTTTGTCTTTAGCTTGCATTTCCTCGCACCAGGGTGTCGGGTTTGGTAAGCGCCGCCCAACGTTCGGCGCTAACAGCAACCAGGTAGTACCGTCTACTGTTATACGGTAGCTCAGTCATATCTGACTAAGACCTGACTTAAATATCTCCTCTAATACAGATATCTAACACAGTCAGATATGTAAAAGGCATAAGAAAATGTGTGTATGAGAAACAAGTGAAAGATCACTTTATATTTTAAGATAACCCGCTTATGCCATGTCGCCAAGCCATTCAGGTATTACAACTCTACAATGCACACTGCAAAACCACATTTGACAGTAGACACACTGTGAATCACATTATCACACTACAAATCACATTATCCCGAAGTCAATATCTAATACATTCAGATATGTAAAAGTCATGTAGCTAAAAAAAAAGTGTTTTTATGAGCAAAAAGTGGAGGATCTTTTTATATTTTGTGATGAAGATCATCGTATTAATACTGTGACCATACTATTTTTGTTATGTTCGCCTGCGTTTAACTCAAGCGTAGTCCATACCGTACTACTACCTCTAAGTGCACTATACTGATTTTTGCATGTTGATTAGATTTCCCTATTGCCAGTGTCTCTCGCCATCAGGAGGACCTACTCCGACTTCTGAGATACTTGTAATTTACGTCCCCAAGTCAGGACGAGAAGTCAACATTGTAGTCAAACTAACCAGTGTAGGGGATTGAACCCGCTACCGCATCATCAGCACACAGAGTGTTTAAGAATAAAAGCTCTTACCCATTCTTCGCTGCCGATCTCTTAACCATACTGTCAGGGTCTTGTATGTAAGCAATAGTGTAATTGCCTGTATGTAAGCAAGAGTCAGTGTAAGCAATACCTGAGGTCAAGGGCAGTAGGAGACACCACGGCTTGGCTAACGGACGGTCAGGCAAGAAGCCCGTGGACAGACCCACGTGATGTGGCAAGGTCAAGGAGGACGGAGGCAATGTGTGTGAGACAGCAAATAGAGACGGACGTGTGAAGAATAGCGAGAGATAGAACGATCGAACGATAGTGTTGTGACGGATAGATGAGATGAACGTTGTGTATTGATATTCGAGGAATGTACTAACTGTGATATGTGCGGGATGATGTGAGACTGTGATTGCGAATGGTCATACGGGCGACAGTGTAAATATCGCCCATGTGGACGTGAGCGAGCGTTTGGCTGCCTGTGTAGAATGATTGCTTGATCGTACGCGAGGTGACGGTGGAGTGAGCACATAATGTTATACTGTAATATACTGTAATAAAAAGGTTGTTCAGGAGACAGCTCCTGCGAGTTTCCGATTGCAGTCATTGTTATTAGTATATGTGTCGTGGACGTTGTAATTTGCCTGTCCAAGTCCAGTGAGCTAGAAGGAGAAGATAGTTAGGACTCTGACAGGTAAAATGGTGTCAGAAGTACACACGAACCACATACCCAAGTAAAATGCATAAAAGAACGCTACTTATTTAAAGAAGAAGATCTATTGCATAAGATCTACAAGAAAAGAATAAGAAATTGTAAATCAGATATTTGTTAATAAAATCAGAACGAAAATAACGTCATTTCTTTCCACAGCAGGTTTTAATTCTACAAGACGACCAACGTAACCAGAAGAGGTCAACTGTAACCAGCACGAGAATCACGTTCCTGTACATCAAGCGTTCGAGTAAACAGCAGATAAAGATAAGTTGATTAATTTTGATTGCTAATTACCCAAATCTGCATTCTTTGATTTTCTGGTGTAAATATCATCATTGGTAGAGGCAAATATTAATTAACAGAAAATTATGTCAGATGATGAACACAGCCCAGATCGATCACATTTCTGGGGCACAAAACATTACAGAAAGTTGCAAGACTTTTTCGAGGGTACACGGGCACAAGACAAAGCAAATTGTAATAGAAAACATGACCTAATACGTGATTGGACACAGGAATTTGAAAAGAAAATGCAAGACTACAAAATCCCAAAAGATTATTGGTTTTCATGGTATAGGGGATACGTCCCAATAAAAAGCAACAAACTAGGAGAGATCATACCAGATCAGACTATGAATATTACAAAACAAACATATTAAAACACTATGTAAACTACTTCGACACTCTAAATTTAGAGGTACAAAAGCTGAAACCGGCCCCAGACAAGTCATTCACCCAGTATATAAGGGAAATAGAGGACTTTTTCAGGAAGCTAACATTTGAAATTAAACATACAGACAACAATCAAGAAGCAATAAATTTCTTAGTAGTGGAAAAACTAAAAGCAACACTCCCATCCGAATGCGGAAAATATTTAGAAGAACACAACACAGAGCCTATCAAACATTTACTAGAAAAATGCCACGAATATTACAACCAAAGTATGAACCTTGTTAAGAACACTCAACAGAAGAGTACTGTAAGGGCAACGGCATCTTCAGCTACAGATTGCCAAAACAAACCACATAAAACAAAACCAGTACTGTGCAAACAATGTAGCACTCCGCATACAGAAAATGGAATATGCGATAAGAATCCCACTTATCAAGAATACCTGAATACTATTATAGCACAAAAACTGGGGAAGGTAAATCAAAGGAAATATAGAACCAAATGTCATTTTTGTTTAACGTATGGCCACAGACGTTTCGAATGTGAAGGAGTAAAAAGAATACAGAAAGCAAAAGCAAATGCAGCCACATACATTACACCAGACAGTTCAGCAAAGAACCTAGAAAAAGTAAACATCACAGATACGAAAACAAGTAAAACAAACACTGCAAATACAGAACAGACTGAGTTTTACCCAACAGACTTCGTACCATATTTCAATAATGTTGTCAACATCAGTCAGCCTCACTCCTTAGTAAAAGAGGATAATACTCCACAAGCAAGAAATGAAATGAACAAAACATCCAGACTGTCGTTAGGAAAACTAACATTCCATGAGGGATACATCAATGACACAGTATGCACATGTGTACGCGACACAGGGTCCTGTCTTATCGGTCTTCGTAAGACCCTAGCTGATCCTAAAGACTACCTAGATGAGTACATCTATTGCAGAACTGTTTCAGGGACAGTAGAGAAATATCCTATGGCATGGGCCAATATAAAATCACCTTTCCTATCAGGCAGAGTAACTTGCGCATTATTAGACAATCCATGCTGCGATTTATTAATTGGAAATGTATTAAATGTAATAGACCACACAGAGTCCAAAACCCAGACATGGCAGAAAGTTAACACCCCAACAAACACTGCCTCAACCACACCACTCATCATACAACAACATGATGAACAGACCAAAGTACCACACCAGACCAACTTAACTACCATCTCACAACAAGAAAAAACAGAAACTGGTGTTTATCCACAAAGAAAAGAAGGTACAGAAAACAAGCATTTCACAAGTGGGGGAAAAGATCACAGGTCATCATGGTACAAGCTATACCTCCTGTTAACTACACACATGCCCAAGTGCACACAATGGATAATTCTACTCGCACTACTCATAGTAACACAGATGACAGTATTCATGACAAACCATCTAACCTCAATACTTACATCATTACTGGTGAACCAAAGTTTGTTGTTACCATTGATAAGCACTATGTCAAATCAACTCATACACATACTTATGCTGAACAAAGGAAAACATCAGTCGGTGGAATTACTGACAAAAATCAGCAACAAAGTATCCTACACATTTTGGAATATATGCACAAATTGCAGAGCAGTGTACAAACATGTACGATTACATATCAAAACTATACATGGTGTATTATTATTATTATTATTATTATTTGAACTATTGGATGTATACACACATGTACGAGTGCAGGTTTGGAGATAGCACTCAAAATAATCTCAACATTAAATTTGTAAATCCCCACCCGTCGGAATATTAATTTCAACCTTAACCCACTTTATATCCTTAGATCGAGTAACTCTAGAATTGCCTTGTCTGCTGTACGACTCCAGCGCTATGATACTAGCACACTCCATTGTATAGACCAACATAAAAGTTCCTTCAACGTGAAAAGTGTCACCGGCAGAATATTAAGACTCAACATGTGATTTCAAGTATCTAACAGTAAGCTATACCCATATTGACTTTGTTTCAAACGAGTATCTACAGAGTCCACATTTAGAAATCGACCAACAACAACAAGAACTTCACAAGTACAGACATCCATTCTCAGGGACCGGTTTAATGAACCAGATGCCAACCTACTAACGATGGCAAAAACAATCACATACAGACGCACCATGGCCACACTCATAAGTAAGACCACCGAACTTAAAACATTAATACATATTTTACATGTGTGAACTCCAATGATTTTACAGAACGGACTTACAAATTGTCCAAACTTGGTGCAAAGTCTTAACACTATACAGAGTGAAGGACAATATCAGTATATACAGAATACGTCAAGAATCGGTTGAGAAAGAAGAAATGCCAAACATTCCAGCACCGCAATGAACATTGAACACCAGTATTTTAATTACGTGTGCATAATTTTCACAGGACAAGAACATTATCCTATAAGGGCATAAAGGCAGTGACGATGAACATTTTATTGTAAATTTATTAATCGTATGACATCCAATGTTTAATTTTATTATTATAGTAGTTTGTATTGTTAGAATGTGATAGTTACAGATAAGCGTAAGTACAGCTGTGAAAGGTATAAGTTGTAATGCTGAGAATCAACGCCTGGCAATCCCAGTACGCGAGTTTTACCAAACTTGCCTTCGCGTATGGTGGATGGCCCGACGAATGACGCTTAGCAATAGTGTTACAAAACTAAGACCACAATATTGTAACAAGAAGGAACATACCAACAGGGAGATACCAACAAAAGAGATTGATAATAACTCTCCAAAACAGTAAACGAGGTGTGCCCGAAAACGGAAACAACTCACGGTCTGACATAAGATGAGGTAAGGGGGACTATTACATCCATGAAGTATATTCGAACCTTGACCACAACAGTGACATAGCGTGCTCATAAAGAGAATCGATTAGAGTACACTAAGTAGAGACGAGGGGGACCACGTCTAAACAGAGTGAAAAACTAAGAATGCTATAAGAGGAAGTTGTAGCCTTATTCTAGGCGTGAATCAATGGAGAATCCTTAAACCAGCATAGCCACAATAACTATGAGATGATAGTACACAGCGAATCGATTGGGAAACATGAACAGAATGTAATGTCACGGAGTGAGGATTGAAGAATATAACGAGGTATGGCAAGTAGACCCAACTAGAACATTTGCCAGACCACGACAAAACGTTGAGAGAAACCTCGGTACTGAAAAAGAGAGAACAATATTTAAAGTTAATATCGGAAAAGACCAGAGTAAAAAGGTACGCACGCGTATACTGATGATCATACAATCCCCTGACAAGGTTAAAAAGATGTACCAAGAGTAACAATAACAGAATGTGTCACATTTCCAAGAGAAAGTGCCACATTGTTTGTGCGGGGGGGGGGGGGGAGTGTCAGGGTCTTGTATGTAAGCAATAGTGTAATTGCCTGTATGTAAGCAAGAGTCAGTGTAAGCAATACCTGAGGTCAAGGGCAGTAGGAGACACCACGGCTTGGCTAACGGACGGTCAGGCAAGAAGCCCGTGGACAGACCCACGTGTTGTGGCAAGGTCAAGTAGGACGGAGGCAGTATGTGTGAGACAGCGGATAGAGACGGACGTGTGGAGAATAGGGAGAGATAGAACGATCGAACGATAGTGTTGTGACGGATAGATGAGATGAACGTTGTGTATTGATATTCGAGGAATGTACTAACTGTGATATGTGCGGGATGATGTGAGACTGTGATTGCAAATGGTCATACGGGCGACAGTGTAAATATCGCCCATGTGGACGTGAGCGAGCGTTTGGCTGCCTGTGTAGAATGACTGCTTGATCGTACGCGAGGTGACGGTGGAGTGAGCACATAATGTTATACTGTAATATACTGTAATAAAAAGCTTGTTCAGGAGACAGCTCCTGCGAGTGTCCGATTGCAGTCATGTGTTATTAGTATATGTGTCGTGGACGTTGTAATTTGCCTGTCCAAGTCCAGTGAGCTAGAAGGAGAAGATAGTTAGGACTCTGACACATACTACGATGATAGATGAAAAGTTTGAAGGCAGACGTGCAAGAGGTTGACAACCATTTTCAAGAGAGGATAACATTAAAAGATGGATTATCAGGAAGGTTAACATCCAGAGATGGATGAAATGGGGAAGGGGGGTGGAATAACATCAAGAGATTGATAAGATAGGAGGATAATACCATGATATTAATTAACTGAAAAGGTAACACAATGGATGGGTTAAATGAGAGGATAACATCACAAAATGAATTAAATGATAGAATAACACTGAGAGATGAATTAAATAGAAAAATAACACTAACAGATGGGGTAGTTATTGCGGATAACACTAAGAGATGGATTAAATGGGAGGATAGTAATGAGATATTGAA
Organism: Cepaea hortensis; assembly: GCA_963921405.1. Lineage (NCBI taxonomy): Eukaryota > Metazoa > Mollusca > Gastropoda > Stylommatophora > Helicidae > Cepaea > Cepaea hortensis. The sequence goes on from OY992897.1 coordinate 20,000,887, forward strand.
TAAATGGAAAGATAACAATAAGAGATGTGTTAAATGAAAGAATACCTCTAAGAGATGGATTAAATGGAAGGATAACATCAACAGATGGGTTAAATAACAGGATATAAGATAACACTAAGAGATAGATTAACTGGAAGATAGTACTAAGAGATTGAATAAACGGTAGCATAACAATAAAAGATGGGTTAAATGGAAGGATAACAATAAGAGATTGATTAAATGGAAGGATAACATCCAGCAATGGGTTAAATAACCGGATAGAATTACATAAAATCTGAAACGGGGGATAACATCAAGTGATGAATTAATATTTTATGCTCAAATTAAGAATCAACATCACTGCACATGGCACATTTTTACATGTATTCTGTCGTCTCTTGATCAGAGACTGAAGAGTACTCATTTTGATTATTGCGGTAGAAATTTGATTATCTGATACAGTGCCATACAAAAAGTAGGCTTCGACCAGATATGGTCACATTCAAATGAACAAGTATTAAAATGCATTTAAATTGCAGGGAAATACCGCGAAACAAAACAAATAACACGACGATTCTTGTTAGGCGATATATATTGTCCTTGTTCCTAAATAGAACTTCTTATGTGGCGATATATTCTCCATCGGCAGTGAATCAGTTTAAAGTATGCTTAGCTGTTCCTCTGTGTTTTGAGCATCGTTCAGACTTTCAACTCACTCCCGTTGAGTCAATATTTCCAGAAATGAATACTCTGACTCAGTTGTTCTCTCCATCCGGTCACAGCGAGGCTTCATCACATCTTCTTTACCTTTAAGTAGGTATCGGCCCAGAGGGTAGGCAGCAGCTGATCTATCTGCTTGTTCATACCCTGGGCGAAACATCCATGACATGCCAGCAATCTCCGTCCTGTCAAGAGATGCTAGTCCCACCACCTGGATAAAAAAAAAACAAACAATGAAGACAGCGCACGCATCATCGCATAAGCGGTGGGTTCTGAGTGTCCTCCAGTTGCTCTCACTATGCATTCAATGTTGTTATATAAGCATCTAAATAGGTTTGTTAGATGTGTACCCACACCACATTGTTTAAGGATTTCCCACAGCTTGTTTCTATCTACTCTATAAAATGCCTTTTCTTGGTCGACAAAGGCTAAGTAGAGTGTTTCATTGAATTCGATTAATTTTTTTATAAGTTGTCTTAAGAGCAAAAATGGCATCTGTGCATGTCTTTATCGCGTGCCATCCAAAACCTGCCTCTTTTTAACATATATCCCTTTGTATCAACTACAGATTCGTAAAGGGGATGCTTCAAATCTGATGTGATCTCGAGGTACATCTTGGCCTGGAGCATCTTGTACCTGTATCATACGGATGACAGGACAAGTATATGCTGCATAAATTTAGTAGGTGCATCTCTTTTATGACACGTCATAATGACTCGCATGGTCTCAGTTTGTATGCGTTCAAGTATCACCAACTGGCAATGAGATATTGTGAGTAGTCGCATAAGACACCCAATCATGAAATGGTCACATGATGGCAAAGAGATTGATTAAAGGACGTGATAACATTACAAGGTGGATTAGATTCGAGGATAACACAAAACAATGGATTAAATGGTAACATAACATCAAGCAGTGGATTACATCAAAGGATAATATCAAAAATGGATGGAACGATGATGTTAAGTCTATGTCATCATGGATGCAGACACGGAGTCCTAAAGATCCATCTTCGTTATGAAGATTGCATTTGAGTTGTTGAGTTAAGAGCCGACATCACTGCACTTGGGGCAGTCCTATATGTGCTCCGTCCCCTCATTCAACAGCCAGCGAAGAGTCATACTACCAATCATTCCCACGGTCATCTGATGTAAAGCTCTCCCGGTCCTCCCTCGCAGAGAGACCTCTTTTGAGACCCCTCCAGAACCCCCACCGTTCCTCTGCAATCTCATTCTTTCCACACCCGGGCAATTTCCATTGTATCTGATTTGATTCGATCATATGTGAGATTCATACAATAAATTAAACTGTATCCACATTATCATCAATGAAAACCACCATTCAGTGCATACATGTGATTCATACAGTAAATTCAACTGTATCCATTTAGTCTTAGTCATCGATTGCTTTCACGAAGAAAACACTAATCATATTAAGTATATGATTTACACAATAAATTAACGAGCATTCACATTATTATCGACATATTTCAATAAAAACCACCATTCAGTGCATATATGTGATGCATGCAATAAATTCAATTTCATTCACATTAGCATCAACTTGGCTCAATGAAAAACACTATTCAGTTCACATATGTTAGTTAGTTAGTTAGTCGACAGATCATCCTCATTGCACATCGAACCATTCAGTCCATAAGTGCTCGGATCCCCTCCTCAGCAAATCCTGCAGCGTGTAGCGGCTAACGACGCCAGTTCTGTGTTGGTTTATCAGTCTTCTTTGGCTTCCTGCGTAGTGTTTTTGTTTGGCCATCCCTTTTTTAATTTGCTGTCCTCGCAGTCTGGCCATGGTTGTAGATTCACAGTCATCGCTTGGTTCACGCAACAGTCTTACTTCTCGTAGAGCATTCAGAATGTCAGCCTGGTCCAAGGCGCGTCCGCCCTCCACCGTAGCCTCACCTGCGAGCTTGTCAGCCCGCTCATTTCCTTGTACTCCCGCATGCCCTGGCACGAAGATGAAACTAATCTTTACCAGCCGAGACCGCTCCAGAGACAGCAACCACTCTCTTCGTATCCACCCCATCTCTATCCTCTTGAGCATACCCACTGAGGAAACATGCCCTAGTGAATGTCTGTGTCTCGAGCCATGTTATTGCTTTACTTACTGCCATGACTTCCATAGTCTGGCTACTTGTGGTCTCAGCAAAAGAGTCCTCCTTCACAATTCTTCTTCCGGCCTGCGCCGTAAAAACCCATGTGCAGTTCACATATGTGATTCAATCAAACAATTAAACTTTATCCATTGCTTTTAATATATAAAAAAAAAAACACCAATAAGTTCGTGAGTGTGATTCGTACAATAAATTAACACATAAACATTTTATCATTGATTGTTTTTAAGCACAAACAGTAAAAAGTATTTTTGTGTGAATAGCTGCATAGTTAAGAGCTCATAAACACTCAGCAGAGCTATTTTACATTTTTATTTTTATTTTGCGTTTGCTCATTTTGCTCAAGTTTAGCAAATATCATGATACTACTTCTAGTGCACTGGACTGATTTTTGCGTGTGGATTAGCTTTCTCTATTAACAGTGGCCTTCGCCATCAAGCCAATCCACTCCGACATCAGAGGAACTTGTAATTTACGCCCCAAGTCAAGGACTAGGAATCAACATCTTAGTCCAAATGACAGGTGTAGGGATTGAACCCGCTAGCTCACCATCAGCACATTGGATGTTTATGAACGAGCTCTATTATCCATTCGGCCGTGCAATCCTCACCTATATTTTATAAAAATTAGCAAGTTAATCGTTGAAAATGTCGAAGTTGACGTTGCTAGCAGATCCATTTGATGCTCCGCTGTCATGGTGAACTGTCTGACTTCCGCCAATGGAGACATTGATGATTGTTCTGTAATGAAAGACGAGACCGTTTAACACTGTTATTGTTACTATCGTCATTGTAACGCAAAACAACGTCCTACATTGTTGGCAGGACTGCAATAAACACGCACGCACACACACACACACACACACACACACACACACACACACACACACACACACACACACACACAAGCACACTCGCACGCATACATACACACATACATTTATTCTTTGCATTGTCACCGCCATCAGATTTTTCTTTTAGGTATGGAATAAAGACAAAGGAGAAATTGATTGCAGATAGACCAGACACTGAGCGCGTAAGCCGTCAGATGGTGCGTGATGGTAGAAATGACCGCGAATTCACATGCATCCATTGTAAACTAGACAGGAACACTGAGCTGATCCACGATACTGGTGATTGAGTGAAATGATTGATTGATTGTAAACGAATATTTACCTCGGGAATTGATCTCTGTTCAGTCACATTTGCTATCGCCATGGGTTGTAATTATTGTGCCTTTATTTCTTTTCTAAAGCACAATAGTTTAGTTTAGTTTAGGTTAGTTTAGTTTAGTTTAGTTTAGTCGACGGATCAACATCACGGCACACGGGTGTAACCCATAAGTGCTCCGGTCTACTCTTAACTCAAGCCTGAGTCCTGAGAATCTCAGCTCAGTGCACGAACTCCGTAGCACGAGCATCCTGAAATACTTCGGGTAGGTTTTTAACTAGAAATTTTGCCCCGGCAGCGCCGTTAAGCTACTCATTTTCGATTTCCAACTGCCAAGGGATTTTTAACGTGCGCAACAATACACACGGGCGTCCGATCTCACTACCCAGAAACAGGGGATATTTTATTACTAGAAGTTCACGTGAAAAAAATCACGGTCCTCACAGGGCTTGAACATGGGACCTCCAGCACTCGAGGCAGACACTATACCTCGAGATCACTCAGTCTCCCGACTTAAATAACTTACCAATAACCTACTAATTAACTAACTAACTAACTAACTAACTAACTAACTAACTAACTAACTAACTAACTAACTGGCTGACTAATTAAAAAACTGATTAACTAACTAATTAACTAACTCGATAGCTATCTAACTTATTTACTAACTAACTGACTGACTAAATAACTAAATAACCGACTAACTAACTAATTAACTAACTAGCTAGCTAACTAACATATTTACTAACTAACTACCTAACTAACTGGCTGACTAACTAAATAACTGATTAACTAACTAACTAACTAACTAACTAACAACGACAACAACAACAACAACAACACCACCAACAACAACAACAACAACAACACAACTTTATTTTCAAAAGGTTAAGAAATGGGCACGGAGGCCCGTCTTACATTCTGCCCTTCTATCACTCTCTTTCATACATTATATCATTCACACATCATTCAAGGCTAACTGAAAACGGCAACAATATAAACGATATGCATTATATAGACACGGGAAAAATGAAAAATCAATACTACACGACTCAGTAATAAGTGTGGCACTTGTTATTAGCTATGATGAATATACTGGCCTACCAAAAGAATTAACTAACTTGCTAACTAACTAACATATTTACAAAATAACTAACTACCTAACTGAGTAACTAAATAACTGATTAATTAACTAATTAACTAACTAGCTAGCTAACTATCTAACTTATTTACTAACTAACTGACTGACTAACTAACTGGCTGACTAAGTAACTAAATAGCTGATTCACTAACTAATTAATTATCTAACTAGATAACTAACATATTTACTAACTAACTTACTGACTAGCTAACTAACTAACTAACTAACCGGCTAACTAACTAACTAATTAACTGATTAACTAACTAGCTAGCTAACCAACATATTTACTAACTAACTGACTGACTAACTATCTAGCTATCTTCACGCGCTCTCTACTGTTTAAAGCACAAAGTTGCAAACAATTGTCTGTCAAGATAGCAAAGTGTCAGCAGATTTTTCACAGATTTTCTTCTTACTGTCCATGTTTGACATGCATATAAGAGTATAGGTTCTATATATCACTTAAACACTCTTTTTCTCAGAGCCAGTGACAGCGTTTTAATGGTCAGTATGTTTTCCACTATGCAAAAGGTTACCTTTGCCATAGCTATTCTTGTTTTAATCTCTACAAGGCATCTTCCATCAGATGTAACGACAGTTCCAAGATAACTGTACCGATTTGTCTATAAAACTATGGGATAGCACCTTAATGATTGGCAATAGTCATCTGGAGATCATTGCTTAAGCTCCACCTATAAATGAAACCGTCATCATATAATAACACTCAGATTACTAAAAGTATCTTGAGAAATAAAGTAAGCTTGTTTCATGTCCTTTCCAGGACGTGGCTGTTAACTCCAGCATTTATTCGCTGGATGCGATTTCTGGGCAAGTTTACAGGACATGGCTGTCAACTCCAGTATTCTTTGGTTGTATGTGATTCCTGGACAAGTTTACGTTCGTATACACCTTCTCGCGCATTAGGATTATTGGGTATATGGTCCTAGAACCATATTTGTAGATCAATCGGTACTCCGATTAGTTAATTAGTAGATGATAGTTATTGGTTAGATAGTTAGATAACAAGTTAGTTAGTTAGTTAGTTTGATTGTTAGTTAGTTAGTTAGTTAGTTAGTTAGTTAGTTAGTTAGTTGGTTGGTTGGTTGGTTGGTTGGTTGGTTGATTGGTTAGTTAGTTAGTTGGTTAATTAGATAGTTAGTTAGTTAGTCAGTCAGTCAGTCAGTCAGTCAGTCAGTCAGTTAGTTGGTTGGTTGGTTGGTTGGTTGGTTGGTTGTTTGGTTGGTTAGTTAGATAGATAGATAGATAGACAGATAGATAGATAGATAGATAGATAGATAGATAGATAGATAGATAGATAGATAGATAGATAGATAGATAGTTAGTTAGTTAGTTAGTTAGTTAGTTAGTTAGTTAGTTAGTTAGTTTCTTTGGTAGTTAGCTAGCTAGTTTGTTAGTAAGCTATTTATTTTGTTAGTAAACTAGTTACTTTGTTAGTTAGCTAGTGTGTTAGTTAGCTAGTGTGTTAGTTAGCTAGTTAGTTTGTTAGTTAGCGAATTAGTTTCTTAGTTAGCTATTTTGATAGTTAGCTAGTTAGTTTGTTAGTTAGTTTGTTTGTTAGTAAACTAATTATTTTTATTGGTAGTTAGTTTGTTAGATATCTAGTTAGTTTGTTAATTAGCTAGTTAGTTTGTTAGTTAGCTAGTTTGTTAGTTAGCTAGTTAGTTAGATTGGTAGTTAGCTAGCTAGTTTGTTAGTTAGCTAGTTAGTTTGTTAGTTAGCTAATTAGTTTGTTAGTTAGCTAGTTTGTTATTTAGCTAGTTTGTTAGATTGGTAGTTAGCTAGTTCGTTAGATATCTAGTTAGTTTGTTAGTTAGCTAGTTTGTTAGTTAGCTAGTTAGTTTGTTAGTCAGCTAGTTACTTTGTTAGTTAGCTAGTTTGTTAGTTAGCTAGTTGGTTTGTTAGTTAGCGAGTTAGTTTGTTAGTTAGCTAGTTTGTTAGTTAGCTAGATAGTTTGATAGTTAGCTAGTTAGTTAGATTGATAGTTAGTTAGTGTGTTCGATATCTAGTTAGTTGTTTAGTTAGCTAGATTGCTAGTTAGTTAGCTAGTTAGATAGTTAGCTAGCTTGTTAGATAGTTATTTAGCTAGTTAGATAGTTCGTTAGTTAGTTAATTAGCTAGTTATTTAGCTAATTAGTTAGCAAGCTATTTAGCTGGCTAATTAGCTAGTTAGGTAGTTAGTTAGCTAGTTATTTAGTTAGCTAGTTAATTAGTTAGTTAATAAGTTAGTTGGTTAGTTAGTTAGTTAGTTAGTTAGTTAGTTAGTTAGTTAGTTAGTTAGTTATTGGGGTATCACCCCCCCCCCCCTCCCCTCTCCCTCCAACCTGTACATTTGAGACCTTCGGCTAATAGTGCCAGTTCTTTTTTGGTTAATCCTACCCCTCGTTCTCCCGATGTACCCCCGTGTCTGGCCGTGCCAACTCTTACGCCCAAGTCTCTCACGCTGTACAACGATGTGTATTCACCGGCGTCAACGCCCTCCGCTCTCCACATCTCTCTAAGGGCATAAATAACATCGTCAGGGCCTATGACCCCAATGGGTCAAGGAAGAGAGAAGCACAAAGGAATAGTGGCCAGTCGTTTCCACCAGTAGCGAACAGCGAGTCAGACAAACACAGCGCTAAAGACATTGCTAACATAATCTCCTAACGATTACACCAACACGTTCGCGGCCGTCTGGTATACCACGACAAAACTACGACTTACTGTATGGTATAGCATGACAATACATCGACTTACTGTATAGCATACCATGTCAAAACTACGACTTACTGTCTGGTATAACATGACAAAACTACGACTTACTGTCTGGGATACCATGACAAAACTATGACTTACTGTGTGATATACCATGACAAAACTATGACTTACTGTCTGGTATAACATGACAAAACTAAGACTTACTGTCTGGTATAACATGACAAAACTACGACTTACTGTCTGGTATACCATGTCAAAACTACGACTTACTGTCTGGTATAACATGACAAAACTAAGACTTACTTTCTAGGTTCATCTTCAATGAGAGTACAGCTTTTGGATCTGTCCAGCAGCGGAGGATGTTGCTGTTTGTCATATGTCTGTGAAAGACTTATTGGCGTAACAGTCCGTTGGCCTTTTGACAATAAGGAAGGTGTGAAACTGCCGGAATAATCTATGGGAAAAAGAGTATCTGTTTACAGGAATCGGTTTTTGAAAGTTAATAACACAGAGCTAGATAATCATGTCGTTATTGTCATAGTCGCCACTGTCGTCGTCGTTATCGTTGTCATCACCATTATCATGATCTCCACCATAACTTCCATCACCAGCATCAGCATCATCATCATCACCATCATCATCTTCAACATAAATTACATCATAATCACCATCATCATCTTCAATATAACTTAAGTTATCATCATCATCACCATCATCATCATCAACATCATCACCATCATCATCACCATTCATAAACATCATCATCTTCAACATAAATTAAATTATCATCAGCATCATCATCAACATCATCATCATCATCATCACCATCATCAACATCATCATCATCATCATCATCATCATCATCATCATCATCATCATCATCATCATCATCATCATCATCTTCATCATCAACATCATCATCATCAACATCATCATCACCATCATCATCACCATTCATAAACATCATCATCTTCAACATAAATTAAATTATCATCATCATCATCATCATCATCATCATCATCATCATCATCATCATCATCATCACCATCATCATCTTCAACATAACTTACATCAACATCACCATCATCGTCAACATCATTACCATCATCATTTTCAACACAAATTACATCATCTTCACCATCATCATTAACATAATCACTATCATCATCTTCAACGTAACTTACATAATCATCATCAGCATCAACATCAACATCAACATCATCACCATTCAAATCTTCAACATAACTTGAATGTTCATCATCACCATCGTCAACTTTACCATAACTTCAATAATCCTAATCATCACCACCATCATCGTCATCATTATCACGATTATCATCATCATCTTTATCATCACCATCATTACAATAATCATCATCACCACCATAATCACCATCATAATCATTATAATCGTCACCATCATCATCTCCATCATCTACACCATCATTAGTTAGTTAGTTAGTTAGTCGCAGTTCCAACTTCACAGCAACGGGTCGTCCCCATTATGCTCCATTCCTGTGCCAGTGAATATCACACAAAACGCTCCCCACTGCCCAATGTGAAAAGTGGAAAAGACAGGAGTCTCGACAAATAACAGCCCGCACAGATACACTGTGCATAATGCCGCCACCAGAATGTCAACACAATAGTCCCCCACAAAGCACCCAAAAACTGGGCTTTTCATAGGTTGTCTTAGGAAACCTTTTCCCATAATCATGATTGGTAATTGTAGTGTAGAACTCATGCTTCAGATCCCCATATAACTTCCGCCACAGATCACCACACAGATTACCAGATGTGATTTGTATAAATCATCATCATCATGCGCTTGGTCGGTAAGCGTGGGTGATTATGTTTCTCCTTTTTAAACGATAACCAGAGTGTGGATCAGCTCTGTGTTCTTATCTTGACCATGTCATGTGGTCAAAACACCCTGATGTTTACTTGTCTACTTTCTCCTTGTTCTTTTACCTTCAATCTTGCCAGTTGTCACTAAGTTCTCTAGTTAATTTTTCCTCATAACGTGGTTGCTTGCCTACGTCTAATTTCTCAAATCAGTTTACAGTTTTAATTTACTTCTTGTAGACTTGCTCATTGGTTTTTCTGTCTCCCTCCAGGGTATTCTTTGCATTTTCCTCAGAAACCACATTTCCACGGCCATTGGATGTGTTCCGGCTTGTCTGCTCATCGTGCACGTTTCACATCCATACAAAAGAACAGGTTCTATGTAGCACTTGTAGAAGAAACACAAGAAAGGACTACGGGCCATCTATTTTACTTAATCTGCACTCGTGGAGCCTCAGTAACTAGAGCCACTCTTGGAATAAGGAAAGGATTTGAGTGATTGTGAAGCCCCTGCAAGTGGTACGTGGTGTTCCATGAGTTAAATGGTTGCCATGACAACTAGAAGCCGCAAAGGCATATTAGTTAGTGCATTTGTTTAAATAGACAGCGAACGTTTTTTTTTTAAATTGTTTGCCTTCGATGCTTTGAACTCAAACTTAGTCCATACAAGTGCTAATACTTCCAGTGCACTGGACGGATATTAGTGTGTGGATTAATTTTCCATATTAACAATGTCTCTCTCCGCCAGGCGAACCCACTCTGACTTCAGAGGTATTTGTAATTAACCTCCCCAAGTCAAGGATGAGAATTCAACATTTTAGTTTAACTGACCGGTGTAGAGGCTTAACCCGCTACCTCGGCATAAGCACACCGAAAGTTTAAGAACGAGTGCTCTTATCAATTCTACCATGCTAACCTCCACAGAGAAAGTAAAGTAATGGATCTCTTTACACGACATGACGAGTATTGGGTATGAAGTAAAGGATCTCTTTACACCACCTGACGAGTATTGGGTATGAAGTAAAGGATCTCTTTACACCACCTGACGAGTATTGGGTATGAAGTAAAGGATCTCTTTACACCACCTGACGAGTATTGGGTATGAAGTAAAGGATCTCTTTACACGACCTGACGAATATTGGGTATGAAGTGAGGGATCTCTTTACACCACCTGACGAGTATTGGGTATGAAGTAAAGGATCTCTTTACACCACCTGACGAGTATTGGGTATGAAGTAAAGGATCTCTTTACACCACCTGACGAATATTGGGTATGAAGTGAGGGATCTCTTTACACGACATGAGGGATATTGGGTATGAAGTGAAGGATCTCTTTACACGATCTGACGAGTATTGGGTATGAAGTAAAGGATCTGTTTACACCACCTGACGAGTATTGGGTATGAAGTGAAGGATCTCTTTATACCACCTGACGAGAATTGGGTATGAAATGAAGGATCTCTTTACACCACCTGACGAGTATTGGGTATTAAGTAAAGGATCTCTTTACACCAACTGACGAGTATTGGGTATGAAGTAAAGGATATCTTTACGCCACCTGACGAGTATTGGGTATGAAGTGAAGGATCTCTTTACACCACCTGACGAGTAATGGGTATTGTCGTGTCTTCCTTTAAAGTGTCGTCCCTGGAGTGAGGGGAGTCAACACCCACATTATAATTATTTTTTTTCTATCAATATCCTGGAGAATCCACCAGCTTCCGTCCAACACACTCCTTCAGTTCATGGACACCTTTTCCTCTCTCTATCACTGTCGTACTATGCTCCCTCTCATTCTTCCCCACGCAACATATTCAACAACTCTTGCTTCTAAAAATTAATAAAGATTAATTTATTAAAAGAAAAGTGTAATGTACGTGAGACGTGTATGCGAAGAAAATGTGTGATGTGTTCTATAATGTGTGTAGGATCGGACCCTCAGATAATAGCATAGTCAGTTCATCCTTGCAAGGACACACCACAGCACGTTAAGTCAGAACAAGTCCATCTCACCCAGTACTGTATCTCTCCTGCCGGACACCGACTGTCATCTGTAGCTACCTGGTAATCCATCTTCCTGATCATCCGAAATAGATACTGTTTGTACTTACAGCTGATCATGGACCGGTTGCACACTACACATTACAAGTTCCTATCGTTCCTAAAAATTGTTCGAATCCTTTGTTGTGTGTACTTAGGTATCACTGTTATTGTTAATATACTTGATCCTAACTAGTGTCTATAAAGTCTCAAGTATGATGTCTTTTGTAATATTTCACTGGAATCTATCACACGATGTGACTTACATTTTAATGTTCTCGTTCCTTTAACAATGTTTGTATGATGTGTGACATATCAACAATCATCACCCATCCTAGGTGAACCTTAACACGCAGGAATCGTTATATTGGCTGGCTCTTCTGAGCCATGCTATGGTGAACCCTCCTGAGTATGAGTCCAGCGTAAACATAATACCATCTTTCTTCTCGGGTGTTATTCGTTTTCCGTAAGAAAGCATTTGAGTGTCCCACTGGTGTTCTTTCGAATTGGAGTTGCACTTCTTCAAAACCAGTTTGAACTTCCTCGTAACTGGCAGAGAACCTGTTAGAGAAACAACACATCTGGTGATAGCACTAGTCACTGATCCTACCGGCTGAGTGTAAGCCTATTGCCTTGCTCTGTTATTTCTCAGCTAACTAAACTCTGTCATAGAGCCTATTAGCTCGTCACCTACGTCCGAATCAGGCTATGACAAGGAAAGACCCATAAACAGAGTGCAAAACTTCAGTGAGCAAACCACCGAAAGATCCCCCCCCCCCCATTGGACACTTTCCCCATCTCCCAACCCATCTTAAATCTCTCCAAATATCACCCCGCTATCCTATTCATGCTAGCAGAGCCAATAATCACTTCACTACTCTAACTAGTTTTCAACTAACAGTGCTAATCATCACACTCTAGTTTTAACAAGACTACTGCCTATATTAATCAGGACTAATTGTACTATATAAACTACCTTAGGCAACACCGCAGTTCGATCAAATCACATCTACATTTGCCATGACAGGCACGTGTAAAATTAAATTAACTTAATTCGCACACGGTAGACATATTTCCACTCCGAACTGCAGTGCCAAAGCACGTCCGCCTAAATCAACTGTTTGAGTTACACTGTCTAACCTAATCATGGTTTTTCAAACAGCCTTGAATTGTTCACGTGACGTTGTTGATGTCCTGCAGGTGTCCCAATGTTTCCAATAACAAACCCACAACTTTCTGTCATGTGGTGACAAGCAAAACCGCCATTCCGTTTGATGTCGGGAAATTCTAAATGACAGACGGACTGTTTTCTCCCGAGCCGGGCACTTCCGCTTGAATCCGACCTGTTTTTGAACTGTCAAGGGCAGCGTATTGATTCATCTCACTCACTCCCTTCCCAGTAAACATCTGCAGCTGTTACTTTTGACCGTCCTGGGATTTTAGACATCCGATTTGTTTTTTTCTGTTAGTTAAAATAGTTGTGCCTGTGAAGACATCCCGTTAATCAGAATGCCTTTATTATCATCAACAGGTTAATCAAGGTGTTTTTTCGTGACAGGTATGAAGTAAAGGATCTCTTTACACCACCTGACGAGTATTGAGTATGAAATGAATGATCTCTTTACACCACCTGACGAGTATTGGGTATGAAGTGAAGGATCTCTTTACACGACCTGACGAGTATTGGGTATGAAGTGAAGGATCTCTTTACACGACCTGACGAGTATTGGGTATGAAGTGAAGGATCTCTTTACACCACCTGACAAGTATTGGGTATGAAGTGAAGGATCTCTTTACACGCCATGAGGGATATTGGGTATGAAGTAAAGGATCTCTTTACACGACCTGGTGAGTATTGGGTATGAAGTGCAAGTCCCGTATTTTATTACCATTGAAGGGATCTTTTTACACGACATGAGTAGTATTGGGTATGAATTGAAGGATTTCTTTATACTCCATGAGGGGTATTGGGTATGAAGTGCATTGTATGACTATTCAAAGGATCTCTTTACACGCGTGAGCAGCATTGGGTATGAAGTGCAAGCCCATATTTTATGACTAGTCAAAGGATCTCATTACACGCGTGAGCAGCATTGGGTATGAAGTGCAAGCCCCGTATTTTATGACCAGTCACAGGATCTCTTTACTCACCAAGAGCAGTATTGGGTATGAAGTGCAAGCCCCATATTTTATGACCAGTCAAATGATCTCTTTACACGCGTGAGCAGTATTGGGTATGAAGTGCAAGCCCCGTATTTTATGACCAGTCAACACTCGACAGGATGAATTGGTAAATATCACGCGCCCCCCCCCCCCCCGCTCTTGCTTCCCACGTGACTTGCTGGCTTCCTTTTAGGGCCGTGTCAGCTTGGGAGACGTGGTGGCTAGACGCTCCGTTGCCAGCCTTGTCTTGGTCTCCCAGGTCGACCCAAGTTTAAAACTGGTACCAAAAAAGTATAGAGAGGTAAAAGCAGACGACGTGATACTGACCATACCACCCATACCATGTCGTTAGATCTATGCAGATATTTTTTTTTTCCCGCGTTTCCATCCTGTTTCAGGATATTGCGGTCAACACCAGCATCTTTCAGCTGTGTGTTGATTCCTAGGCTAGATTACGCTCATCAGCACGCCACGACTTTCTGAGCGACCGGCTCCATACTCTCATATTGTATGTGCCATGGGATGATCGATCGTCTTAAGAGATTTCTCGTGTCTGACATGATTTATTTATCGCCACAGTGTTTTTGTGTTATAATAGCACCCAAGAATCGTTAGATCTATAAAGATATGGTTGTAGCAATATATGCTGGTTACGTGCCACGGATGATCAATCACCTTAAGTGACTTGTCAATCTGCCTTGCGCTTACATATCGTATTATATCAAATGCTCTTGTACAACAAACATGTCTGCTACCATATTAACAACTTTTTAGTCATAACTGTGGCACACCTCTACTTCCCATTTTCCCCCATCCATTTGTGTTTGGCTTAAACACACTTTTTGTTTGGCACTGAATCTGTCAGAAAATAAAGAGTATCTTATGCAATAAGTCACTATCATTGAATGTAAGAAAGAGAGTGCTGAAATGCTGTACAGAACCTGTTTTGTTGTATGGCAGTGAATCTTGGAATGTACATTAACAAATTAGGAAGAACTTGGAAGCAACAGAGATGTGGTTCCTAAGACGAATGTTGTGAATTCCTTGGACTGCCAAAGTAACTAACAATGACTGCCTGAAATAGGCTAATGAAACTAGAACATTATATACAACAATAAGAAAGAGACAAACAGCTTTCTTTGGTCATGTGATGAGAAGAGAGGCGTTGGATAACATCGTGACAACTGGAAAGATTAAAGGGAAGACGGACAGAAGCAGACCAAGAGAACTGATGCTGGACGAATTGAGGCGGTGGCATGGAGGAATATCAGCAGCGGAGATGTTCCAGAAAATCAATTACCGATATATGTGGAGAGTCATGAACGCCTACGCAAGCCGGCATGGCACTTGGTGATAATGACAGATCTGTTAGAGGCTTGTAAAAGGGACTTTTATTTTATAAACAAAAGTATACCCACCTACATGAGACGGCTCGTCGTGGTAATTATCGATGGCCATTTTTAGCGACATCAGACAGCCTCTGTGACTGCGCTGTGTGGCACGCATAAAAGCTGTCCTACCATCGTCGTCCGTCACATCCAGAGATGCGCCGTGAAGTGCCAAGAGTGAACAGCAAATGTGGTGCCCTTGCTGCGCGCTTTCATGAAGAGCTGTACACCCATACGAAGTCCTTGTATTGACAGATATTTCTTTCTCTAAAAAAAGTCTCTCGATAATTTTGTCATGGCCATTGATGGAACTCAGATGGAGTGGTGTTCTGCCTAGACTATCTCTCGCATTGACACGAGCTCCATTGTCCAGAAGAATATCTACAATCTGCAAATGGCCAAGTTCCGAACTCAAATGAAGTGGAGTACGATCTTCATTATCGGTGGCATCTTTAAAAGCCTTCTTCTCCAGAAGTTTCTTAACAACATTAAAGTGACCATTTTCTGCAGCTTTATGTAATGGAACTTGTCCATTTTTGTTTCTACTTTCAACATAAGCACCTCTATCTAAAAGAATTTCAACGATTGTGATGTAACCTTTGCTAGCGGCTACGTGTAATGGTGTCATTCCTGTGTTGTCGGCAGCATTCACACAAGCATTATTGTCAAGCAGGATCTCCACCAGTTTTGTATGGCCTCTAACAGCGCCTAGAATTAACGGTGTTCTGCCGTGTTTATCAGAAATGTTGATTTCAACGCCCTTGGAGATTAACTGCAGTACTTTATTTTCATTTCCGGTGCTAACATTCATGTGAAGTAGCGTTTGCCCAGTCAAGTCGCTAACTTTCACAGACGCTCCATTCAGCAGTAAGAAATCTGCAACTTCATCATGGCCGTTGCTGGTTGCTATGAGAATTGGTGTCGTTTGACAATTGTCTTTCAGCTCCAGCAAGGCACCGGCCTTCACCAACAATGCAACCATTTCTGTATGGCCATTTCTGGCACATACGTGTAGAGGGGCGCGTTCACAATCATCCAAGGCATTGACATTACACCCATGTGCTATCAATTTCTTAGCTTTATCTGTGTCTCTTTTGTGCACGCAGGTATGTAGAGGAGTCCATCCACTTGAGTCTGTCTCATGAACATTGACGTTTAAATTTAAAAGATATGTGAAAATACTACCGCAGCCTGCAAGAATGCTAGCGTTTAGCGGCGTTAGGCCCTGTTTGTTGTGACAGTTAATATCAACGTTTTTGTTCATCAGTTTGCGAAATTTCTTTTTGTCTCCTTTCAGAATGCAGGTAATCAGCTCTCCACTCTGCTTTGCTCTGGTAACTTTCCGTAGCATTCCAGTATAGGAAATCATGACTGGATTTTATGTGAGAATTCTGTGGACATGTAAGGATTTCAGAATGATTGCATCAGTGGAGAAAGAAACGCAAACACCTAAACTAAAAGGTTAGTTAAGTTTCCACGAAATGCCCACCCATATCAGACACGCCTCCAGTGAGTGGCACTTTGCCGTCTTGACAGACGAAAGTATGTGGATTGAAATTTGGCCAAAATTCCATCGCACAATGCCTGGGCATAGCTTCAGAGAACATGTGTTGCCCATTTAGCATGTTCCCTCTCTCGGCCTTGCCTTGTTTACTCCAGAGGGAAGGATAACCAGTACATCTGGAACAAGGTAGGCTGCAGACGCTGGCGGCTCAGCATCAAACCTCCAAGAGTAGGCGGTGAATCTCTCCTCCAAGAGCAGGAAGAGAGTGGTGGCCAGACCCTCACATCCGCGGCATTTGACTTAGAGGCGTTCAGCCATATCCTGCAGCTGTGGGCCACAAATTGAGTGTCTGGACCTGTATGTGCGTATACACCTCTCAGTCGTGAGTGTCCGGACCAATGTAAGCGTGAACTACCGTCAGACTCCCTGTCTGACACTGTGCGGATCACGCGACCAGCGGGAATAGGCCCGCAGGAGATATTGTTCGTCTCTTGCGAACAAATCTCGACTCAATAAGTAAAGTGCCACACACGCCTCCAGTAACAATTGATACTTTCATCATGGCCACATTCAACTTATCTGGATAAAGCATTATTGCTAGCTACATATGTTCATGTTCATCTTTTATCTACTATAACCTCCAGCATGAGAATGGAGTTGGGAGCAGTCACAGCGGCATTCCGTTGGTTAGAGGAGACCACTGCAACACACATTGCATTCATCATGGACTCAATGAGTATGCTTGGTAAAGTGGAGAAAGGAATGTTTCGTGTGGAATTGCACATCTCACTTCACAGGTCACAGATTGTGAGAATAGTCTGGATTCTTTGCCCTGGTCATACGGGAGTGCGGGGGGAATGAACAGACTGATAGGCTGGCAGGGAATTACCTCTTTGTGGTAGTTTACCCATGGACAAGAGAGAGGTGGTCGTGCGCCTGTGGGACCAGGTGGAGAAGGTGAGGGGAACAGATTGAGAAGCCGTATGTGGAAAGAATGAGATTGCGGGGGATCGGCAGGGGTTCTGGAAGAATCTCAAAACTGAGAGGGAAGACCAGGAGAACTGTCAATCAGCTGTGTCTCGAACGCAGGTATGTGGGATTACGAACTGTGTCCGTTAAATCTAACACTAGCTCTGCCTAATCTGTTCAGTAGACCTATGAATCTATCATTTGCTCTCCCAAATCTCTTTATTAGGTCTATGAATCTATCATTAGCTCTACCAGTCTCTTATTAGGTCTATGAATCTATAATTAGCTCAACCAAATATCGGTTCATTGGGTCTATGAATCTATCATTAGCTCTACCAAGTCTCTTCTTTAGTTCTGTGAATCTATCATTAGCTCTCCCAAGTCTCTTCATTAGGCCTAAAAATATATCATTAGCTCAACCAAGCCTCTTCATTAGGTCTATGAATCTATCATTAGCTCTACCGAGTCTCTTCAATAGGTCTATGAATCTATCATTAGTTCTACCAAGTCTCTTCATTAAGTCTATGAAGCTATCATTAGTTCTACCAAATCTGTTTATTGGGTCTATGAATCTATCATTATTACTACCAAATCTCTTCGTAAGACCTAAGAATCTTATTAGCTCTACCAGTCTCTTCATTAGGAATTGGAATGTATCATTAGCTCTAACAATTTTCTTCTTTGGGTGTATGAATCTATCATTAGCTCTACCAAATCTGCTCAGTAGGTCTATGAGGAGGGTATCATACGAGACGAAGTGCGTAAGCTACCTACCTCCCATTCTGAAGGACGTGGGTTTGTTTTCGGACAGTCATTCGTTTCTCGAGTACAATGTTTCCCAGACACCCATTGGATGTCGCTGGATCAACAGAGTCCGTGCTCCATTCAACGCGCCCGGCAAGCCGCTCTACGGGGAGAGACCATACTCCACTCAATGCTCCCGACAGGCCGCTGCTCTACAGAGAGAGACCGTGCTTCGTTCGACACTTCCGACAGGCCGATCAACGGGGATAGACCGTGCTAAATTCAAGGCGACAGGCAGGCCGCTCAACGGGAAGATGCCGTGCCGGATAAAACCTGGTGGAATCTTATCGACCCTCTTAAATAATTAGTTGTCGAAGGATAATATATCACCATGTGTGACCTCCCATTGGACTGAAGGACAATAAATCGCCAAACTAGGGTTATCGTGTTATGTATTTTGTTTCGTGGTATTTTCCGCTGTTTCAATTCTCAGTAAAAGGAAAGTTACATTATATATACTTGTTCATTTAATTGGGCACCGTGTCTGGTTCAAAATTACTTTTTGTTTGCCACAAAATCAGTTAACTTTAAAGCCCTTATTGACAGTAATACATTGTCGAAGGTGGTAGTTCTCCCAAAATCTACACATTCATGTTATGAATGTACCTCGATATTATACAAGTGGGCTTCAATTGAAAAGCAAAGTTTTATTTTTATTTTTTATTTTTTAAAGTATATTCTGGAAAAGTATAGAACAAATGTACCATTTTTCGATGTAGTCACCACCGCGTTCAATGCAAGTCCCTCAGAGCCGATAATGTGCTTGGATTCATGTTGAAAATCGTTTTGAAACTTCCTACAGACAGACAGGCATGCACCACCATACGCGACCTACATTAGGCGATGAGTTTCTATAGGCTTCACCGCTTCACTGATTTTTTTTTTTTTAAATGGATAATAGAACGCTGCTCCTGTTTGGTGCATGTCAAAAGTGGGGCGGCCATCTTTAAACTGTCCTTATGACGTCACCGTGTTCGCCTGCACCGCGATGTCACGTACTTAAAACTCTTGACACCCCTGACAACAATATTGACAGGTTACAAGACGATGGCATGGTTATTGTAATTTCTATCACACTCTAAATGTTTTCATTTGAAGCACCCTCGTACAATGTGTTAATCCGTAACAGGAAGTCAATAAGTAAGCCCAAATGGCAATAGAAAAATAACTAAATTTGATAACAGCATGAGAGCAGTCTATTTGTATACATAAATTGTCCCTGTGTTTCTTAACATAATTTCTACCAACATGCATGCACTTATTCCATCGTTTTATCAGTCCTCCCAAACCGGCTGCATAGACCTGCGTGATCTTTTTAAATCACGTTTTCACTTCACATTCAACTTCAGCGTCATTCGCGAAATGTCTCCCGCCAAGGTGGGTTTTCAGTGGACCAAAAACGTGGAAATCGCTAGGGTCTAAGTCGGGGCTGTAAGGTGGATGTTCCAGAACTTCCCACCTTAGTTGGTTAATTGGATGTAAAGTGAAAACGTGGTTTAAAAAAGAGAATACGCTGCATAGAGCAGCCGGTTTGAGAGGACTGATAACACGATGTGATAGTGCATCAATGTTGGTGGAAATTATGTTGAGAAATAAAGGGACAATGTATGTACAACAATAAACTGGTTTTAAGTTGCTATCATAGTTAGTTATTTTTCTACAGCCATTTGTGACTTACTTATTGACTTACCCTCGTACCATATCAGACTGACGTGAAAGGAAAGGTAAATACCCTCTTCACATCCCTCGATATCTCTTGGTATATGGTGCTATATGTTTTATAGATCAATCTGCACTCGGCCAGTTATGTGATCAATATCACACCGACTTTCTTTATTTCCCAGTGCCCATTCTGGGCTTGGTTGAATTGTGAGCCCAGACCAATGTTTAAAATTAACCCGCGTTGTTGAGGATTCGACCACATAACCACCAGATCGGCGTGCAAACGAGCTGGCCATTGTGCCACCGCGACTTTCTATCATGTTGGTGAGATCTACAAGATCGCATGCTTTATTTCTATATATTATTCAACAACAAAATATATTCAAACAAATAGAAAAACAGCAAGACTTACCTTTATTTAGTTACTTACTACATTACTGTTATTATTCCGTTACTGTTCGGTTACTATTCCGTTACTATTCCAGTACATATGCCTGGATCAGATTTGTTTGCATAACATTAAAAACTGACTTCTAGCGACATATCCGTGTTCTGTCAGGTGATAACTAACGTATTACGTGGCCGACTGCAAGCTGCAAGCAGCAGTCACTCGAAACATTCGCTAGATATTACCTCATGACACGGCTACAGATAATGTTCTCAAAGACACGCATCTATTGACAATAATAATACCCTTTAATACTGTACTTATCTATAGGCTGATTCACGTCAATGGGAATTTCCCATATCAGCGTGTATGGGATTTCAAGTATATTTCTAGCACCTTTAACTCTACACAATTTGTCTCTTGTAGTCGTGTTTTAGTAAAGCTCACAATCTACTTCTCGTTTATTTGGGTGATTCATTCATTAACTCTACATTATAATCGTTAAAGTGTGTAGTTCTTGGTTTTCCGGATATTGCCACTATTTGTAATTTCTAGCTGGATAACAAGGAGTTCAACAATATAGACATACTGTCAGAGAGATTAACTGGTCTGCCCAACAACCGGCTGAACACGGAAAGATATGTTGATCAGTGGATAGGTGGATAGTTTATTGGGTGGATGGATGGGTGGATAGATAAGCAGCCGGGCAGACGGACATAATGACAAGCATAAGATAGACAAACAGACACCTAGAGAGAACGAACGAACGAACGAACAAACTTTATTTTCAAAGGGTAGTGAACTGGGCACGCAGGACCGTCTGACATTCTGGATAGCTAGACAGACAGTCAGAGAGACAGACAGAGAGACAGACAGACAGACAGACAGACAGACAGACAGACAGACAGACAGACAGACAGACAGACAGACAGACAGACTGACTGACTGACAGACTGACTGACAGACTGACTGACAGACTGACAGACAGACAGACAGACAGACAGACAGACAGACAGACAGACAGACAGACAGACAGACAGACAGACAGACAGATGGTTGGATAGATGGATTGATGGGTGGATGGATGGATATATTATGCATATGAATATAAAATGACGCATTTGGATAATAGGTTATCTGCCTAGAGATAACATTTGTAGTAACATCCTGGTAGAGTTCTAAGTATAACTTGTTGCTGATCGGAGACATTACTGAAATGTAAACACTGACGCCATGAATAAAATATTGCACAATTTCGTGCTTGACATATTTCGCTGCATCTCGTCAGGTGCATATAATGCAGAGTTATATATTTTAATGTGTGAAAGCATAAATGCCGGTCTCTCTGGCCGAGGAGTTGCAACACTTTCTCCGTAATCCCGTTTATCACGCAGAGTCTCGTAGCGGGCGAGAACTGGGAGCGATTCTACCCTCGCTGGTGACTTGCGGGATAACTGAGCCGGCCGCTCAGAAAGCAATGACAAACTACTGAGCGTAATCTTGCCAAGAAATCAACAATCAGTCAATCAATCATGTGCCATGCCGGAAAGCGTGGGCGGTCATGACTCGCCATTTCACTCGATCACCAGTGTCGTGGATCAGCTCAGTGTTCCTGTCCCGTCCATGCCATGTAGCCAAGCCATCCAGGTATTTTCCTCTCGGTCTTCCTCTTGGTCTGTTCCCTTCGATCTTGCCAGTTGTCACTAAGTTCTCCAATCCATTTCTTCTCATAACATGTCCAAAAAATTTTGACTGTCTACGTCTAATCTCTCTAATCAGCTTACGATGTTCATTTGTTTCCTGTATTATTTGGTCATTGGTTTTTCTGTCTGTCCATGGTATTCTTTGCATTTTCCTCAGAAACCACATTTCTGCAGCCATCAGATGTTTTTCAGCTTGACTGCTCATTGTCCAAGTTTCACATCCATACACAAGAACAGGCTCTATGTATCCCCTCAACACTCTTTTTCTCGTTTCAATTGACATCTTTTTATTGGTCAGAATGTTTTTCATCTTGCTAAAGGCTACTTTCGCCATGGCGATTCTTGTTCTAATCTCTTCAAGGCATCTCCCATCAGATGTTATGACTGTTCCAAGATAATTGTACCGATTCACTTGTTGAAGAATATTTCCATTTACTTGTATATTACATTGTGGCACTTCTTTCTACCCAGTGACGACCATAACCTGAGTCTTTTTACAATTTAATTCTAACCCCAGTTGTTCACTGTGTACAACAACCGCATCTGCTAATTGTTGCAGGTCCTGCGCATTGTCTGCAATTAATACTGTATCATCTGCATATCTAATGTTATTGATGTTTCTTCCACCAAAGCTGATTCCATTTATATCCCCTACATTTCTGAAAATATTTTCACTGTATAGGGAAAAAAGATCTGGAGACATCACACATCCCTGCCTAACACCTCTCTTAATTGGCTGATACTGTCCCACTTCATTATCAATCCTTATTGCAGCTTGTTGTTTCCAATATATGTTTTTTATAAGTCTAATGTCTTTCCCATCAATTTGTAGATCTGCAAGCATATCTACCATGTTGACATGTCTAACTCTATCAAAAGCCTTTGTGTAGTCAATAAAGCAATGATGTATATCCTTGTTTACTTCCATAGCACGTTCAATAACTGTTCGCAGCATATATAAAGCATTTACTGTACCCTTTCCTTCTACAAACCCGCATTGTTCTTCCCCTATTTCAGGTTGCATCTTCTTCCTCACTCTTTGCATGATAATTCTTAGCAAAATCTTTGTGATGTGACTCATTATACTAATTGTTCTATGTTGATCACATTCCAAGGTTCCTGATTTCTTTGGGATTGCAATAAATACAGAGTTACATAATTCAGGAGGTATATCTCCTGTATCATATAATGTGTTCAGCAGTCTGGTGACTTGCTCTAGTCCAAATTCTTCTAAAGCTTTAATCATTTCTGTTGTGATGTTATCTGCACCGGGGGCCTTGCCAGCTTTCATATGCTTAAGAACATTTCGAACCTCCATCTCCAAAATTGGCGGTCCTTCATTATTAAATCTAATATCATACTGTTCCTCTCTGTAATCATCATTAAGGTGTTTTACATAATCTGTCCATACATGTAGAATCTGGTCTTTTTCTATTATGATTTTGCCAACTTTAGTTTTTAGACACCCTGTTGATGTACTTGTTCTTTTATTAGTAAGTTCCTGAATTCTTTTGTGCACTAATTTGGTATTTTGACTGTTGTGTTGGTTTTCAACAGAAAGAAATCAAGAAATCAACAGACAGCTGAAAGATGCTGTTGTTGACAGCGATGTCCTGTAAAGGATATTCTTCTTCTTCTTCTTCAGCGTTCCGAGCCATTGAGGTTCTTTGTTGCAAATACAATCTGTCTCCATTCGTCTCTCTGGTGGACCTTCTCTTGCCAGTCGTTGATTCCAAGTGCTTGTAGGTCTGTACATGTATTATCTCTCCACCGCCTTCTTGGTCTACTTCGGGGTCTACGGTCATTTATTTCCTGAGTGTAAGCGAGTTTTGTTTCCCTATTATCTTCCATTCTTTCTATATGCCCCAGCCATTGTAGTCTATTAGCCTTCATGATACCAGTGATTAGCGGGGACTTAAACAGATCATAAATGTCTTTGTTACTTCTTCTTTTCCACTCTCCACTTTGTGTATCCCTAATGGGTCCAAAGATGCGTCTTAAAATTTTGTTCTCAAAGGTTTGTAACAAGGCTTCGTCTCCTTTCGTTGTACTCCAGGTTTCAGAGCCATACAGCACAACTGGTCTGATCTTCTTCTTCTTCTTCAGCGTTCCGAGCCATTGAGGTTCTTTGCTGCAAATACAATCCGTCTCCATTCGTCTCTCTGGTGGACCTTCTCTTGCCAGTCGTTGATTCCAAGTGCTTGTAGGTCTGTACATGTATTATCTCTCCACCGCCTTCTTGGTCTACCTCGGGGTCTACGGTCATTTATTTCCTGAGTGTAAGCGAGTTTTGTTTCCCTATTATCTTCCATTCTTTCTATATGCCCCAGCCATTGTAGTCTATTAGCCTTCATGATACCAGTGATTAGCGGGGACTTAAACAGATCATAACTGGTCTGATCAGTGTTTTGTATATTGTGATTTTGGTGTTACGAGATAGCGCCTTTGATTTTAGTAGATGTTGTAGTGCATAGTATATCTTATTTCCAGAGTTGATTCTAGTTTGTATTTCTTCCCTTATGATGTTGGAGCAGTTGAAGATCGTACCCAGGTATTTGTATGTTTCCGTTCTTTTAATGGTCATATTATCTATTTGTATGTGGCCAGAGTTTCTAGCCATTCCGTCTCTTGAAATTACCATATATTCTGTCTTATCTTGGTTGATAACCAGCCCCATCTGTTGGGCTTTTTCCTTTAAGTGAGTCAATATTTCCAATGTCTTTTGTTCACTTTGCCCTATAATATCTATATCATCTGCATAACCAAGCAGCTTGGATGTTCCTCCAATATCACATTCCTCCTTTACCTTCCTTACAACTTTCTCTAGAGCCAGATTGAAGAGTAGCGGCGATAGTGCATCACCCTGTTTCAAGCCAGATGTTATTTGGAAGGGGTCTGATTTCCTGCCTTTATATGTTACTATATTATAAGTATCTTCCATGCATAGTCTGGTCATGTTGATTAACTTCCTTGGTATTCCAAATTCCTGCATAGCATTCCATAGACTATTCCTATGGACACTATCATAAGCCTTTTTAACATCCACAAAAATGTTATGGAGATCTCTTTTATATTCCCAATGTTTCTCGGCTATTTGTCGTAAGATAAATATCTGATCTATTGTTGATCTGTTTTGTCTAAAACCCGCCTGGTAGTCACCTAATATGTCTTCTGAATATGGTTTTAGTCTATTTAGTAATACTGCGGATAGTATCTTATAGCTTGTGGACAGTAGTGATATTCCTCTATAATTTCCACATTGGAACTTGTCTCCTTTCTTAAAGATAGGTATCAATAATGACTCTTTCCAGTCATGGGGTAATTCTTCTGTCCTCCAGATTTTTATTATTAGTTCGTATAGCTTTAGATGTAATGCATGGCCACCTGCCTTTATAAATTCAGCAGCAATTCCATCAGTCCCAGTTGCCTTATTGTTTTTAAGTCGTGTGATTACATATAGGATTTCTTCAAATGTAGGTTCTTCAATTTGTGGTTCGCATGTTAGAACCTCTTCCTGTGAGAAAATGTTACTTGGAGCTTCACAATTTAGTAATTCAATAAAATATTCTTTCCATGTGTTGCACATTTCCTCATTGGTATTTATCATATTCCCATTTTTGTCTTTTAAACCATATGTGTTTTGTTGGTGCCCTCGTTTCATTGACTTCAGTTCTTTAAAAAATTTTCTGGATTCATTTCTGTAAAGGATATGCGAATAAAAAATAAAAAAAAAGAAAGCATAATTGATACTTTGACTGCCATATGACGTACATTGTAGCTGCTATTGCTCGACGTTAGAATCAATCAGTCCATTACCCCATATGGACAACAATCACCTTCGGTTTAATAGGACTGTGAGGGTAACACCAGGGGCAGCTGTTTTTGCGGCCGAATCAGTCACATGACTATCATTCTGAGCCGGTGATAGACCCTAACTATAACTTCTCCTTGAGGTTGAACGGGGTAGGGGTAATGGTGAAAGCGAATCGAATTTTGCGAATGTGTAGAATCCGTTATATCCTCCGTAGTCTATCTCTTGCCGGCTTCCTGGCTTAGAGGTTATGACTTTTCTCCGTAATCTCGTATACTCTCGTCGGTAACGTGATGACGGTGAGAATCAACAGTGGTTCGAATCGCATCGGTAACTTACGGGGTATGTGAGCCGGCCGCTCAGAGAGCAATGGCAAACTACTGAGCGTAATCTTGCCAAGAAATCAACATACAGCTGAAAGATGCTGGTGTTGACAGCGATGTCCTGTATAGGATATGCAAAAAAAAAGTCTATCTCTTAGCAGGATCACGCCCCATCACTTTCAGCTGGCAATTGGAGGCGACGAGGAGATGGGCTTTCTCATCAAGACAACCATTGCTGGTGGAGGTGTAATACCCCACATTCACAAATCACTGATAGAAAAGAAGCGTTCACAGAAGGCACCATAACCACATCTGGTTACCATTTATGCTTGGTGTCATCATGTTTGTCCCACGACTCAAGGACGTGCAGTTCTATTGTACAGAGAGGCGGCCGCATTAGGTGGAACTCTAAATGGACTTCATATGGGGGGAGGCATTTTTAAAGAAAACAACATGTAAGGGGCGGCATTTCCGAAGATTTGCATCATACTGGGAACATCTACCGCACGGTGCCGCCACAACTCATCTAGTATATAGTGCATATTTGAAGGGTTTGGTTTCGTAGTTTCATTGAATCAGTACGACCATACACACACATGAAGTGACTGTCACTCTGTCTGGGTATTGTTGTTTCTACTGAGGTCCTAGCCATCAGGTCCTGAGATGGCTGAGTCCGTGAATGACTGTAGCCAAATGTTGAACACAACAGCCTACAATCCCATGATCCATTTGTTTATACTATGTGCAGTTTCATAATTACATTTGCCGGAACATTTAAAAAAAAAATTGTTCTTTGTAAATTATTGAATATGTTTGTGTGTGACAAATCTGTGACTATACATGACTGTATGAAAGACACATGTTTGACTATCCATCTTTGTGTGAATGACAAATGTGTGAATATATATATATATATATATATATATATATATATATATATATATATATATATATATATATATATATATATATATATATATATATATCCATCCATCATGTGCCATGCCGGTAAGCGTGGGCGGTCATGTTCTGCCATCTCACTCGATCAACAGAGTCGTGGATCAGTTCCGTGTTTCTGTCTCGACCATGCCACAAGGCCAAGCCATCCAGATACTTGTTTCTAGGTCTTCCCCTTGGTCTGTTCCCCTCGATCTTACCAGTTGTCACCAAGTTCTCCAAATCATTTCTTCTCATAACATGCCCAAAAAATTGTGACTGTCTACGTCTAATGTCTCTGATCAGTTTACGATCTTCATTTGTTTCTTGAAGGACTTGTTCATTGGTCTTTCTGGCTGTCCATGGTATTCTTTGCATTTTCCTCAGAAACCACATTTCTACAGCCATCAGATGTTTTTCAGCCTGGCTGCTCATTGTCCAAGTTTCACATCCATATAAAAGTACAGGTTCTATGTAGCATCTCAGCACTCTTTTTCTCGTTTCAATTGACATCTTTTTATTGGTCAGTATGTTTTTCATCTTGCTAAAGGCTACTTTTGCCATGGCGATCCTTGTTCTAATCTCTTCAAGGCATCTCCCATCAGATGTTATTACTGTTCCGAGATAATTGTACCTATTGACTTGTTGAAGAATATTCCCATTTACTTGTATATTACACTGTGGTATTTCGTTCTTCCTAGTGACGACCATAATCTGTGTCTTTTTACAATTTAATTCTAACCCTTGTTGTTCACTGTGTGTAACAACCGCATCTACTAAATTTTGCAGGTCCTGTTCATTGTCTGCAATCAAGACTGTATCATCTGCATATCTAATGTTATTGATGCATCGTCCCCCAATGTTGATTCCTTCCACATTTTCAATATTTCTGAAAATATTTTCACTGTACAGGGAAAACAGATCTGGAGACATTACACATCCCTGTCTCACACCTCTCTTAATAGGCTGATATTGGCTTACTTCATTATCAACTCTTATGGCAGCTTGTTGTTTCCAATATATGTTTTTTACAAGTCTAAGGTCTTTCCCATCAATTTGTAGATCTTCAAGCATCCTTATCATGTTGACATGTCTCACTTTATCAAAAGCCTTTGTGTAGTCAATAAAGCAAAGGTGTAGATCTTTGTTTACTTCTATAGAACGTTCGATTACGGTTCTCAGTATATACACAGCATTTACCGTACCCTTGCCTACTACAAACCCACATTGTTCTTCTCCTATTTCAGGTTGTATTTTCCTCCTAACTCTTTGCATGATAATTCTTAGCAAAATCTTCGTGATGTGACTCATTATACTAATTGTTCGATGTTGATCACATTCCAAGGCTCCTGATTTCTTTGGGATTGCAATAAATACAGAATTACATAACTCATGAGGTATATTTCCAGTATCATATATTGTATTAAGCAGACTGGTAACTTTATCTATTCCATATTCTTCTAAAGCATTAATCATTTCTGTTGTGACGCTGTCTGGACCGGGGGTCTTGCCAGATTTCATATGATTAAGAGCATTCTGAACCTCCGTCTTCAAAATTGCTGGCCCTTCATTGTTATTTTGAACAATATATTGTTCGTCTCTGTTATCGTCATAAAGGTTTTTCACATAATCTGACCATACATGTAAAATCTGATCTTTTTCTATTACGACTCTTCCATCTTTTGTCTTTAGGCAACCTGCTGATGTACGTGTTCTTTGATTAGTAATCTCCTGAATTCTTTTGTGCATTAGTTTCGCATTTTTACTGTTGTGTTGTTTTTCAATTTCTCTGCAATTTTTCTCAAGCCATGTTTCTTTAGCCTCCTTACATAAGGTTCTGACTTTTCTGTGAATTTCTTCATATTTGGCAGGATTATTTTTGTTCTGTCTTCTTGTTTCCATTAGTTGTAAAATTTCTTCAGTCATCCATGTCTTACGGCCCACTTTCTTTACTTTTGGAATAGTTTTTTCTGCTGCACAACTGATTGAATTCTTCAGCATTTCCCATTGATCATCTACATCTTGAAATAGGATCTCTAGATCAGACAATAAATCAAATTTGTTCTTTACTTCTATGTTAAAATTATCTTGTATTTCTTTGTCAGTTTTCAATTTGCACAAGTCATATTTAGGGATTCCTGCTGTATACTTGACTTTCTTTAACTTTACCCTCAATGTGCCAGTAATTAATCTGTGATCACTGTAACAGTCTGCATTTGGAACTGTTTTTACAACTGTTAATGCATTTCGAAACCTTTTGCTTATCAGGATGTAATCTATCTGGTTTTTAATCCTGCTGTCTGGACTCCTCCATGTCCATAATCTTCTAGGATGTTGTTTAAACCAGGTGTTTCCTACAACCATTTCTTGTTCTTTTGCCCATTCTACAAGTCTGTAACCTCTTTCATTTCTCTCTCCCAAACCATGATTGCCTACACTGCATCCATCGCTTTGCTTTCCTATTTTTGCGTTGAAATCACCCATTATGATATTTATTTCTGATTTTTTACAGTTCTTCAAAGCAGACTCTATGTCATTATAAAATTTCTCTATACTTTCTTCACTGCTTTCACTTGTTGGGGCATATACTTGAATTACATTTATTTTAAAAGGTCTTCCATTTAATTTTACTAATAGAACTCTGTCTGACACAGCCCAATATCCTTTGACAGAATTTGATGTTTGCTTATCTAATATAATGGCTACACCTCTTTGCTGTTCTTCTCCCCCCGAGGTGGATGAAGCTGGCTTATATATATATATATATATATATATATATATATATATATATATATATATATATATATATATATATATATATATATATATATATATATATATATAAGCCAGCTTCATCCACCTCTTCAGCAAATTGGAGTCTTGGTCATGGCAGGTGAAATCGTGTGTGCCTCATACCATACGGACTGTGACCACATCTCTCGGGCCAATGATGACATCCATGGGCAACCTACATGAAGTGTTCTGGCTGGACTACTTATTAACCTTGTAGGACTGTCAAAATATCTTTTCATATATCTGTCTTTGTGTTGACTATTTTCTTTTTCTGCTGAAGAGCCTATATTACATTATAGTTTTGTGTGTGAATTCTCACTTGTGTCTGGTCCATGTCAAGATTAGAAGTGAATATTAGAAGAATTAATTACTTGACACTATGCAGGGTTCCAGAGGCCAAGGGAACTGCAGATCAGTAAAAGAAGAAGCAGGAAGTCCTTCTGTTTACATAGTAACGACTAGAATCGACTAATAGATAAAGCTTCGATATAGAACAATCGCTTATTGTTCGTAGAATACAGTTTATGAAACGCGTCCTACTTGTTAACTCTGTGGTTGCTAATCAGCAAATGTTCCGTGATGGTCGAATTCGACGTTTTATGACATGTCGCTGCACAGGCTTTACTGAATATTATCTCTCTTTTCCACCTCCACTGGTATATTTTTGGTTACTGGATTTGCTAACCGTCTGTCCGTTCTAAGATGCTTGGCACGCACACTGGAATTGATAAATGCAGCTTGATTTGGTGTACGGAGACAATGGTTCTTTCACAGATGGAGTAGGTAACGATGTGGTTTTATATTTGATCATTGGTTCAAAAGCAAAGACTGTGCGGTTGGCAATTGTGTTAAGTCGATCTTGTATTCGTTTCATTACATCGTCTTCTCGAAAGATCAGCTGATGGAACACTTGAAGTTTGGGAACCGTTGATTCTGTGGAGATAGGTTTGGATGGCTGGCTGTGACACTGGATGAAACCGGTTGGTACCCATTGATTTCAGAGTCTGATGAAAGGTGTCTGGTTCTTCCTTTAGAGTGTCGTCAGAAGCAAATCTTCCTAGCTCGGTTAAATAGGGCCTGCACCAACTCATACTTATATTGGATGGGTGCAAAGCTATTGAAATTCGGGTATTGACCCGTTCATTTTCTTTTTTCGATAGACAGCTCTTTGGATGGTGCCATCCTCTCGAAGTCGGATTAGGATGTTCAAGAACGGTAAAGTGTTGTTATGTGCATGGAAAATTGTCAAGGAAATGTTCTTGTGGTTTTGGTTCCTGGTAGGGGTGGAATAATGTTGCCTATTATCTTGTTTCTGTGGGGAATAAAATGTCATCCACATACCTGCGTTATAAAACAAGGTTCTTATTATTCGAGATAGATGGAGGAAGTTGGAGAGAGAGATTGGGAGATATTTAGAGAGAGATTGGGGTGGAGAAAGTTTGAGAGAGAGATAGAAAGAGAGAGGTGAACAGAGTTGGAGAGAAAGATGGAGAGAGATTTAGAGAGACAAGTGAAAAGATATATGGCGAGAGAGATTTGGGCAGATAGGGAGAGATAGACCGAGAGAGTTGGAGAGAATGGAGAGAGAGATAGAGAAAGATGAGAGAAAGATTATTTGGGGCGGGGGGATGCGGGGGTTCTCTCATTCCTCCATAGGTTATTCTGTAGCCCATATTTTAAACATTGCCTCACTGTCTAAAGTTAATTTTGTGGCTGCTATAGCCCAGTAGTTTGAGGCGGAGGGGGGGGGGGGGGGTAATTGCCCCTGTGCAGACTGGATTGAGTATGTGTGGGTTAGCTCCCCAAGAAGATGTAGCCATTTTGTTTTATTATTATAGCGCGCCTTGTGCTTGGATAAAAAGACATATATGTTAATAAGAAAAAAAAAAATGGAAGTGGTGGACAATTTCGAATATCTTGGGTCATTTATTACCAACAATGGTGACACGTTGAAAGAAGTTAAAAGACGAATATCTATTGCTCTTCAAAGACTAAAACAACTGAATAAATTGTAGAGAGGGACAGATAGAACTACAAAAATTAGATTTTTAAGAGCATGCATCTATCCCATTGCAACATACACCTATGAGACCTGGACACTTACTAAACAAGGTGAACATCGCATAAATGTCATTGAATATAAATGTTGTAGACAAGTTCTAAGAATATGGTGGATAAAGAACAGAATAAATGCATCAATACTTTAAGAGCTGAATATTGAAGAAGGTAGGCTATTAAACAATAAAACAAAGAAAATTGAAACATTTTGGTCACTTGAAACGTCACGAAAGTTTGGAGAGAATAAAAATGGAGGGGTATATGCCTGGGAAGAGAGGAAGAGGAAGGTCAAAGAGAAAATGGGTTCAGGATGTGGCGGATGATCTCCAGATGGTTGTATCGGACGCGGGACATGTTGCTTATGATCGAGTTTTCCGGAAGGTTGTTATTGGAGCGAGGTTCTGTAAGGGACATGCTACTGAATGAATGAATGAATGAATGAATGAATGAATGAATGAATGAATGTGTTTGGATGTTTTCAAAGTGTAGCTGACATGTGTGTAATGGTGTCGGGGATAACCAAAAGCTATGTTGGTGCTACTGTCTGAGGTGTTGGTTGATTTTGTAACTGTTGGATATTACTTCTTTGAGTGAAGGGGGCGAGAGAGAGAGAGAGAGAGAGAGAGAGAGAGAGAGAGAGAGAGAGAGAGAGAGAGAGAGAGAAGAGGGTGGAGAGAAACGAGAGGAAGATTGACAGAGAGGAGAAGAGAGATGGAAGAACTAAAGAACGAACTAACGGACGGCCGAACGAATTGACTTTATTTTCAAAAGGTCACAAATTGGGCACGCATTCTAACATTCGGCCTATTCAATCATTCATCTTTTGAACATCAATTAACTATTTTGCATGTTACATTCATATTGGACCAAAAACATTGTCAAATAACGGTTGTGAACATAAACAGTGCATATTACCATGAGGGAAGGATAGAGGGAGATTCGGAGAAATGCATGAGATGGAAAGAGATGTAGAGAGATAGAGAGAGAAACTTAGAGAGGGAGACGGAGAGAAACAGAGAGATTCAGAGAAATGAAAAGAGAGAGACATGGGGAGAGACATGGAGAGAGGCGCGGAGAGAGATGGATAGAGAGATGGAGAGAAATAAAGAGAACGAGACATTACAGAGGGCCACAGAGAGACATGAAGTGAGATATATATAGAGTGGTGGAGAGGGATGCAGAGGGATGCAGAGGGATGGAGAGAAAGATGCAGAGAGAAATTGAGAAAGATGAAATAAAGATTATCTCATTCCTCCATGGGTTATTCTTTAGCCCATATTGTAACCGCCGATCTCCCAGGCGAAGGAGTATAGGACGCTGTTCGTAATCCCATATACCCACGTACGAAACACAGTTGCGCGAGATTCGGAAGCGGATCGCGTCGCGTTGGTTTCTTACGGAAAGGTCTGTGATCCGGTCATTCAGAAAGCAATGGCAAACTACTAAACGTAACACTTGCCAAGACATCAACAGCAGCTGAAAAATGTTGGCGTTGACTTAAATGTTCTGTAAATAAGAAATGCAAAACAAACAAACAAAAAAAGAATGTAAACATTGTCTCATTGTCTAAAGATAATTTTTTGGGTGCAGTAGGGCAGTAGCTTGAGGCGTGGGGGGATAACTGCCCCTGTGCAGACTGGCTTGAGTATTTGTGGGTTAGCTCCCCGAGGAAGTTGTAGCCATTTTATTTTACTTGGTGTATTTTTAAGACTGTGCAGTGTTTGGAAATATTGCCGGTCCAAGTTTTGTTTTTATCTATTACTTTGCATTAACTTTACAGAGGACGAATATAAAACATGGGCCGGCA
This sequence comes from Cepaea hortensis, assembly GCA_963921405.1. Taxonomy (NCBI): domain Eukaryota; kingdom Metazoa; phylum Mollusca; class Gastropoda; order Stylommatophora; family Helicidae; genus Cepaea; species Cepaea hortensis. The sequence goes on from OY992897.1 coordinate 20,034,939, forward strand.
ATATTTTCAAACACTGCACAGTCATTAAAAAGACACCCTATGTTATTATAGCGAATGAACGGGTGCTTTGTGTTTGGGTGTTTTCAAAGTTTAGATGACAGGTGTGTGTTTGTGTGGAGGAAAACCACAAGCTGTGTTGGTGTTACTGTCTGAGGTGTTGGTTGGTTGTATAGCTTTTGCATTTTCTTTCTCTGCGTGTAGAGAGAGAGAGAGAGAGAGAGAGAGAGAGAGAGAGAGAGAGAGAGAGAGAGAGCTGGAGAGAGATGGAGAGTTGAAGAGAGAGAGAGTTGGAGAGAGATGGAGTGTTAAAGCGAGATGGAGAGAGTTGGAGAGACATGGAGACAGATGGTGAGAGTCGGAGAGAGAGATGGAAACAGAAATGGAGAGAGACTGAGAGAGATGGAAAGAGATATGGGAAGATTTGAAAGAGAAAGATTGAGAGAAAGATTGTGAGAAATAGGAAGATCTAAAGTGAGAGGGAGAGAGATAGAGAGAGAGAGAGAGAGAGAGAGAGAGAGAGAGAGAGAGAGAGAGAATGTGTGTGTGTGTGTGTGTGTGTATGTGTGTGGGAGCGTGCATGTCTTAGTTGCTATAGTATTTCTCTGGATTAGTTTAAGATTTCGAATCTTTATCCCGCTCTGTACTGTCCAAACTTGTCTTATGACGTAGATAGGAAGCCGGGTGTGATTTTCCGTGACTTGTAATTAACTTCGGGGTAGGTCGGTTCTCCTGATGGCGAAGGACACTGTTAATAAGTAAATGCTAATCCACACGCAAAATTCAGTCCAGCACTACTACAGGGTGTATGTTTTAATTACTGTGGGGTTTTTGAAAATATAGCCGTTCCAAGTTTTGTATTTACCTTTTATGTTGCATGAGCTCACAGAGGGTTAATACAAAACTTGGAACGGCAATATTTTTAAAAAACCCCACAGGCATTAAAAATACACCCTTTAGAAGAAGTGTTATGGACCACGCTACAGTTCAAAGCGAGCGAGCGAGCTAGCGCAAAACAAAACAAAGAAAAGAAACGAAAAACACACCGGACTCCGTCACTTCCTAAGGCATTTCCTGACACCCACGTTAAGCTGCGTTAGCCTGGGAGTCCATTTACTAAACAAAATAATCCTTGGTAAGACTTCATTCAAACAACTAATGGGGCCACAGACAAGCTTGCTCGCTACTGTGCTACCGCGGCTACATCTTTTTATACTAATTAGTGTTTTCTTAAATGAATAAAACAACAATAATATTCTATATCTGCACCGTCAAATGCCTTGTTGATTGGCGTGGGCGAGCATGCTGCGCCACATCTTGCGATCTCCGGCGGCGTGTATCAGTCCATGCGCTGACACCCTTCCGTGCCATGACACAAGGCTGTGTAAAATGTTCTCTCGATGTCTTCGTCTACCTCTCTGTCCACAAATCCTTCCAGTTATCGCTACATGCTCAAGTATTTGTCTTCTCATAATGTTGGATATCATTTACTGGACGTCACGGTCAACCCCAGCATTATTAGGCTGTTTGTGATTTAATGGCAGGTGTTTGGTTCAGTAGTTTGCCATTGCTTTCTGAACTACCGGCATTCATATCATTGTATGAAATCCAACGCAAGGCGGTATGCCATAAATCCCTTTGCCCCAGAACCAAACATTGCGGTTGTCTCTTTCTGATAAGTTATCTTTGTATCTTAATCTCTTTCAAAACATGTGGTGTACTCATTTTGTTTGGGTAATGAATTGTAAACATTATTCTATAAAACTACATCTCTAAATCTTCAAGACAAGTGTTTATGTTTGTTTACTAATTGTCCATGATTCACAATCATGGGGTAAAACTGATTCTATGTAACACGCAAGAATTCAATTTCTGACCTCCAATAACAAGTATTCATTGCATGAAATACCGTATTTGCTTGTTCTATTTTGTTCTTTATCTCTGTGATACACCTTCTGCCTGATATTTTCCCAATGTCTTGATGTTTTTAATGTCTACACTTAACCCAAATTACCGGTTCTGTGGCCAAGGTGTTGCGAACCCAATTCGTAATCCCGCATATCATGCTCGATACACAGCTGTGTGCGATTTGGGAGCAGGCCGCCTTGTCCTGATTTTTATACAGTGGTATGAGTGCCGGTCGTTCAGAAAGCAATGGCAAAATACGGAACATAAACTTGCCAAGAAATCACAAACTCAAAAACATGACTTTCTTGTCATCAGTAAAGAAGGTATTTTGCCATTGCTTTGCTTCTTAGCCGTGACCATACTGGTCCATAACGGTAACCATTGTCTCAACAACAACAAAAAACCTCTGTCTACCGTTGTGAAAGTGGAGACCATAGTCTACAACTATCTGTCGGCTGCTCTTCAACTTCATCCATCAACTGAAATTACTTATACCCTTAGAAACCGTGTTTCTGGGATCCATCCATCATGTGCCATGCCAATAAGCGTGGGCAGTCATGTTTTGCCATCTCACTCGATCACCATAGTCGTGGATCAGCTCCGTGTTCCTGTCTCGACCATGCCACGTGGCCACGCCATCCAGGTATGTACTTCTCGGTCTTCCCCTTGATCTCTTCCTTTCGATCTTGCCAGTTATCACTAAGTTCTCCAAGTTATTTCTTCTCATAACATGCCCAAACAATTTTGACTGTCTGCGTCTAATGACTCCAATCAGTTTACGATCTTCGTTTGTTTCTTGAAGGACTTGCTTATTGGTATTTCTGTCTGTCCATGGTATTCTTTGCAATTTCCTCAGAAACCACATTTTCACAGCTATCAAATGTTTTTTCAGCTTGATTGCTCATTGTCCACGCTTCACATCCATACAAAAGTATAGGTTCTATGTAGCACGTCAACACTCTTTTTCTCGTTTCAATTGATATCTTTTTATTGATCAGTATGTTTTTCATCTTGCAAGAGGCTACCTTCGCAATGGAAATTCTTGTTCTAATCTCTTCAAGGCATCTCCCATCAGATGTTATGACTGTTCCTAGATACACACATACATTGTACGCTATAACTGTTCTGGGATATTACTAGCAAAATGCGCACAACAAAAATTAACTTAAAGGAAAGACCGACATGGCGTCAAGTGAACAATAAAACTTGTCTAAACTTTATATAGCAAGAGTGTTATGGCGATCAATATTGAATGTTTCCGGTAACGGCTTTCCCTGCGTGTGAATAAACGCACACATATACACAAACACATACAAGCACACACACACACACACACACACACACACACACACACACACACACACACACACTCACAAGCACGTACACACACATTTTGCGTCTTTAATACGTTTTAAACGTGTAACGATATGCTACCGTCTTTACTGCATCTTAAAAATGTAATATATTACCGTCTTTAATAAGTCTTAAACATATAATGATTTTTTATCGTCTTTCGTAAATTTTAAAAATGTAATATATTACCGTCTGTAATAGGTTTTAAACATATAATGATATGCTACCATCTTTAATAAGTCTTAAACATATAATGATATGATATCGTCTTTAATACGCCATACACACCCACATATGCAAACACACATACATTGTACTTAGTCATGTGTCTTTCACACATTAGTTACCACAAGTGTCTAATAATTAGCACATGCACACACATAACGCATTGTAACTTTAGTAAGTTCCTCACAAGCACTGCTATCAGATACCGGCGACTGTCACTCATACTTACGCTCTCTCTCTCTCTCTCTCTCTCTCTCTCTCTCTCTCACACACACACACACACACACACACACACACACACACACTCTCACTCTCTCTCCCTCACACGCACACACTGATTGCACTAAGCTTTGGCTGAGTCAAACACACACACACACAACACACACATAAGCACACATAAGATTGCATTTTTACTGTTGACCCCCCACCCCTCCCACACATCCAGACACATCTGACCCAACATCCAATAAATCACACACACACACACACACACACACACACACACACACACACACACACACACACACACACACACACACACACATTGTACTCAGTCTCATACATTGTACCTTATTTCTAGTGATCGACTCATATATTGTGCCCTATTTCTAGTGATAGACTCATACATTGTCCCTATTTCCATTAATCGACTCATACATTGTCCCTATTTCAAGTAATGGATTCATTTATTGTCCCTATTTCCAGTAATGGATTCATTTATTGTCCCTATTTCCAGTAATCGACTCATACATTGTTCCTATTTCCAGTAATCGACTCATACATTGTCCCTATTTCCAGTAATCGACTCATAGATTGTCCCTATTTCCAGTAATGGATTAATTTATTGTCCCTATTTCCAGTAATGGATTCATTTATTGCCCTATTTCCAGTAATCGACTCATACATTGTCCCTATTTCCAGTAATGGATTCATTTATTGTCCCTATTTCCAGTAATCGACTCATACATTGTCCCTATTTCCAGTGATCGATTCATATATTGTCCCTATTTCCAGTGATCGACTCATACATTGTCCCTATTTCCAGTGATTGTCCCTATTTCCAGTGATCGAGTCATGCATTGTCCCTAATTCCAGTGATCGTATCATACATTATCCCTATTTCCAGTGATCGACTCATATATTGTCCCTATTTCCAGTGATTGTCCCTATTTCCAGTGATCGACTCATACATTGTCCCCATTTCCAGTGATTGTCCCTATTTCCAGTGATCGACTCATACATTGTTCCTAATTCCAGTGATCGTCTCATACATTATACCCTATTTCCAGGGATCCACTCTCCACACTGAAGAGGCAGAAGGTAACACTTGTTCCAGTGACCCCAAGAGCTATGCCGACGGTAGCACGGCTACTGGTAGGGTCTCCCATGTCGGACAGGTCAAGGGGTAGGGACCAGACGAAGAGAAACACCAACTGCTGTCTTGTAGGTAAAATGTAGACAGTCAAAGACAAGCAAAAAGCAAACCCGAAAAAATCCTTGAAGAAATCAGATGTACAGAACCACATGTTTGAAGAAACAGTGCAGCGTAATTCATTTGACGATGATAAAAAGGACTGTTAGATTCATACAAGAGACAACATTGTAATTATAGACATATTTCAAGCGAACGAAAGAAGAAGAAAAACTTGACGATTATGATAAACTCACAATATTTCAGTGAATTCTCAACCAATCAAACAGCCAGTCAGCCAATCAGCCAGCCAGCCAATCAACCAACCAGCCAGCTAACCAGCCAGACAACCAGCCAACCAACCAACCAGCCAGCCAACCAACCAACCAGTCAGCCAAATAACCAACGAATCAAATAATCAACTAACCAACCAACCAACTAGTCCGCCAAATAGCCAACCAATCATATAACAAAGCAACCAAGCAACCAGCCAACCAACCAACGAGCCAACCAGCCAGTCAGTCAGGCAAACAACCAGCCAGCCATCCAGTCAGCCAACCAGCCAGTCAGGCAGTCAACCAACCAACCATCCAACCAACCAACCAACCAGACAGCCAACCAGCCAGTCAGCCCGCAAACCAACCAGCCAGCGTGTCAAGCAACCAATCAGCCAGCCAACCAACCAACCAATCCGCCAAATAGCCAACAAATCAAGTAACCAAGCAACCAACCAACCAGGCAACCAACCAGCCGGCCATCCAGTCAGCCAGCCAGCCAGTCAGTCAGCCAACCAACCAACCATCCAGCCATCCAGCCATCCAACCAATCAACCAACCAACCAACCAATCAACCAACCAACCAACCATGCAGGCAGCCAGCCAACAAACCAACCAGTCAGCCAAATAGCCAACAAATCAAATAACCAACCAACCAACCAACCATCCAACCAGGCAACCAAATAGCCAACCAATCAAATAACCTAGCAAGCAAGCAACCAGCCAACCAGCCAGTCGCTCAGCCAACCAACCAGCCAATATCCAGTCAGTCAGCCAACCAACCAACCAGCCAGCCATCCAGCCAGCCAACCAACCAACCAAGCAACCAACCAGCCAGCCTACCATGCAGCCAGCCAGCCCAATCAACCAACCAGTCAGCCAAATAGCCAACAAATTAAATAACCAACCAATCAACCAACCAACCAGTCAACCAAATAGCCAATCAATCAAATAACCAAGCAACCAAGAAACCAACCAGCCAACCAAACAACCAGCCCGTCACTCAACCAACCAACCTGTAAGCTATCCAGCCAGCCAACCAGCCAATCAATCAGCCAGCCAGCCAACCAACCAACCAACCAACCAACCAGCCAACCAGCCAGACAACCATGCAGCCAGCCAGCCAACAAGGCAGCCAGCCAGTCAGCCAACCAACCAACGAATCAGGCAGCCAAAAGTAGTAATGCATGTTGTAAATCCCTCGGAATGTGGCATATTTTGTGGTATGAAATGTGTCATAAAATGTGGTATGACGCGTGGTATGACGATGCCGTGTGGTATGAAGATTCATACCACCCGGTCGAATATTCTTCGTGTTTTTCCTATATGTTTTTTGATTGTCTGTGGGTTAAAAAAGAATTTAAATGGCCTGTAAATTATGCAATGTAGTTGGTGATATTAATCATGTGTAACAATGGAAAGATCAATTAAACTATGGCGCCAGGTTTGCTAATTGATTCAGAATATGTCAGCCGGTGTAATGCATTAATTAGGTTCCCATTTGTATAGACGATTGCATAATCGATTGGTGTGCTCAGGCTGATACGGGTTGATGTATTTGTATCTTTGGTAAGATCGGCGAACATCTGTGAGCAAAAAGTCGATATTGCCGGCAGTTGAATATCAGTGTCGGGGTCGAGGGAGGTCGCTGGTGCCATCTGTTTTTAATCAAGGGCGATGTCGGAATAAAATAATAGGCGCAAAAGAACGATGTGTAGGGTGGGTTGGTAAGTGGTGAAAGACGGGGGTGCGTAGTTGGTCATAGTGGGATATCACCAATGTGTAACTGGGGTGTCTAGTGGGTCCCCTACCATGCGGCAGGGTCGATCCTACTGTGTGGTGGGGTAGTGTGGCAGTGGTCGAGTGTGTAACGGGGCTAGGTGGTGCCGTAGGTATCGTTTGAGAGTCGATTCACGCCGCGGTTCGATAAGGATGTCCACCCTAGGCGGCTCTTTTTACGTGTATACTAAGCCGTAAATGTATCTCAACGGTGTCTAGTTGCTGCCATAGCGCTTGACAGGTTCGAAACATACAATGTGGTGGCGTAGTGTGGCAGTGGTCGAGTATGTAACGGAGCTAGATGGCGTCATTGACGGCTCGAATAACGCGGCTGGTTGATAACTATACCCAACATAGGAGCCAGAGAAGCGAATCCCGCTATGTGGTGAATCTGTTAAAGTAACATTGGTATCACGTGTTTCGTATCTTTGTTAAGGTTGGTTTACAACAGCGGTGATAAAAATATCAATATTGTCCACAGGTGTATAGTAAAAGAAATAATGTGTATTGTGAATTAGTTGTGCTGGCGACAGTTGGTGCTATTAATTATATCACTATTATATGTTAACAAAGGAGAGCTCGCTTGAATCGACCGAGGCGGGAGAGGTTACCTGCAATTTACTCTGTAAGGCCCATAGGGCCAGTTTTCCTATAGCGGTTATTAGTGATATGTTGAGACCTGTCGTGGTTTATGTTTTCCCCCGTTTCAAACGTCATGTCTCTACTCTTATGTATTACTGTCTTAGAAATAAAAAAGCATCTCACACTATAGACATATACTACCATAATGTATACAGAAAGAAGCAACAGGCATATCCACAATATAGAAATATACTAAATACACAGTATGTTAATAAAGACAATTACATTATTACAAGTTAAGTTACATAACAAAGCGAACATAGGCGCCAGAGAAGCGTATCACGATGTGTCGCTTTGCCTTCTTCTCAGAAACGTCAGTTCCACAGCCAGCAGATTCAGCGGTACTGCTCAGTGTCTTCACATTCATACAAAAGTGCAGGTTCTATGTAGTACCGCAACACTTTTTTTTTTCTCGTAGCAATTGACAACTTTTTATTGGTCCTTATGTTTTTCATCTTCGTCATGACGATTCTTATTCTAACCTCTTCAAGGCATCTCCCAGCAGCTGTTATGACTGTTCCGAGATTCTTGTATCTATTCACTTGTTTCAGAATATTCCCATTTTCATATATATTACATCGTGGTATTTCATTCTTCCTAGTGACGATCATAATCCGTGTCATTTTATAATTTAATTCTAACCCTAGTTGTTCACTGTGTACAACAAGCGCCTCTACTAAATATTGCAGATCCTACGCAGTGTCTGTTGATTACATAAATTATATGAAGGCCGTTGACAAGTTAAATTTGATGAAGACATTTTATTACAGAAATTAAATGAAGATATTTGACTAGAAATATTTAATAAAGCTACGAAAAAAAAAAAAAAACAACAACAACAACAAACAAACAAACAAACAAAAACAGAGATCTACCGGTGTGAGAAAAGCATATAAGTATGGTAATGTCAGTTTCTGTGAACATATTTACCATATGCATTCTGAATAGTATATGAATATTTAGCTTTAAGGTGAAATCAATACGGCTGTACCGATCGGAAACAAGAAGAATGACTAAAACAAATACTAATAAACAACAATCATTTATTAACTGGTGCCCACGTAGTTCACCAGTGGCGTTCATGTCTCATTCAACAATTAGTATAATGTCTGAAGTCACATTTGCGACTTCAACATATGTTTTCATAGTATATGTATATATGAAGATATATTCAAGGTGATTTCTAAGAACACATTTCCTCATATCACACTCTACAAAAGACATATTTCGCTCAAACTTAAACATTAAGAGTGGAAAAGAGTATGTTGTAGATATTGTTTTTCCTTTGTTTCTAGGGGGACTTGAGTATTTGTTGTTCTATCTGGGCATGGTATGTATATTTTCAACATATCTTCACTGATGTTTTTCATCTTGTCTGCTCATTGCGCCCGCTTCAAAGTCATACAAAAGTACAGGTTCTATGAAAGACAGAGACACTTTGCGGTTATTGTTAACCAAAATGACAAATGAGAGGTCGATTAATATGTAAGTATTTGTAAATAAATAAATATACACAGGGATGGCTGGTATATAATGATAACAAAGGTAGCTAGTTTTAGAAAACGAAATAGACGTGTTACCATAATAATATCCACACAGAATTGGTGTTACAGATTTCGCCTACTCCTCACCAAAATCAGACACCGAAGAAGGGTAATGACATTTTTACAGTTGCGAAGTGCCGTATTAGAAGCCCAAATATTAACCTCAAGGTGCGGGTTAATCCAAAGCTAGTGAGTGTCTTCATTCTGATCTAGAGTTGTTTACCGTGCCTCCCACGCAAACAGAGGTGGAATAGTGACTATGTGTAGCTTAACTGTGGTGGCACCATCTGGAGATATTAATCAGATACTTGGTACCCAGTGAAGATGACAGATAACTGATGCGGGATAGGTCGCGTGGCCCTCAACAAAACATACAAGGAAATAACGGTGAAATGAAATGTTGCGTCTCTGCGAAGCATTATTTTAGAAACCAAAGATTACAATCGATCTGAGAGGGTAACAATAAACAGGTTAATCCTACCAGAAAGAGGTGTCTTATACAGTGGGTACCAACGACAGACAGCTGGCCAAAAAGAACAATACGGGTCTAGCGGGTACCATAGATCATATGGAGGTAGCAGCTTCGATTCCGACGGGGTTGTGTGACGGAAATATTGGTTGTTTTAATTAGCTGTGATGGAGTTTACAGCTCCGATCAACAGGTTTTGAGAGGTCTAAATAGGCAGTATTTTAAAGAATTCAAGTATATTATTACAAGTTAAATTACATAATAAAATAAATACAGTGATATGTATAAAATTATAAAAAACAAAAAAGAAGAAAACACCAGTGTTACATTAGCAAATAAGTGAAAAACACAACGGTATGAATACGTTGGTGTATTAGATACATACAAATGGTACACACAACATGCCATTATGTCAGCGTGACCGCTATCTGTTATATATTGCAACCAAAATACACCGATCGCCTCTCACGGCAGCGTAACAGACTAACACTTAAACCAAGCGCCCGATATCTGTTCTATATTGTTGCCAACAATTATGTGCATGCCGCCATCTTTCGATGTGAGTTTGATTGATGAAGCCTGTCAGAAAACAACCATAGATACATAGTAAAAGTGTCGTGAGAATACAAATCCAAGCGTATTGACTCTCGGTGTTTCGTTATTCACGTAACGTTTCCTGTTTCCTGCTCCAGTCTATTGTTGTAAAATCTTACCAAAGCGGACACTGTGGACCAAATCTACATGAATGAAGTAGGATAGATGCGGTTGTCATATGTGTCTTATAGGGCTTGGTCATTGTTTTTTTTTTTTTAAAAACTTATCGATGGAAGAGAAGGACCCTTACACTACAAACAGAATAAACATTTACATTAATAATACCCATAACAAACACATGACCATCTACACTGGCTATGACAAAAGTGACAGTCTGCTTAGAGAAAACAGCGAATTTTCAACGAAAACATAGTCTGTGTGTTATCTCCTTGGAAACGTAAATCTGGTTATATTTAAATCACCCTATGCATTAATTGCCCCCATGAAAACTAATGTAATGTCTGAAGAAGTCAAATTTTGAGGCTTCAAAATATGTTTTCGTAGTATATGTATATATGAATATATATACATGTGTTTTCTAACAACAAATGTCCGCATGTCGCGCTTTACATCCATACACAAGTATAGGTTCTATGAACGACACAACACCTACAAGTTACTAAGAATAAGATTGGCACTGGGTTACCAACAACATTTGCGTCTAGAGTCAATACAACAGGACAAGACAATGCTTTTTTCGGCCTCTGATTGAGAACAACAGATATAAACGTATTTATGCACTTACCTCTTTACCACAGTACCGAGAAAGTTAAAAATATCATTTTAAATACGCTGACGACCATAGTAACACAACCAGTTAATTCTGCTTGCTCACTTTGTGTATTACCCACACCTACTATAGATTGCAGAAAATACTCATTGTCTACAACCAAGCTGAAAAATATCGGTAAAAATTATAAATGCCTCGTCCGATTTCATAAAAAGAAGGAAATAATGTTAGCCAAATGTGAAAATATCGGTCAAACTTATAAATGTCTCATCAAAACTTATAAAAAATAGGAAAATTTGTTAACCTAATGAGAAAAATATTGACCCTGTAAAGAAATATTTACAACAAAATTATAAAAATTAGGAACATTTGTTAACCTAATGAGAAAAAAATATCGACATAGAGAGCAATATTTCATCTAATCTTGTAAAAAGTAGGAAAATTTGTCAACCGAAATCGGAAAAGGTCGGTCAAATACATAAATATCTCAACAAATTATAAAAAGTAGGAAATAATAGGGGCCAAGTAAAAAAATAGCTTACCCAGATTTATAAAAGGTAGGAAAATATGTTAGCCAAAAGGGGAAAATATTGATCAAACTAAGAAACATGTCGACCGAACTAGGAAAATAAGTGAACCAAGGTAATAAAAAGGTTGGGTAAATACAGAAATATGTTGACCAAACTTATAAATATCGCTGCTAAACTTATGAACACTAGGAAACTTTGTTAAACAAATGTGAAAAAAATATCGACCAAACTTATAAAAAGCTCCGCCAAACTTACGAAAAGTGGGAAACTGTGTTAACCAAAGTTGAAACTATATCGATCAAACTTATAAATGACTCGTTCGAATTCATAAAAAGTAGGAAATAATGTTAACCAAAAGGGGCAAAATATTGACCAAGTAAAGAAATGTCTCGTCCAAAATTGTAAAAAGTAGGACAAATTTGTTAATCAAAGGTGAAAAAAGATCGGCCAAACAGATAAATATTTCAACTAAACTTAAAAACAATAGGAAAAATGTTGCTTCTATAGTTATGTCAAACGTGGCTTGATCTTTTATTTGAAAAGACATTTCACAATACATAATCAGCAACGTCAGCACTTTCCCTCTTTTACATTACTGAAAGCTTCAACTTATCATTCCAGCGTTTCTGTTTAAGAACCACTTATACAGACTAATCACTCATCACTCCATACTCTTGATTTTTTTTTTTTCTTTATAACACAAAGTGTCTCTGTCTTTCATAGATAGCTTCACAACTTTTCCATGTCACAGCACCAAGAGCTCCAAACCTTCGTTGTACATGAGTTTCAACGACATAGTAATAACAACATTTATGGCAATGCAGTCTATGGCTCCACTTGGGATAGTTTCGATATCATCTGAGTATTCGTCAGCAAAGATCCATTTCCCATAACTGATATCTTCAACTTTCCATACCACAATGTCTGCTATACTAATCTTCGATTGTTCCAGCTATCAACACTGCAGGTATTTTCTAGAAGTCTAGTGAAAATTTCATTTCTCACTTTTTCCACCTCTATTTCACTGTGTCATTTCACAACCAACCAACAGTGTCTGTTGCGAGGTCGGTCTTTCTTAATACAACATCTGCCATATTGACCCCTTGAATACCAGCGAATACATCTTCTAACCAATTTTCAACGTTTCATATCACTTAACACTAACATTCTCTTTGATTACAACACAATCGGTTTTCTGCTGACTGGGTAAATTCCCCAACTTACTGGAGATAAATCGACTGTCCCCTATCTGACAAGACCCTTTATTAGACAATGACTATGAGTATCAACCAGGATGGTCACTGCTAAGAAGAATACCAATAACAAACGATCTTCTTTACAGACGGCTATAAAATTATGATGCTATTAAGTGTTACAATGAGAAGAATAAGGAAGACCATAAAGGGTGAAAAGAGGTGACGTGTAGTAAGGATGTATGGAAGGAAAAGAGACACAATAGGCAAGATATATATTAAGAACACTAATAGATAGATCAAAATAGAAGAGAAAAGGCTTAATCAAGTGGATAATTTTATATACTTGAGGTCATTTATAACCTCAGATGGTAGGTACACAATAGAGCTTAAGAGCAGAATACGGCCAACAAAAGAGGTATTTCAGAAAATGAAACGTGTCTTAGGTGATAAGTCACTATCATTGAAGGAACAAATAAATAAACTTTCAACAATAAAATTACAAAAATTAATTTTCGACAATAAAAATTATACAGTAAATTTCTCTTTATTGTTTCTAATTTGAATGTTTCTGGTAGCAATTTAATTGTTAATTTTTATTGTCGAAAATTAATTTTTGTAATTTTATTGTTGAAAGTTTATTTATTTGTTCCTTCAATGATAGTGACTTATCACCTAAGACACGTTTCATTTTCTGAAATACCTCTTTTGTTGGCCGTATTCTGCTCTTAAGCTCTATTGTGTACCTACCATCTGAGGTTATAAATGACCTCAAGTATATAAAATTATCCACTTGATTAAGCCTTTTCTCTTCTATTTTGATCTATCTATTAGTGTTCTTAATATATATCTTGCCTATTGTGTCTCTTTTCCTTCCATACATCCTTACTACACGTCACCTCTTTTCACCCTTTATGGTCTTCCTTATTCTTCTCATTGTAACACTTAATAGCATCATAATTTTATAGCCGTCTGTAAAGAAGATCGTTTGTTATTGGTATTCTTCTTAGCAGTGACCATCCTGGTTGATACTCATAGTCATTGTCTAATAAAGGGTCTTGTCAGATAGGGGACAGTCGATTTATCTCCAGTAAGTTGGGGAATTTACCCAGTCAGCAGAAAACCGATTGTGTTGTAATCAAAGAGAATGTTAGTGTTAAGTGATATGAAACGTTGAAAATTGGTTAGAAGATGTATTCGCTGGTATTCAAGGGGTCAATATGGCAGATGTTGTATTAAGAAAGACCGACCTCGCAACAGACACTGTTGGTTGGTTGTGAAATGACACAGTGAAATAGAGGTGGAAAAAGTGAGAAATGAAATTTTCACTAGACTTCTAGAAAATACCTGCAGTGTTGATAGCTGGAACAATCGAAGATTAGTATAGCAGACATTGTGGTATGGAAAGTTGAAGATATCAGTTATGGGAAATGGATCTTTGCTGACGAATACTCAGATGATATCGAAACTATCCCAAGTGGAGCCATAGACTGCATTGCCATAAATGTTGTTATTACTATGTCGTTGAAACTCATGTACAACGAAGGTTTGGAGCTCTTGGTGCTGTGACATGGAAAAGTTGTGAAGCTATCTATGAAAGACAGAGACACTTTGTGTTATAAAGAAAAAAAAAAAAATCAAGAGTATGGAGTGATGAGTGATTAGTCTGTATAAGTGGTTCTTAAACAGAAACGCTGGAATGATAAGTTGAAGCTTTCAGTAATGTAAAAGAGGGAAAGTGCTGACGTTGCTGATTATGTATTGTGAAATGTCTTTTCAAATAAAAGATCAAGCCACGTTTGACATAACTATAGAAGCAACATTTTTCCTATTGTTTTTAAGTTTAGTTGAAATATTTATCTGTTTGGCCGATCTTTTTTCACCTTTGATTAACAAATTTGTCCTACTTTTTACAATTTTGGACGAGACATTTCTTTACTTGGTCAATATTTTGCCCCTTTTGGTTAACATTATTTCCTACTTTGTATGAATTCGAACGAGTCATTTATAAGTTTGATCGATATAGTTTCAACTTTGGTTAACACAGTTTCCCACTTTTCGTAAGTTTGGCGGAGCTTTTTATAAGTTTGGTCGATATTTTTTTCACATTTGTTTAACAAAGTTTCCTAGTGTTCATAAGTTTAGCAGCGATATTTATAAGTTTGGTCAACATATTTCTGTATTTACCCAACCTTTTTATTACCTTGGTTCACTTATTTTCCTAGTTCGGTCGACATGTTTCTTAGTTTGATCAATATTTTCCCCTTTTGGCTAACATATTTTCCTACCTTTTATAAATCTGGGTAAGCTATTTTTTTACTTGGCCCCTATTATTTCCTACTTTTTATAATTTGTTGAGATATTTATGTATTTGACCGACCTTTTCCGATTTCGGTTGACAAATTTTCCTACTTTTTACAAGATTAGATGAAATATTGCTCTCTATGTCGATATTTTTTTCTCATTAGGTTAACAAATGTTCCTAATTTTTATAATTTTGTTGTAAATATTTCTTTACAGGGTCAATATTTTTCTCATTAGGTTAACAAATTTTCCTATTTTTTATAAGTTTTGATGAGACATTTATAAGTTTGACCGATATTTTCACATTTGGCTAACATTATTTCCTTCTTTTTATGAAATCGGACGAGGCATTTATAATTTTTACCGATATTTTTCAGCTTGGTTGTAGACAATGAGTATTTTCTGCAATCTATAGTAGGTGTGGGTAATACACAAAGTGAGCAAGCAGAATTAACTGGTTGTGTTACTATGGTCGTCAGCGTATTTAAAATGATATTTTTAACTTTCTCGGTACTGTGGTAAAGAGGTAAGTGCATAAATACGTTTATATCTGTTGTTCTCAATCAGAGGCCGAAAAAAGCATTGTCTTGTCCTGTTGTATTGACTCTAGACGCAAATGTTGTTGGTAACCCAGTGCCAATCTTATTCTTAGTAACTTGTAGGTGTTGTGTCGTTCATAGAACCTATACTTGTGTATGGATGTAAAGCGCGACATGCGGACATTTGTTGTTAGAAAACACATGTATATATATTCATATATACATATACTACGAAAACATATTTTGAAGCCTCAAAATTTGACTTCTTCAGACATTACATTAGTTTTCATGGGGGCAATTAATGCATAGGGTGATTTAAATATAACCAGATTTACGTTTCCAAGGAGATAACACACAGACTATGTTTTCGTTGAAAATTCGCTGTTTTCTCTAAGCAGACTGTCACTTTTGTCATAGCCAGTGTAGATGGTCATGTGTTTGTTATGGGTATTATTAATGTAAATGTTTATTCTGTTTGTAGTGTAAGGGTCCTTCTCTTCCATCGATAAGTTTTAAAAAAAAAAAAAACAATGACCAAGCCCTATAAGACACATATGACAACCGCATCTATCCTACTTCATTCATGTAGATTTGGTCCACAGTGTCCGCTTTGGTAAGATTTTACAACAATAGACTGGAGCAGGAAACAGGAAACGTTACGTGAATAACGAAACACCGAGAGTCAATACGCTTGGATTTGTATTCTCACGACACTTTTACTATGTATCTATGGTTGTTTTCTGACAGGCTTCATCAATCAAACTCACATCGAAAGATGGCGGCATGCACATAATTGTTGGCAACAATATAGAACAGATATCGGGCGCTTGGTTTAAGTGTTAGTCTGTTACGCTGCCGTGAGAGGCGATCGGTGTATTTTGGTTGCAATATATAACAGATAGCGGTCACGCTGACATAATGGCATGTTGTGTGTACCATTTGTATGTATCTAATACACCAACGTATTCATACCGTTGTGTTTTTCACTTATTTGCTAATGTAACACTGGTGTTTTCTTCTTTTTTGTTTTTTATAATTTTATACATATCACTGTATTTATTTTATTATGTAATTTAACTTGTAATAATATACTTGAATTCTTTAAAATACTGCCTATTTAGACCTCTCAAAACCTGTTGATCGGAGCTGTAAACTCCATCACAGCTAATTAAAACAACCAATATTTCCGTCACACAACCCCGTCGGAATCGAAGCTGCTACCTCCATATGATCTATGGTACCCGCTAGACCCGTATTGTTCTTTTTGGCCAGCTGTCTGTCGTTGGTACCCACTGTATAAGACACCTCTTTCTGGTAGGATTAACCTGTTTATTGTTACCCTCTCAGATCGATTGTAATCTTTGGTTTCTAAAATAATGCTTCGCAGAGACGCAACATTTCATTTCACCGTTATTTCCTTGTATGTTTTGTTGAGGGCCACGCGACCTATCCCGCATCAGTTATCTGTCATCTTCACTGGGTACCAAGTATCTGATTAATATCTCCAGATGGTGCCACCACAGTTAAGCTACACATAGTCACTATTCCACCTCTGTTTGCGTGGGAGGCACGGTAAACAACTCTAGATCAGAATGAAGACACTCACTAGCTTTGGATTAACCCGCACCTTGAGGTTAATATTTGGGCTTCTAATACGGCACTTCGCAACTGTAAAAATGTCATTACCCTTCTTCGGTGTCTGATTTTGGTGAGGAGTAGGCGAAATCTGTAACACCAATTCTGTGTGGATATTATTATGGTAACACGTCTATTTCGTTTTCTAAAACTAGCTACCTTTGTTATCATTATATACCAGCCATCCCTGTGTATATTTATTTATTTACAAATACTTACATATTAATCGACCTCTCATTTGTCATTTTGGTTAACAATAACCGCAAAGTGTCTCTGTCTTTCATAGAACCTGTACTTTTGTATGACTTTGAAGCGGGCGCAATGAGCAGACAAGATGAAAAACATCAGTGAAGATATGTTGAAAATATACATACCATGCCCAGATAGAACAACAAATACTCAAGTCCCCCTAGAAACAAAGGAAAAACAATATCTACAACATACTCTTTTCCACTCTTAATGTTTAAGTTTGAGCGAAATATGTCTTTTGTAGAGTGTGATATGAGGAAATGTGTTCTTAGAAATCACCTTGAATATATCTTCATATATACATATACTATGAAAACATATGTTGAAGTCGCAAATGTGACTTCAGACATTATACTAATTGTTGAATGAGACATGAACGCCACTGGTGAACTACGTGGGCACCAGTTAATAAATGATTGTTGTTTATTAGTATTTGTTTTAGTCATTCTTCTTGTTTCCGATCGGTACAGCCGTATTGATTTCACCTTAAAGCTAAATATTCATATACTATTCAGAATGCATATGGTAAATATGTTCACAGAAACTGACATTACCATACTTATATGCTTTTCTCACACCGGTAGATCTCTGTTTTTGTTTGTTTGTTTGTTTGTTGTTGTTGTTGTTTTTTTTTTTTTTTCGTAGCTTTATTAAATATTTCTAGTCAAATATCTTCATTTAATTTCTGTAATAAAATGTCTTCATCAAATTTAACTTGTCAACGGCCTTCATATAATTTATGTAATCAACAGACACTGCGTAGGATCTGCAATATTTAGTAGAGGCGCTTGTTGTACACAGTGAACAACTAGGGTTAGAATTAAATTATAAAATGACACGGATTATGATCGTCACTAGGAAGAATGAAATACCACGATGTAATATATATGAAAATGGGAATATTCTGAAACAAGTGAATAGATACAAGAATCTCGGAACAGTCATAACAGCTGCTGGGAGATGCCTTGAAGAGGTTAGAATAAGAATCGTCATGACGAAGATGAAAAACATAAGGACCAATAAAAAGTTGTCAATTGCTACGAGAAAAAAAAAAGTGTTGCGGTACTACATAGAACCTGCACTTTTGTATGAATGTGAAGACACTGAGCAGTACCGCTGAATCTGCTGGCTGTGGAACTGACGTTTCTGAGAAGAAGGCAAAGCGACACATCGTGATACGCTTCTCTGGCGCCTATGTTCGCTTTGTTATGTAACTTAACTTGTAATAATGTAATTGTCTTTATTAACATACTGTGTATTTAGTATATTTCTATATTGTGGATATGCCTGTTGCTTCTTTCTGTATACATTATGGTAGTATATGTCTATAGTGTGAGATGCTTTTTTATTTCTAAGACAGTAATACATAAGAGTAGAGACATGACGTTTGAAACGGGGGAAAACATAAACCACGACAGGTCTCAACATATCACTAATAACCGCTATAGGAAAACTGGCCCTATGGGCCTTACAGAGTAAATTGCAGGTAACCTCTCCCGCCTCGGTCGATTCAAGCGAGCTCTCCTTTGTTAACATATAATAGTGATATAATTAATAGCACCAACTGTCGCCAGCACAACTAATTCACAATACACATTATTTCTTTTACTATACACCTGTGGACAATATTGATATTTTTATCACCGCTGTTGTAAACCAACCTTAACAAAGATACGAAACACGTGATACCAATGTTACTTTAACAGATTCACCACATAGCGGGATTCGCTTCTCTGGCTCCTATGTTGGGTATAGTTATCAACCAGCCGCGTTATTCGAGCCGTCAATGACGCCATCTAGCTCCGTTACATACTCGACCACTGCCACACTACGCCACCACATTGTATGTTTCGAACCTGTCAAGCGCTATGGCAGCAACTAGACACCGTTGAGATACATTTACGGCTTAGTATACACGTAAAAAGAGCCGCCTAGGGTGGACATCCTTATCGAACCGCGGCGTGAATCGACTCTCAAACGATACCTACGGCACCACCTAGCCCCGTTACACACTCGACCACTGCCACACTACCCCACCACACAGTAGGATCGACCCTGCCGCATGGTAGGGGACCCACTAGACACCCCAGTTACACATTGGTGATATCCCACTATGACCAACTACGCACCCCCGTCTTTCACCACTTACCAACCCACCCTACACATCGTTCTTTTGCGCCTATTATTTTATTCCGACATCGCCCTTGATTAAAAACAGATGGCACCAGCGACCTCCCTCGACCCCGACACTGATATTCAACTGCCGGCAATATCGACTTTTTGCTCACAGATGTTCGCCGATCTTACCAAAGATACAAATACATCAACCCGTATCAGCCTGAGCACACCAATCGATTATGCAATCGTCTATACAAATGGGAACCTAATTAATGCATTACACCGGCTGACATATTCTGAATCAATTAGCAAACCTGGCGCCATAGTTTAATTGATCTTTCCATTGTTACACATGATTAATATCACCAACTACATTGCATAATTTACAGGCCATTTAAATTCTTTTTTAACCCACAGACAATCAAAAAACATATAGGAAAAACACGAAGAATATTCGACCGGGTGGTATGAATCTTCATACCACACGGCATCGTCATACCACGCGTCATACCACATTTTATGACACATTTCATACCACAAAATATGCCACATTCCGAGGGATTTACAACATGCATTACTACTGCCAAATAGCCCACCAATCAATAACAAACCAACCAACCAAACAGCTTAACAACAAGCCAAATCAGTATCTAATCTACTTAGCTACCTACCTGCCAGACAACTAACTATCTAACATACCCACCAACCTGCTCCGTAGCGACGAGGTTACGGGCGCAGTTCGTAATCCCGCATAACGCGTTCGAAAAACACAGCTGTGGGAGATTTAGCAGCAGACCGCATTTCGTTGGTTTCGTATGAAATGGTATGGGTGCCGGTCGATCAGATAGCAAAGGCAAACTACTGAACGCTAACTTGCCTATAAACCACGAACAGCCCAAACACACACACACACACACACACACACACACACACACACAAACACAACACACCAAATAAAACACACACACACAAACGTTGGGGTTGACTGCTGGGTCCTGTAAAGGATATGCAAATAACTAACCTACCAATCTATTAGCCATCCCACCAACCCACCAACCAATCCAGCGAATTCCCAACCATATTCCAACCATATCCCAACCATATCCCAACCATATCCCAACCATATCCCAACCATATCCCAACCATATCCCAGATAGTTCTGAACATGATCTGACACCCATTTTTATGAGACAGAGTCGACCGCAGAGCCATACTGGTAAGAAAAAATTAATCCTCTCTCTACTCGAGATTGAACCGGATCTCTGTCCTGGCAAGCAAGCGCGCTAACCAAAGTTCCACCCGGTTTCAAATTTGACGTATCTCCCTTTTCCCCATTTATAACCAATTCCCCATAGGAACATTGATCAGAAGCACTCTGAGAGGGTTGCAGTATCGGTCGACTGATCACTTTGGCTTTCCCGCGTCAGTTACGGTATTGTGTCAACGCTGGTGGATACACCGGGTGCTCAGTATTCGCTCCCCGAGGATGGGATGTCTTCTGGACAGACACACTTGGCGATGTCGACATAAGAAATCATGCTTACGATTACGAACGTCTCGAAGGTGATTACGCATGCCAGGAGAAAAACGTCCGGGAGTCAAGACAGGCCCGATCCCTGAGAGTGTCAAGAAGGAGAAGGAGCCAAATCTTTAGGCTAGGGGGAACCGCTTCTGATGGTCAGAAACCCCATGTCGTGCTTGCTCCACGGGGTAGTTCGTACCACCACTAACAAGTACAGGGTGTATTTTTAATGACTGTGCAATGTTTGAAAATATTGCCGGTCCAAGTTGTGTATTCACCCTCTGTAAAGTTCATGCAATATAATAGGTAAATACAAAACTTGGACCGGCAATATTTTCAAGCACAGCACAGTCATTAAAAATACAACCTGTACATGTAAACCCTTCAATCAATCATGTGCCATGCCGGAAAGCGTGGGCAGTCATGACTCGCCATTTCACTCGATCACCAGAGTCGTGGATCAGCTCAGTGTTCCTGTCTCGTCCATGCCACGTGGCCAAGCCATCCAGGTATTTTCCTCTTGGTCTGTTCCCCTCGATCTTGCCATTTCTTCTCATAACATGTCCAAAAAATTTTGACTGTCTTCGTCTAATTTCTCTATTCAGTCTACGATTTTCATTTGTCTCCTGTAGTACTTGGTTATTTTTCTATCTGTCCATGGTACTCTTTGCATTTTCCTCAGAAATCACATTTCTGTAGCCATCAAATGTTTTTCAGCTTCACTGCTCATTGTCCAAGTTTCGCATCCATACAAAAGAACAGGCTCTATGTAGCACCTCAACACTCTGTTTCTCGTTTCAATTGACATCTTTTTATTGGTGAGTATGTTTTTCATCTTGCTAAAGGCTACTTTCGCCATGGCGATTCTTGTTCTAATCTCTTCAAGGCATCTCCCGTCAGATGTTATGACTGTTCCGAGATAACTGTACTGATTCACTTGTTGAAGAATATGCCCATTTACTTGCATGTTAATTATTACATTGTGGTATTTCGATCTTCATAATGACGACCATAATCTGCGTCTTCTTACAATTCAATTCTAACCCTAGTTGTTCACTGTGTGCAACAACCGCATCTACTAGATGTTGCAGATCCTGCTCACATGGGCATACGGTGCTAGACCCATGCTGTAAAGACATTCAACACTCGGTGAGTGATGCGGTCTGTATCAAACTGGCCGCCTTTACTTCCTAAACATTTCCTGGTACCCACGTCAGGCTGGGTCGTGTGGCGTCCACCAGGAAGCCCGGGTCAATTACAACTATTGGAATCAGCCAAGCAGGTCAGCGTGGTCGAATGAGTAAGAACGCGTGTTCTTAAACATCCGGTGTGCTGATGCCGAGGTTAGCGATTCAACCTCTACACCGGACAGCTGGACTAAAATGTTGACCTGTCGTCCTTGACTTGAGGACGTAAATTACAAGGGGCTATGAAGTCGGAGTGAGTTTGCTTGTTGGCGAGGGACACTGTTAATAGGTAAAACTAATCCACACGCAAAATTCGGTCCATCGCGACTATAAATAGTGTTAAGGACTAGGTTTGAGTTAAAAGCGAGCGAGCGCAAAAAAAAAAAAAAAAAACAGCCTTGTCGAGGATGGAACCCATGACCATTTGGTTGGTGGGCAAGTGTCTAGACACTGCGCCACTGCTACTCTCCATGACTTGACATTAGATTTATATTGTGACTGTAGTGTTGAAAACATTGCTCATGATTAACCCGCAATTTTTAAAAGTAACTGAACATTCAGAGTAAGGAAGAAAAATAAAGAGGTGTGTGTGTGTGAGAGAGAGAGAGAGAGAGAGAGAGAGAGAGAGAGAGAGAGAGAGAGAGAGAGAGAGAGAGAGTGAGTGAGTGAGTGAGTGAGTGAGTAAGTGAGTGAGTGAAAGAGAGTGAGTGGGTGAGAGAGAAAGAGAGAGTAGGTGAGAGAGAAAAAGAGAGTGAGTGACTGAGTGAGTGATTGAGTGAGTGAGTGAGTGAGTGAATGAGTGAGTGAGTGAGTGAGTGAATGAGTGAGTGAGTGAGTGAGTGAGTGAGTTAAAGAGAGTGAGTGGGTGAGTGAGTGAGTGAGTGAGTGAGTGAGTGAAAGAGAGTGAGTGGTGAGAGAGAAAGAGAGAGTAGGAGAGAGAGAAAGAGAGAGTGAGTGACTGAGTGAGTGATTGAGTGAGTGAGTGAATGAGTGAGTGAGTGAGTGAGTGAGTGAGTGAGTGAGTGAGTGAAAGAGAGTGAGTGGGTGAGAGAGAAAGAGAGAGTAGGTGAGAGAGAAAGAGAGAGTGAGTGAGTGATTGAGTGAGTGAGTGAGTGAGTGAATGAGTGAGTGAGTGAGTGAGTGAGTGAGTGAGTGAAAGAGAGTGAGTAGGTGAGAGAGAAAGAGAGAGTAGGTGAGAGAGAAAGAGAGAGTGAGTGACTGAGTGAGTGATTGAGTGAGTGAGTGAGTGAATGAGTGAGTGAGTGAGTGAATGAGTGAGTGAGTGAGTGAAAGAAAGTGAGTGGCTGAGAGAGAAAGAGAGAGTAGGTGAGAGAGAATTGACTGCTGGCGTTGGTTCAGTGGTTTCTGACAACAATTGACTGCATAAAGATAGAAACTAAACTTACAGACGACCAACGACGACAAATAATAGAGCTAGTGACGGAATACAGAGACATTTTTCCCGACATCCCAGGAAAGACAGACAGAATAGAACATTCTATTATTCTGACTGACAACACACCAATCAAGTGTCGACCTTATTCTATCCCTCTAAACTATAGATCGAACCTCGACAAAGAACTACTATCTCTCGAGTCGAGCGGAATTATTCAGAAATCTCAGTCAGAGTATTCTTTCCCGATTGTCCTTGTCGCCAAAAAGGACTCAACTATTCGACTCTGCGTCAATTATCGCCGTTTAAACAAAATAACCAAAATTGACGCTGAACCAATCCCAGCATGCGAGGATTTGATCTTGGACATGTCTACATCTCGCATATTTAGTAAGCTTGACCTTACAAAGGGTTATTGGCAAATCCCGATGGATGTAAATTCGATTCATTTAACAGCTTTCTCCACTCCTTTAGGTCTTTATGAGTGGCGCTTTCTTCCTTTCGGCCTTCGTAACGCTCCAGCGACTTTCGTCCGTCTAACTAGGGATCTTCTCCATGGGATGACCAATATTTCTACATATATAGACGACATATGTATCCATACGGAAGACTGGACAACACACCTTCTGAAACTACGACAAGTCTTCGACAGGTTGCGAGTATTTGGGCTGACAGTTAAGCCGACCAAAGTAGAGTTGGGCATGGAACAAATTGACTTCCTAGGTCATACAATCTGCAGGAGCCAATTAAGAACAGATGACAGAATCGTCACCAAGATTCTGAATTTGACAATGCCAACGACCAAGAAACAGGTTCGAAGTTTACTGGGTCTGGTAAACTACTATAGTAAATTTATTCCAAATCTGGCGGAAATCACCAGTGTCTTTTCTAACATCTTAAAAGCTTCGGCTAAATTATCTGTACAAGATGCAGGATTAATTAGCGCGTTATCAAAATTGAAATACCTTTTTAGCGTTCCATCTATCCTTCGTATGCCTAATCCAAAACTTACCTATTTTTTACGCACAGATGCGAGTGCCATCTCCATATCTGGGATACTGGGACAGTTCTACGAAGGGAAGTTTCACCCAGTAATGTACGTAAGTCGGAAAATTAGCCCTGCTGAATCTAGATACTCAGCATCAGAATTGGATGGCCTCAGTTTGATCTATTGTGTTAAGAAATTTCATAGATTTTTGGCAGGAGCACAGTTTGTGATCGAAACCGATAATTCTCCGTTGTCGGTGATGCAGTCTGGAATTCCCCACAATAACAGAGTCTGCAGGTGGGCTTTGATTCTCCAAAATTACACATTTACCATCCAGCACTTAAAGGGAAGATTGAACACTGTTGCAGACATTTTGAGTCGACCGTCAACCATTGAAATACCTGATTTGCAGGAAGGGATCGACCACAGATCACCAGAAACAGTGACACTGTAAATGTTAGGTAACTCAGTGCCGTATGTGGTGATTAAGATACACTGTAAGTGCGTTATCATCGCCAAACATGTAAACTGTGTGAAAGTAACAGTGCTATGAACAGTGTAAC
The DNA here is from genome assembly GCA_963921405.1 of Cepaea hortensis. Classification (NCBI taxonomy): domain Eukaryota; kingdom Metazoa; phylum Mollusca; class Gastropoda; order Stylommatophora; family Helicidae; genus Cepaea; species Cepaea hortensis. Next base: position 20,060,087 of record OY992897.1, read on the forward strand.
GAACAGACGCAGAAGTAACATGCGCTGACACACACACGTAAGCTATATTAACGTTGAAGTGTTAGCTATGAACCTACATAAGTTAGTAGGGAACTATATTTATACACTATCCATGAAGGAGATCATAGAAGACTTTGCCGAAATGAACTATGTTATAATAGTCTATAAAGAACATTGCTCCATCTTCATACCGGAAAGGAGGACTTCAGTTAGTGTAATTAGATATAGAAATGTAACTGTGATATATATATATATATATATATATATATATATATATATATATATATATATATATATATATATATATATATATATATTATTTTATTAACAGTACACATAACTTCATTGTTTCTATGAATAATTGAATTGCAAAATGTTTAAATGCATATATAACTGTATTTATGTCATGTGGTAGTTAGAAATCACCATCATTTAGTTAATAAACCATTTAATATAACACCAATAATAGAAATACAATTGTTAGATATTACATTAGTTTATCACCACATAATCATAATCATTTATAAATTCATATAACTAAAATATCATGTCGAAACTAACCCAACCATTTAGAAATTAACATCATCTTATTTACAAATAACACTTTCAGGTAGTTAACTCAATTCTCTTAAATGAAATTATTTAGTAGATTATTTCCCCTTGGGATAATTTAGGACAGCACACCAAATCATATTAGTTACTATTACAGGATCGGTGACAAACCATCCTCATAACCGTGTATATTTTGTATAAACATGACACGTGCAAACAAAACGCACAGTCATTTGGCGAATACTGTTATAATTCAGCCAATCATTTATTGTAAATATGTAATGTTCATTTTATTGATGCTATGAAACATATTTTAATGACGAGTGAATGTTGTAGCAAAAGGAGAGTATGAAAGCGAGTGAAAGATGTATGCAAGAGGAATAAATGAGAGAGAGAAAGTGAAAATTAGTAAACATGGAAAGAAGAGAGAGAGAGAGAGAGAGAGAGAGAGAGAGAGAGAGAGAGAGAGAGAGAGAGAGAGGTAGCGGCAAATCTTTTCACCGCTGAAAACGTCTTATTTTGACTTGTCTGTGTCATCTGTGTAACCAATGTGTTGTCACGTTTTTATGTGTGTTACTGCTATACTTTAATAGATTAGATAGGGAATGTACTTTGAGCTTCTTAAAGCGGAGTTGTGGTCATAAATAAGAATAACAAACGTTTGTAACCACAATAAACCGATTTACGGCGCTTGAAGAAATACACACATTTAATACACATGTTTGTTTCAAAGAACAACAACTTAAATTCAGGGGACACAATAACTTCTTAAAAACCTTAATGTAACATTGAAAATAGCTTTTCACAAGCGGAAGCGAGAAGGTGAAAAGTAGAACTGTATGTATATGAGTTGGAGGGGATTTTAATGGGAACATGAACATTTTATGCTCATGTGTTGCACTCATAACAGAGTCAACTTGTATTTGCGTTGTCATTTTGGGCAATATGAGGACAGGTCGAGACAGAAGTCAACGGGTGAAAGTCAAAAGACATAGGGTCAAACGACGGAAGCCAGGACATAAGTCATAAGACAACGGATCTGGGTCAAAACAATTCCCAAAGATATCTATGGAACCAACTATACTGATACATGGGCTACTCAATTAGCCGAGTGAAAAGATAGAACAGTGTGAGTAAAGGAAGAAGAGAGTTGTTCTATCCCCAAACGAGAGATTTATAACTTATTGGATATCTGACAAAATTGGACATCCAATTTTTCTTTGTGACCATACGTGTTACAAACATGAGATAAAGGGGAGTAACACTTCACAGAGAGGAGGGGAGCCTGTCAGAATCTCCAATAAGGCTCTAGAGAGTTAATAAGAGTTAACACAAGTCTAGTAGGGAGACACCAGACAGGAGAGACACCAGCGCTATAAATAGCTTCACAAGGGGACACATTGGTGTCAACCAAGGGGGCAACAAGTACAAGTGAGCGAGGGCTTCCCCAAGCCATTGGGAAGCTTGGCCTTGCGAGTAACCGTGAAGTACCCGGTTACTCAAGTTCAGGAGCCAGCGTGCTTGGGACTCCATGCACGCAAGACTAGTTACTGCACGGAGGGGACAGCGTCCGTGCTTGACCACGCAATGTGTAGCGTGTGGAGAGAACCGACTGGAGACGGTAGAGAGTAGACGTGTTCTTGACAAATGCTATAGGTTTCTAGGCAATAGTTAAATATTAGACTGTAGATGTAGATTGTGATTACTAGCATCATTTCTCACCACTTCTTTACATTCATATTGTATAATGTTAATGAAGCATACCGCTCGCAGAGCTTATAAATTGCCAGCTCTAAATAAATTGCATTCCTTTTGCAAACGACACGAGTTGTTATTTCGTGCGGTGCAAAAGTAGCGGTGTCCTGAAAGACCTGTAGCAAGCAAGTTGCTGACAGGCAGAGTGAGTGATTGAGTGAGTGATTGCGTGAGTGATTGAGTGAGTGAGCGAGCTAGTTAGTTAGTTAGTTAGTTAGTTAGTTAGTTAGTTAGTCAGTTAATGAGAGATAATATGAGTAGGCGAGAGAGAGAGAGAGAGAGAGAGAGTGAGAGAGAGAGAGAGAGAGAGACAGACAGAGAGAGAGACAGAGAGAGACAGACAGACAGAGAGAGAGAGAGAGACAGACAGACAGACAGAGACAGAGAGAGAGACAGACAGACAGAGAGAGAGAGAGAGACAGAGAGAGAGAGGATGAGTGAAAGAGTTAGTGAGAAGGAGGGAGGAAGAGAGGGCGAGTGAGTGAGTTAGTGAGAGAATGAGTTAGTGAGTGAGAGTGAGTGGGTGAACGAGTAAGAGTGAGTGAGTGAACGAGCGAGTGATTGAGAGAGGGAGGGAGAAAGAGATAGTGAGTAGGTAAGTGAGTGAGAGAGGGAGAGAGAAGGGGAGAGATGATGATGATGATGATGATGATGATGATGATGATGATGATGATGATGCTGATGATGATGATGATGATGATGATGTACGAAAACACTTGCGCCTGTTAAGATCTAGACAACGAGTGGACAATCGAATGTCTTCTCGGCCTTTTGGGTAAGATCAAGGTATCTGGCTATTGTGGTCTACAGTGGATTTATTGATTGATTGATTGATTAGGAACCGACATCACAGCATTCGGGACATTCCCATAAGCGCTCCATCCCCATCCTCAGCAGCCAGCGAAGAGTTCCAACACTAATAGTTCCAGTAGGAATCTGATTATATGTCATTCTCGCCTTTCCTACAGTGGAATGATGGTTCAATGCGAAGAAAGTTGCTTGAGTGAAGGCAGAGTGTATGAACTGGGAGAAAGATTTCAAAGTGAGAAACAAAACTGAATCCACTGGTAAAGTCACTTTCTCACACTTACCAACAACACAAATTTGGTTTGATTAAAATAAGCTTCATCTTATTTTATTGACAATCTATCTTAGTTTATTGCAAATCTTCAAATAATCTCTGTCAACTATCGACTTTCCTTTGAAATATCAGGAAAGCAACGAAATATAATAATGACACCAGGAATAGAGTGAGGGTTATAGCAGCGTTAGATTTCATTACAAAACATCGAGTGAAATGGATCGGCCACATAACTAGGCTATCAAATAACAGTATACCAAAGCATATAATGACATAAAGACCAAATGAAACCAGAAGAAGAAGCGGAGTATGTAAACGATGGACAGAGGGAATAACAGAGCCCATGAGAATCTCGATATATGAAGCCCATAAACGGCACTCCCACGCTGTTTATGCTTCTCCTCAACACCGCAAGATACAAGAGGAACAACATGAGATGATGAGATGAGTCAACCAACAAAGGAAAAGTACATCCCCGAAACACCAGACGAACAAAATGAGATTAGACAACGAATAAAGGAAAAGCATATCTCCGAAACATCTGAAGAACAACATGAGATGATACAGCCCCCCCCCCCCCCCCCCCCCCATCCCGAGAAGGCTAACACGGCCAACAAATGCCCGCAGAAGTCGGATGTGTCAGCCTAACGGTGCAAGAACGCAGCTCTGCTGTAAACAGGCACAGCGCAATCATGTCCGGAAAAAAAACCCAAAAAACTGCGGATGAACGCAGAAGAAGAAGAACAAGATGATACAGCCAACAAAGGAAAAATACATCCCCAAAACACCAGAGGAACAAAATGAGATGGGACAACGAGCAAAAGAAAATTACATCCCCCAAACACCAGAAGAACAAAATGTGATGAGACAACAAACAAATGAAAAAGTACACCACCCCCCCCCCCCCCCCAACTAAAAAAATAAAATAAAATAAACACCAGAGAAACAAAATAACATAAGATGAGACAAAGAACAAAGGAAAAGTACATCCCCCAAACACCAGAAGAACAAAATGAGATGGGACAACGAGCAAAAGAAAATTACATCCCCCAAACACCAGAAGAACAAAATGTGATGAGACAACAAACAAATGAAAAAGTACACCCCCCCCCCCCCCCAACTCAAAAAATAAAATAAACACCAGAGGAACAAAATGAGACGATGAGATAAGACAAAGAACAAAGGAAAGTACATCTCCCAAACAGCAGCCAAGAAAGGCAGGCCTCGCCATGACGTGAAGCAGCAGCAGCACCGCGCATGTCCGCGGTCGAGGCGGGCCAGTTCCGTGTGAGATTGTGTACACCGACGACCAGGCTATCGTTATCTCTTGTCCATAACGACCCACAAAGTGGATATTATACAACACATCTAGGCGTATATTCAACCAAGACAGATAGATAACGTAAAGTGATCGATTTTATTCCGAAAAAACGACATCGAAGATGTGATTTTAAACATAGAAAGTGGTAGGTGAAGATTGAAAGTTGTTGCCGTCTTGTCGTCTGCACGAATTGAATTGACGTGTCCATATAAAAATATATATAATTGTAACGATTTTCAATGTGTTCGATTTAATTTATTAGGTCGGAGAGATGTCTGTATACTATAGTTATTAGTTTAAACCTTCTCTATCTTTAACTGTCTTTATATATAACTTAAATCTAACTTGACAATAATGTTTAAATAACTGTATTAACTAATTATTGTGACAAGAGAGGAGTTTTTAGAACGTTCAACCTCAGCTTCAGTAGGTGTTTGTAATGATCGAAACACTTAACGCCCCGCCTATTTAAATGTAGGTGGATTTTATGACTACTACTGTCGCTGTCATTAGTGTTACTGTTATCTCAAGTCACTGAAAGAACAAACATTTCGATGTCACCTCAGATAGATTAGATGTTTTACAATTATTGCGTAATTTGTTATAGTGGCTGCTTAGTAACAACGCAGTGTTTTCATATTGCATTTGCTGACTTAACTTATCATCAGCTGTTGCAACTGCCGTTATGTACACAAATAGTGAAATACTTACTTGTATTTGTATGGGTTTATTTTGTGTTATTTGTTGTAGAAAGTTGACAGTAGCAGTACTGTACCCCCCCCCCCCCCCCATGCTATTTATTGTTTTGTGCATGTGTAATTTTATTATACAATAATACATGCATATAACCCACATAGTTTTAACTAATTCAGTGTGTGAGTAATAATTTAATAATTTATGCTGTGGCTGGGATTATGAAAGATCATCATCCACATAGCTGACATTTCATTTTCTTTACTTGATTCAGTATTATGACTTCCTATGTGGACAGAAGTACGATACATAGCCAATCTAGGGTCATAATGTTATTTGTTTTGCTTTGTGGCATCTTTCACAATTTCAGTGCTTAGTGAATGAAACTTTACATTGTAATACTTGTTCATTTGATTGTGTATGTTTTTGTTGGCACTGAGTCAATTAATACTACATTAAAGTAGAATGAATTATATACCAAATTAAAGAGAGACATGTGGGCTATATAGAACCTGTTTTGCTGTATGGCAGTCAATGTCAATGAACAAATAAGGAAGAACTTGTAAACAACAGAGATGTTGTTCCCCAGACAAATGTGAATTCCTTGGACTGTCAGAGTAACTAACAACGATTGCCTGAAAGAGGTAAATGAAACTAGAACATTATATACAACAATAAGAAAGAGACAAACAGTTTTCTTTGGTCATGTGATGAGAAGAGAGGCGTTGGAGAAAATAGTGACAACTGGAAAGATTACGGTGAACAGAGAGGCAGACCAAGAGACATGATGCTGGATGGACTGAGCGGTGACATGGAGGAATACCATCAACAGAGTTGATCCAGAACACCAAAGACCAAGAACTGTGGAGAGATATGAACACTGGTCACTGATCTGGTCACTGATTTCAAATATTTTATGTTTGGTTGATGTTTCAGGCAATGACAAACTACTGAACATAAATTTGCAAAGAAATCACAAACAGCCAAAAAATGCTGGGGTTGATCACGATGTCCTGTAATGGATATGCAACTAACTTTGTAAAATAAATCATTTGAAAATCTGGAAACACATTTCCAAAATACCCAAGGTCTTTTAATTTTCTATTACAGTGTGATTTGATTATCATATTTTTGATTGCCATACCCTATGTCAATTGAAACGAGGAAGAGTGTTGATATACTACATAGAACCTGTACTTTTGTATGGATGTGAAGCTTGGACAATGAGCATTCAGGCTGAAAAACATCTGATGGCTGTAGAAATGTGGTTTCATAGGAAAATGCAAAGAATACCATGGACAGCCAGAAAGACCAATGAACAAGTCCTTAAAGAAACAAATGAAGATCGTAAACTGATTAGAGACATTAGACGTAGACAGTCACAATTTTTTGGGCATGTTATGAGAAGAAATGATTTGGAGAACTTGGTGACAACTGGTAAGATCGAGGGGAACAGACCAAGGGGAAGACCGAGAAGTAAGTACCTGGATGGCTTGGCCTTGTGGCATGGCTTAGCCTTGTGGCATGGCTGAGACAGAAACACGGAGCTGATCCACGACTCTGGTGATCGAGTGAGATGGCAGAACATGACCGCCCACGCTTACCGGCATGGCACATGATGGATGTATACCTTTTGAAAATAAAGTTTGTTCATTCGGTTTGTTCTCTCTCTCTCTCTCTCTCTGTCTCTCTCTCTCTCTCTCTCTCTCTCTCTCTCTCTCTCTCTCTCTCTCTCTCTCTCTCTCTCTCTCTCTCTCTCTCTCTCTCTCTCCCCCTCTCTCTCTCGCTCTCTCTCTCACATCACCTTAAGATTGTTTTTTTTATTTCACACACACTCACATATCTACTATGTTTCTTGAATTTCCCAGCACACACTCACCAATCACCCTCAGTTTCTAGTGTATTACACAATCACTCACACACACACACACACTTATTACCGTCATGCATTTCTCTCCCACTCGCATGCGCGTGCGGGTGCCCACACACAGAGAGATAGGGGGAGGGAGAGAGAGAAAAAATCATGCACATCTTGTATTAAACATACACACATTCACACACATTTTACCTAACGTCCGGTTACACACACACACATGCATAAGCACAAGCCATACTGTCTAGCAACACACACACCCACACAAATACTCCCATACTCACACACACAAACTTACTGCCTCTCTCTTATTCTCACTCTCTCTCTCACATACACACATGCGCGCGCGCACACACACACACAAACCATTACCTTCAGTTTTTTGTATTTCACACAAATTCGCACACTTACTCTGTGTCTTGTATTTCCCACACACACTCACCCATTACCATCAGTCTCTTGTATTTCCCCACACACACTCACCCATTACCATCATCTCTTATGAATCACACACTTAATCACACCATCACACACATACAAGCACTTATTACCATCAGTATCATGTATTTCACTCATATCGCACATACACACTCACATCACTCACACACTCACATCACACACACTCACATCACACACACTAACAACATAACACACATACACATACTTATTACCCCCAGTATTATGTTTCACACACACTCACAACATCACACACATACACATACTTATTACCCCCAGTATTATGTGTTTCACACACACTCACATCACACACATACAGATACTTATTACCCACAGTATCATATATTTCACAAACACACTCACACTCATAACATCACACATATACACATACTTATTACCCCCAGTATCATGTGTTTCACACACTCACACTCATAACATCATTGGTCATTGGCACCTTTCCGTCTTGACAGACGATAGTTTGGTACATTGTGCTTCAGAAAGGCTTAATAACTACGATCCATGGCGGTGGCGAGTGTGGCTGGTAAGGCCAATTCTTGCTGCAAATGTTTGCCCACAGTAGGTGCATGTGAAAACATGGTCATTTCCACCATTTTGCACCATCTTACGTCTCTCACGCTCTGTGTGTGCTTTATCTGCAATCATTTTCTCCTTCGTCTTTATTCCATTTCTGATAGTTGCCCTCCATGCAACACGTTCAGCGGCGACGTGTTCCCATTGTGCATTATCAATGCCTATATCAATCATGTCCCGCTTACACAAATCTTTGTATCGTAGTAGAGGCCGACCCTGAGATCTCCTACCCATCTGTAATTCACCAAAAAAGATGTCCTTTGGTATTCTACCATCATCCATCCTCCTAACGTGTCCTATCCATCTAAGTCTATGAAGACTGAGCATGGAATACACCGTCACACAACCTGATCTTTCCAATACTTCAGTATTTGTGATTTTGTCTTGCCACTTAATACCAAGTATTCTTCGCAGACACCGCATATGAAAGCTGTTTAAACGTTTCTCTTGGCGTGAGTAAGTTGTCCAGGTTTCACTGCCATAAAGAAGAGTACTAAGGACACAGGCTTGGTAGACGAGGACTTTTGTTTTGGCAGTAAGCTTCCTGTTCTCCCAGACTCTTTTTGCTAACATGTTCATTGTTGTTGCTGCCTTGCCAATCCTGATGTTGATTTCCTGATCGAGGGATAATTTGCTATTTACCTCTGATCCTAGATATGTAAAATGGTCTTCTACTATCTCCAATTCGGCGTCGTCAATAAAGATTGATGGTACATCATGTGCACCTTGTGACATAATCTGTGTCTTCTTTTTGTTAATTGTTAAACCAAATTCAGAACAAGCATTGGAGAATGATGATAGTAGATGTTGTAATTCTTCCTCAGAGTGGGTTGTAATCGCAGCATCATCTGCAAAAAGCAACTCTCTGATAAGTACCCTGCTAATTTTGGTCTTGGCCTTCAATCTCTGAGCATTATAGAGGCCACCATCTGAGCGTGAGTGAATGTATATACCGTCATCCTGATCACGAAAGGCATATTTCAGCAGAAGTGAAAAGTATATCCCAAAGAGGGTGGGGGTTAGTACACAACCTTGCTTAACTCCACTCTTGATTTCAAACTCTTCTGAAGTTGAGCCATCAAACTTGATTATACCCTTCATGCCTGTGTGGAACGATTCCACAATGGACAGAAGAGTTGGTGGGCAGCCAATCTTCTTTAGTGCTTTGAACAGACCCTCACGACTGACCAAATCGAATGCCTTTGTGAGGTCGATGAAGGCAATAATCAGTGGCTGATTTTGTTCCCGGCATTTTTCTTGCATCTGTCGCAATGAGAATATCATATCAATTGTAGACCGGTTCTGACGGAAGCCGCACTGTGATTCGGGGTAGACTTGATCTCCCAGGACTTGAAGTCTGTGCAGGACAATTCTGGCAAATACTTTCCCAACAATACACAGAAGTGAGATACCCCTATAGTTGTTACAGTCGCTCCGATCTCCCTTGTTCTTGTACAGCGTTATGTTTGAATCTTTGAAATCCTGTGGGACTTGTCCTTCTCGCCAACATAGCTCTATTAGCTGGTGGATCTGTAGAGCGAGTGTATCTTGCCCACTCCTGATTACCTCTATTGGAATCCCATCCTTACCTGGAGCCTTGCCAGATGCAAGCTCATTTATAGCACACTTAACTTCTGTTATAGTGGGAAGTGTGTCCAGGTGGTCAATAGTTGGCAGGGCCTCTATGGCGTTGAGGGCATCATCCGCTAGCTTGGTCTCACTTGAGTAAAGCTCTAAATAGTGCTTGACCCATCTATCCATCTGTTGTTTCTTATCAGTGATGATTTCTCCAGTCAAGGTTTTCAGCGGTGCACTTCTTTTGATCATTGGACCACAGGCTTTCTTTATCCCTTCATACATGCTTCTGATGTTTCCCTTATCACTTGCGATTTGAATGGACTCACATAACTTGATCCAATAGTCATTCGCACACTGCCTGGCAGCCTTTTGTACATCCTTCCTCGCTTGCTTCAGCTCACTCAGAGTGTTACGCGTTGATCTTTCCTTGTTTCTTAAGAGAGCTATCTTCTTTTTATCAATCAAGGGCTGCAGTGTCTGGCTGTTTGCCGCAAACCAGTCCTGCCTCTTATGATCCACAGTGCCGTAAACCCTTACCGCTGTTTTATAAATAGTTTCCTTAAGTTTACTCCATTTATCATTTACTATACAATTTTCTGATGTATCATTGAAAGCGTCTTCAAGTTGCTGTTGAAATTCAAAGCACTTTCCAGGATCGTGAGTGTTAGTAATATTAATCCTGGGGCTAGACTTGTGTTTAGCTGTGTAGATTCTCTTTGGTCTCAGTCTAACCCTTGCAACAACCAAAGAATGATCTGTATCACAGTCAGCACTGTGGTAACTTCGAGTTAATGATGTATGGTTCAGATGTTGTCTCCTTGTGATAATGAAGTCCAGCTGATGCCAATGGCTGGATCTTGGATGTTTCCATGTGACCTTATGCATCTCTTGTGTTTTAAAAAAGGAGTTTGTAATACATAGGTCATTTCTAGTGCAATGCTCCAGCAGCCTTTGCCCATTATCATTCATGCGACCGATGTTGTATTTTCCAAGGCACACTGGCCATGAACTCGAGTCCTTGCCCACACGAGCATTGAAATCACCGAGCATATAAATGTAGTCGGATTTTGGAACTGCCTTGATCGCAGAGTCTAGCTGCTCATAGAACGTATCCTTCACATCATCAGAGGAAGCAAGTGTCGGTGCATATGCAGTGAGAATGGTGGCAAAACCACAAGAGGTTGCCAAGCGCAGTGATAATAATCTTTCATTACCTCCAGCTGGGATATCAATCATTCCCAGTAGCGAATTCTTCACTGCAAAGCCCACACCATGTTGCCTTTTTTCTGCCTGCCCTCTTCCCTTCCAAAAAAAGGTGTAATTGTTTTCCCTGAGTGACCCTTCCTCAGCGAGGCGAGTCTCCTGCAGGCCAGCAATATCAATGTTAAGACGATTGAGTTTAGCATCAATCACAGCCGTTTTTCTCACATCGTCAATATTTGTCAAGTCAGTGGAAAATCCTGGACACATGGTTCTCACGTTCCAGGTTGCAAGCCGTAGCTTGAGGTTTCTATTCTTTTTATTAGTACCTGGTGCATTGGTTTTACAGCCTGCAATTCAGATTTTGTCCTAGCCCCAAGCACCCATTGAAGCAGGCAGGCTGTGGCGGATCAGCACCCAATTGGCTGGGGGCTGCCCAGCTTGAGGCGGGCGGTAGCTGATCAGTGACACCTGTAGGTGTCTCCCACTGTCAGAGGCAACGCGTGGCGCCCCATGTCTACGCCAACTGACAAGGACTTATAACCCGTAACAGTTGCCTCTCGCTTTGATTCCGAGACCGGTTAAGACCAGGGATGGAGTTATTGCCTCTCTATAGCACAAAGCCTGGGCTAAAATAAAGAAACCATGTGTTGCCCATGCAGCATGATCCCTCTCTCGGCCTGCCTAGTTCACTCCAGAGGAAAGTTGACACCTATAATCTGGAACAATACAAGCTGCAGAAGCTGCCGAATCAGCAAAGCAATGCTCTAACTGTCCGCCTGTCGGAGCTTCGATCCTAGACCAGCTGCCAACCAAGGCTTAGGGCCTGGTCTGCCCTGCCATGACTTATTTTGTCTTTGGGTTGCATTTCCTCGCACCAGGATAAGTTAGTTAGTTAGTTAGTCGCAGTTCCAACTTCACAGCAACGGGTCGTCCCCATTATGCTCCGTTCCTGTGCCAGTGAATATCATACAAAACGCTCCCCACTGCCCAATGTGAAAAGTGAAAAAGACAGGAGTCTCGATAAACAACAGCCCGCACAGATGCACAGTGCATAATGCCGCCGCCAGAATGTCAACACAATAGTCCCCCACAAAACACCCAGTTCATTTCTGATGGAATCTGCAGCCATTTTCCCATCTGGATGTTTCCTAGATGTTCACCCACACAGTCCACGAAATACAGTTCATCGTCGATGGTAGTTTCAGTCAACCAGAAGCTCAGCAGCCACGCATTTCTGCATAAGGCAAAAACCGGTCAACTCTGGGACATAGCCATCTGCCATCACTCCGAACATGCAGTCACATTCCAAAAAATCTCGGGCAGATTCAAAAGCACTTCACACAAAACCAGGATAAGGCTAGTACCCTCCCAATTGCGCTCTTCCGCCCGAAGCCGTTGGCACAATGTGGGGTGTTGGGTTTGGTAAGCGCCGCCCAACATTCGGCGCTGACAGAAAGCAGGTAGTACCGTCTACTGTCATACGGTAGCTCAGTCATATCTGACTAAGACCTGACTACATCTCATAACATAACTCACACATATGTACTTATTTCCCCCAGTATCATGTGTTTCACACGCACTCACATCACACACATACACATACTCATTACCCACAATATCATATATTTCACACTCACACTCACAACATCACTCACACACACATACTATTTACCCACATTATCATGTGTTTCACATACATACACCCCCACATTACACAGTCATACTTACCTTGTATTAAACATACACATATTCACACACTGGTTCCTAACCTCCAGTTCCACACAATACACACACAGATACTTGTTACACTATTTAGTAATACATACACACACACATATGCAGCCACACTCGCATGCATACATTCACATAAATGCATACACACACAGGCCTTTGTCACGAGATATGGTTTTACATTGTTTGTCAAGGGTGAACAGAATGTTTCATTTGCCTGCTGTCAAAACCTCTGTTCCTGTCAGTCTGAGTGAGTGACATCCATAAACTGGCATCAAGTGTATAAAAGTCTGTTCATGTGCTTGGCGCCCAGTTAAGTGTGATGTTGTTCATGAAAGAGTACTGATTGTTCAGAACATAATTTTTCATCGTAGGTTTCCATGTACATTAGTTCAATTGTAATTTCACTAGTTATTTGCATATTTTTGTACATACATTAATCTTATTTTTTTAAAGTTAGTTGCATATCCTTTACAGGATGTATCAGTTAATCCCAAGCATAATTTGGCTGTTCATGATTCCTGGGTAAGTTTACGATCTGTACTTTGCCATTGCTTTCTGAACGGCAAGCAACCCATACCATTTTATAAAAAAAATCAGCACAAGGCGGTCTGCTGCCAAATCCCCCACAGCTGTGTTTCAAACGCAGTAGGCAGGATTACGAACTGCATCCTTAACCCCTTTGCCATGTAGCCGGCTAATCTTGTTGGGTATAACAAAATATGTGTGCATATAAATTCACCTTACTAATTATTACTGGTGGAGATTGTTCTTATGTGTCCACACTGCTTGCTATTGACAATTCAAGTTTGTATGCATATTCATTGTACTGTTACAACAGCGTTTTGTATGTATATTCATTGGATCTGATAGTGATAACTAAGTTTTGATTGTACATTCATGAGATCTGTTATTGATAACAAGGTTTTGATTGTACATTTATAGGAGCTGGTATTGATAACAAAACTGTCATTGTTCATTCATAGGACCTATTATTTATAACAATTTTGTGTGGACAGAAAACAGTACAGTACTGAACAGAAGTGCAGGACAGGAGTTAATGCATATCTATATAAAGCAAATAGATCCATTTGTTCACCAACTGAGAAATTCTGCTCAAACTATTCTACTAATGTATAGACCCTAAATATTGCTGCAGAAACTGCCAGCAGCATATATTTCTTATTGATCCAATGTCAGTTCTTCATGCTTTCAGCAGGAACACACTGCCATAGCCATAAGTTCCCTAAGTGTAGTTAAAAAGTTAGTTGCATATTCTTTACAGGCCATAGCAGTCAGCCCCAGCATTTTTTGGCTGTTTGTGATTCCTGGGTAAGTTTACGTTCAGTAGTTTTCCATGACTTTCTACACAACCGGCACCCATATCATTTCATAAAAACCAATGTAAGTAGGTCTGCTGCTAAATTGCCCACAGCTGTATTTGTAAGTGTATTAGAAGACAACAACAGGTTAGTGCTACATTGGATATCATCTTCCTATGGCATACCAGGCCATGAAAGAGCAGTTATGTTAACTATATGAGCACAGTGGGACCAACACAACAATATGTCATCTTCCATGAAAGGAAAACCCCTGTAAAGTCTGTTAAAAATCTCAACCAACAACCTGACAATTATCACTATGTTAAAGTTGGCAGAAGTGATTGCCATTCATTTACAGAAACCATCTTTGTGCAAACAAAAAGACATGATAGTCAGTTTAAAATTACTGAGTTAGACAATTCAAATTACTATGTGAATATGTCTATTGTATATTTCGTCTTCAAGGATTTATCTAATTACTTCAGTTTATGTTGTGTGATTTCTGCAGTATGTACCTGACGAGATGCAGCGAAATATGCCAGGCAATAAATCGTGCAGTCTATTGTCACTATCTTGATCCTATTCCACATAAGAACAAGACATTAACTGAACAGTCACTTGCACAGACAGAAATTGGTCCCATCTTCCCTGTGCTTATATGGACAGGCAGAAAATGCAACTGAATGTATCTTGCAAGAGTGCCATATGCTTGGTTACTTGCAGACTCAATATTGGCCTGTGGAGAGAAAAATCACACATTAAATCCACAGCTCACAATGTCACTCTACACACTCAACTCAGTAGCAGGGCGACAAAACCATTTTACATCTGTCCATGATTGTTTTTGTCATGAATTCATGTTAGGAAAAATGGCGGCTGCAGGTTGCTGAACTAACTGGGTTTGCTTTATGCAATAATGTGTGGCTGCTAGTTTTCTAGTGACTGCCGCTTCTATCAATGATGAACTGTATTTTTCGGGGCAGAATTTTGTGTTGGCATTCTGGGAATGGCATTATGCATAGTATACCTGTGCAGGCTGTTAGTTTATTGAGACTCCTTTCTGTTCCATTTTTCACAAGGGGTAGTGAGGAGCAGTTTGTGTGATATTCACTGGCACAGGAATGGAGCATGATGAGGCAACACTTTGCCATGAAGTTGGAATCGTGACTAACTAACTAACTAACATCCACATAAAGCTAGCTTTTTGTAAGTCGTAACGATCTCTCAAATACAGTAACTTAATCCAAAAAAAACCAGAATTCTTGTGTAGACGTTACCAGAGCAAAAGTTGAGCGAGGAGAAGAAGAAAAGAAGAAGCCATTCTTGATTTCACTCATGCAATATTCACCAAGTTACCAAAACTCACTTTTAAATCTATACTCACACACACTTAAACTCCACCAGGCACACATCCACACACATATACAATTTAAAATTGCTGAGAAATAAGACATTACACATCAGCAGTAAGTAGTTTTGAATTTTAATATTGAAAGATGCAAATGAAACTAGAATATTTTGTTACAGTTGCAGCAGCACACTACACATTATACAGATGTTTACTAAGATTATATGTTTTGTAAGTGCATTCATTCAACTGAATGGGTTTTTGAATGTATACTTTACAACTGTTATACGGATGGGTTTGTACATACATTTATCCAACTGGTTATTGAAAGAGAAGTTTTTGTCTGTTCAGTTACTGAGCTTTTATTACCGACACCTTTATATATACTCATTCATTTGAAATGAGGTTGTTTTGACAGTATCTTGAAACAGTTTCTGGGGCAGTATTGATTCTCTTCCTTTTTTGAATAATAGCACATGTTGATTGTTCACACGTTAGCTTTTGGGTTATATTTTTGTATACACATATCTGCGCAGTATCTTGCGAAGACCATTGTTTAATGTTGGAGATGTGGACATTTGTCGCATTTTAAGAAGTATATATGTGTTAGAGAGTGAAGTGGGTTAAATAGCTTTGATATTATGTTGTCTTTGCCCCAGCGGTATGGCTTAACTAAAGCAAATCCATATTAAGTGTAGGGGCGGCGGGAGCATAAGTTTCTATTCCCAGACCAGATGTTGCCTTGGTTGTGTGGTGTTCATGTTTGTTTAGTGTACCCTTGATATTATCTATCCATTGTTTTTTGTTTGTCTTTCTCTGCCTCTAGGCCGGTTGTGTAGCGAAGGGGTTACAAGTGCAGTTTGCAAACCCAGCATACCGCTTTCGAAACACAGCTGCCGGCGATTTGGAAGCAGACCGCCTTGCGTTGGTTTCCATACAGAGGTATGGGTGAGGGTTGTTCAGAAAGCAATGGCAAACTACTGAACGTAAACTTGCCAAGAAATCACAAAGAGCCAAAAAATTCTGGGGTTGACTGCGACATCCTGTAAAGGATATGCAACTAACTTTAACTTGCCTCTGTATTGAGATAATTTTTGGATGTATGCTTTTATCAACATGATCAGGTTTCACTCTCTAAACATGTCCAATCCACTTTAGTTGTTCATAAATAAACACACATTTATTGTTTAGCACTCTTGATAGTATAAGAAAGAAGTAGGAATTAGAGGACGCACTAGACACCATACAAATTGAAAGGCTTCCCCAATTGACACTTCAGTTGTTGTCTTGTAATGAATTCAGTCTATGATGTTATTTCTATCTTATTTCGAATGTCTTTGTTTTCCATTCAATCTTACCTGAAAACACCACCAACTTGTCTTTATCATTTCAATTCATATGTGACAAGCTTCCTCTGGTGGGACATTGACCAATCAATCAATCAATCAATCAGGTGCTGTCTTCACAATGAAGGTAGTCTGCAATAGATCTCCAACACTGTCTGTCTCTCGCCCTGACTGTACATTCTGTCAGATTGCTGTTCATCCATCTCTTGATGTTATCTTCCCACTTGTATCATTGTCTACCTTTTGCTCGCTTGTCTTCAACCTTACCCTCCAGTATGGTTTTATGAGTGTTATGTCTTTTAATGTTGCAGAAATATTTCATATACCTCTTGTTTATTTCTGTCATAAACTCTTTTCATTCCCAGTGTTTCTAGAACCTGTGTATTTGATTGGAACGTTGATAGGGACATTCAAGGCAATGTGACTTCTTTTTAGTTTTTTGATGCCATCTTCTTCTTCTTCTTCAGCGTTCCGAGCCATTGAGGTTCTTTGCTGCAGATACAATCCGTCTCCATTCGTCTCTCTGGTTGACCTTCTCTTGCCAGTCGTTGATTCCAAGTGCTTGTAGGTCTGTATATATATTATCTCTCCACCGTCTTCTTGGAATACCTCGGGGTCTACAGTCATTTATTTCCTGAGTTTAAGCGAGTTTTGTTTCCCTATTGTTTTTTTATGCCATGCCAACTGTTAATACAAGCATGTTTCTTCACAGATCCAGGCCTATAGCACTAGTTACTGCTGCTGCTTGACCTTATTCATGTTTTGACATCTTGCTTGTTATTAAATACATTTTTTGTTTTTCCGTGTAACCGCATTCCATCTCTTGTGATAAAACATACATAGGTTTTGTTTTATATTTTCCCCTGGCCTTGTTTAATCATCACTGCTTTGTAAAAAGTGAATGTATTTTTAACATTATTCTGTAAACAAAATTTGTCCTCATAAAAAGCATCACACAGATCATGAATTCCTTAGCTCCAGTGATGACTCCTCAATCAATCAATCATGTGCCATGCCGGAAAGCATGGGCGGTCATGACTCGCCATTTCACTCGATCACCAGAGTCATGGATCAGCTCAGTGTTCCTGTCTCGACCATGTCATGTGACTAAGCCATCCATACATTCACTTCGGTTTTCCCCTTGGTCTATTCTCCTCGATTTTTCCAGTTGTCACTAAGTTCTCCAGTCCATTTCTTCTCATAACATGTCCAAACAATTTTGACTGTCTACGTCTAATTTCTCTAATCAATTTACGATTTTCATTTGTCTCCTGTAGTACTTGGTCATTGGTTTTTCTATTTGTCCATGGTATTCTTTGCATTTTCCTCAGAAACCACATTTTTGCAGCCATCAGATGTTTTTCAGCTTGATTGCACATTGTCCAAGTTTCACATCCATACAAAAGAACTGGCTCTATGTATCCCCTCAACACTCTCTTTCTCGTTTCAGTTGACATCTTTTTATTGGTCAGAATATTTTTCATCTTGCTAAAGGCTACCTTCGCCATGGCAATTCTTGTTCTAATCTCTTCAAGGCATCTCCCATCAGATGTTATGACTGTTCCGAGATAATTGTACCGATTCACTTGTTGAAGAATATTCCCATTTACTTGTATATTACATTGTGGTATTTCGTTCTTCCTAGTGACTACCATAACCTGTATCTTCTTACAATTTAATTCCAACCCCAGCTGCTCACTGTGGACAACAACCGCGTCTACTAATTGTTGCAGATCCTGTGCATTGTTTGCAATCAATACTGTATCATCTGCATATCTAATGTTATTTATGTTTCGTCCTCCAATGCTGATTCCATTTATGTCTTCTACATTTCTGAAAATATTTTCACTGTGTAGGGAAAAAAGATCTGGAGACATTACACATCCCTGCCTAACACCTCTCTTAATAGGTTGATATAGTCCCACTTCATTATCAATCCTTATGGCAGCTTGTTGTTTCCAATATATGTTTTTTATAAGTCTAATGTCTTTCCCATCAATTTGTAGATCTGCAAGCATACCTACCATGTTGACATGTCTAACTCTATCAAAAGCCTTTGTGTAATCAATAAAGCAAAGATGTATATCCTTGTTTACTTCTATAGCACGTTCAATAACTGTTCGCAGCATATACACAGCATTTACTGTACCCTTTCCTTCTACAAACCCACATTGTTCTTTCCCCCAATTCAGGTTGTATTTTCTTCCTCACTCTTTGCATGATAATTCGTAACAAGATCTTTGTGATGTGACTCATTATACTAATTGTTCTATGTTGATCACATTCCAAGGTTCCTGATTTCTTTGGGATTGCAATAAATACAGAATTACATAATTCAGAAGGTATATCTCCAGTATCATATAATGTGTTCAGCAGTCTGGTGACTTGCTCTAGTCCAAATTCTTCTAAAGCTTTAATCATTTCTGTTGTGATGTTATCTGCACCGGGGGCCTTGCCAGCTTTCATGTGCTTAAGAACATTTTGAACCTCCATCTTTAAAATTGGTGGTCCTTCATTATTAAATCTAATATCATACTGTTCCCCTCTGTTATCATTATACAGGTATTTCACATAATCTGTCCATACATGTAGAATCTGATCTTTTTCTATTATGGTTTTGCCACCTTTAGTTTTTAGACAGCATGTTGATGTACTTGTTCTTTTATTTGTAAGTTCCTGAATTCTTTTGTGCACTAATTTGGTATTTTGATTGTTGTGTTGTTTTTCAATTTCTAAGCACTTTTCCTCAAGCCATGATTCTTTTGCCTTCCTACATAATATTCTGACTTGTCTGTGAATTTCTTCATATTTGGCAGGATTATTTTTGTTGAGTCTTCTTGTTTCCATCAGGTGTAAAATTTCTTCAGTCATCCATTTCTTACGACCCACCTTGTTTAATTTGGGAATAGTTGTGTCTGCAGCCAAACTGATTGAATTCTTTAACATTTCCCATTGATCATTCACATCCTGGAATAATATCTATAGATCAGACAATATATATATCAAATGTGTTCTGTACTTCTATGTTAAATTTGTTTTGTATTTCCTTGTCATTACTCAATGCACACAAATCATATTTAGTGTTTCCTGTTATATACTTGACTTTCTTCAACTTTATCCTCAGTGTTCCTGTGAGTAGTCTGTGGTCACTATAACAATCAGCACTGGGAACTGTTTTTGCTACTGTTAGTGCGTTTCTAAATCTTCTGCTAATCAGAATGTAGTCAATCTGGTTTCTGATCCTGCTATCAGGACTCCTCCATGTCCATAATCTTCTAGGGTGTTGCTCAAACCAGGTGTTTCCTACAATCATTTCCTTTTCTTTAGCCCACTCTACGAGTCTGTATCCTCTTTCATTTCTCTCACCAAAACCATAGTTTCCTACTGTGTATCTATCACCTTGATTTCCTACTTTTGCATTGAAGTCCCCTATTATGATGTTTATTTCTGAATTTTTACATTTCTTTAAGGCAGACTCTATGTCATTATAGAATTCCTCTACACTGTCTTCACTGGACTCTCCTGTTGGGGCATATACTTGAATAACATTTATGCTAAAAGGTTTGCCACTCAATTTAACTAGTAGAACTCTGTCCAACTCAGCCGAATATCCTTGAACAGATTTTGATGTTTTCCGGTCCAAAATTATTGCCACTCCCCTGTGTCGATCTTCACCTCCAGAATAAATAATCTTAAAATCTTCATCTATCTTGATGCCCGCTCCTGTCCATCTCGTTTCGCACATCCCTAAAATATTAATTTTTTCTTTTTGTATTTCTTGTTTTATGTTCTCTAATTTTCCGTCGTCGTTTAATGTCCTAACGTTCCATGTTGCTAATTTTAATGTCTCTGTCCTTGTCTTGCGATGATCAGTCTTTAGGCGAATCATAATGTACTAGGCACTTTCAAAGAGGTAGTTTGCCGTTGCTTTCCTCTATGGCAGTGACCTTACTAGCCGGATGACCGCAACCATTGTCTCTCGAAAGAGATCCTCTGCCTGCCGTCGTGAAACTCGAGACCATGACCAACAAATATCTGTCGGCTGCCCTCAAAATTTCATGCACCACCTGCTTTCCGTGGCTTCTTTTGAAAACTTCCAATAAACAAACACAAAATAACATCACATAATCCACAGGAAAACACTATCCACATAAAGAAATTGCACTTATGATGTAATCTAAACATTAATTCATAGGTAAGGCAAGAGAAATGATGCTTGATGGTCTAAGATATTGGCATGGAGGAACATCAATAAAGGGAGTCTCCATGGTGAAGTGGTCCAGCCATCTGACTCTGGATCTGAAGGTTGTGGGTTCAATTCTGGGCCATGTCCTTTGGTTCATGAGTGCATTTTTTTGGAGACTTCTGAGGGTCGTTGCTGGTGCTATGGAGTTTGTGCTTTATGTGACACTTTCCACGCTGCGTAAATAGACTGAGCCATATGGGATAAAAAGTTAATGCAATGAAGTCGACCCTGTTGACTTTTAAGTGACTTTTTTTAACCTCAATAAAATTGATCCAGAGCACCGCGAGCATGAGATTTATGGAGAGACATGAACACCTACACTACTGGGCGAGACACTGGATGCTGGTGTTTAGTTTCTGTGAAATACAAGTGTTGCAAGTTGCACATGCTTGAGGTTATGTTTTATGGACATAATTCTGTAACAATATGTCTTCTGTTAGCAGTTCTCCATGGTTTGTCTATAACTATGTGTTGCATGATTTATTACCAGGTGGTTTGTATTGTGAACTCCATGTTTAGACAAATGGCGTCCGGCCAGTTGCTGAACTAGCTGGTTTTGTCTTACGCAGTAATGTGTGTGCAACTGCTAGTTTTCTAGTGATTGCCACTTCCACCGATGATGAACTAGAATTCCAGTGGCGGACTGTTGTGTTGGCGAGCAGCCTTATTATGTATGCCTGTCTTACTTTTGGTTTGTCAGGATTGCTGTCTGTTCCGATTTTTCACATTTTCTTCCCTTACTGTGATGTTGGAATCGTGATTAACAATTGTTGAATGATGTTTACAGCAGTGGATAAATACCTAGTGATATGCTGAAATCTGTATTTATAGCCTCACCACAAAATCCAGGAGCAATTGAATGTGAAAAATACATGGATATGTGCATACAAGCATGGTTGTTTGTATGGTTGTGTGTGTTTGTAAAGAAAATGCTTTGTTCCATGTCAACAGTTCTCCTTGTCCTGCCTATAACAGGCAGTAAATCATGCAACATGTTGTGTAAAAATTGTTTAACATATACCTGCTTTCTTCCTGTGTATTGCGTGGAGCAGGCATGGGAAATCATGACTCTCCATTTCCCTCTGCCAATTGATATTTTAATGATATTGTTGTTGCCCAGTAGTTAAAACTTTCACATTCCTCTTTCTGTGTTTTCCTCTGCCTCTCTTTCCTAATAGTTTCTGACATGAATGAACAATGGGAAATGCTGAAAAACTCCATCCAGTAGGCAGAGATTTTACCCTAAAGAAGACAAAAAAAGCTAAGAAAGAATTCTGGTCAAAACTGTTACCTGTATCTGTGTTTTTTAAATTCATCTGTTGAGTTTTTAAGTGATATTTTCTGTTTTTTTTTTCTTCACACTTTGTTATGAGCTTGACAGCTGCAAACCCCTTTTATTGAAACCATATAGAGAGGTCATTCTTGCACGAGAGGACAGTTTTGCACGAGAAGACACTCTTGCAAGGGAGGACATTCTTGCGTGAGAGGACAGTCTTGCATGAGAGGACAGTCTTGCAGTGTGTATTCAGCAGTTTCCATAGTCCACACAGGTCAAGTAATGAAGCAGACAACACCGGCTGTAATCGTATTCATTAAGTCTGGTATGTCCCATCCTGAGGTGGAGAAGAAAGGTGATCTGTCCCAGCTGACCAAGAGCGGTTGTCAACATTGGATTGATTCCATACCTTTCTAATAGCCTGGATAACTCACCTTTCCTCAGAGTTTTGTTTGTTTGTAAATCAAGGTGTTATGTCTGTGTTTCTTTCTTTTGCACTCACTCGCTTTTAACTTAAATGTAGTCTATACACACTACTTCTAGTAGTGCTGGAGTTAATTTTGCGTTTGGATTAGCTTTCCCTATTAACAGTGTCTCTCGCGATCAGGCGAACCCACTCTGAAGTCAGTGGTACTTGTACTTTACGTCCCCAAGTCATGGACAATATGTCAACATTTTAGCCCAACTGTCCAGTATAGGGGTTGAACTCCTTACCTCAGCATCAGCACACTGGATGTTTAAGAACATGCATTCTTATCCATTCAACCATGCTGACTTACTTATGTCTGTTTCAAAAGTGCTTGTTTTGTAATACAGACAGCATTGATTGATTGATTGATTGATTTATTGATTTAGGAATCGACATCACAGCATTTGGGGCATTCCCATAAGTGCTCCATCCCCATCCTCAGCAGCCAGCGAAGAGTTCCAACACTAATAGTACCAGTAGCAATCTGATTATAAGTCTGTCTCGCCTTTCCTCTGAGCGTTGAGCGTCGGCCAGATCCCTTCGTCACTCCTCGTTGTCTCATTCTTGCCAGACCATGGTAATCCATTTGCTCCTCCGAGGTGTGCACGTGCTCCCACAAGGCTGCAACCACGTCTGCCTTGTCATGTATCAATACTCCACCAAGTTCTGCAGAGCCAGCCAATCTGTCCGCCTGTTCATTTCCCAGCACACTGGCATGCCCCGGAGAAAAGATCCAGGCGATGCTTGTCACCCGTGACCTCCGAAACGAAGCAAGCCACTCTGCATGAAGTCTGCCCGTCCTCACCCTCGTCAGCATGCTTTCTGAGTCAGTTACAATCACGATGTGTGTGTGTGTCGTATTCTCCATCCAGCGGAGAGCCACAGTGACTGCCTCCACTTCCATTCTTAAGCTGGATGTTGTGGTATCATATGCCAGGCTCTCCTGCCCCAAACATCGACCATTAGCTCTGGCTATGAACCCCCAGCCACTTTTCTCACCTCTTAACACCGAACCATCTGTGTAGATAATCACATCACTCGAGTGAGCATTGTCCTGAATTAGTTGCTGGATTTCCACTTCCGTGGCCCCTGCTGGCCACTCCCTGTACTCCCGGCTTAATGTGATTATAACTCTGCACAAGTCTGACTGCTCCGCTGGCACTCTGACCCACTCCTCTCCACGCCTAATGTTCTCCACGGGGCACACCTGTCTGATCGTATCCTCCGCCTGAGCCATCCATGATTTCCCTCTTATCAGTCGCTGACCCTTAACTGCGTCCAGCGCTTCATGCAGTGGGTGGTCTGTGTCTGCAGCTACTCTGAGGTATGCCTTTGCTTGCATCACCTTGAGCCTACCAGCAACAGTCGGCAGACCAAGGATGTAACGCATACACACTACTGGGGTGTCTCTAGTGCATCCCAGAATGCCCTGCATAGCTTCGTTCTGTATGCGCTCTAACTTCACCAGCTGACTCTCTGAGACAGTGAGCAGACCTAATCCATAATCAATTACTGAGAGGATCAAGTGCTGGTATAGTGTGAAAAGCATTCTCTGCTCTATGTCCATTGCAGCCATAGTTTTAAGTGCATTGAGTCCCTTTTGAGATCTTGTCACGACCGTCTCCACATGGTCCTTGAAGGATAGGCTCCTGTCAAATGTGATCCCCAGATACTTCAGTTTGTTCTCTCTGCTGACATTTCTACCATCTATCGCGAGGCTTGGGACATCAGCTCTTACAATCCTGTTGTCCAGAGAGCACCACAAAACAGCCGCCTTTTCCGGGTGGATGACAGCACTCATTTCTGTGCACCAGTCAATCACTTTATCTACTGTCGCCTGTAACTCCTGGGCTGTTTGCTCCCTATCTCTCCCCTGCCTATATGCAAGAATATCATCTGCAAATGTTAGTATTCTTCCAACCCCTGGTGCTTCTAGGTTTGCAATCTTGCTCGTATACACATTAAAGAGCACCGGTGAGACTGCAGATCCCTGTGGCAGTCCCGGGGTTAACATATGTGGCTCTGAGGTCCATGTGCCCAGACGGAGAGCAACCCGACGAGAGTGCAGGACGGCTGCTATCCAGTTCACCAACCAGGGATTGACCCCCTTCTCTATCAGTGCGGTCATCAAAATATCATATCGAACTCTATTGTACCGCCATCGTTTCCTGTCTACTCTGGAACCCCTCATAAACATCAAAGGCAAAAGTGGCTGCATTTGACCAGGTATCTTTTCCTGGCCTGTAGCTCCCCAGGCCTCTTGGAAGAAGCTTCCCGCTTTCCAAAAACTCTTGCAGCTTGACAGCGACTATCTTCTCTAAAACCTTCCCAAATGTATTTTGAAGGGTGATGATCCTAAAGCCGCTAAGCTTTGACTGATCCTTGAATGGTTTTGGGAGAGGGATGAGATAGCTGTGCACCCAATCCTGCGGTACTGATGCTGTCCTAATGCTCTGGTTAAAGCAGTCGGTCATCTCCTCCAGGTCTGCTTCGCTCAAACCCTTCATGTGGCCATACCTGACCCCATCGGGCCCTGGTGCCGTGTCTTTTGCCTTTTTCAAAATGTGTTTAACATCTTCCACCCGTATGATGTCTTCATACTGCATATTCTTCGTGGTGCCAGATAACTCCTCTCTAACTGCATCCCTGGTGTCCGCATCATTATGATTGGTCTGCTCTAAAAATCTCTGGAGAAACGCCCCCCCTTTCTCGTTGTCTGTTGTCACACGCACACCATCATCTCTATAGATTGTTCCCACTGTCATCGGCCGATCTTTTCTCTGCATTTGCCTGTGCAGTTTCCAGAATTTTTGCAGTGTTTTATCCCCTCCAATCTCCTTCATGAAACATTCCCATTTTGCCTTTTTGGCCTCTGCAGCACAGCGTTTGAAAACCTCCACCTTGTCTTTCTTGACATTTTCCGCTGTGTCCACTTCCTCTTGTGAGCTTCGAAGTGTCTGTCGCACTTTCTTTAGCTGGTTCACTGCATCTCTCTTTGCTTTCCAAGCATGGTCTACTTCTGGGGTCCACCATGGGGGGTGCAAAAAGGGAGTTTTAACAGTCCTGTTGCATGCCCCTTGTCTGAGGCGTCCAAGAATGCAATCGGTCCACTTATACCGGAAGGTCTTGCGCGCTCTCCCAGCTTTAACTTTCCTGGGTTTAGAGATCAGGACTGAGCATGGCATGTGATCACTCCCATGGTCATTCAAAACATTCCACTTTACATCAAGGACTGATGACTGGGAGACAAGTGCCAAGCCAATAGCTGTGTCTGCATCGCCAGGCCTCATTGCCATTCTTGTTGGCCTACTATCATTTATGCAGACCACATCGGAGTCCACCATGGCATCTGCAAGGGCAATTCCCTGTCGGTTTTCTCCACTACTGTCCCAATCTCTGTTCCTTGCATTGAAGTCTCCACATATGAGTAGCCTATCACCTGGTAATTCCTCCAGTTCCTTAAGCCAGTCCCAATGTTCCTTTCTGACAAAACAGTCCACTGTGGCATGTACATTTATGATGTTCCAACTTAGGCCACCAATCTCCATTTGTATACCCTGGACCTCTCTTGCACTGTGATTCCACTGGCTCAAGTCGAGTACCACATGCTTCACTCCTTCCTTCACCAGCAGACCTTGTCCATGTCTCTTCTGCCCAGTAGGGTTTATAAAACTGGCGTACCCAGGGCCATGGTATTTGTCTGTATTTAGCTCCTGGAGCATGAGGACGTCAAAATCATATATTAGTCTCTCCAATACAGGACCTCTCTGTCTGGCACTGCGACAATTCCAGTATCCCACTCTTACATAGTTGAAACCTAGTCTCTCCACTTTTCGTCTTGTTCTCCTGGCGCCTGCCCTCCTATTTCTATGCCGTCGTCTCACACCATTTCCTCGTCTTCTCCTCCTCACTCTCTCTTCGCTAGCCTCTGAGGGATGTGTCAAGCGCAGAGCACGTGCTCCGTAGCTCCGGCGACGATTCCCATGTTTAAATAAATCCATAGGCAAAGTTTGGATATTGCAGGAAATAAACGGTCACCCTAGCATTGCCTGCTTGCTAGGGAAGAGGCAGGGGATGTCCCGCAGGAGTCCATACGCCTGGTGCCGCCCCGCACGCCTGTCAGACGTCCAACGTTCACAACCAGTTAACCCATGGCCATCCAGTTCCTCAGCACGCTGGTCCACCTTGAACTTGGGGGTTTATATTTGGAGTTTTCCGTCTCCTAGATGGATTGCTATCCAAAGCTAACGGGTTCCACCTACCCGGGAGCGTACCCTGATCGGGGGGCTAAACGGGTACTCCACCTTGCCCAAGGGTGTCCCGTAGGCTAGCGGAGGGAAGGAGGTGCCTTACTTCTCCTTTGATAGGGGATACCCCTACCCCGCCACCCGCTAATACAGACAGCAGGGCTAAAATAATAAGGAAAATGCTGCACACATGTCTCTTGTAAAGATAGTTTTTGTATGTGAATGTTTCATGGGTCTTTGTTTTCTTTTTAAGTGGATCGACCAGATGTCATTGGTAGGCCTTTTCTTTATTCCTTGTTGGTTCTCATTTTTGTTGCAAGTGTGGAAAATGGTACGTTGTTCATTTGTAGGATATCATTTTAGAGTAAGTTTTTTACGTTTTATTTCTGATTTGCTAAAGCCAATCTTAGATTATGTAAACGTTATATTTTTCAGCAAGTACTGACAGTCAGCTTTTGGACAAGCGACATCATCCGCAGGATATGACATGACGTCCACACAGATTACCCACGACTGTGTGAACAGATGACAGCAGAAGAAGAAGAAATATTACATTGTTGATGAAAGGTGGGTGTTCACTTCTGTAATCTTTAGATTAGACCTGACTGTGAAAAGATGATAGCAGGAGAAGAATTATTGCATCACTGCTTCTATTTCTTGTTGATGAAATGTATGTGTTTATTTCTGTAAGGTTTCCCTGTTCTCAGGGCTCTGCCAATGTAAATTTCATTTGAGAAATTCTAAATTCCAAAAGAATATTATTAGCATGTGGAACTCAGGTTCTACCACACTATGCAGCAAAATCCTCCTGTGGATCATCATGAAGAAGATTGCAGTCAATTAGAATGTGAATGGCAAGATGTACAGGCAGGTTTCATACAGGGCAGAGAAACCAGGAACCATATCGTTGATATGAGAACCATCTTTGAGAAATGCAGAGAGTACAATGAAGGTCTTCATACTTGTTTCATAGACTACAGGAAGGTCTTCGACTGGTCAACTTGAGAAATTGTGGAACATTGTGAAGGATATGGGATAACCAGCACCTTTGACCTACTTTTTTGAATCATTAGAGTAGACTGTGGTCTTAGAAAAGTTTAGATATGTCTATGTGTACACACGCATCTGCACATGTATGTACATACATACATATGTTGAGCAGTCTGGTTTTACAGCGTCAGAGACTCACCATCGTCCCTTCTCCTGTTAATTAAAACAGTTCAACCACATGAAGGCCAGGAGTTTGACTTTTGCTGCCAGAGGTGATGAATGCACAAGCCATGGAGGTATTTTGCAAGGTTGGGCACTCACCCCAACTCTGCACCCCCGGCTTATAACAGCAATTTAGAATGGGCAGCGCTTGTAATTGAAACATGTCAGTGAAGTATCCCACTGAAGCATGCTATTGAATCATCTGTCTGAAGTATCTCTGAAGTCAGAGTGGGTTCACCTGATGGCGAGGGACACTGTTAATAGGGAAAGCTAATTCACACACAAAATTCAGTCCAGCACTACTATAAATAGTGTGTATGGACTACGCTTGAGTTCAAAGCGAGCGAGCAAAGAAAAAAAATCTGTCTGAAGCAAATCATTGTGTCGTATGTACCTTGGCCAGATATAGATAACACAGCTTGGGTAAAACGACATTGTTATCTGGCTGTTGTGCTATTTCGTAATGAAGCTCACATTGATGTCGTGTGTTGATATTGATTAGAAAATAATGAGATAAAAGTTAAAGGTTAGAAGTGAGAGTATTGGATTCATTGCACCTGGTCGTACCCCTTCAGGCTCAGTCTCTCATTGAATGAATGAACAAATGAACGAACGAAGAAATGAACAAACTTTATCTTCAGAGGGTTAAGAATTGGGCACGCAGGCCCGTCTAACATTCTGAGGAACAGCAAGCTGTCTGCTGAAATAATAACAATTACGTAGGTGTAACTCCTGCGGAAAAGTGAGAGATTCTAAACACAGATACATTGTATATACCTTACGAAGTCTGCTTGGCCGAATGGATAAGCATGCACGTTCTTAAACATCCGGTGTGCTGATGCAGAGGTAAGGGGGTTCAACCCCTACACAGAACAGTTGGACTAAAATGTTGACTTCCCATCCTTGACTTGGGGATGTAAATTAATTCTGAAGTTGAGTGGGTTCGCCTGATGGCGAGGGACACTTAATAGGAAAAGCTAATCCATACACTAAATTCAGTCCAGTGCTACTAGAAGTAATGTGTATGGACTACGCTTGAGTTCAAAGCGAGTGAGTGACAAAACAAATATACCTTACAACAAACTGCACTATGTTGTAAGTGATTTACACTGTGTCTGTGTTTAGTATCTCTTGCTTTTTCGCAGGAGTTACACCTACCTGCTTTTATTTTCTGTTGTTATATCCTGCTGCAGCCGTGACTTCTCTTGTCTGCTAAAAGCAGTGCATAAAACACAGATCATGTCAAGGATCCCGGTTGATGGACACACAGGAAATTATAGATACTGTGATTGTAGAAAGTGAAAAATTGGGCCTTAGTTTGAATAATAGAAAGACAGAAGTCATGGTGATATCAAAGAAACAGATTGTGCCTAAGTGTGCAATTACAGTACAGGACGTTATTTTGGGGCAAGTGCAGATATTCAGATATCTAGGCACATGGATAGCATCGGATGGAAGATGCATCACTGAGATAAAGAACAGAATAGGACATACAAAATCAGCATTCTATCACACGAAGAACATTTTATGCAATAACTCCTGGAGGAGAGGTTAATAACTTCTGAACAAAAAGTTTATAACGCTATAGGAAACTTTAATACCTCCTGGAGGAATAGTTAATAACTTCTGGAGGAAAAGTTAATAACTCCTGGAGAAAAAGTTAATAATTCCTGGAGGAAAAGTTAATACCCTGGAGGAAAAGTTAATAACTTCTGAAAGAAAAGTTACTAACTCCTGGAGGGAACGTTAATAACTCCCCTAGGGAAATTTAATAAGTCCTTGAGGAAAAGTTAATAACTCCTGGAGGAAAAGTTAAGGCTACTGTAGGAAGGACACTTTATGCAGATCACAGTGGACATGCACAAATTAATATATACATATCTACATGTTAGGAAAGCCAAGAGTCCAACTAGATGATCACACAAATGCTACTACATCATGGAATGCCTCTAGGTAGAGCCTTGTTGCCTTCATGATTTCATGTATACGTCACTGGCCTGATTAAAGAACTGCCCAATGATGTCGAGACAGGAAAGTATGCAGATGATCTGGTTATATGGTGCTCAGATGAATATGTAACAATGATTACAAACAGGATACACAAAGCTAAAGATCACGGGGTAGTGGAAATGACACCTAGCCTTCTTTGATAAGGTTGGAAAAATAAGGGGATCTGTATGCATGTTAGAAATAAAAAATAGTAGGTTGAATAGACTTCAGCCCAAGCTACATTTGAAAAACAAAATCTATATTTATAAATCTACTGGGTGTTTGTGATGTCTCACTACATTTTGTTTGTAGAACAAATTTGAAAAAAAAAATTGTGTCTTCTGTTGATAACACCATTCTATTTGGAGTGCAAAGAATTACTCCAGCAGACGACAACCATTCGCTGCATATTGCTTCACGATGGACTATGGAGCATATATTTTTTTATGACATCATGTACTTCATTTTTCAAATTGGTTCTACATACAAAGTGTAGTGAGACTTTACAAAGACGCAGTAGTATGTGTGTATGCACACATTGTGAGCCTCTCTAGTAAAGTTTAGTATTGTGTGTGATCTGTGGGAGGAGACTAATGTACTGAATAAAATATAGATGTGTAATGAAGGTGATTTCTTCAAGAGACAGAATCATACACTTATTTAGATCATAATGTAGAGACGGATGGAAGAACACAAAGATTTAACAGAAGAATACAAACAGCAAGAGGAGCTTTCATAGCACTGGAACATTTGTGGAGATAAAATAAAATTCAATGTAGCATAATATTTAGAATATTTAACTCTGGCAGTCCCAGGAATTCACAACATTCGTCTCAGGAGCCATATCTCTGTTGCTTCCAAGTTCTTTGTAATTTGCTCATTTATTTTCTAAGATTCACTGCCATACAGCAAAGCAGGTTCTGTTTAGCATTTCAACACTCTCTTTCTGACATTCAAGGAGAGTGTATAATTGCATAAAATACCTGTCATTTTCTGATACGCAGCCTTTGCTTGCCCTATTCTGTTCTTAATCTCTCCTGTGCATCTTCCATCTGATGTTACAATTGCCCCTGGGCATTTAACATGAATGACTTGGTTAATAATTTTCCCTTCGATTTCCATTTCACATTTTGGTGTCACGTATACTGGCTTAAGATAGAGAGGCATTTTGATAGATTGGTTTTGGGAGGGGGGAGAGGGGTGTTCTGCACATTATAAGCCGTACA
The DNA here is from genome assembly GCA_963921405.1 of Cepaea hortensis. Classification (NCBI taxonomy): domain Eukaryota; kingdom Metazoa; phylum Mollusca; class Gastropoda; order Stylommatophora; family Helicidae; genus Cepaea; species Cepaea hortensis. Next base: position 20,091,602 of record OY992897.1, read on the forward strand.
GCAAAACAGGTTCTTCTTCTTCTTCTTCTTCTTCTTCTTCTTCTTCTTCTTCTTCTTCTTCTTCTTCTTCTTCTTCTTCTTCTTCTTCTTCTTCTTCTTCTTCTTCTTCTTCTTCTTCTTCTTCTGCGTTCATCCAGAGTTTTTTTTTTCCGGACGTGTTTGCGTTGTGCCTGTTTACAGCAGAGCTGCGTTCTTGCGCCGTTAGGCCGACACATCCGACTTCTGCGGGCATTGTTTGACCGGGTTAACCTTCCTGGGGAAACAGGTTCTGTACAGCATTTCAGCACTCCCTTTCTGACATATTGCATAAGGTCCATCCATCCCTTATGTGCCATGCCAATAAGCGTGGGCGGTCAAGATTTGCCATTTCACTCGATCACCAGAGTTGTGGATCTGATTAGTGTTCTTGTCCCGACCATACCACGTGGCCAAGCCATCCAGGTAGTTACTTCTTTGTCTTCCCCTTGTTTTATTCCTCTCGATCTTGCCAGTTGTCACCAAGTTCTCTAATTTATTTCTTCTGATAACATGCCCAACAAATGTTGACTGTCTACATTTAATTTCTCTAATCAGTTTACAATTTTCATTTGTTTCTTGTAGGACTTGGTCACTGGTGTTTCTGTCTGTCCATCGTATTCTTTGCATTTTTCTCAGAAACCACATTTCCACAGCCATCCAATGTTTTTAAGCTTGTCTGCTCAATGTCCACGCTTTTCATCCATACAAAAGTACAGGTTCTGTGAAGCACCTCAACACTCTTTTTCTCTTTGCAATTGACATCTTTTTATTGGTCATTATGTTTTTCATCTTGCAAAAGGCTACTTTCGCCATGGCAATTCTTGTTCTAATCTCTTCAAGGCATCTTCCATCAGATGTTATGGCTGTTCTGAGATAATTGTACCTATTCACTTGTTTAAGAATATTCCCATTTACCTGTATTTTAATTACATTGTGGTACGAGGGGAAGTCAATAAAATAGCCACAAATAGCTGTTGAAAAATATCTAAATATGATAACTTGAAACAGTTTACTTTTATACATACATTGTCCCTTTATTTCTCAACATATTTTCCACCAACATTGATGCACTTATCACATCGTTTTATCAGTCCTCCCAAGCCCGCTGCAATGAACTGCGTACTCTGTTTTCTAAACCACGTTTTCACTTCACATTCAACTTCGGCGTCATACGCAAAATGTCTCCCGCCAAGGTGGGTTTTCAGTGTTTATGCTGACAAATGTGTGTCCCGTAAAGCGGTGCATAGCTGGGTAAAAAAAAAAAAAAAGGGTTACGAGGGCGAGTCAATAAGTAAGTCACACAGTTCTGTGGGATGGCCGGTAAATGAAAACAAAGCATGCAGTTCAATGCAGTGGGTTTGGGAGGACGGATAAAACGATGGGATAAGTGCATCAATGTTGGTGGAAATTAGGTTGAGAAACAAAGGGACAATGTATGTGTAAAAATAAGCTGGTTTCAAGTTGTTATCATATGTAGTTATTTTTCTACAGCCATTTGTGGCTTACTTATTACTTACCCTCGTATTTCGTTCTTCCTAGTGACAATCATAATCTGTGTCTTCTTACAATTAGTTCTAATCCTAGTTGTTCACTGGGTGCAACAATCGCATCTACTATGCATAAGGCACTTTGAGAAAACCTAAGAATAATATAACTAGGAATTCCTTTCTCTGAAAACCATAGGGCAAAGGAAATAGAGGGAGACAGAACAGTACATGGAGAGGAGAATTAGAGACAGAAAGGAATAATATGGGACGGACATAGACCAAGCTACAGGAGATAGCAACAGATAAGAGGGCTTGAAATGAGCTGGCTGAGGGCTTATGTCCCAATGGGGGAATACAGGGCAAAAGGAGAATGAAGGTGGCACTCTATAAAGCAAGCAAACTGACTGGCACATTGCCATCTTGACAGTCATAAATTTGTAAAATGGAGTTATACCTCTCCATAACACAAAGTCTGGGCTGAGTTTAGAGACCATGTGTTGCCCATGCAGCATGATCCCTCTCTCGGCCTGCCTAGTTTACTCCATAGGAAAGGTAACACTAATACGTCTGGAACAAGACAAGGTGTAGAGGCTGCTGGATCAGCAAAGCAATGTTCTAACTGTCCACCTGTTGGAGTTTCCATCCTAGACCAGTTGCAGACCATGGCTTAGGGCCTGCTCTGCCCTGCCATAACATTTAGTCTTTAGGTTGTGTTTCCTCGCATTTCATTAGGGTAAGGCTTGTATCCTCCCACATGCACTCCTCCGCCAGAAGCTGTTGGCACAATGTGGGGTGTTGGGTTTGGTGAGCGCCACCCACAATTTGGCGCTAATAGAAAGCAGGTAGTACAGTCTACTGTCATACGGTTGCTCAGTCATATCTGACTAAGACCTGATGCATGAAACTGAACCTAACATATACTGAATTGCTTGGTATGAACTGAAACAATGTTTGATGAGTTGCTTAGAATAGAAGAAAGTAGTTTTATAAATATGTTTACATATTTTCAGCATCAATAACTGGCTGATTATTGAACATGGAGGATAAAGAAGCGAAACAGCCGCTGCTTCCTTCTGACAGCCATCATGATTCTGATTCCGAAGCTAGTGATGGAGTCAATTATGATTCATGCCATGACAGTTTGCCTACCTCACCGCTGGCTGTGCCGGCTTCGGTTAACATAACAAGTAAGTTGTGAAACAGGTGTTTTGGTAACGCAGTCATTTGAACATAAAGAGTACAGGGTTAGGAGAACTTGCAGTACATCAAGCAGGACATATGGACAGAAAGGTCAAGAGAAAACATGGAGTATAGCAACCAGGACAAACAGACAGTAGGGTCAGAGAAAACATGCAGTACAGCATTCTGTATAGACAGAAGTTAGTTTGTTGTATATCCTTTACAGGACTTTGCAGACAACCCCAGCATTTTTGGCCATTGATTACTTCTTGGCAAGTTTATGTTCAGTAGTTTATTTCTTTCTGCACGACCAGCACTATTACCATTGTATGAAAACCAACACAAGTCGGTCTGCTGCCAAATAACATGTAGCTGTGTAACATGTAATTTATACAATGCAATAACATGCAATTTATACATTACGGACACTAATAGAAAGGTCAATAGAGAAACAGAGAGACATATATTTGTGCTTCATAGATTATACTAAGGCATTTGATAAAGTAAAACATGATGAACTGATTAAAATGTTGGAAGATATCAACATTGATGGAAAAGATTTAAGAATAATAAAGAATGTTTACTGGAACCAAGTAGCAGCAATTAAAATGGGAAATAAAGAAGGTAGTTATGAACAGATAAAGCTAGGAGTACGACAAGGGTGTGTCTTGTCACCAGATCTTTTCTCCCTGTATAGCGAAGTAATAATGAGAGGGATCAAAGAGATGCCAGGAATACTAGTTGGAGGTTATAATATAAATGATATACGCTATGTAGATGACCCAGTATTGGTGGCGGATAATTCAACAGACCTACAACAATTATTAGACGTTGTAGTAACAGAGAGTGCAAGGAAAGGACTCTCCTTGAATATCAAGAAAACAGTAACAATGGTAATATCAAAGAAAATGGTGACACCCAAATGTGACATAGAAATAGAAGGGAAAATCCTTAACCAAGTGGATAATTTTAGATACCTAGGGGCATTTATAACATCAGATGGAAGATGTACAACAGAGATTAGGAGCAGAATAGGGCAGGCAAAAGCCGCATTTCAGAAAATGAAGAGTATCTTATGCAATAAGTCACTATCACTGAATGTAAGAAAGAGAGTGCTGAAATGCTATGTAGAACCAGTTTTGCTGTATGGCAGTGAATCTTGGAATGTAAATGAACAAATTAAGAAGAAATTAGAAGCAACAGAGATGTGGTTCCTGAGACGAATGTTGCGAATTCCTTGGACTGCCAGAGTAACTAACGACGACTGCCTGAAACAGGCTAACGAAACTAGAACATTATATACAACAATAAGACAGAGACAAACAGCTTTCCTCGGTCATGTGATGAGAAGAGAGGCATTGGAGAACATCGTAACAACTGGAAAGATCGAGGGGAAGAGAGGCAGAGGTAGACCAAGAGAAGTGATGCTGGATGGATTGAGACGGTGGCATGGAGGAATATCAGCGGCAGAGTTGATCCAGAAAACCAAAGACCGAGATCTATGGAGAGCCATGAACGCCTACGCCAGCCGGCACGGCACTTGATGATGATGATGTGTAACATGTATGGACTACGCTTGAGGTCAAAGTGAGCGAATGGAAAAAAAAAAAAAAAAAGAAACAAATTAGATATTTTTGATTAAACACCTGTAGTGCATTTTACCCAGGGGTAAGATTTAACCCTACCAGACCTGAGGCCCTAACCCTAACTGTCCCCTATACCTGGGCTCCTGAGCATTAAAGAGAAAAAAACCAACATGATGTAGACAAATGTTAATTACATGCAAACAAGTGGTTAGAATAAGATGTAACTTGGAGACACTGTAGAAAATAGGTCTACCTTTCATCTAGCGCCGATATTCCACCTTTGTGTGCCAATCCAGTCTGAATAAACCAAAGTATTGATCACCTGTTGACTGTGAAAAGCCTAGACCTACTTCACTTTCTTGTTGAAGTGCTTGGTTCATCAGCCGCTCATTTCATTGTGAATCTTCATAAATTTTTCACGTTAATCCACACAAAGTCAATTCAAACCTATGGGGGAAGGCATTTGCAATGGCTAAACATGAGTTTTGACCACGATTGGTTGGTTATTTTTAGTTTGTGACACATATTTATCACGAAATAGGCAAAATGCCGAAAATCAGGGACAGCGGTATAGCGGCAGATTAAGAAATTTCCGAAAATCGGTACAGCGGTCTGGTAGGTTTAAGAATAAACGGATTTAAAAACTAACCAGTGAAAGAACTTAACTTCATAGTAGTATTTATATATCTGGTATTTATATATCTGGTATTTATATATCTGGTATTTATATATATCTGGTATTTATATATCTGGTATTTATTATATTTTTAGCTCACTTGCTTTGAAATCAATCATAGTTTATATACATGCCACATCTTCTAGTGCACTGGACTGATATGTGCACTTTGATTAGCTTTCCCTAATACCAGTGTCCCTCGCCATCAGGTGAACCCAGTCAGACTTCTGAAGTACTTGTAATTTACATCCCCAAGTAAAGGATAAGTCAAAATTGTAGTCCAGCTGACTAGTGTAAGGGTTGAACCCGCTACCTAGGCATCAGCACACCGAAAGTTTAAGGGCAAGTGCTCTTATCTATTCTGACCTGTCTGGTATTTATGAGGTTTGGGTTTGTAATACCTGTAAGGTTGCTTGTACTATACAGACTTACTATACTTCCTCACTATCAGGGTTTTCAGAAGCGTTTTATCTTTTTTATTTACCCAAAATATTTGTAGGCACATTCATTATTTAATTCTCAATTTCTGACCTGAAAAGTGAAGAAATGTTGATGTACAGGTGACGTGTTATATGATTATCAGGTGACGATAAATATGCCAGTAATGGACCACTTTTGGAGAAGCTTCCTCCAGGACCTCGCTTCCATGTAAGGATTTCTGTCATTGTTTTATTGTGTGTAAATATAAAGAGATTAAGATAGCTAAGCCTCAACAGGTGTAAGTATTTACATTATCATTGTTGTGTTATTAAACACACAGCGCAGGTCAGCATGGCCGAATGGATAAAAACGCATGTTCTTAAAACATCCAGTGTGCTGATGCGGGTGTTAGAGGTTCAACCCCTACACCTGACAGCTGGACTAAAATGTTGACCTGTCGTCCTTGACTTGGGGACGTAAATTACAAAGTACCTCTGAAGGAAGTCAGAATGGGTTCGACTGATGGTGAGAGACACTGTTAATAGGTAAAGCTAATCCACACACAAAATTCAGTCCAGCAACACTGGAAGTAGTGTGTATGGACTACGCTTGAGTTGAAAGTGGAGCGAGTGCAAAAAACAACACACACACACACACACAGCCATAGCAACATGATGGCTTGACGCTCATCTGCCTTACAGTTGGTTTTGGGGTTTGCTCTGCATCAGTACTTTACAACTGTTTACATTGACCTTTTTTTTGGGGGGGGGGAGTGTCTAACCATGGTAACCAGTTTGTTACCATGGTTACCTGTGTGCTCCATACAAGGTGACATTTTTCCATTTACAGCTTCAGACTCTCTTCAACATATATACAAAATCTCTTTAATAGGTGTAAAAACTACTTTCAATAGGTATGCAAACTATATTCAACAGGTGTAGAAACTTCAGCAGGTGTAGAAATTCTTCAATAGGAATAGAAACTCTCTTCATCAGGTTCACTCTCTTATACAAACTCTCTTCAACAGGTATACAAAAACTCTTCAACAGGTATACACAAATTCTTCAACAGGTACACAAAAATGCTACAACAGGTATACAGACACTCTTCAACAGGTATAAAAAAAACTTCAACATGTATACAAGCTATCTCTTAAACAGGCATGCAAACTCTCTTCAACAGGTATACAAACTCTCTTCAACAAATATACAAACTCTTCAACAAGTATACAAACTCTCTTCAACAGGTATACAAACGAAGGTGGTACATGCTGGTTATGTACAGTCTGTTTGGTTTCACACAAAGTGCCGTCTGGAACACCTGGGGCCCAATATCCACCACATGCGAGGAGGCTTTTGGGTGGACAGATGAAACAATAGCCTGGTTGAGCAACTGGGGGTGTGTGTCCTTTGTTGCCGTAGGATTACTGTTTCCTTGGCTTTTGGATGCAAAAGGTAACTCATGAATAAGAATGTGATACTGTAGAGTTTAGAGTTGTGGTGGCTGAGTGGGTGATGTTTTTCCTTACCAAAACAATGGGCTCAGTTCAGTCCCCCAGTAGTTCTTGGATTTAAATACAGATGCTAGAAGTAAGAGGGGGCTTCAAATAAAAACCTTAAACCTCCCAATGGCTCTCTGAGTTGTCCAAACAGGTAGAAATCACTAGGGGCTAAGTCTGGCAAGTACGGGGGATGTGGTACACACTGAAAGGGGAGGTCTTCAATGGTTTCAACTGTTGCACAGGCAGTATAGCCTCATTGTGCAGGCCTTCCATCTTCTCCAGCTGGGATTGCAATATTTTGAACAACCCCCAGACCATACTCAGTCACCAAAATAATGAAATCTTGACCATTCATGAGTTAACAAAAATAGAGGTGACTGGTATGAAGTAGATGTTAAATATGAGTGAACGAGAAATGTAATTATAAAGTTTGATGAATGAATAGCACACATAAGTACAAGAATAAGGCAAATCAACTCATTGGACAAATGGCACCAATACTAAAGACCAAACACGTATCAATAACTACTAAGAAAGCACTTTACAATACAATCTTCCTACCAGCTCTATGCTACCAATGCCAAACCTGGACAATGACAGAAAAAGAGAAAAGAAAAATCACAACAATAGAAATGATATTCCTGAGAAGAATGCTCAATGTATCAAGAAGAGATAAGATCAGAAATGAAGAAATCAGGACTAAAGTGGGGGTTAAAGCAGCACTAGATTTTATTAGAAAGCAAATCAAATGGTTTGGCCATGCAAGTAGGTTATCAGTCAACAGCATACCACAACAAGCAATGATGTACAGACAAGATGGAAACAGAGGGAGAGGCAGATCATGTAAACGTTGGACGGAGGGAATAGCAGAATCCATGGGAATGTCGATATATGAAGCCCATAATCGGGCACCCTCACGAAGTTTATACTTCACCTTGACACCGCAAGGTACAAGAAGAACATGATGAGATGAGTACAAGATTTGTATTCATTCACCAATTTTGTTGATGTTTTTGTTGTTCATTATTTGAACCTCCTGAACATTTCATGTTTATTTGCCGATGAGTTAGTTAATTTGTTCACGATTTTTGTCACACTGAATTATTTGGACAGGTTTGAGGTGGGCAACGCTGAGCAGCATGTTTTGTATAACACTGGGTTGTGCCTGTAGAGTAATCACGACGGAGCCAGCCACAGCTACCATGTGAGTTACTCTCATTACTGCCATTTTTCCGTAGTTCAACAGTGGTGTTGTGGTTAGTGCACATGTTTGTCAAGGCAGGGGTCCAGGTTTGATCCTCCAGCAGTGGCATGATGAGATTTTCCAACTGACACGACTCTGGAGTCAGTCCAGCCTCATCCACATGGGTACCTGCCAAATGTCAGAAGGAAAGGCTGCAAGGAAGGGAACTGGCCAGCTCACCTCATGTACCATGGCCTTAAAAAAATGTCTTAAAAGTCAAGAGGATCGACTTCATTGCCCCGGGTTTTATTCCATATGGTTCAGTCTCTTTACGCAGGGCAGGATGCCTAAAGTGTCACACACAGCACAAACTCCATAACTCCAACGACAATCCCCAGGAGTCTCTGAGAAAAATGCACTTGTGAACCGAAAGGCTAGCCATGACCTTCGGAGCACGAGGCATACGGCTTGACCACTTTGCCACGGAGACTTCCGATACCATGGCCTATCATATGTGAAGCCCTAGTGGTACGATCTTCTGTAGGACTGTGTTTATCTCTGATATCAAATCCGATCAATTCATCTACTGTAGCAGCTTCTGCCCTAGTCACCATTGCCTTTGTGTATTTTTGGAGGCTCGCCTTGAACTCAATCGTAGTCCATTACGTGCTACTACTTCTAGTGCACTGGACAGATTCTAGCATGCAGATTAGCTTTCACAACAACTAGTGTCCCCCGCCATCAGGCGAACCCACTCCGATTTCAGAAGTACTTGTAATTTACATCCCCAAGTCAAGGACAAGAAGTCAGCATTTTAGTCCAAGTAACTGGTGTAGGGGTTGAACCTGCTACCTCGACATCAGCACACCGGAAGTTTAAGAACAAGTGCTTTTACCCATTCGGTCATGCTGACCTCTCATTATGTATTTACATGTTTATGTATTAATAATTTTATTTATAGTGGGGATCAGTGGCAGTGAACACAGTCCCAACATTGTAGGTTCAACGTCAGCTGCAGGCAATTTGCTTTGCATTGGTTTTTACATTGGTATGAGTGGTAGAAGGCACTGGAAAACTAATGAATGTAAAATTGCCACCACAAACAGCCAAAATATGTCTGATAGACTGATCGGGATAACAAAGGATAGAAAGATGGAAAGATGGAAGGAAAGAAAGATGGATGGAAAGAAAGAAAGAAAGATGGCTGGAAAGAAAGAAACATGGATAGAAAGAAAGAAACATGGATGGAAAGAAAGAAACATGGATGGGAAGATAGAAACATGGATGGGAAGGAAGAAAAAATGATGAATTGAAAGATGGGTAGAAAGAAAGCTGGAAAGAAAGAAAGAATGAAAGAAAGAAAGAGTAATTCATGTTGTGTGAAGCATTATCATCACACACACCTAGTTAGTTTACACCCCACAATTTTATCTCTTCTGCCTTCCATAACACACACAAACCCACCCACACTACTATAAACATCATTTATGTATAATTGTGATCTGTGTGTGTGTTGATTGTGCTTACGGCATGACCTTTTGTTATCACTAACAAAGTCATTGTACCAAATGATAGTGCCATCTTCACAGATAAAGGTGTATAGGTTTGTACGTACTATGGGTCAGTCAGCAAATAACTGCCAGCAAGTCAGCACGGCTGGGTGGATAAGATCGCTCACTCTTAAACTTCCAGTGTGCTGATGCCGAGGTAGCTGGTTCAACCCCTGCATCGGCCATTTGGACTAAAATGTTGACTTCTTGTCCTTGACTAGTTAGTTAGTTAGTTAGTCGACAGATCATCCTCGCTGCACATCGAACCATTCAGTCCATAAGTGCTCGGATCCCCTCCTCAGCAAATCCCGCAGCGTGTAGCGGCTAACGACGCCAGTTCTGTGTTGGTTTATCAATCTTCTTTGGCTTCCTGCGTAGTGTTCTTGTTTGGCCACACCTCTTTTAATTTGATGCTCTAGCAGTCTGGCCATTGTTGTAGATTCACAGTCTTCACTTGGTTCTCGCAAAAGTCTCACATCACGTAGAGCATTCAGAATGTCAGCCTGGTCCATGGCGCGTCCGCCCTCCACAGTAGCCTCACCTGCGAGCTTGTCAGCCCGCTCATTTCCTTGTACTCCCGCATGCCCTGGCACGAAGATGAAACTAATCTTTGCCAGCCGAGACCGCTTCAGAGGCAGCAACCATTCTCTTCGGATCGACCCCTCCTCTATCCTCTTGATCATGTTCATTGAGTCGCTAAGGAAACAAGCCCTGGTGAATGTCTGTGTCTCGAGCCATGTTATTGCTTTACTTACTGCCATGACTTCCATGGTCAGGCTACTTGTGGTTTCAGTGAAAGCACCAGAGTCCTCCTTCACAATTCTCCCTCCGGCCCGAGCTGTAAAGGCCCATGAGCTTCTCACATGTCGGACGACCGACCCATCTGTGTAGATGACCGCGTCACCGTCTAGCGAATTCTCGAAAATCAACGCTTGTACTTCAGCCTCAACAGCAGCCGGATTTTCTTGTCTGCATTTTCTATCTAATTGGATGCAAACTGAAAAGGATGTGCAGAAGTCTGTTGGCACTTGCACCCACTCCTCGCCAGGTTCTAAGTCCTCAAGTGAACACACCTGTTGAAGAATGTTCTTGTCCTTGACTTGGGGATGTAAATTACAAGTACCTCAGAAGTTGGAGTATGTTTGCCTGATGGCGAGGGATACTGGTAATAGGGAAAGCTAGTCCACATGCAGAAATGTGCACTAGAAGTAGTAAAACATGTATGGACTATGCTTCAGTCCAAAGCGAACAAAGGCTAAAAGAATAACTGCCAGGCTTTCTGGCTCTAAGTTGTCATTATCTGGCTCTAAGTTGTCATTATCTGGCTCTAAGTTGTCATTATCTGGCTCTAAGTTGTCATTATCTGGCTCTAAGTTGTCATTATCTGGCTCTAAGTTGTCATTATCTGGCTCTAAGTTGTCATTATCTGGCTCTAAGTTGTCATTATCTGGCTCTAAGTTGTCATTATCTGGCTCTAAGTTGTCATTATCTGGCTCTAAGTTGTCATTATCTGGCTCTAAGTTGTCATTATCTGGCTCTAAGTTGTCATTATCTGGCTCTAAGTTGTCATTATCTGGCTCTAAGTTTTCATTATCATTCCACCTTATTGATGTGATTAGACTATTTTATGACTTGCTTAACGCTTGCAGCAGAAAAAGGATTGCTGCCAGCGTCTCCAGCTATAGAACACATACCAGTTTTTTTTAAACCTGGAAATGTCATATCAGGTTATTAAGTCCCAATATGGGTTTGAACTGTCTTGAAACATGCCACTGAAACATACATCTAGCTAAAAGATTCTGCTTGTGGGATGTACGGGGGAGACTGCAGTAATTGTGGAAGTATGTGTGTTACATCAAATGACGTCAGAGCACATGGGCGTTCTAATGCTTGCTTACTCTTCCTAAGTAGCAGCCGTCCCAGGGTGGTTCTGCTTATTGTTTCCATGTTAAAAAGTTAGCTGCATATCTTTTACAGGATGTCACAGTCAACCCCAGCATATTTTAGCTGTTTGTGATCTCTTGACAAGTTTATGTTCAGTAGTTTGCCATTGCTTTCTGAACAATTGTTCCCTTGAGTATGTGGTTATATCTCTTCTCTTAGCCTCGAAGATTGCATTTGTGTGGTTGGCCAGGCTTCGCTGTCGGGTTGTATAGTCAGACTAGAGTCAAAGTCTTGTCATTATCTGTCAGACTAGAGTCAAAGTCTTGTTATTATCTGTCAGACTAGAGTCAAAGTCTTGTCATTATCTATGAGCCAAATCTATACAGATGGACACTGATGGACGGATGCTAGCCAAACATCATGACATGGGAGTCAAGTCTGGCCAGGCTCATCAATGCTGTGTGCAGAGGTGACTTTTTACAAAACTCAGGCTGGTATTGACAAGAGCAGTAATCTTAGTAGTTCTAGATGACTGGCACATCATCATCTTGATAAGCGACAGTTTGTAAAATTGAATTATACCTCTCCATAACACAAAGTCTGGGCTGAATTTAGAGACCATGTGTTGCACATGCAGCATAATCCGTATCTATACCTGCCTAGTCTACTCCAGATGAAAGGTAATACAATACGTCTGGAACAAGACAAACTGCAGAAGCTGCTGGATCAGCAAAGCAATGTTCTAATTGTCCACCTATCGGAGCTTCCATCCTAGACCAGTTGCCAACCAAGACTTAAGGCCTGGTCTACCCTGCCATGACATTTAATCGTTAGGTTGCATTTCCTTGCACTAGGGTAAGGCTTGTACCCTTCCAATTGTGCTCCTCTGTCTGAAGCCGTTGGCACAATGTGGGGCATCAGGTTTGATCAGCGCCGTCCAACATTCAGCGCTAACAGAAAGCAGGTAGTAATGTGTACTGTCATGCGGTAGCTCAGTCATATCTGACTAAGACCTGACTTTGCGTAGCTCTAGATACAAACAATAACAATACTAATGTTTTAATGCTTTGTTTCTTCATCTAGCCTCATACATGTAGGTCAAATGCTGAATGGCTTGGCTGGACCAATTGCAATGTGTGCCATACCTCAAATCTCAGCCTTGTGGTTCCCGCCCAATGAAAGAGTCACAGCCACGGCTATTGTAACAAGCATCAACAGCTTTGGAGTGGCTGTTGCCTTTGTCTTAGGTAACTGTCTTGTCATCTGTGTGTCTTGTCATCTGTGTGTCTTGAACCTTCTTCTTCTGTTGCCTTTGTCTTAGGTAACTGTCTTGTCATCTGTGTGTCTTGTCATCTGTGTGTCTTGAACATTCTTCTGTTGCGTTTGTCTTAAGTAACTGTCTTGTCATCTTTGTGTCTTGTCATCTGTGTGTCTTGAACCTTCTTCTTCTGTTGCTTTTGTCTTAGGTAACTGTCTTGTCATCTGTGTGTCTTGAACCTTCTTCTTCTGTTGCCTTTGTCTTAGGTAACAGTCTTGTCATCTGTGTGTCTTGTCATCTGTGTGTCTTGTCATCTGTGTGTCTGGTCATCTGTGTGTCTTGAACCTTCTTCTTCTGTTGCTTTTGTCTTAGGTAACCGTCTTGTCATCTGTGTGTCTTGTCATCTGTGTGTCTTGAACCTTCTTCTTCTGTTGCTTTTGTCTTAGGTAACTGTCTTGTCATCTGTGTGTCTTGTCATCTGTGTGTCTTGAACCTTCTTCTTCTGTTGCTTTTGTCTTAGGTAACTGTCTTGTCATCTGCTTGTCTTGTCATCTGTGTGTCTTGTCATCTGTGTGTCTTGAACTTTCTTCTTCTGTTGCTTTTGTCTTAGGTAATTGTCTTGTCATCTGTGTGTCTTGTCATCTGTGTGTCTTGTCATCTGTGTGTCTTGTCATCTGTGTGTCTTGTCATCTGTGTGTCTTGAACATTCTTCTGTTGCGTTTGTCTTAAGTAACTGTCTTGTCATCTGTGTGTCTTGTCATCTGTGTGTCTTGAACCTTCTTCTTCTGTTGCTTTTGTCTTAGGTAACAGTCTTGTCATCTGTGTGTCTTGTCATCTGTGTGTCTTGTCATCTGTGTGTCTTGTCATCTGTGTGTCTTGAACCTTGTTCTTCTGTTGCTTTTGTCTTAGGTAATTGTCTTGTCATCTGTGTGTCTTGTCATCTGTGTGTCTTGTCATCTGTGTGTCTTGTCATCTGTGTGTCTTGAACCTTCTTCTTCTGTTGCTTTTGTCTTAGGTAACTGTCTTGTCATCTGTGTGTCTTGAACCTTCTTCTTCTGTTGCTTTTGTCTTAGGTAACTGTCTTGTCATCTGTGTGTCTTGTCATCTGTGTGTCTTGAACCTCCTTCTTCTGTTGCTTTTGTCTTAGGTAACTGTCTTGTCATCTGTGTGTCTTGTCATCTGTGTGTCTTGTCATCTGTGTGTCTTGTCATCTGTGTGTCTTGAACCTTCTTCTTCTGTTGTTTTGTCTTAGGTAACTGTCTTGTCATCTGTGTGTCTTGTCATCTGTGTGTCTTGAACCTTCTTCTTCTGTTGCTTTTGTCTAAGGTAATTGTCTTGTCATATGTGTGTCTTGTCATCTGTGTGTCTTGAACCTTCTTCTTCTGTTGCTTTTGTCTTAGGTAACTGTCTTGTCATCTGTGTGTCTTGTCATCTGTGTGTCTTGAACCTTCTTCTTCTGTTGCTTTTGTCTTAGGTAACTGTCTTGTCATCTGTGTGTCTTGTCATCTGTGTGTCTTGTCATCTGTGTGTCTTGTCATCTGTGTGTCTTGAACCTTCTTCTTCTGTTGCTTTTGTCTTAGGTAACTGTCTTGTCATCTGTGTGTCTTGTCATCTGTGTGTCTTGAACCTTCTTCTTCTGTTGCTTTTGTCTTAGGTAACTGTCTTGTCATCTGTGTGTCTTGTCATCTGTGTGTCTTGTCATCTGTGTGTCTTGTCATCTGTGTGTCTTGAACCTTCTTCTTCTGTTGCTTTTGTCTTAGGTAACTGTCTTGACATCTGTGTGTCTTGAACCTTCTTCTTCTGTTGCTTTTGTCTTAGGTAACTGTCTTGTCATCTGTGTGTCTTGTCATCTGTGTGTCTTGAACCTTCTTCTTCTGTTGCTTTTGTCTTAGGTAATTGTCTTGTCATCTGTGTGTCTTGTCATCTGTGTGTCTTGTCATCTGTGTGTCTTGTCATCTGTGTGTCTTGAACCTTCTTCTTCTGTTGCCTTTCATCTCCCAATGGAAATATTTTATGTGGAATGGCTATCCTCGCTTCAGAGGTCACAGAATGTGAGAATTGTATGGATATTTTGCCCTGGCCATGTGGGGGTGCCGGGGGAATGAACAGGCTGATGACAGGGGATCCACCGCTTGATGGTAGATTACTTATGGACAAGGGAGAGATAGTCATGCGCCTGTGGGACCAGGTGTGAGGAGGCGGGGGAACACATTGTGAACCTATATGGGGAAAGAAAGATTTCGGCGGACAGGGTTTCCAGAAGAATCTCAAAACTGAGAGGGAAGACCAGGAGAACTTTCAATCAGATAGTGGTGGGAACGATTAGTAGTATGTCTCTTCGCTGGCTGATGAACGAGGGGATGGAGCACAAATGGGCATGTCCTGAGTGCAGTGATGTCGGTTCTTAACTCAACTCCCAATGGAGCATAGGCCCTCAACCAACTCATGCCAAGCCCTCCACCAACTCATGCCAAGCCCTCCACCAACCCATGCCAAGCCCTCCAGCAACTCATACCAAGCCCTCCACCAACTCATGCCAAGCCCTCCACCAACTCATGCCAAGCCCTCCACCAACCCATGCCAAGCCCTCCAGCAACTCATGCCAAGCCCTCCACCAACTCATGCCAAGCACTCCACCAACTCATGCCAAGCCCTCCAGCAACTCGTGCCAAGCCCTCCAGTAACTATTACCAAGCCCTCCACCAGCTCATGCCAATCACTCCACCAACCCATGCCAAGCCCTCCACCAACCCATGACAAGCCCTCCACCAACTCATGCCAAGCCCTCCAGAAACTCATGCCAAGCCCTCCACCAACTCACGCCAAGCCCTCCACCAACTCATGCCAAACCCTCCACCAACTCATGCCAAGCCCTCCGTAGACTTGTTCATGATCGGTTGGAGTTTGTAGCTCAGGTTTTCAATGAGATGAGGTGATCAGTCTCCTGCCACCTCTTCCTTGTCACATCTTATGTCATGATGGTTGGTGACAGTGACAATTTGATTTGGTTCCCTTATAGGTGCTGGTTACTGGCAGGAGCCAGAGTGGTCATGTCAAGTACTCACTATAAAATGACACAAAGTATGAGGGGGAAGGAGTGACAATCTGAGTGGTTTTTGTCTTGACACATTCTATGGTATTTCAATGTCAACAGCTCGTATTCAAAGTACAAACGAATTAAACCAAGCTCACCTTGAGAAAACGGGTGCAATTCAGAGATTTGAATCTTTATTCGACTTTATCCCTTTACAGAAGAATACGAAAACATGATCATCAAACGTAACCAGCCCCTGATACGGGGACGGGAAGTTACAGGTTAATAACGATCCAGTTTCTATCTCCTGTGATTGCTTGATCTTCCAAGGACTTTCGTAAGCTAGCGTAAATTGTTGTCTAGAGAGACTCCTGTCCCGGTATGTATGTAAGACAACAGCTGAACTCCTCGCACCACTAATAAGATTGTGCTTACCAGATCATGTCCATGTAACACGAGCGCCAAGAAAACCGCTGACCTCTTGTCCTTTTTCTTGAAACCCCTTTTGTTGCTATTCCTCACGATGTCCACGTCAGTCTTGGTTACTCATGGTCAATTCATTCTATTCCGAGTCTGGGAATATCCAAACTTATGTTTGGCGGTGTGCGTGACTGTTATGTGGCATAATCTTGACACATTCTATGGTATTTCAATGTCAACAGCTCGTATTCAAAGTACAAACGAATTAAACCAAGCTCACCTTGAGAAAACGGGTGCACTTCAGAGATTTGAATCTTTATTCGACTTTATCCCTTTACAGAAGAATACGAAAACATGATCATCAAACGTAACCAGCCCCTGATACGGGGACGGGAAGTTACAGGTTAATAACGATCCAGTTTCTATCTCCTGTGATTGCTTGATCTTCCAAGGACTTTCGTAAGCTAGCGTAAATTGTTGTCTAGAGAGACTCCTGTCCCGGTATGTATGTAAGACAACAGCTGAACTCCTCGCACCACTAATAAGATTGCGCTTACCAGATCATGTCCATGTAACACGAGCGCCAAGAAAACCGCTGACCTCTTGTCCTTTTTCTTGAAACCCCTTTTGTTGCTATTCCTCACGATGTCCACGTCAGTCTTGGTTACTCATGGTCAATTCATTCTATTCCGAGTCTGGGAATATCCAAACTTATGTTTGGCGGTGTGCGTGACTGTTATGTGGCAGTTTTAACTTTTTGCAGGTTGAACGAGGCCGAATTTGGAATTTTTGTTTTGAAAATTGGAATTGGAATTGGAAATTGGCATCTTTACAGAACAGATTTACAAAATATACAGGACGTTGCAGCGACCAGCTTTCATCAGCAAACAAATACATACACAAAACACAACATATAGTCACGGAGAAGACCCTCCGGTGACTACATCAAGGCATAGGGATGGGATGAGAAGAATAAAAAGATGAAGAAATGAAAAAGTTGCTGCAACGTCCTGTATGTTTCATAATTCTGTTCTGTGAAGCTGTATTACTTTGTGTTATTTTATATTGTTTACATTTCCACAGCTTTACCGCAGTTCCACCAAATTTTATTCATAGTTTATCATGTCAAGTACCGTGTGGGAAGCGAGCCATATGCTTTGAATCTGACTGCATGCAGCGACTGAACGCAAGAGTTGAAAACTCTTGAAACGTGTCAGTTGAACTGGGTGTGGTAGGATAGGCACGGATCGGAAGCCGAGGCAGCGATGGCAAGTGATTGCTGCCATGTGTATAAAGAACCATTAAGATATTTTAGAATATTATTTCAACGAGTGTATTCATTGGGTGGGAAATACCTGTTAAGAGAAGCATTGAAAGATGGGAGAGGATGTATGTGGAATGCATAAACAACTGGGCAACACTGACATAAGCAACATCATCATCATTATCAATATCAAGTGCGCTGCCAGCTTAGCGTAGGCATTCATGTCTCTCCACAGATCATGGACTTTGGTGTTGTCGATCAACTCCGCTAATGATATTCCTCCATGCTACTGTCTCATTCCATCCAGCATAATTCTTCCTTATCTACCTCTGCCTCTCTGCCCCATGATCTTTCAAGTCGTCACGATGTTCTCCAATGCTTTTCTTCTCATCACATGACTAAAGAAAGCTGTTTGTCTCTTTCTTAAACAACATCAGCTTCATTAAAATATCAGATGGCACAGATGACTAGAGGGTCATGATCACAGACACCTACTGTTGGTGAGAGTCAGTGATCAAGATCCATTGCAGCTGACATTCATTATGAAGATGGCACTTGATCTAACCTGAATAAATGGACAGTAAACATTGCTATATCAGTATGCAGTGTGTGCCAGTTTGTGTGAACAGCAACATTTTTCACTGATTACAAACATGTTTGATCCTATACAGGTCCATATTTTGTGTCCGGAGGTCCACCAGATCCTAAATACATCAATAGTACAATGACCACAGAGCCCCCCTATATGTAAGTTTCCAGCCGCAGTGTCTTGTTTAATTGATATAATGGTCAACTCCCTCTCCTTCCATTTTGTTTCTCCCACACAAAACTAGACTACAGTACACTACACTACACCACACCACACCACACCACACCATGCTAAGCTACGCTAGACTACACCACACCACACTACACTACACCACATTACACTACACTACACTACACTACACTACACTACACTACACCACACCACGCTACACTAGACTACACACCACACTACACTACAATACACTACACTCTACACTACAATACACTACACTCTACACTACACTACACTCTACACTACACTCTACACTACACTACACTCTACACTACACTCTACAATACACTACAATACACTACACTACACTCTACAATACACTACACTACACTCTACACTACACTACACTACACTACACTACACTACACCACACCACGCTACACTAGACTACACACCACACTACACTACAATACACTACACTCTACACTACAATACACTACACTCTACACTACACTACACTCTACACTACACTCTACACTACACTCTACACTACACTCTACACTACACTACACTACACTCTACACTACACTCTACACTACACTCTACACTACACTACACTACACTCTACACTACACTCTACACTACACTCTACACTACACTACACTACACTACACTACACTCTACACTACACTACACTACACTACACTACACTACACTACACTACACTACACCACACCACACTACACTACACCACATTACACTACACTACACTACACTACACTACACTACACTACACTACACTACACTACACTCTACACTACACTACACTACACTACACTACACTACACTACACTACACCACACCACACTACACCACACCACACTACACTACACCACATTACACTACACTACACTACACTACACTACACTACACTACACTACACTACACTACACCACACCACGCTACACTAGACTACACACCACACTACACTACAATACACTACACTCTACACTACAATACACTACACTCTACACTACACTACACTACACTCTACACTACACTCTACACTACACTCTACACTACACTACACTCTACACTACACTCTACACTACACTCTACAATACACTACAATACACTACACTACACTCTACAATACACTACACTACACTCTACACTACACTACACTCTACACTACACTATATACTACACTACACTGTACACTACACTATACACTACACTACACTCTACACTACACTACCTCTATACTACACTACACTACACTCTATACTACACTACACTCTACACTACACTACACTATACTACAATCTATACTACACTTCACTACACACTACACTACACTCTACAACACTACACTCTATACTACACTACACTACATACACTCTATACTACACTACACTACACTCTACACTACACTCTACACTACACTATACTACACTCTATACTACACTGCACTAATCTACACTAGACTCTATACTACACTACACTACACTACACTCTATACTACACTACACTGCACTCTATAATATACTACACTACACTACACTCTACACTACACTACCTCTATACTACACTTCACTACACACTACACTACACTATACTACACTCTATACTATGCTCTATACTACACTTCACTACACACTACACTACACTCTACAATACACTCTACTACACTACACTCTATACTACACTACACTACATAATCTCTATACTATACTACACTACACTCTACACTACACTATACTACACTCTATACTACACTGCACTAATCTACACTAGACTCTATACTACACTAAACTACACTACACTCTATACTACACTGCACTCTATAATATACTACACTACACTATACACTACACTACACTCTACATTACACTACACTACACTCTACATTACACTACACTCTACACTCTATACTACACTACACTGCACTACACTACACTTCACTATACTACACTACACTACA
This sequence comes from Cepaea hortensis, assembly GCA_963921405.1. Taxonomy (NCBI): domain Eukaryota; kingdom Metazoa; phylum Mollusca; class Gastropoda; order Stylommatophora; family Helicidae; genus Cepaea; species Cepaea hortensis. The sequence goes on from OY992897.1 coordinate 20,111,806, forward strand.
CTGCATACACGTTATCGACACTGCAACTGTGTAGCATGATTACAATTGTAGATCAGGTGATTGACTTTTAAAGTTAGCTTATGCATATACCAATCTCTTCTTCACTGTTTCCTTGTTTGCCTCACATTGTCATTACATGAATAAAGTTCTACAATAGCTCTGATTTATACCTCATGCCCACCGCTTGTGATGTCTCTGTTATGCCATTTCTTCCTCTCTTATGAGACAATTGTTGGTGTCTTTCTGTTGGATTTGAATGTCCGGAACATTATGAGAGGCAGGGGTTTCCAGCACGTTTGATCCACTTTGCTGAAACATTGTACTATGAACAACAAGCACCTGTCAGAGCAGTCGGTGACACATCAGACTAGTTTAAGGTGCAGAAAGGAGTAAGACAGGGTTTAATTCTCTCACCATAACATATTTGGAAAAAGATTATATGAACACAAGGATGCCTTTAAAAAGGAGACTAGATAGGTGTCGTATGATAAATTAATTTTTCCGATGCCCCAGTACAGGCAAACCTAACTTTGAGAACCCACTGATTTTGAGGAAAAAAGGCAGACACCTGTAAGAGAGGAATTAGAAAATTCAAAAAGATTCAAAAGTGTAGAGATAGGCATTATATGAAATCAAGCATTTCTGAACAGAATGTGGGAGGAACCAAGAGGTGGGCTATGTCAAAAACACATGTAGTCGTGAAGAAATAATATCACTGACACTGGGGCATGCAGAAAATCATGAGGCATGACATTACCAGAAGCAATTGAAGTTCAGAAAACACAATGGGGAATTCCATGTTGGGATGAAGTGGTGTTTTTATTGTTTTTTTTTGTTGTTTTCTCTTACTTTGAACCTAAGTGTAATCCAAACATGTGCTACTAAACCTAGTACACTGGGCTGATGTTTGTGCGTGGATTAGCTTTCCTAAAACCAGTGTCCCTCGCCATCAGGCGAACAAACTCCGACTTCTGAGATACTTGTAATTTAAGTCCCCAAGTCAAGGGTAAGAAGTCAAAATGTTAGTTCAAGTGACCTGCGTAGGGGTTGAACTTGCTACTTCAGCATCAACACACCAGAAGTTTAAGAGCAAGTGCTCTTATCTATTCGGCCATGCTAACCTCCAGTGCTGTGTGGTGATGTCCTTATTTTGTGTGATATATTTACTGTCATGTAGGATTCTAGAGTTCTGAAGATGAGAGAGGACAGTTCTTGAAACATCACTGTCATTGATTTAATTGTTCATTGTGATGGTAGGCCAGCATAGTCATGATAGATGAAGTGTGATATGAACCTGAAGATAGTGAATGTTACGACATCACCTCGTCACTGTGTGATATATTTACTTTCATGTAGGATTCTAGGGTCCTGAAGATGAGAGAGGACAGTTCTTGAAACATCACTGTCATTGAATTAATTGTTCTTTGTGATGGTAGGCCAGCATAGTTGTGATAGATGAAGTGTGAATATAAACCTGACGCGAGGGACTGTTATTGACTCCTGCAGCATCATTGAAAGAAAGCTTACTGCAAAGACCATGGTTGACTCAGAATAATATATAATGGAGAATAAACTTCACTGCACTCTTTGGTAGGTCAATATCTATCAAATTATCATGTGTCAGTTACCTGACCGTACGATCGTTTAACCATGATCTGTGTTATATCTGTGATATTTACCTTTGTGTATATTTCAGATATACCGAGTCTCCCAATGTTACAGGTAAGTTTGAATCAGTGTTATCCCCCCAGCTGTTCTTAATTTCAGCTTCTTCTTAGTTGGCTTTGAGGAAGATGTCACTTGTGTGGTGTCTGTTTACATCAAAGCTGCAATATTTATGCCTTTCAACCTACACATGTTTGCATGTCTGTCTCTCTGCCCCTGTCTGTTTAACCCCATATGGATGATCGCCTCTTCAAAAATTGTTAATCTTTGAGGGGCACGGGGATAACTTCATATGGAAGATGTGTTACAGATACAAAGAACAGAATCATCATCCAGTGCCTTGCCGGCAATCATGCCTCTTCATAAATTGTGATCTCCAATGAAATGGATCAATTCATGTGTTGACTCCCTTTTGTGCCATGACTGTCAAAAATTTTCTCACGCTTTTCTTTATCTCTCTTTCCGCAAATCTTTCTCATAATGTGGCCAAAAGATTATAACTGCTTCAATCTGATGTTTGTGACAAATTATCTTTGCAACTTACCTTGCCTCAAAATGTCCAGATTGCTCATTTTGGCTGTCAAATTAATTTTCAGCATTCTTCTATAAAACTACATCTCCAAAGTTTGCAGGGATTTTTTTTATCTTGTTTACTAATTGACAAGGATTCACAGCCATATGTTAAAATTGGTTCTATGTAACATACAAGAACTCTTTTTCTAATAGTCAAGGACATATTGCACAAAATCTACTTCATTTGATAGATTGCAGTTTTTGTTTGCTCTATCCTGTCTTTTATCTCTGTGATGCATCTTCTATCGGATGTTATCCACATGCATAGATACATGAATTTCTTCACTTGCCTCACAATTATTATATTTAAAGAACAGAATAGGACAAGCAAAAACTGCATTTTATAAAATGAACATCTTATGGAGTAAATACTTGTCATTGCAAGTTAAATAAACAATTCTTGCAAGTTACATAGAACCAGCTGGAATAGATGGTTGTGAATACTGGGCAGTTAGTGAACAAGCAACAAATGTAGTAGAAGTTTTTAGATGTGTGGTTTTATAGAAGAATGCTGCAAATTCCTTCGACAGCTAAAATGAGCAATTTAAACATTGACAGAGGCTTAGACACAAGGACAAACATCAGAAAGAGGCCGTCATAATTTTTTGGCCACGTTGTTAGAAGACACAAATTATAAAATATTGTGACAGCTGGAAAGATTTTGATTAACGAAGACACAAACCATAGAATGTACGATTTATTGCCTGGCATATTTCGCTGCATCTCGTCAGGTACATACTGCAGATATCACACAACGTAGAGTAAAATAACTAGATACATCGTTCAAGCTGAAATATACACATGTACACACAGTAATGTCAATTGTTTACCATGGTAATTTTAAAGCTAGAAAGATGTTTTGAAAGAGAGATAGATGAAGACAATTAGAGAAAATTCTTGATTGTTTTGTGTCATTGCATAGAAATGTGTGTCAATGCACAAACTGATACCTGCTGTTGGATATCACAACATGTGGAGAAGTATTATTGTTCATGCCAGTTGTCAAGGCACTTGATGTTGGTAATGATGATGATAACGATGATGAGAGGAGAGTTAAAGTTTTTGACCTCAAGCCAAGTGTGTCTCTTAGTATGCATGTTTTTCTTTTTTCTTTTTATTTTGTTTGCGTTGGCTCGCTTTGAACTCAAGCGTAGACCATACACTTGCGAATACTTTCAGTGCACTGGACAGATTTTTGTGTGTGGATTAGCTTTTCCTATTACCAGTTTCTCTTGCCATCACATGAACCCACTCCGAATTACAAGGTACTTGTAATTTACGTCCCCAAGTCAAGGACGAGAAGTCAAGATTTTAGTCCAACTGTCCTGTGTAGGGGTTGAACCCGCTGCCTTGGCATCAGCTCACTGGAATTTAAGAGCGAGGGCTCTTATCAATTCGGCCATGCTGACCTGTGCATTGATTTTGAGCGCATGAGGTACACCCTTGTTAGAAACATTCCGTTTGCTTCTTAACTTGGCATCTCTTCTTCACAGGACTGCACATCTATCTACACCTCCACCTCCCCGCCTCCATATTATAGCTATGTAACTTGTAACCCCCACTTTCATTACAGCCAAGCACCCTGTAAATCCCCTCTTATAATAGTCAAGTCTCCCTGGTGAAGGTGTTAACGACTTTCTCCGTAATCCCATATATCCACGCGAGGAACACAGCTGTGTGAGATTGGCAGCGGATCGCGTCGCGTTGGTTACTTACGGAGTATGTGAGCTGGTCGCTCAGAAAGCAGTGGCAAACTACTGAGTATAATCATGCCAAGAACATCAACAGCTAAAAAATATGCTGGTGTTGACTGCAACGTTCTGTAGGGATGTGCAACTTTAAAAGAAAAACAACCTCCCCTGTTAAAATAGCCAAATAACCTCTCTCTCTCCCCCCCCCCCCCCTCTTAAAATACACAGGTACCTGTAACCCCATCTTAAAATAGCCAAATAACCTGTCTCCCCCTTTTATATTTTCCAAATAATCCAGTACCTACTTTTATAATATCCAAATAACATGTGCCCCCTCCACCTACCACCTGTCTTAATAAAAAATATTTTATTACAATAGTCACACAGTCCACGTTTGGTCACACAGTCCACAGATCAGTTAGTACCTGTTAATGAATTAAATATTCTACTGTCTGAGGAAATCAGTCAGTGCTTGTGATTATAATATATGATTTGGTAGTGGTGTAAATAGTGTCGTATAAGACTTGTGTATTTATGAGATGTCACTCTTGTGTAACACAGATGCCAGAAAAAGAGAGGAAAGAGCCTCAGTTATGCTGTATATGTATTATGGTAAGTTTGAACTCAGGATGTCATTGGCTTTTATTGAAAGTGGGATTTAGTCGGTGAGTTTGTAGGATATGGGATTTAGTCAGTGTGTTTGTAGGATGTGGGATGTAGTCAGTGTGTTTGTACAATGTATGTAGGGTGCAAACAGTGCTAGTTGTAAGATCTAGGCCAGTGTTGTTATGGAATGTGTAATTTAGTCATGTTTGTTATGTGACTGTTAGGATTGTTATGTTTGTTATGTGACATGTAGTTAGTTGGTTAGTTAGTTAGTTTATCGCGATTCAAACTTCACAGCAACGAGTTGTCCCCATTATGCTCCATTCCTGTGCCAGTGAATATCGTACAAAATGCTCCTCACTGCCCAATGTGAAAAGTGGAACAGACAGAAGTCTCGACAAACCAACAACCCGCTCAGGTACACTGTGCATAATACCACTGCCAGAATGCCAACACAAAAGTCCTCCACAAAAATTACAGTTCATCATCGATAGAAGCAGCAGTCACTAGAAAACCTGCAGCCACACATTACTACATAAAGCAAACAGGTCAGTTCTGTGACAAAGCCGGCCGCTATTATTCCGAACATGCAGTTCATGCTACGAACAACTGCAGACAGATGTAAAAGCATTTCACTGTACGTAATGTATGTGACATGTAGGATTGTTATGTTTGTTATGTGACATGTAGGATTAAGTCAGTATTTTTGTAGGATGTATGGAGGGTGCAACCAGTGCTGATAGTTGTAAGATCTATGCCAATGTTGTTATGGGGTGTGGGAATCTGTCATGTAACATGTAGGATTTAGTCACGTTCATTACACAACATATTGGATTTAGTCATGTTCTTTATGTGACGATTTAGTCATGTTTGTTACATGACATGTAGGATTTAGTCATGGTTGTTACATTGCATGTAGGATTTAGTCATGGTTATTATGTGACATGTGGAATTTAGTCATGTTTGTTACATGACATAAAATTTAGTCGTGTTTGTTAATATGACATGTAGCATTGAGTCATGGTTGTGACATGACTTGTAGGGTTTAGTCATGGTTGTTACATGATATGTAAAATTTAGTTATGCTCATTAATGACATGTGGGATTTAGTCATGTTTTTACATGACGTGGGATTAATCATGTTTGTTATGTGGTATGAGGGATTTAGTCATGCTTGTTATGTGACATGTGGGATTTAATCATAGTTGTTGTGTGACATGTGGGATTTTGTCATGTTTGTTATGTGACATGTGGAGTTGAGTCATGTTTGGTATTTGACATGCAGGATTTAGTCATGTTTGCTATGTGTCATGTGGGATTTAGTCATGTTTGTTATGTGATGTGTGGGATCTAGTCATATATGTTATGTGACGTGTGGGATCTAGTCATATTTGTTATATGACATGTGGGATTTAGTCATTTTTGTTATGTGACATGTAGGATTGAGTCATGTTTGGTGTGCAGCATGTGGGAGTTAGTTGTGTTTGTTATGTGACATGTGGGATTTAGTAATGCTTGTTATGGGACATGTTGAATTTAGTCATATTTGTTATTGTGACATATGGGATTTTGTCATGTTTGTCACAGGACATGTGGGATTTAGTCATGTTGCTGCACCCAGTTAATGCATAGATTGTGTGTTACTGAGGAGATGCACATGATTGTAGAGATACATATTACTTTATGTAGCATTGCTGTGTTTAGCTAAGATGAATATCTTATGTGTACTAATGAGATACATATTACGTCATGTAGCATTGCTGTGTTTAGCTAAGATAAATATCTTGTGTGTACTAATGAGATACATATTGCTTCATGCACAGAATATACACATTACTCTTTTCAGTTAATACATGATTTTGTGTGTCATATTGTGGTTCTCTTCAGTTAATACATGCTTTCTGTGTGTCATAATGTGATATGTGTTACATTATACACAGAATATACACATTACTAGCTTCAGTTAATACATCAGTTTTGTGTGTCATAATGTGATATGTGTCGCATTAAACACAGATTTTTTGTGTCATGTGATATGTATTACATTATACACAGAATAATCACATCACTATCTTCAGTTAATACATCAGTTTTATGTGTCATAATGTGATACATGTTACATTATACACAGAATATACACATTACTATCTTCAGTTAACCCTTTACAGGGCAGACGCTTGTCCATTTTGTAGCCCTGAACGGGCAAGATTTTTTCGGGTTCGGTAAAATTTTGGGTCGCGTTAGTAAAAACATCACAAATAAGGTGTTAGTCAACCGATTTTAGTTAAATAAACAACACAATGAAGGGAAAAGCATGCAGAATATGTTACTCACGTGATTGTTGTCGGTAATCCATATATGAACAGAAATATTTACGAAATACGGCATGTTGTTTGTGATTTTCCGTCATCTATACGGCAATTTACAAACACATTTTCAGAATCATAATCACTTTCTTTAAAGTCCGACTCAGACTGCTAATGCAAAGTAACGCTTTGCACTGATATCTAGCTCCGATTAATAGTCAACTTCGTGCCCTTTAATGTCATTTAAATTGAACCTAGCGAAATCTCGGCTATCACTTGAAGAATCGCCAAAATCCATTTTGAAAAACAGCGTAAAAACCCCGAAAACTATAAAAAAAAGTCCGTAAAAGTCCGTTCAAATTCATAGTCGGCGTTTACAAATGGCGGCCACGTTGTCAAGCTATCAGCGAAAGCGAAAGTAGCCGTCGGAAGTGTCGGAAAGCCAAGAGATCGCGTTTTTATAATGCATAATAGTATCAGGCGTTTTGGGACGTTTCGCCCGTTAACGGTATCGGGCGTTTTGGGACGTTCCACCCTGTAAAGGGTTAATACATCAATTTTGTGTGTCATAATGTATTACATGTTACATTATACACACAATATACACATTACTTTCTTAAGTTAATACATAATTTTTGTGTGTCATAATGTGATACATGTTACATTATACACAGAATATACACATTACTTTTTTTTTTTTTTTTTTTTAGCATATTCTTTACAGGACTTAGCTGTCAACACCAGCATCTTTCAGCTGTATGTTGATCTCTTGGCAAGATTACGCTCAGTAGTTTACCATTGCTTTCTGAGCGGCCGGCTCACATACCCCGTAAGTTACCGATGCGATTCGAACCACTGCTGATTTGAACCGTCATCACGTTACCGACGAGAGTATACGAGATTACGGAGAAAAGCCATAACCTCTAAGCCACGAAGCCGGCTATACACATTACTAGCTTCAGTTAATACATCAGTTTTGTGTGTCATAATGTGATACATGTTACATTATACACAGAATGCGCCTGGTCAGTTCTGTTACTCCTGGCCATCCTGATTTACTTCCCTGCCAAACCGAAACATCCACCTTGTGTGTCCGCAGCCCTGGAGAGAGTGGATTACTGGCCGGGGTTATGGTCATTACGGAAGTAAGACATTTCAACCTGTTTTATATAATAAAATATTTATATATTAAGGAGGTACCTCTGGGGCATTGGGACAAGGAAAATGCTGAAAACCTGTGAAGGAAACATCATTAGCCTAGGGCTAATCTTAGCATGTACATATGTGCTGTAGTGAATCGTGACCTGGTACGAGAAGTCATGGCTGCAGCACGATATAACAATACTTAGATATAACAATACATAAATATAACAGTACATAAATATAACAGTACACAAATATAACAGCACATAAATACAACAGCACATGAATATAACAGCACATAAATACAACAGCACATAGATATAACAGCACATAGATATAACAGCACATAGAGATAACAGCACATGAATATAACAGCACATAGATATAACAGCACATAGAGATAACAGCACATAGAGATAACAGCACATGAATATAACAGCACATAGATATAACAGCACATAGAGATAACAGCACATAGAGATAACAGCACATGAATATAACAGCACATAGAGATAACAGCACATAGAGATAACAGCACATGAATATAACAGCACATAGATATAACAGCACATAGAGATAACAGCACATAGAGATAACAGCACATAGAGATAATAGCACATGTAACAATGCATAAATGTAACAATACAAAATTAAAACAGCTAAGTATATGTAACTCCTGTGAAAAAGTGAGAGGTTATAAACACAGCTATTATCAATGTTCATTGGCTATTATTTGATATAGTAGCACGGGTGTGGACTACACTTGAGTTAAAAGTGTGTGAACAAAAAAACAAAAAAGGAATTAAAACATAAAAACACTAGTGACACATTAGGCTGCAGATTTGGAAATGAAAACACTGTACTAGTGGCACATTTGCCTGTAGGGCAGAAATGAAAACACTGTACTAGTGGCACATTTGCCTATAGGGCCAGAAATGAAAACACTGCACTAATGACACATTTTCCTGTAGGGCCAGAAATGAAAACACTGCACTAATGACACATTTGCCTGTATGGCCAGAAATGAAAAAAACTGCACTAATGACACATTTGCCTGTATGGCCAGAAATGAAAACACTGCACTAATGACACATTTGCCTGTATGGCCAGAAATGAAAACACTACACTAATGACACATTTTCCACTAATGACACATTTTCCACTAATGACACATTTGCCTGTAGAGCCAGAAATAAAAACACTGCACTAATTACACATTTGCCTGTATGGCCAGAAATGAAAACACTGCACTAATGACACATTTGTCTGTAAGGCCAGAAATGAAAACACTGCACTAATGACACATTTGCCTGTAGGGCCAGAAATAAAAACACTGCACTAATGATACATTTGCCTGTAGGGCCAGAAATGAAAACACTGCACTAATGACACATTTGCCTGTAGGGCCAGAAATGAAAACACTGCACTAATGACACATTTGCCTGTAGGGCCAGAAATAAAAACACTGCACTAATGACACATTTGCCTGTAGTGCCAGAAATTCTTCTTCTTCTTCTTTCGTTTGCTTGAAATATGTCTATAACTGCAGTGCTGTCTCTTGTATGAATTGAACTGTCTTTTTCAGTTCACACAGCAGTCCATAGAGTTTATCTTCCACTGTCGTCTCTCTAGGCCAGAAGGTTTGCCTAGATATGTTATATTTTGGGCAGTCTTGGAGTATGTGCTCTGCTGTCTGTGACGCCAATCCACATGTACACATGGCTGTTTCACCAATCTTGAATTTTGTATACATGTGGTTGCGTAATCTATTGTGCCCTGTTCTGAGGCGCAGAATAATGACTTGTTCTGGTCTATCCATAATGTGGTAGTCATCTTGAGCAGGTTTTGGTGGCTTTTTGACTGATTTGATCATTCTTTTCTTTTGGTGGTATGTTACAGGCACATCAGGCTGTTCTTCTTTGGCTCCTTCCTTAGCCAATTGATCAGCTTTGTCGTTCCCGGGTACTCCACAGTGGGATGGTATCCACTGTATGGTGACCTTATGCTGACTGCTAAGTTCAGAAAGTAGTGTCCTTAGTACTGGCAATTTCCCAGACAGGAGCGCCTCGAGTACTGATTTTGCATCTGTCAATAGCACCACAGGTTGTGTACCATTGCTGGTATTTAGTAATTTCTCTGTTGCTATCTTGATTGCCTCAATTTCAGCATCGTAGTTATGGCAGTACTTTCCTGTCGGTACTCTAGCTGTGTCCCTGGTATTATTTGGGTATTCTATGTACACTCCCGCTCCTCCATTTCGAACAGCATTTTGTGCTGACCCATCTGTGTAGACTCGGATCCAGAGGTCCTGTGGGTATTCTTCATCAAGGAAGCTGAGAGTGGCTGTTCTGCGCTGCACACTGTTCTGATCTTCCTTGTCAAATATTTCTCTCACTTTTGTCTGGATTTGTAATGATAGTCTATGCTCATCTTTCCATGGAGTTCGCTCTGGAATAGTTGTTAGGGGGATACCAACTGTGGGCAGATCGGTGGTTTCTCTGCAGAGTCGTTTGGCCTGGTGGATAAAACTACTTCTTTTCAACCGCCCCATAGCTAGGTTTTCAAATCTGTTCTTCATAGGGTGGCCTGGCAAGCTGAGGAACTTTTCTGCTTGTATTAGCGTTTTCGTATCTCTGCGCTCACTCAGTGCTTGTGTCCTCCCCATCTTCTCCATTTCCACTATAGGGGTTGATCTCATCCCTCCTGTGGTGACTCTAAGTGCTTGATTTTGCACTTTGTCCAGCTCTTGTAGTGTGGTTTTTGCTGCCGAACACCATGCAGTTGACCCGTATTCCAGGTGTGGTCGTATGCTCTGTTGATAAACTTTGCTAAGTATTTTCCCACTGGCTCCCCATGTGGTTCCACTTAGCTTTCTCAGGATGGCTATTTTCCTTCTGGCTTTTGCTGCTGCTTTGTTGATGTGCTTTCTCCATGTCAGCCTGCCATCAAATGTTACTCCAAGGTATGTTGGTTCTTTATCTTCTCGTAGGGGTGTTCCATTTATCTGGATGGTCCCTGCCTTTTGTTTTGGAGAGAGGGTAAATAGGGTGGTGCTGCACTTGTCAGTGTTTATGCTGACACACCATCTATTTGCCCATGCAACAAATGTATCTACAGCTCTTTGTAGTAATCTGGTGGCCACTGATGCATGTTCATTTGTGCTCCATAGAACCAGGTCATCGGCATACATTGCGGCTTTAATTCCATGCGGTAGATTACCAACGAGATCATTGATGAAGATTAGAAAGAGTGTGGGGGACAATACTCCGCCCTGGGGAACTCCGTGACGCAGTAGTACTTTCTTGCTCTTTAGTCCGTCTATCTGTACTCGGGCTCTTCTGTTGTGCAAGTATGCTTTCACCCATTTGTACATTCTTCCATTGACTTTGCAGTTTCTCAGTTTATTCATCAGACCTTCTTTCCAGACTTTGTCAAAGGCTTTCTTCAAATCTATCCATGCCGCAAGCACCAGCTTCTTCTCTTGGAATGCATCCTCAATTTCTTGAGAGAGGTAGGTTGTCTGATCTTCAGTAGAGTAGCACTGCCTAAAGCCAGCCTGCTGTGGCACAAGGATGTTTTTACTTTCAATGTACCACTGCAGTCTGTGATTGATGATGCGCTCCAGTGTTTTGCAGAGACAGCTGGTGAGGCTAATTGGTCTGTAGCTAGAGGCAATGGAACTATCTTTCCCTGATTTTAGGAGGGGTATCATGATTGCTTCTCTCCAGGCTTGTGGAACTCTGCCTAAGGTCCAACTGTTATTGAAGATCTGCAACAGCTTTGCTTTGGCCTCTGTTCCTAGGTTCCTGATCATTTCATTGGAGATACCATCAGCTCCTCGTGACTTTCTCATTTTCAGTTTTGATATGGCTAGCTCCAGTTCGCTGATTGTGATGGGTGCCTCCAGAACCTCATGTACTATTTCCTTCTGTCCTGTATGTTGCCTTTTCTCTTGAATCTCTTGTTGTTTCTCTGGACTGATTTTGATATTGCTATCTTGTGCGAATGATTCCGCAAAATGGTCAGCTGCTTGCTTTCTTGTTAAGATGTTTCCATCTTTATGTAGTGCAATTTTTGAGTTTCTCCCTGTGCCCTCATCGTTAAGTTGTTTTATTAGCTTCCACAATTTCCTTGTGTCTCTTTCAAAGTTCAGAGACTCTGTTTTTTCCTGCCAGCTTTTCCGTCTAGCCTGCAGCTTGGCCCTTTGAAATTTGGCTTTTGCATGCTGGAATTTATTGTGGTGCTCTTGGCTGGGTGTGGCCTCTGCTTGCTTTCTACATACTTCCACATCATTATGCAACTGTTCCAGTTCATTACTCCAGTAGGGTTTATATTGTTTACGGGCTCCTCTTGGTACTGTTTCTCGCGCTGCCTGTAGTATGCATTTCCCAAACTCTTCAACTACTTTATTTATGTCTTTCTCAGTGTTCAGGTTTCTAACCAGTATGCTGGTGCGATGCTTGTACACTGCCCAGTCTGCTTTCTTGTAGTTCCACCTCGAGAGGGTGCTGCTTTCACTTACAAGCTCATTTTCTACAGTTAGAAAGACTGGTCGATGGTCACTGCCACCTAGTTGTTTCCCAACAATTCGTGTAATGTTCCACTCCAGGTCTGGTGAATGAAAAGCCAGGTCAGGTGTAGTTGTAGAGTGCCATGATCTCGAGTAGAAAGTATGTGGGTCGGACAGCTTGTTAACCAAGATGAATCTATTCTCATCCTGCCAGTCTTCCAGTCTCTCTCCTCTCTGGTCCATGTGATCATAGCCCCAACTCTGCGAGTGGCTGTTGAAATCGCCGCACACAATCATTTTTTCTGTTAATGGTAGTGTGTCCAGTGCCTGTGGACGGTCACTTGGACAGTAGTAATTGATCAGATGTAGGTCTGTATAGCCTGTTTTAAGTTTAAGTGTCTGATACTCAGCCCCTTCCATATGGACTTTGATTTGGGAAGCAGTGATGTTATTTTTTACAAGGGTAAGTATCCCACCTTTTCGCCTGTCCTTTCGGTCAGATCGGTAACACTGGTAGCCTCTGATTTTGAAGGCTATATTTTCGTTGAGGTGAGTTTCTTGCAAGCAACATATGCTTACTTTTTCTTTGTCCAGGATATTTTCTAATTCTACTTTTTTGTTGCTGACTCCCTCCGCATTCAAGTGCATTATTTTAAGTCTTAGTTTAGTATGGGCAGCTGTTCTATTCTCATGTCCCCTGGCTCCACAGGACATCTGAGAAGGACCTCCAGTAGTTGGGGTTGGACCCTTTCGAGACATAGGGCCCGGCACTGCACCTGCCTGGGGGTCCAAAGCAGGGCGAGCACCATAACGTTTAGCAGCAGTCGACATATTCCATTTTGCGTAATTGCGTGGCATCCTGATTTCTGTGGTGCGCCTCCTGGCTGGTTGCCTCCGTCTTCAGCACCTTTCCTTTGCTAGAGCAGACTGTGGTCTCACTCGAGTTTAGATGTGTACACACGCACACACGTGTCTGCACATGCATGTATGTGTATACACATCTAGAGCACACTGGTTATTTTCCGGCGCCAGAAACTCACTGTCGCCCCTTCTCCTGTTAGTTAAAACAGTTCTGCCACGTGAAGGCCAGGAGTTGGACTTTTGCTGCAGAGGTTATGTATTCACGAGCCATTGGGGTATTTAAGCAATGTTGGGCGCTCACCCCAACACTGCGCCCCGGCTACATACAGCAATTTGGAACCAGTGCCAGAAATGAAAACACTGCACTAATGACACATTTGCCTGTAGGGCCAGAAATGAAAACACTGCACTAATGACACATTTGCCTGTATGGCCAGAAATGAAAAAAAACTGCGCTAATGACACATTTTCCTGTATGGCCAGAAATGAAAACACTGCACTAATGACACATTTGCCTGTATGGCCAGAAATGAAAACACTGCACTAATGACACATTTGCCTGTATGGCCAGAAATAAAAACACTGCACTAATGACACATTTACCTGTAGGGCCAGAAATAAAAACGCTGCACTAATGACACATTTGCCTGTAGGGTAGAAAGGAAAACACTGCACTAATGACACATTTGCCTGTAGGGCCAGAAATGAAAACACTGCACTAATGACACATTTGCCTGTAGGGCCAGAAATAAAAACAATGCACTAATGACACATTGCCTGTATGGCCAGAAATGAAAACACTGCACTAATGACACATTTGCCTGTAGGGCCAGAAATAAAAACAATGCACTAATGACACATTTACCTGTAGGGCCAGAAATAAAAACACTGCACTAATGACACATTTGCCTGTAGTGCCAGAAATGAAAACACTGCACTAATGACACATTTGCCTGTAGGGCCAGAAATGAAAACACTGCACTAATGACACATTTGCCTGTATGGCCAGAAATGAAAAAAAACTGCGCTAATGACACATTTGCCGTTATGGCCAGAAATGAAAATACTGCACTAATGACACATTTGCCTTTATGGCCAGAAATGAAAACACTGCACTAATGACACATTTGCCTGTATGGCCAGAAATAAAAACACTGCACTAATGACACATTTACCTGTAGGGCCAGAAATAAAAATGCTGCACTAATGACACATTTGCCTGTAGGGCAGAAAGGAAAACACTGCACTAATGACACATTTGCCTGTAGGCCCAGAAATGAAAACACTGCACTAATGACACATTTGCCTGTAGGGCCAGAAATGAAAACACTGCACTAATGACACATTTCCCTGTATGGCCAGAAATGAAAAAAACTGCACTAATGACACATTTGCCTGTATGGCCAGAAATGAAAACACTGCACTAATGACACATTTGCCTGTAGGGCCAGAAATGAAAACACTGCACTAATGACACATTTGCCTGTAGGGCCAGAATTGAAAACACTGCACTAATGACACATTTGCCTGTAGGGCTAGACATAAAAACACTGCACTAATGACACATTTGCCTGTAGGGCTAGACATAAAAACACTGCACTAATGACACATTTGCCAGTAGGGCTAGACATAAAAACACTGCACTAATGACACATTTGCCTGTAGGGCTATACATAAAAACACTGCACTAATGACACATTTGCCTGTATGGCCAGAAATGCAAAAACTGCACTAATGACACATTTGCCTGTATGGCCAGAAATGAAAACACTGCACTAATGACACATTTGCCTGTAGTGCCAGAAATAAAAACACTGCACTAATGACACATTTGCCTGTAGGGCCAGAAATAAAAACACTGCACTAATGACACATCTGCCTGTAGTGCCAGAAATGAAAACACTGCACTAATGACACATTTGCCTGTAGGGCTAGAAATAAAAACACTGCACTAATGACACATTTACCTGTAGGGCCAGAAATAAAAATGCTGCACTAATGACACATTTGCCTGTAGGGCAGAAAGGAAAACACTGCACTAATGACACATTTGCCTGTAGGCCCAGAAATGAAAACACTGCACTAATGACACATTTGCCTGTAGGGCCAGAAATGAAAACACTGCACTAATGACACATTTGCCTGTATGGCCAGAAATGAAAACAACTGCACTAATGACACATTTGCCTGTATGGCCAGAAATGAAAACACTGCACTAATGACACATTTGCCTGTAGGGCCAGAAATGAAAACACTGCACTAATGACACATTTGCCTGTAGGGCCAGAAATGAAAACACTGCACTAATGACACATTTGCCTGTAGGGCCAGAAATGAAAACACTGCACTAATGACACATTTGCCTGTAGGGCTAGACATAAAAACACTGCACTAATGACACATTTGCCTGTAGGGCTAGACATAAAAACACTGCACTAATGACACATTTGCCTGTAGGGCTAGACATAAAAACACTGCACTAATGACACATTTGCCTGTAGGGCTAGACATAAAAACACTGCACTAATGACACATTTGCCTGTATGGCCAGAAATGAAAAAACTGCACTAATGACACATTTGCCTGTAGGGCCAGAAATGAAAACACTGCACTAATGACACATTTGCCTGTAGGCCCAGAAATGAAAACACTACACTAATGACACATTTGCCTGTAGGGCCAGAAATGAAAACACTGCACTAATGACACATTTCCCTGTATGGCCAGACATAAAAAAAACTGCACTAATGACACATTTGGCTGTATGGCCAGAAATGAAAACACTGCAGTAATGACACATTTGCCTGTAGGGCCAGAAATGAAAACACTGCACTAATGACACATTTGCCTGTATGGCCAGAAGTAAAAACACTGCACTAATGACACATTCGCCTGTAGGGACAGAAATGAAAACACTGCACTAATGACACATTTGCCTATAGGGCAGAAATGAAAACACTGCACTAATGACACATTTGCCTGTATGGCCGGAAATGAAAACACTGCACTAATGACACATTTGCCTGTATGGCCAGAAATAAAAACACTGCACTAATGACACATTTGCCTGTAGGGCCAGAAATAAAAACACTGCACTAATGACACATTTGCCTGTAGTGCCAGAAATAAAAACACTGCATTAATGACACATTTGCCTGTAGTGCCAGAAATAAAAGCACTGCACTAATGACACATTTGTCTGTAGGGCCAGAAATAAAAACACTGCACTAATGACACATTTGCCTGTAGTGCCAGAAATAAAAACACTGCACTAATGACACATTTGCCTGTAGGGCCAGAAATAAAAACACTGCACTAATGACACATTTGCCTGTAGTGCCAGAAATAAAAACACTGCACTAATGACACATTTGCCTGTAGTGCCAGAAATAAAAACACTGCACTAATGACACATTTGCCTGTAGTGCCAGAAATAAAAAAACACTGCACTAATGACACATTTGCCTGTAGTGCCAGAAATAAAAACACTGCACTAATGACACATTTGCCTGTAGTTCTAGAAATTAAAACACTGCACTAATGACACATTTGCCTGTAGTGCCAGAAATAAAAACACTGCACTAATGACACATTTGCCTGTAGGGCCAGAAATAAAAACACTGCACTAATGACACATTTGCCTGTAGTGCCAGAAATAAAAACACTGCACTAATGACACATTTGCCTGTATAGCCAGAAATAAAAACACTGCACTAATGATACATTTGCCTGTAGGGTCGGAAATAAAAACACTGCACTAAATATACATTTGCCTGTATGGCCAGAAATAAAAACACTGCACTAATGACACATTTGCCTGTATGGCCAGAAATAAAAACACTGCACTAATGACACATTTGCCTGTATGGCCAGAAATAAAAACACTGCACTAATGACACATTTGCCTGTAGGGCCAGACATAAAAAAACTGCACTAATGACACATTTGCCTGTAGGCCCAGACATAAAAACACTGCACTAATGATACATTTGCCTGTCTGGCCAGAAATAAAAACACTGCACTAATGACACATTTGCCTGTATGGCCAGAAATAAAAACACTGCACTAATGACACATTTGCCTGTAGGGCCAGAAATAAAAACACTGCACTAATGACACATTTGCCTGTAGGGCCAGAAATAAAAACACTACACTAATGACACATTTGCCTGTATGGCCAGAAATAAAAACACTGCACTAATGACACATTTGCCTGTATGGCCAGAAATAAAAACACTGCACTAATGACAAATTTGCCTGTAGGGCCAGAAATAAAAACACTGCACTAATGACACATTTACCTGTAGGGCCAGAAATAAAAATGCTGCACTAATGACACATTTGCATGTAGGGCAGAAAGGAAAACACTGCACTAATGACACATTTGCCTGTAGGCCCAGAAATGAAAACACTGCACTAATGACACATTTGCCTGTATGGCCAGAAATGAAAACACTGCACTAATGACACATTTGCCTGTAGGGCCAGAAATGAAAACACTGCACTAATGACACATTTGCCTGTAGGGCCAGAAATGAAAACACTGCACTAATGACACATTTGCCTGTAGGGCTAGACATAAAAACACTGCACTAATGACACATTTGCCTGTAGGGCTAGACATAAAAACACTGCACTAATGACACATTTGCCTGTAGGGCTAGACATAAAAACACTGCACTAATGACACATTTGCCTGTAGGGCTAGACATAAAAACACTGCACTAATGACACATTTGCCTGTATGGCCAGAAATGAAAAAACTGCACTAATGACACATTTGCCTGTAGGGCCAGAAATGAAAACACTGCACTAATGACACATTTGCCTGTAGGCCCAGAAATGAAAACACTACACTAATGACACATTTGCCTATAGGGCCAGAAATGAAAACACTGCACTAATGACACATTTCCCTGTATGGCCAGAAATGAAAAAAACTGCACTAATGACACATTTGCCTGTATGGCCAGAAATGAAAACACTGCAGTAATGACACATTTGCCTGTAGGGCCAGAAATGAAAACACTGCACTAATGACACATTTGCCTGTATGGCCAGAAGTAAAAACACTGCACTAATGACACATTCGCCTGTAGGGACAGAAATGAAAACACTGCACTAATGACACATTTGCCTATAGGGCAGAAATGAAAACACTGCACTTATGACACATTTGCCTGTATGGCCGGAAATGAAAACACTGCACTAATGACACATTTGCCTGTATGGCCAGAAATAAAAACACTGCACTAATGACACATTTGCCTGTAGGGACAGAAATGAAAACACTGCACTAATGACACATTTGCCTGTAGGGCCAGAAATAAAAACACTGCACTAATGACACATTTGCCTGTAGTGCCAGAAATAAAAACACTGCATTAATGACACATTTGCCTGTAGTGCCAGAAATAAAAACACTGCACTAATGACACATTTGTCTGTAGGGCCAGAAATAAAAACACTGCACTAATGACACATTTGCCTGTAGTGCCAGAAATAAAAACACTGCACTAATGACACATTTGCCTGTAGGGCCAGAAATAAAAACACTGCACTAATGACACATTTGCCTGTAGTGCCAGAAATAAAAACACTGCACTAATGACACATTTGCCTGTAGTGCCAGAAATAAAAACACTGCACTAATGACACATTTGCCTGTAGTGCCAGAAATAAAAAAACACTGCACTAATGACACATTTGCCTGTAGTGCCAGAAATAAAAACACTGCACTAATGACACATTTGCCTGTAGTTCTAGAAATTAAAACACTGCACTAATGACACATTTGCCTGTAGTGCCAGAAATAAAAACACTGCACTAATGACACATTTGCCTGTAGGGCCAGAAATAAAAACACTGCACTAATGACACATTTGCCTGTAGTGCCAGAAATAAAAACACTGCACTAATGACACATTTGCCTGTATAGCCAGAAATAAAAACACTGCACTAATGATACATTTGCCTGTAGGGTCGGAAATAAAAACACTGCACTAAATATACATTTGCCTGTATGGCCAGAAATAAAAACACTGCACTAATGACACATTTGCCTGTATGGCCAGAAATAAAAACACTGCACTAATGACACATTTGCCTGTATGGCCAGAAATAAAAACACTGCACTAATGACACATTTGCCTGTAGGGCCAGACATAAAAAAACTGCACTAATGACACATTTGCCTGTAGGCCCAGACATAAAAACACTGCACTAATGATACATTTGCCTGTCTGGCCAGAAATAAAAACACTGCACTAATGACACATTTGCCTGTATGGCCAGAAATAAAAACACTGCACTAATGACACATTTGCCTGTAGGGCCAGAAATAAAAACACTACACTAATGACACATTTGCCTGTATGCCCAGAAATAAAAACACTGCACTAATGACACATTTGCCTGTAGGGCCAGAAATAAAAACACTGCACTAATGACACATTTGCCTGTAGGGCCAGAAATAAAAACACTACACTAATGACACATTTGCCTGTATGGCCAGAAATAAAAACACTGCACTAATGACACATTTGCCTGTATGGCCAGAAATAAAAACACTGCACTAATGACAAATTTGCCTGTAGGGCCAGAAATGAAAACACTGCAATAATGACACATTTGCCTGTATGGCCAGAAATGAAAACAATGCACTAATGACAAATTTGCCTGTAAGGCCAGAAATAAAAACATTGCACTAATGACACATTTCCCTGTAGGGCCAGAAATGAAAACACTGCACTAATGACACATTTGCTTGTGGGGTTCAGAAATGAAATTGTCCCATAAAAGATACAGATTCCAGATCTTGGAAGCCTGAAACACTCAATTGCCTTTTGTTTTAACCACCAAAGCATTTGCTGAATTACAATAAAGAACTATGGAAGACCTGATGGATTATTCCCATCACCAAGTCAACACAGTCCAGGCAACTCGTTTGGCTCAATATGAAAAGTTTTAACTCCCCACTATTATTAGTGGCAAATATGGGAATAAAAGAATAGAATAGGCAAGAAACAACATCTTTAACTTAAGGCGTGTTTGTGACAATGTGGTAAAGTTTTTCACACTTATCTGACAAGGCTAAATGTCCAGTCCTCTACCCCAGGATCAGGGGACATATACCATCTTTTTCTGAAATTTAATAATCCACATGCTGTAAATTAATTCATATCTTTTAAGAGCCAGAAGCGGATGTCATAACCTTTTACCTACTCCGCCGTCCTCAGTACAGGTATAACTATATATAGTATTTTAAGGGAACAGTCATGGCTAATAATGTGTCATGTTGCCACAGGAAGGGATACTATCAAGTCATGGCTGTGACCTATGGTCTTTCCATTGGTGTGTTGACCAGCTGGGGAAGTGTACTCAACATGAACCTGAGACCCCTGCATAAAGTGTCAGAGGTAAGCATAGCCTTTAAGCCAGTAAGAATCTTTGATGGGGGATGTTGAGTAGCAAGATTAATCAGAAACTGGATTTCATAGGGATGTGGTTTCTTTGGTAGAATGCTAAGGATCACATGGATGGCTGCAAAGATGAATGTCCAAGTGATGCAAGTTGGTTGGTTGGTTACTTGGAAGACCCCTGGGAGGCTGAGTTCTTATTCTTTTGACTCCAATGGCTTGGTTGGTAGGTTGTCTGAACCCTAAAACAGGCTTGCATCTATTGGGATGGGATTGTATCTGTTGGTTTGGGCTTGCGTCTGTTGGGGTGGGTCTGCATCTGATTGGTGGCATCTATTGGGGTGGGTCTGCATCTGTTTGGGTCAGTTTGCATCTGATTGGTGGCATCTATTGGGGTGGGCTTGCATCTGTTGGGGTGGGCTTGCATCTATTGGGGTGGGCTCGCATCTGTTGGGGTGGGCTTGCATCTGTTGGGGTGGGCTTGCATCTATTGGGGTGGGTCTGCATCTATTGGGGTGGGCTTGCATCTATTGGGGTGGGCTTGCATCTATTGGGGTGGGTCTGCATCTATTGGGGTGGGCTTGCATCTGTTGGGGTGGGTCTGCATCTGTGGGTGGGCTTGCATCTGTGGGTGGGCTTGCATCTATTGGGGTGGGCTTGCATCTATTGGGGTGGGCTTGCATCTATTGGGGTGGGTCTGCATCTGTGGGTTGGTCTGCATCTGTTGGGGTGAGTCTGCATCTATTGGGGTGGGTCTGCATCTGTTGGGGTGGGTCTGCATCTGTTGGGGTGGGCTTGCATCTATTGGGGTGGGTCTGCATCTGTTGGGGTGAGCTTGCATCTATTGGGGTGGGTCTGCATCTGTTGGGGTGGGCTTGCATCTATTTGGGTGGGTCTGCATCTGTTGGGGTGGGCTTGCATCTATTGCGGTTGGCTTGCATCTATTGGGGTGGGTCTGCATCTGTGGGCGGGCTTGCATCTATTGGGATGGGTCTGCATCTGTGGGCGGGCTTGCATCTGTTCGGGTGCATTTGCATCTGTTGAGGTGGGTCTGCATCTGTTGGGGTTGGCCTGTTTCTGTTGGGTTGGGATTGCATCTTTTGGGGAGGTCTTGCATCTATTGTGATGTGTCCTGCATCTATTGGGTAGGGTCTGCATCCTTTTGGTGGAACCTGCATTTGTTGGGTAGCAACCAAGCACCCGTATGATTTTTCTTCTGACCAGGTACCGTCTGCTACCAGGGCCCATAAGGGAAGCAAAGAACCAACCACAGAGGCTGTTCAACATAGCGTACACAATGGCTGTTCAACATAGCTTACAGAGTGGCTGTTTAACATATCATACAGAGTGGCTGTTTAACATATCATACAGAGTGGCTGTTTAACATATCATACAGAGTGGCTGTTTAACATATCATACAGAGTGGCTGTTTAACATATCATACAGAGTAGCTGTTTAACATATCATACAGAGTGGCTGTTTAACATATCATACAGAGTGGCTGTTTAACATATCATACAGAGTGGCTGTTTAACATATCATACAGAGTGGCTGTTTAACATATCATACAGAGTGGCTGTTTAACATATCATACAGAGTAGCTGTTTAACATATCATACAGAGTGGCTGTTTAACATATCATACAGAGTGGCTGTTTAACATATCATACAGAGTGGCTGTTTAACATATCATACAGAGTGGCTGTTTAACATATCATACAGAGTGGCTGTTTAACATATCATACAGAGTGGCTGTTTAACATATCATACAGAGTGGCTGTTTAACATATCATACAGAGTAGCTGTTTAACATATCATACAGAGTGGCTGTTTAACATATCATACAGAGTGGCTGTTTAACATATCATACAGAGTGGCTGTTTAACATATCATACAGAGTGGCTGTTTAACATATCATACAGAGTGGCTGTTTACATGTCATACAGAGTGGCTGTTTAACATATCATACAGAGTGGCTGTTTAACATATCATACAGAGTGGCTGTCTTGTCCATGTCATCAACATCATTATCAAGATGTCTTGTGCAGAGCGTCAGAGAACATGAAGAGGCAGTGATAATCACCATGTTACTTTTGTTCAGTGACCAGATAGGTCATGAGCACTGTTGTGAGTCAGATAAGGCTGAGCTACGTATAACAGTCGATGGTACTACCTGCTTTCTGTTAGCACTCACCACACCTGACATGCCACATTTTGCCTACCGCTTCTTGCAGAGGAGCGCAATTGGGAGAGTACAAGCCTCATCCAGGCATGAGGAAATGCAACCTAAAGTTTAAATGTCATGGTAGGGCAGACCAGGCCCTAAGCTTTGGTCAGCAACTGGTCTAAGATCGGAGCTCTGACAGTTAGAGCACTTCTATGATGATCCGGCACCTTCTGCAGTTCGTCTGGTTCCAGACGTTTTGGTGTTACCTTTCCTCTGGAGTAAACGAGGCAGGCCGAGAGAGGAATCAAGCTGCATGGGCAACACATGGTCTCGGCAATTGAGCCGACCGAGGCTTTGTGCTATGGAGAGGTTATTATGCCGTTATTATTTAAAGTACAATTAACAATCATCTGCCAAAACGGCCAGGTGCCAGTACTATGGTCAAGAAGTTTACCTACTATGAGAGTTGAGCTGAAATAAGTTGCTCATTTCAGTGTGTATATTATTTATTTGTGAATTTCAGAGTGAAGCTGGCTGGATTGGGTTCCATTCTATAGTTGGTGGCTGTATCGCTCCTTTATTTGTCATGAGGTAAGGGAATCAGAGTAACTGTGTAATATATGATGCAGAGTGGCTGTTTAACATATGATACAGTGTGGCTGTTTAACCCTTTACAGGGCAGATGTTTGTCCGTTTTGTAGCCCTGAACAGACAAGAATTTTGAGGTTCGGTAAAATTTCGGGTTACATTAGTAAAATCATCACATAAAAGGTGTTAGTCAACCGATTTTACTTAAATAAAAAACAAAATGAAGTAAAAAGCATGCAGAGTATTTTACTTACGTGAATGTTCCTGGTAATCCACACATGAACACAAATATTTACAAAATACAACATATTGTTTGTGATTATCAGTCATTTATACGGCAATTTACAAACACATTTTCAGAATCAGAATCACGTTCTTTAAAGTCTGACTCACGGCTGCTAACGCAAAGTAACGCTGATCACTGATAGCTAGCTCTGATTCAGTCAAATTTGTGCACATAAATGTCACTTAAATTGAACCCAGCGAAATCTCCACTATCACTTGAAGAATCGTCAAAATCCATTTGGAAAAACTAAGCGTAAAAACCCCAAAAACTATAAACAAAATCCGTTCAAATTCAATTGTCAAAATCCGTTTTGAAAAACTAAGCATAAAAACCTCAAAAACTATAAACAAAATCCGTTCAAATTCATAGTACACACTTGAAAATGGTGGCCACGTTGTTAAGCTATCGGGAAAACCCAAAGTAGACAATCGGAAATCTCCGAAAGCCACGCGGTCACGTTTTTACAATGCTAGTAGTAGCTCGGACGTATTCAGATGATTTGCTCGTTCCGGGGTTCGGACGCTTTGGGACGATTTGCCCAGTAAAGGGTTAACATATCGTACAGAGTGGCTATTTAAAAGGACACATCAAGGCTATGTAATATATGATACTGAGTGGGTATTTAACATATCATACAGAGTGGCTACTTAAAATGACACATTTCTTAAACATCCGGTGTGCTGATGCTGAGGTTAGGGCTCAACCCCTACACCGGACAGCTGGACTAAAATGTTGTCCTTGACTTGGGGACGTAAATTACAAGTACCTCTGAAGTTGGAGTGGGTTCCTCTGTTGGTGAGGGCCACCGTTAATAGGGAAAGCTAATCTACACACAAAATTAAGTTCATCACTACTATAAATAGTGTGTAAGGACTACGCTTGAGTTCAAAGCGAGCGAGAGCCAAAAAAAATTACACATAATGGCCAAGTAACATATGATACTAGTAATGGAAAAGAGAAGAAGAGGAAGGCCAAAGAGATGATGGGTGCAGGTTGTGGTGGATGATCTCCAGATGGGTGTATCTGACAACTTGCTTGTGATCGAGAAGTTTTCTGGAAGGTTGTTATGGGAGTGAGGTTCTGCAAAGGACATGCTACCGAATGAATGAGCATATGATACATAGTGGCTATTTAACATATCATGCAGAGTGTCTGTTTAACATAATATAGAATGATTGTTTAACATAATATGACAAGACTGTTTACCATATAATGCACAGTGGCTGTTTGACATATGATGCAGATTGGGCTGTTTGACATTTGACACGTGGGTGGGTTCATATACAGACTGACTGACTTTAGTTTATAATGCACAATCACAGTGTATGTACTGTGTTGGCTGTATAACATTTAATACAGAACGGTTTAAAACAGTGGTTCTCAACCGGTGGGAAATTTGAGGGTTTTTGGGGGAGGGGGGGGGGGGGGGGGTGGAATTAAGATTATTTCAAGATCGCGTTAATACAAGAATCGATTACTTGATATTGTTTTTCTATCCATACTTTCTGTACTTCTCACTCTTCTGAAATTCAGTTCATAACATAAGTAGACCCGCAAGTCACGTTTTATGTAGACTTCTAGACTTGTTCTAGTATGTGTTATTTAATTTTGCTTCCATTTTTATACATACTGTGAAGGGGCGGGGGGAATTTTATAGGGAGGACATACGAAGGGGGGGGGGGGGGGGGAGAAAATGACATGGCATTCTGAACATATGGTGAAGGGGTGCATGGGCCAAAAATGGTTAAGATCCACTGGTATAAAGCAAAATGAAAATATACAAAATGTGTGCGCGATATTATTATTATCATATGGCATGCCGATAAGTGTGCAGTCATGGTTTGTTATCTCACATATCACCAGAACCTTGGATTAGGTTGGTGCCCTAGTCTTGATTATGCCATGCAGCTAAACCATTCAGATATATATTTCTGTGTTGTCACTTCAAGTTAATTATTGTTTTCTTACAATTCTAATCCTAGCTGCTCACTGTGTACAGTAACAAAACCCACTAAATGCCACAGATCCTGTTCATTCTCTGCATTCAGTACTCCATCAACTGCGTCTCTTATAGTGTTGATCTTATGTCCTCTGATGGTGTTTCCTAGGCTTGAAATCACTCTCTGGAAGGTTAACCCGGTCAACAAATGCCTGAAGAAGTCGGATGTGTGCTGAAAGGTGCAAATATCGCAGCTCTGCTGAAAACAAGCACAACACAATTACATCCAAAACAAACATTTCAAATGAACAAAGAAGAAGAAACCATTGGTGCGGGCAAGACCGGTACTGAATACATCACAGTGGGATATGCTGAGAGACATTTAAGGATGTAATTAGCTGCATATCCTTTACAGGACGTCACAGTTAGCCCCAGCATTTTTGGACTTTTGTGATTTCTTGGCAAGTTTACATTTGGTAGTTTCCTGTTGCTTTCTGAATGACTGGCACTTATACCATTGTACAGAAACCAATGCAAGGCGGTCTGCTTCCAAATTGCCAGCAGCTGTGTTTGGAACCTGGTATGTGGGATTACGAATTGCATTCATAACAACTTCGCCACAGAGCTGAGATATATGTAAACATGCACAATAACAATGAAAAATGTATTACAATTACAATGTAGTTGTTGTCACCTTGGTATTATATAAATGGTTTTGCTGGTACTACTGTACTGTTGTGTCTCATTATGTGTTTTGTGTGGCTAAGAGTATTAAAAGTCTTTGTTGTTTTTGTGTTGCAGGTTTGCAGATGCATTTGCCCGTAGAATGAAAGTATTTATATTGATAATATATGTGTTGGGCGCAGGCTGCTTCCTGGCATTACCACTGATGCTTATTCACATTATTCCATACTCAAGAGGTATGTTTTCTGAGATTGGTAATCTATGTATTAAATCTTATGGGCAGAGGTAGATTGGTAATCTATGTATTACATCTTAGGGGTGGAGGTAAATTGGTTGTCTATGTATTAAATCTTATGGGTAGAGGTAGATTGGTAATCTATGTATTAAATCTTATGGGAAGAGGTAGATTGGTAATCTATGTATTACATCTTATGGGTAGAGGTAGAATGGTAATCTATGTATTACATCTTACGGGTAGAGGTAGATTAGTAATCTATGTATTACATCTTATGGGTAGAGGTAGATTGGTAATCTATGTATTAAATCTTATGGGCAGAGGTAGTTAAGTAATCTATGTATTAAATCTTATGGGTAGAGGTAGATTGGTAATCTATGTATTAAATCTTATGGGTAGAGGTAGATTAGTAATCTATGTATTAAATCTTATGGGTAGAGGTAGATTGGTAATCTATGTATTAAATCTTATGGGTAGAGGTAGATTAGTAATCTATGTATTAAATCTTATGGGTAGAGGGGCCAATATTTGAAGTTCAGCATCGAGGACAGTTTCTGGGGGTGGATAATGTCAAGTGTTTATGGCAGGAGGCCAATATCTGGCGTGGATATTTCAGCATTGGAGGTCAATATTTGAAGTGGATATTTCAGCACAAAAGGCCAGTATCTAAGGTGGATATTTCAGCACAAGAGGCTAAAATTTGAAATGGATATTTCAGCACAGGTGGCAAATACCACTGATCTTTTAAGTCGTCGCTTTATTTTCCAAAGCTTTGCTTCTCATTAAATGAACAAAGAACACTCTTTGTCTCTTTCTTATAAATTGTATAGTGTCCTACTCTCATATGCCTCTTCCATGCAGGCAAATGAAAGTAGAACATTAAATACAACCACAAGAAAGACAAACAGCATTAACATGAAAAAAAATAACCATGTTAACATTTAACAAAACTGCTGGAGTGAACTGTATCTGCTTGCATGTTTCAGCTCTGCTATATACAACGATCGTTGGAGGGACCACCCTGATGAATGTTGCTGTGCCCATGATCTTTGAGGTAGCATGCGAGTTAGCCTACCCCTGCAGTGAAGGAGCCTCAAATGGCATCCTGACATTTCTCAACAATTTTGTGGGGCTGATATACCTGGCTGTGTTTGCAGTACCAAATGTTGGTAAGTCACCAGAGAGTTAGTAGGTCAAAGGTTGTGTTGAGTTGAGCTAAGATCCAACAGTACTGTACTCAGGATGTATTCAACCAACAGTACTGTACTCAGGATGTATTCAACCAACAGTACTGTACTCAGGAATTCCCATACACACTCCGTTGCCTCGTTTAACAGCCAGCAGAGTCGTACTACTAATCGTTCCCACCGCTATCTGATTGAAAGTTCTCCTGGTCTTCCCTCTTAGTTTTGAGATTCTTCCAGAACCCCAGCTGTTCTCCCGTAATCTCATTCTTTCCACATAACAGGTTCTCAATCTGTTCCCCCACCTTCTCTACACGGTTTCACTGCGCACAACCACCTCTCCCTTTTCCATAGGTAATCTACCACCAAGAGGTGCATTCCTTGCCAGACTATCAGCCTGTTCATTCCCCTGTACTCCCACATGGTCTTGGCAAAAAATCCTTACAGTTTTCACAATCTGTGACCTCTGAAGCGAGATAAGCCATTCCACACGAAACATTCCTTTGTCCACCTTGAGTCTGTAATCAATACAGTATGTGTTGCAGTGGTCTCCTCTAACCAACAGAATGCCACTTTTGCTGCTTCCATCTTTATTCTCAGCTGGAGGTTGTAGTCTCATATGCAAGACTCCTTTTTCAAGAAAACCTCAACCACTACGTCTGTTTCTCACCACTGACCTATCAGTGTAGATCACTATGTCACCTTGATGTGTATTACTCTGCATCAGTTGTTACACCTCATACTGTGTGGACCCCCCCCCCATTCTCTGCACTCATGACCCAGTGTTACTATTACATTGTTCTGATCCGTCATGTCTTCCGGTACTTTAACCCACTGTTTTACACGATTGATGGTCTCTGGATCACACAGCTGACTTATAGTTATTTCTGTCCGTGCCATCCAGGACCTGCCTCGTCTTAGTCTAAGACCGTTGACCACATCCATGGCTTCACGCAGGAGGTGATCCTTATCTGCAGCAATTCTCAGGTACCATGTGGCTTGAAGGACCCTTTGCCTATCCCTCATTGTTGGTACCGCCAGGATATGCCTCATGCATATATTTGGTGTGTCAGCAGCCCCAAACCATACTTAATGACAAACATTATTAACTGCTGAAAGAGCCTGTAAGGCATCCTCTGCTCAACCCTGGTTGCTGTCATCGCCCTCAGTACATTAATTCCCGTACCAGTCTTCACCACTAAGGCCTCCACATGATCCTTAAAAGACATACAGCCGTCAAAGATAATTCCCAAGTACTTCAATTTACTCTCTCTACTAAGAGGACGTCGATTCTGCATGGGTTATCTGCCTTCACGATCCGGTTATCCAGGGAGTACCACACAACCGATGCCTTGTCTGGGTTTATGACAGCCCCTGCATCCCTGCACCACTCTGCCACCCTGTTTACTGCCATCTGTAAGTCTTCCGCCAAACTGGCTTTGTCTCTACCTTGTCTGTACACCAGCACATCATCTGCAAATGTCAAGATTCTACCAATTCCTGTTCAAATGTTCTTGTTGTCAGAACCAATAATGTGATATTTTGATGTTTGTGCGAAGCTTGCTCTTGTATGTAAGTAAGTGATAAAAGTAAAGGAACCTGTTTTACACAGCTTGAGATGTATTGGGCATAATGTGGACATTTGTATAGATAAATGTGGTCATTATCCTGCCAGCTGCTTTTACTTCCTAAGACATGTCCATGTGTCCACTTTCATTCATCATGCGCGATGCCGGTAAGCGTGGGCAGTCATGTTTCGCCATCTTCCACGATCACCAGAGTTGTGGATCAGCTCTGTGTTTTTATCTTGACCAGTACCAACATTAGGCTGGGTCAATTTGGTGAACCTAGGTCAAATTTAAAAATTGGTCTCAATGCAAATATCAAGCCCTTGACCACCGGGCTTGCAGGCATGCATGCTAACTACTGATCAGTCATGGCTCCCATGGCTGTCATGAAACAATAAGGTGTGTATAGATTCTGCGAGGAAACAATAAATGCAAAGATATGTACAAACCTGATTCAGATCTCAGGGACAGTAAACAGAAAAGGTATCACAGTGGAGAAATAGACAAACGTAGTATAATAATAATTAAATTAATAGTTATTAACCAGTAAGACAAAACACTACATACCAGTGCGATGGTTCGGTAATTGAAACCTTCATCAAGAACAACACAAACTATTGTAACAAAATGACACTGTATTGAAGAACACATAGTAGGACATTCCATGTGTTAACTGGAGCTGTTAAAGACTTCTTAACAGCTTAAAGTTGTAAAGAGCGGGCCATAAGTGGTGCCGCCATGGCAATCTCTCCAAAATTAGACCAATTGAACAGAGTGGAATATTTATAGCATATCAATCTTTTTTGTGTAGGAGCCTCAGTAGTAAAGTGACTAGGCTGCTTGCCTGTTGATCTTGTGTTCGAATCCCTATCATGGCAGATGTTTTAAATATTGGCAGGGCTTGCAGGTCTATCCAGGCTAACGTGTGCTGGAAAATGTCTGGAGAGTAAAGATGGCCTGTATGATTGATTGATTGATTGATTGATTGATTGATTGATTGATTTAGGAACCGACATCACAGCATTCGGGGCATTCCCATAAGCGCTCCGTCCCCATCCTCAGCAGCCAGCGAAGAGTTCCAACACTAATAGTTCCAGTTGCAATCTGATTATATGTCTGTCTCGCCTTTCCTCTGAGCGTCGAACGTCAGCCAGATCCCCTCGTCACTCCTCGCTGCCTCATTCTTACCAGACTATGGTGATCCATTTGCTCCTCCGAGGTGTACACGTGCTCCCACAAGGCCACAACCACGTCTGCCTTGTCATGCATCAATACTCCACCAAGTTTTGTATGCCAGTATGATTGTCCACAAGACTAATTGAGTATACTGATTGGCTTCATAAATGAGGGTCTAGCACCTGATTGGCTTCATAAATGAGGGTCTAGCACCAAGTACCCTATATGCCTCAAGGTATGGCAAGGGGTCCTTTACTTTTTCACTTTTACATCTGTTATGTGGATGTGGAAGGTAAGGGGAAACTATCACATTAATCTCCCAAGAATAAGTTTATTTATGGGCAGTTATAGAATTTATGAGAAAGAGGCAGGTTTGATTGAAGTTTGTTCCAGCCTGCACACAGGTTGTGGGTTCGTTTCTAGGTTGCATCGTTCAGACTACGAGTGCAGTTTTTCCGGAGACTGCTTGGAGTCATCACTGGAACTACTGAGTTTGCTCTTCATGTGATGCTCTCAACAGGCAGCTTCTATTCTATGGAGAGTAATTGAGCCAGATGGGGGTAAAACCCAGTGCAATTAAAGCTGTCCTGTTACATTTAACCTTTTTCACTTCCTGTCCAATATGGTGGATAGGCTGTTGAGCTGTTTTTCTGGATTGTTTTTTCTTTTGGCTACAGTTTTCTTATGCATCTTTGACATGTTGGACTGGTCGTACATGATTCCGTCACCCAGATAATGAGTTAAGTGGTGGAGCGACACTGAGCAGTGGATTTCATGTGGAATGCTTTTACATCTGTCAGTTGTGGTTTGTGTTGTCAACTGCATGTTTAGATAAAATGGTGGACGGTCGGTTGCTGAACTAGCTGGTTTTGCCTTATGCAGTAATGTGTGCGCAACTGCTGGTTTTCTAGTCACTGCCGCTTACTTCGATGATAAACTGTAATTTTCCTGGTGGACTTGTGTTGGTATTCTAGCAGCACCCTTATGTATGTCTGTGTGTGCTGTTGGTTTGTCTGGACTGCTGTTTGTTCCACTTTTTACATGGGACCATGAGGAGCATTTTATGTGATATATATACTGGCACAGGAACAGAGCATTATGGGGTGACCCTATGCCGTGAAGTTGGAACTGTGACTAATGACTTAACCTTGTTCAAGTTTGTTATTGGGTAATGTACATATGGTTGTTGCTTGCAGGTATCATGTGGATGAACTGGACATTATTTGGATTTACTGTGGTCTGCATACCAATGATTGCACTTCTCAAAGGAAGGTTTAACAGGTTGGAGGTGGACGAGGGCGTCAATCCAGAGGTGTATTTGGAACAAGAGGTTGAGGTGCCTCCTGACTACACTGTACAGGGCATAGATTGATTCTTCGAGAGTTTTAATTCAATGCAGAAGTCTTTCTTGTAAAAATGATGCTATATAAATTTATGTGCTGTTTATGTCAGTTTATGGTTTGTCTATGTAAGTTTAAGGTACGTCTATGTAAAGTTTATGGTATGTCAAGCCATATTGACAGACAAAATGTCTTTCTGGATTGGGGTTGATGGTTTGCATGTTGGTGGAAGCGATTAGCGGTTTCACCTTCTTTATTAGAAGGTAATCTGTATGCATTATATGATTGCAATAGTTATTTTCTGCATATAACAGAGCAATATATATGTGGCATGTATTCATATTCTCTGTATGTTTTATTGTTTGCAGTTATGGGTGCTAATACTGTGGCATGTTAGATTTCTCGTGGCCAACCCAGTTTTATTTCTCCTCTCATGAAAAATTGTAGAAAGTGAAATGTTTACAAACTGCTTATTTCTGTAAAGACATTTTTAATGAAATCCACGTAAATTTTTGAAAACACAAATGTATAAATAGTATCGATGCTGTGCATTGTATGTATGATAATATTCAGCACAATAGTGCATTTGATGTCCCAGATGTTTTTACTTTTTGAATAATGGAAACACAAAGTAAAAGGTTGCACAATTTATTGCCCAACATACTTCACTGTCTCACATCAGGTGCAGAAATTAATCCACGTAAAACAAAGCAAACAGTGAATCCTTAAAGCTGATATACATGACACACATTTTACCATGATAATTCTAAATTTACTATCACGTAGTTTTGTTTACGAAGTGAAAGGTTAGCCATTTGTATCGCAACAGCTTCAGCAAATTTTAACATTTGTCCATTTTGTGGCTTTACTATTCAGATTTACAATGGGAAAACAGTTTTACTCTTGCCAAAAACAAGGAATATTATCACACTGCATTCATGACCAAGTCAGTTTTCTATACATGTGTGTTAAAAAGGTAGAGTGGATCAGCTGGAGTAAATCAAACTAAAGAAACAGAGGAAAATAGATGTCTGTGCATGTGTGCTTATACTTGCTTGTGGTTCTGTACCAAGCACAAGAACCTATGACACAATATCAGCAAATAAGTCACAGTAAAAATTGTTGAGAACATACATTTTCCCTCCATGTCAATCTACGGACGTGAGTCATGGACCCCTTTGCATCCACTCATTCATTCATTCAGTAGCATGCCTTTTGCTGAACCTCGCTCCCATAATAACCTTCTGGAAAACTTCGTGGTTATAAGCAAGATGTCCTGCATCCGATACACCCATCTGGAGATCATCCGCCACATCCTGCACCCATCTTCTCTTTGGCCTTCCTCTTCCTCTCTTCCCAGGCATATACCCCTCCTTTATTGTTCTCTCCAAACTTTCATGGTGTTTCAAGGGACCAAAATATTTTAATTTTCTTTGTTTTATTGTCTTTAATAGCCAACATTCTTCAATATTCAGCTCTTGAAGTATGGATGCATTTGTTCTCTTCTTTATCCAAGATATTCTTAGAACCCATCTATAACATTTATATTCAAAGGCATGTATGCACTGTTCAGCCTGTTTAGTAAGTGTCCAAGTCTCACAGGCAATGCAATGGTAAAGATGCATGCTCTTAAAAATCTAATTTTTGTAGGTCCATCTATCCCACTCAACAATTTATTCAGTTGTTTTAGTCTTTGAAGAGCAATATTCATCTTTTAATGTCCTTCAGTGTGTCACCATTGTTGGTAATCAATGACCCAAGATATTTGAAATGTTACACCACCTCCAATTGTTCCTCATTAACTTATATTTCTTTCTCTGTATTGCAATCACTAAAGAAGACAATGATGTCTTTAGTGCTTAAACATTACAGAACAATTCTTAGAATACTGTTGACCAAGCAGAAGGGAAATATTGAAATTCTACCAAATCTGAACGTCGAAGAAGATGGACTCATAAACAACAGCCTCAGGTCTCGGAAACTAAAATACTGTGACAACAGTAAACTCCACTGTGGCTTGGTGAGAACAGTGATGGAAGATGCAGTTCCTGGAAGACAAGGCAGGGGTCAACCATTACAAATATGGAGACAGGATAATGCAGAAACCTTGGTCTTGATTGTGCATGAGGTTGGAGAAAGGCAGGAGATCCAGCAGCATCTCATGATGAGAGCAATGTTCTGGAAAGGATCTGCTGGTCGATGAGGACCCAGCACAGACTGCGATACATTCACCAACGCTTTGCCAAACATGGAAAAAGATATTGTCTGGTCATTTTTTGAAATGTTTATTTGTTGTTTTAATAGGAAGTTATTAACCTTAAGACATAAATTCTGTACTTCTGTTAATTGACAGAGTTGATATGTGAACCCTGTGAACTTTTAAGCTCACTTTTATGGACGGTGGATAGTTATCCAGACACTTTAGTCCAAGTTTTGAAAGATGTAAGGGGGTCACACCTAGACCAGAAAATAATTTACAAGATGAGGCAATGGATTCTTTTTCACACTATGAGAAATATGGGGTATATGGTGGTAGTCCTATATTTTTAGACCAGTTGGCACTTGATAGGGGATGTTATCTTCTCCTTCATCTCCTTCTTCTCCACCCCCTTCTTTTCCTCCTCCCTCCCTCTTCTTCTTTATCTTCATCATCTTCTTTGCCTTCTTCCTCTTCTTCTTCTTCCTCTCCTCCTTGTCCTCTTCTTCCTCTCCTCCTTGTCCTCTTCTTCTTCCTTATCATCAATAACTTCTTCTTCTTCTTCTTCTTCTTCTTCTTCTTCTTCTTCTTCTTCTTCTTCTTCTTCTTCTTCTTCTTCTTCTTCTTCTTCTTCTTCTTCTTCTTCTTCTTCTTCTTCTTCATCACCACCATCTTCTTCGTTTTCTCCTCTTCCTCACTCTCCTCTTCTTCCATTTCTCATTTACTGTTGTTCTTGTAATGTCTGTGTAAGAGATCTGGTGTATTTTTAGATTATGTTGGTGTATTTAAGAACTCTTAATCTGTGAAGAGGCTCACCTTTGAAGACGGACAATAGGATGTACTCAGATATTAGACTTAATCAGGGATGAGATGATAAGAAGAAGTGGTAACCTGAGCCATTTCAATGTTTCTTTACAGAAGAGCTGGTATAGAGTATCAGAAGTTGCAGAGGGACATGTTTAATGTAAACATTCAGTATAGGTGACATTTTAAAGTCCATTCTTGCCTTGCATATTATATAACAATGCCAAAATACATTTTTTGCGATACTTGTCTGCCAAAAGACCACATTACAGAACAATTTTTATCAGTCGGTACTTTTTGGGTACATATAATTTTACTCGATGTCATACTCAAGGTCGCCAGTGTCCATAACACTGTAATATGTACATATGATGACTGCCTGGTTGTAACATGACAGCAAAAAGATGTTTCATAGCTTCATTCAGTCTTGTGAGATTGCACTAATAATGTTGTATGTAAGATTGCACTAATAATTTCATATGGGAGATTGCACTAATAATGTGAAATGTGAGATTGTATTAATAATGTCATATGGGAGATGGCACTAATAATGTCAAATGTGAGATTGTACTAATATTTTCATATGGGAGATTGTACTAATATTGTCATATGGGAGATTGCACTAATAATGTCATGGAAGATGGCACTAATATTGTCATATGAGAGATTGCACTAATAATGTGATATGTGAGATTGTACTAATATTGTCATATGAGAGATTGCACTAATAATGTGATATGTGAGATTGTACTAATATTGTCATATGAGAGATTGCATTAATAATGTGATATGTGAGATTGTACTAATATTGTCATATGAGAGATTGCACTAATAATGTGATATGTGAGATTGTACTAATATTGTCATATAGTAGATTGCACTAATAATGTGATATGTGAGATTGTACTAATATTGTCATATGGGAGATTGCACTAATAATGTGATATGTGAGATTGTACTAATATTGTCATATGGGAGATTGCACTAATAATGTGATATGTGAGATTGTACTAATATTGTCATATGAGAGATTGCACTAATAATGTGATATGTGAGATTGTAGGGGAGACTGGGGAGAAATGGACATAGGGGAGAAATGGACCACCCCCTCTCTGGCCCCTGGCTGTGATGCAATGAAAGTGAAACCATAATAAGTTTGTTTTCCACATCAAACATAGTCCGAATTTTTCATTTGCCATCGACTTCCCGCACAGGTCGTTCCCACGCAAAGTTTGAAAAATTTTCTGCACTAAAGTTTCTTTTTCCAGTTCCAGACACCATCGTAAAGCAGACGCATAGTCAGGAATCAGGACAAGGTAATTACGTTAATATCTTTATTTACTTGTTATTTAAGAGTTCATATTAAAAATATAGCATATAATATTAGATTTAAGAGACTTTATGGCTGAATAGTTTAATACATTGATGGGGGAGAAATGGACCGGTTCATTTCTCCCCATGGTTCATTTCTCCCCATAGAAGAAATTGACAAGACAGTCTGTTGTTAATAAAAGTGTTGAAGATTGCATTCGAATATCAGCATTATTGATTCTTTTTAATACTGGGGTCTAAATCTAGACCAATAAAACTGTTAACAAATTTGATTTCAGTGATTTATTAAAGATGCACGCCATTCGCGCTATGATCAGTATTTCTTTGCAAATGATAGGCCTACCATTCTAAATGTTATATAATTCTGTCACTCTTTTGTTTCAGATGCCAAGATTGTACATCAGAAACACCAACACGGTTCTCGTTACGGAGGAACGTATGAGAGAAGCTGTTAATGCTGTGAAAAATGGAATGAAAGTGAGGAAAGCTGCAAGGGAGTACGGCATTGCTCGCTCTACCCTCAATAACAATCTTACAAAAGACAGAGAAGGAAATGGTCTGCCTACTAGACTCGTACCAAATTATAGGCATAGCCTTGTTTTCACAGCTAAGCAAGAAGCTGATTTTGCTAGTTACTTGAAAGATTGTGCAAGAATGTTCCATGGACTCACAACTAAAAACGTTCGTATTTTGGCGTACGAGATGGCGAAAGTCAATAACATTGCACATCCTTTAACCTGGGATGAGCAAATGATGGCAGGGAATGGCTGGCTTTGTGGATTTTTGCTACGGAATCCCGAGCTGACCATAAGGCAACCTGAGGCAACATCTCTGACTAGAGCTACAGCTTTCAACAAACATAATATTTGCACCTTCTTCAACATTGTGAAGGAAACCATTACAAAACTAAATGTGAGTGGAGCTCAAACTACAATTTGGATGAGTCAGGTCTGACCACTGTACAGAAAGTGCCAAAAGTAATTGCCCCACGAGGAGTGAAGCAAATAGGCCAGGTGACATCCAGAGAAAGAGGAGAACTGGTCACAATCTGTTGCATTGTGTCAGCTGCGGGTCACATTATCCCTCCAGTTTTTGTGTTTCCCAGAAAACATTTTAAGAATTTTATGCTTGCTGGAGCACCTGAAGGTTCCCTTGGCCTTGTGAATGAATCAGGTTGGATGACCCGTGATAATTTCGTCAAAGTTATAAATCACTTCATTAAGCATTCAAGACCTTCCAAAGACTTCCCTTTGATTTTGATCTTGGACAATCACGATTCCCACATTTCATTTGAATCACTTGAACTGTGCAAGAAAAACAACATTCATGTGATCACGTTGCCACCACACACCTCATCTAAAACTCAGCCCTTGGACCGTTCAGTTTTTGGACCCATGAAGTCGGTCTACAACAATGCGTGTGATTCATGGATGATGAAAAATGTTGGGACACTACTGACAATCTATCAAGTTGCAAATCTAGGAGGCCACGCTTTTCTTAAAGCGGCAACTCCCATTAACATTCAATCAGGCTTTGCAGTGTCAGGTATTTGGCCCTTTAACGAAGATGTTTTTACAGAAGATGATTTTATGCCTTCAGAAATAACGAACAGGCCCATCAGCAAGGACAGTGAAAATGCCACTTTAGAAAGCAATGAACAGACAGGATCAGCATCTCCACATTGTGGTACCAGCACAGATCAAACTGCACAAGAATTTCATGAAAATCAGAAAGAGTGTAATGTTGAGAACCTTGTAGATGACTTGCAGGAAATATCAGGGAGTCTTCAACATAAAGCTACTTCTTCCTTTACTTCGCCTCGTGTTTTCAGAGGACTACCAAAAGCTGGTCCGCGAAAAGATTCAAATAATATGAGGAAAAGAGGAAAAACTATGCTGGCTACTTCTACGCCAGAAATGGATCGAATTAGGTAAAGAGCGGTGATGAAAGAAAAGGCAGCAAAAGTTCCACCCAAAAAGGCAAAGAGACAGCTGCTGAAAGAACTTGATGTTGATTCAGATCCAGAAACTGACATTTCGTTTTGTGATGACACAGATTCTGATGTTTCATTTGGTGAAAATTAGGAGTGTACGGTTAGCTTGACTGGTGTGCGTGAGGTTTTTGAAGGCCAGTGTGTGCTATGTGAATATGGAACAAAGAAGACTTGTGTTTACTATGTAGGAATTGTAAGGGGAGACATTGATGATGATGGTGATGTTGAGGTAGAGTTCTTGCGCAAGAGTGAGAAGGTTGCTGGTAAATTTGTTAAGCCTAAGGTAGAAGATGTCGCCAGTGTCTCAATTACATGTATTAAAGCACAGCTTACTAGATCTACAATCACTGGAACCACTTCTAGGACCAAAGATGGCTATGTCTTCAAAGAAAGTCTTGCAGGCATAAATGTTCGATAAAACTTTATATTAGATTAATATATCATATTAAACTTTTTTTACTGTCGCTTAAAATAATTAAAAAAAAAACTGCAAATATCCAATTAATGATTATTTATTTCTTATAGCAATATGGATGAGTTGTTGCTGCTTCTTTTTAAAAAAGGTCCATTTCTCCCCACTATGGTCCATTGCTCCCCACGTGCTGGTCCATTTCACCCCAATGGTGGTCAATTTCTCCCCATGTTCATATACATTTTTGAAATGCATTTTGTAAAGAAACATATAGAAATAGATTGCTAAATGTTTTCCCCTTTTAAAATAAATGAATGTACAACATTTTAGTCATGGTTTTGTTATGTTTCGATAAAATCTGTTCCGGTGATGAGCAAAAATTGAAAACTACAAAATTGCTGGTCCATTTCTCCCCAGTCTCCCCTACTAATATTGTCATATGAGAGATTGCACTAATAATGTGATATGTGAGATTGTACTAATATTGTCATATGAGAGATTGCACTAATAATGTGATATGTGAGATTGTACTAATATTGTCATATGGGAGATTGCACTAATAATGTGATATGTGAGATTGTACTAATATTGTCATATGGGAGATTGCACTAATAATGTGATATGTGAGATTGTACTAATATTGTCATATGAGAGATTGCACTTAAAATGTGATATGTAAGATTGTACTAATATTGTCATATGGGAGATTGCACTAATAATGTGATATGTGAGATTGTACTAATATTGTCATATGAGAGATTGCACTAATAATGTGATATGTGAGATTGTACTAATATTGTCATATGAGAGATTGCACTAATAATGTGATATGTGAGATTGTACTAATATTGTCATATGGGAGATTGCACTAATAATGTGATATGTGAGATTGTACTAATATTGTCATATGGGAGATTGCACTAATAATGTGATATGTGAGATTGTACTAATAATGTCATATGACCTCATGTTTTATGCCAGCGCTTGTCTGCTATAAGAAGAAAAGACTTATCACCTGGTCCTCTGTGCATTCAGGCCTACATAATGTGATGGTTCTGTCACTTTGTAGATGCATAGCAGTTTTCTGCTTCGGGACTGTTTTCTTCAGTCTTGTGTGATTGCAGATGTTAGCGTATGTTTCCAACTTAATAACTGTCTCATCTGGATCCTCAATGTCATGTTTTTGTGTATTTATGTTAATGGGTGTAGTAGGGCTTTGATTATTAGTTGGTAATTTTGGTGATCGAGTGAGATGGTAGAACATGACCGCCCACGCTTATCGGCATGGCACATGATGGGTGGATGGCATTTTGGTTTTGCAATATTAATACATATAATTAAGTAGTATATTAGTTACACACAAGAAGACGGTACTGCCTGTCTTTTGTTAGCACCAGATGTTGGGTGGCACACACCAAACCTGACACCCCACAATGTGTCGACAGCTTAGGGTGGAGGAGTACAATTGGGAGGGTACAAGCCTTATCCTAGTGCGAGGAAATGCAACCTAAAGGCTAAATGTCATGACAGGGCAGACTAGGCCTTAAGCCTTGGTCGGCAATTGGTCTAAGATGGAAGCTCCGACAGGCTGACAGTATATTGCTTTGATCTGGTAACTTCTGCAGCTGGTCTTGTTCCAGGCGTATTGGTGTTACCTGTCCTCTGGATTAAATTAGGCAGGCCTAGAGAGAGATCATGCTGCATGGGCAACACATGGTCTCTAAATTCAGCCCAGGCTTTGTGTTATGGAGAGGTATAACCCCATTTTACAAACTATCGTCTGTCAAGACGGCAAGGTGCCAGTCAGTCAGTTACACACAGAAGAGAAACTGAAAAACAGTCGCTGAGAAACAGTCACGAAACTGAACATTGTTTGGCCATGAGGAAAAACAAACTGGAATATTTGTAACAT
This sequence comes from Cepaea hortensis, assembly GCA_963921405.1. Lineage (NCBI taxonomy): Eukaryota > Metazoa > Mollusca > Gastropoda > Stylommatophora > Helicidae > Cepaea > Cepaea hortensis. Next base: position 20,152,395 of record OY992897.1, read on the forward strand.
TGTAACAGCTGGTAGGAGTTAGTAGAAAGAAAGATGGAGGATGATGGAAAGAATAGATGCTAAACACTCTAGTATCATGATAGGGACATGAGTTAATACATGAATATATATATATATATATTGTAGAGGCTACCATCTGAACATGAATGAATGTATATACCACTATCCTGAACTATGATGTCAGATGGTGCGTGATGGTGGAAATAACCACATTTTAAAGCACAATGTAACAAATTATTGTCTGTCAAGATGGCAAGGTACTAGCATATATATCTATATGAACACTGCATATTTTTAATATTATAAATATATTGTAAATATATGTCACAGTGGGCATAAAGCCACTTCCTTTCATTTATAAAAGAAAAAAGACATCACGCTGAATGGAAAATACTACTCTAGATGATGCTAGGTGGATAACATCTGTGTACTGGATCAGCTGGATCATTGCTGTGTATAGCTGATATCTTCTAGATGTCTTTAGCCAGACAATTACTGTGTACACGATTACATGTTCTAGATGTTTTTAACCAGGCCAGTACTGTGTAAAGATGAATGTTCTAGATGTTTTAGCCAGACATGTACTGTGTATAGCTGACATGTTCTAGATGTTTTTAGCCAGAACAGTACTGTGTACAGATGACATGTTCTAGATGTTTTTAGCCAGACCTGTACCATGTACAGATGACATGTTCTAGATTTTTTTAGCCAGACCTGTATGTTTACAGATGACATGTTCTAGGGGCTTTTAGCCAGACCCTTACTGTGTACAGATGACTTGTTCTAGAGGCATTTAGCCAGCCCTGTACTGTGTACAGATGACATGTTCTAGATGTTTTTAGGCAGACCCAGACTGTGTACAGATGACATGTTCTAGATGTCATTAGCCAGACCAGTACTGTGTACATAGGACACGTTCTAGATGTTTTAGCCAGTCAGTACTGTGTACAGATGACATGTTCTAGATGTTTTTAGCCAGACCTGTATGTGTACAGATGACATGTTCTAGAGGCTTTTAGCCAGACCCTTACTGTGTACAGATGACTTGTTCTAGAGGCTTTTAGCCAGACCTGTACTGTGTACAGATGACATGTTGTAGATGTTTTTAGCCAGACCCATACTGTGTACAGATAGATGTTCTAGATGTCTATAGCCTAACCCGTACTGTGTACAGTTATGTTCCAGATGTTGTAGCAATACCTGTACTGTGTACAGATGACATGTACTAGAGGCTTTTAGCCAGACCCGTACTGTGTACAGATGGTTGTTCTAGATGTCTATAGCCAAACCTGTACTGTGTACCGTTGATATGTTTCAAATGTTTTAGGAATACCCGTACTGTATACAGATGACACGTTCTAGATGTCTATAGCCAAACCATTACTGTGTACTGATGGCATGTACTAGATATTTTAGCAATAACAGAACTGTGTACAGATGACATGTTCTAGATGTGTATAGCCAAAGCAGTACTGTGTATAAATGACATGTTGTAGATGTTATTATTCAGTCTATTACTGTGTACAGATTACACATTCTCGATGTTATTAGCCAGACTATTACTGTGTACAGATAATACATTCTGGTTGTTATCAACCAAGTTCTTGAGAACAGATAACATGTTGCAGATATTAACTAGGTCACTAATATGTACATAGGATATGTTATAGATTTTATCACACAGGCCACTTGATGATGATGATGATGATGATTATGATGATGATGATGATGACTGATAAAACTTGTCAATTACAAAATATTATGGAAGTGAAAAGAGGAGACAGACAATACATGGCCGATGGTTGTAATCCTGAAGTCAGTGAAGACAGCTACTTAAGCGGACACGAGAGGAAAGATGCAGAAGAGGAACCCATCAAGAATGATTTAGGTGGTGCATCTTTTACTTCAGCTGATAGTCTGAAACTCCCAAAAGAGAATCCTTACAGCAGAGAAGACATTCAATTCAAGTGTGATGACTGGTGCTGTGTTTGCTCATGCTAGCGGTGTGAAGAGACACAAGAGAACACATACAGGAGAGAAGACATACAAGTGTGATGACTGGTGCTGCATTTCCTGATGCTAGTAATCTGAAGAAACACAAGAGAACACATACAGAAGAGAAGACATACAAGTGTGACGATTGTGGCTCTGCGTTTACTCGTGCTAGCAATCTGAAGAGACACAAGAGAACACATATAGGAGAGGGACGCAGAGGTGTTTCCAAGGCACCAGGGTTGGGTTCTATACTGGCCAAGACCTATTGACGTATCCTCATCAAGCGTCCTGGGCAACAGGTCCCTTCGGGGTCCTGGCTGAAGTCAGTAGGATCGTTGATTCCTCTGAAGTCGGAGAGTGTCTGCTTGCACGGCGAGGAACCACTAGTCTGCACACCAATAAGCCAGACATGGGACAACGGATACTCACGCAAACCTCAGGTCCTGTATGACATCACACTGATGTTGTCAACAGGATGTCTTCATCCGACATACAGGACCTCACGCTGGTGATCACAGCCAGCGAACACAAGCAAGCAAGCATATAGGAGAGAATACATACAAGTGTGATGATTGTGGTGCTGCGTTTACTTGTGCTAACCATTTAAAGACACACAAGAGAACACATACAGGAGAGAAGCCACCAAGTGTGATGATTGTGGTGCTGCGTTTACTTGTGCTAACCATTTAAAGACACACAAGAGAACACATACAGGAGAGAAGCCACCAAGTGTGATGATTGTGGTGCTGCGTTTACTTGTGCTAACCATTTAAAGACACACAAGAGAACACATACAGGAGAGAAGCCACCAAGTGTGATGATTGTGGTGCTGCATTTACTTGTGCTAACCATTTAAAGACACACAAGAGAACACATACAGGAGAGAAGCCACCAAGTGTGATGATTGTGGTGCTGCGTTTACTTGTGCTAACCATTTAAAGACACACAAGAGAACACATACAGGAGAGAAGCCACCAAGTGTGATGATTGTGGTGCTGCGTTTACTTGTGCTAACCATTTAAAGACACACAAGAGAACACATACAGGAGAGAAGCCACCAAGTGTGATGATTGTGGTGCTGCATATACCTACACTAGCGATTTGAAGAGACACGTGAGAACACATCAGAAAGAAACCTTGAAAATGTGAAGCAAAAATTAATACAGGCCAAAAAAATTGGAGAGAAACAATTACAAATTTGACTAATGTGGTGCCTGTTTCACTTCGAGTTTGAAGACACATGACAGAACACTCAGTGGGGAAGTCTGACTGACATGATAATTTGACGCTTCTTTTTCTCAAGCTCACAGTCAAGCTGTTTGGTGTTCAACTAGTGATGCATCTTTAACTTCTCATTTGAAGATACGAGAACATATATATAGAAGAGAAGTCTGATAAATTGTGATGATTGTGGTATATTTTTTTACTTCAGACTGGCATCCTGAAGTTCAACATTTGTTGTAGAAATCACATCTTCCTAATTTTTTCATTTACATTATGGTTCCGTCGTCCTGCTACTGAGTTGAGTGCGTGGAGCAACACTGTGAGCTGTGAATTTTGTGTGGAGTGCTTTTACATCTGTACATGGTTGTTTGTAGCATGATCTGCATGTTCAGAAAAATGGCGACCAGCCAGTCGCTGAACTAACTGGGTTGCCTTTTGATGTAATGTGTGGCTGCTGGTTTTCTAGTGACTGCCGCTTCCATCCACGATGAACTATTTTTTGTGGCACACTTTTGTGTTAGTATTCTGGCAACGGCCCTATGCATAGTATACCTGTGTGAGCTGTTGATTTGTCTAGACTCCTGTCTGTTCCACATATCACATGGTTCAGTGAGGAGCATTTTGTGTGATATTCACTGGCACAGGAACGGAGCATAATGGGGCAACCCTTTGCTGTGAAGTTGGAACCGTGACTGACTGACTGGCTGGCTGGCTGGCTGGCTGGCTGACTGACTAATTCGCTGGCTGACTAACTAACTGACTGACTGATTCTGATGTTCTCACTTAGCGTGCTCTAGCTGCAGGTTGATCTTGTTCTATTCTAACTAAATGCCTGAACCACTGAAGTCTTTGGTGTTCTATAAAGTCAGTAGTTGGTGTTATCCCTACATTTGTTCTTAGTTTCTCATTTGTCTCTATATCTTTTCGTGTTTTTGCAGCTGCATTTCTCATCTCACATTGGCATACTATGTATAGATGATGTGTTCTGGATTTTATCAGCCAGATTAGTATGTATAGATGACATGTTGTGTTAGTTTGTAAATAAGTTTTGTATGTAAGATGTATTGATTGCAGGCAGTGAGCAGGATCTGCAACATTTAGTAGATGCAGTTGTTGCACACAGTGAACAACTAGGATTAGAATTAAATTGTAAGACGACACAGATTATGGTCGTCATTAGGAAGAAGGAAATATCACAATGTAATATACAAGTGGATCAGTACAATTATCTTGGAACAGTCATAACATCTGATAGGAGATGCTTTGAAGAGATTAGATTAAGAATCGCCATGGCGAAGGTAGCCTTTTGCAAGATGAAAAACATACTGACCAATAAAAAGATATCAATTGAAATGAGAAAAAGAGTGTTGAAGTGCTACATAGAACCTGTACTTTTGTATGGATGTGAAGTGTGGACAATGAGCAGACAAGCTTAAAAACATCTGATGGCTGTGGAAATATGGTTTCTGAGGAAAATGCAAAGAATACCATGGACAGATAGAAAAACCAATGAGCAAGTCCTACAAGAAGCAGATGAAAACCGTAAACTGATTAGAGAAATTAAACGTAGGCAGTAAAAGATTTTGGGCACGTTATGAGAAGAAATAAATTGGAGAACTTGGTGACAACTGGCAAAAGAGAACAAGGAGAAGACTGAGAAGTAAATACCTGGATGGCTTGGCCACGTGGCATGGTTGAGACAAGAACACTGTGCTGATCCACAACTCTGGTGATCGAGTGAGATGGCGAATCATGACCACCCACGCTTATCGGCATGGCACATGATGGATGAAATATATAGATGACATGTTGTTTAAAGTTTATCAATAAGATTAGTATGTATAGATGACCTGTTGTATTAGTTTGTCAGTAAGATTTGTATGTACATATGTAATGTTGTATTAGTTTGTCAGTAAAATGTGTATGTAAATATGTAATGTTGTATTAGTTTGTCAATAAGATGTTGTCAGCCAACTAGTGTGTAAAGATGATAGTTATAGATTTTGTCAGCCAAATTACTATGTACAAATGACATGTTCTTGATTTTGTCACCCAGACTTGTGTATAGATGATATAGATTTTGTCGGCCAGATTACTATATACAAATGACATGTTCTAGATTTTGTCAGCCAGACTTGAGTGTATAGATGATAGTTCTAGATTTTGTCAGCCAGACTAGTGTGTTTAGATGATAGTTCTAGATTTTATCAGCATGGCTACTATATTCAAATGACATTTTCTACATTTTGTCCGCCAGACTAGTTTGTATAGATGATAGTTGTAGATTTTGTCAGCCAGACTAATGTGTATAGATTTTTATGAAATAGATGTGCGCCCTAAAGTGAACCTGTGATCCTAATGTTGTGCCAGTGTGTTACGTTGTTTGTGGATCCTGTGGGAGACTCTTGAGTTGTGACTCTTGCTAGTTCAGCCAGCCGGAGCCCTGAAGATGGCTTATACCTGTTAGAATGAGGCTGGTTTAGAAACTTTCATCCTGACCCAGACTCAAAGCAGCATCTCCACAGACTGTTGCAGGGATCTCCTGGTCCCCCCCCCCCCCCCCCCCCTTTGGGAGTCTCTGTGGCTCTGAAGGTTGTGGGTTTGATTCCGGGCCGCATCCTTCGGTTCAGGAGTGAATTTTTTCAGAGACCCCTGATGGTCGTCACTGGAGCTGCGGAGTTTGTGCGAGGCTTTCCGTGCTGCGGAAGGATACTGATCCATATGGGATAAAAATCTAGTGCAGTGAAGTCGACCCTGTCGACTTTTAAGCGACTTTTTAAGTAGTCTCCTGGCCCTTTATCTAAGCTGAGAAACCTGCTGGGCATGCAAGACTGTCACTGGAAATTCATATCCATGGAGAGGCATACTAGGATAAACCCAGGCTCAGATTCAACACAGCACTGGCTGGTGTTGTACCTGCCTGGGTCGGTCATGTATCCTCCCGTGGGGGTTTAACTATGTCATTATCAACCCACTCCAGCCCAGTGCACGGAAGCAGCAAGTATTTTATTGAAAGCAGGTGACTGAGTATGTTGTATAGTCACTGTTGCCTTAACATATACTCTCATATTGTCTTGTACAGCTGGACTTTTGTCCAGGGTTTGGGTGATGTTGGTGAGAATGGTGGAGCTAATTTATTGGTCAAGTTGAGATGAATTTGTAGAAATACACACCTGAGAATACTCCTCAGCCAAACTGGGTTTATTTTAGACTGGGTCATTGTTTTTATTTTGGGGTTACATTTATTTTAGTTTGTCCGATTCTTCTTTCGCCTGTTATATTTATGAGTCTTTTTGTTGGTGTTATTGTTATTCTTCTTCTTGTCCTTCTGTCTGTTACATTTTGGTATTGGAGCTGTGTTTATTTTATATCATTTCATTGTTCTTATATGTTTTGAGGTTGGGTTTATTTTTGACTGTCTTATTGTTCTCCTGTCTGTTACATTGTCATTCTAAGGCTAGGTTTATTTTAGATTATGCATCTTGTATACTTGTGCGTCTAGAGCTTGGGTAATTGTTACATTATTTTATTGATCTTGCGTATTTTATTCTTTTTTAGAGGTTCAATTTAATTTAGACAATCTTATTGTTCTACCGTCTATTACATTTTCATTTGACGGCTAGATTTATTTGAGATCATACATCTTGTATACTTGAGTGTCTAGAACTAGGATAACTTTTAGATTGTTTTGCTGATCTTACATCTTTTATACTTATCTTTTGAGGTTGGATTTATTTTTGTCTGTCCCATGGTTCTTCTGTCTTTTACATTTCCATTCTAAGGCTGGGATCACCGATCTTTTACACTTGTGCTTCTAGGCGTAGGATAATGTTTAGATTGTTTTATTGGTCTTACAGCATGTATACTTATTATTTAGGGTTGTATTTATTTTAGATTGTCTCATTAATCTTTTGTCTGTTACATTTGCATATTTCAATTTTGGGGGTTAAGTTTACTTCAGATCGTGACATTATTCTTATATCTATATAGATTTACTTCATATCATGCTAGTGTTGTCACACTTACATAGATTTACTTCAGATTGTACTATTGTTGTCACACTTACATAGATTTACTTCAGTTCATGCCATTGTTCTTACATCTGTATAGATTTACTTTAGATAGTGCCATTGTTCTTACATCTATATAGATGTACTTCATATCGTGCCAGTGTTGTCACACTTACATAGATTTACTTCAGATTGTGCCATTGTTGTCACACTTACATAGATTTACTTCAGATCATGCCATTGTTGTTACACATATATAGATTTACTTCAGATCGTGCTATTGTTGTCACAATTACATAGATTTACTTCAGATTGTGCCATTGTTGTTACACTTATATAGATTTACTTCACATGGTGCCATTGTTGTTACATCTGTTAAACTTCTATGTTTAGGGCTGTGTGATTTTGTTGTCAATTGTTTAATTTATCTTACATACTTAAACTTATGATATGAAGCTAGATTTAATTTAGATTGTTTCATTGCCCATCTGTTACATTTCTGATTTGAAATCAGTTCTACTTTAGAACATGCTAGTATTTATTCTCACATCTGTTATCCTTGCGTACTAGTATTATGTTAGATTGCCTCATTGTCCGTCTGTTACATTTTTATTTTGAAACTAGGTTCACTTTAGATCATGTCATGGTTCTTACATCTGTTATCCTTGTGTTTATTAGGGCTAGGATCATTTTTAGATTATTTCATTGCTCTTACAAGTTACACCTCTGTCTCAAATATTACTCTTTGATCTCATGTTTCAGCTCCGTTAATTTATTGGTGACTGCTAAAAAATGTCATGTAATTTCTCACACCCTGTATTGTTCCATGTGTATACTTGCTAACTATTTTTCTGTATGTCATATGGTATGTGGTATCACAGTTTTGCCACAATTTTAAGTATCTTTTATTACTTTGGTTACGGCATATTGTTTATGATGTATTGATTGCCTTGATGATTGTGTGATGATTCTGCTATTGTTGTTGTTGACGTTGTTGAGATGAACAGTTGTAAAGATGAGGCCATATTTGTGTAAATGTACATTGTATAGTATCCTTGATGTTTATTCTTATATAAAATTGATGCAATTTTTTTTTTACTGTTGATTTTGGGGGCATGTATATACTCATGGAAATATTGTTGTATGTTGCAATTATATTTTATGTAATCATATTGACAGGGTCATGTTGACAATGTTGTTAGAGCACTGGGGTACTCTCACGGCAGCCAGGTTCAACACTCCCTAGTTTGTGGGAAATGGTTTCTTCCAGTTTTATGTAAATCATGTCCGTGAATTCTCTGGGCAGGAAAGATGGTGAGGAAAAGTAGCAGGGTTCTTCACATCTTAATACCATAACATAGTATATGTGATGTCCTGTGATGTCACACCAGTTATTGGTGATGTCACACCAGTATCTGTGATGTCACACCAGTATCTGTGATGTCACACCAGTATCTATGATGTAGCTTTGGCTCAGGGCATTCTTGTAGCACTGTCTTGATAGGTTCATTGTATAGAACACAAGGTAGTATTAAAGGCATGATGTGTCTGAACACATACAGGCAAGTCCTTGCTGGCCTGTGTTTCTGTTGGAAGTACAAGCAATACGATGTATAAAGTCATAGATGGTCAGTAACATGAGTCACGTCTCCACCGAGTCAGGAGTTAACATATGTACATACATGTGTACACAGATGATATACACACGCATACACGTGTGTGCACATACACATATCGAGGCGTATAATACATATCAGTGCATGTACACATACACATAACCATATACATGGTAGACATAATTTAAAAAGATTGTAAAAATATGAAAGTCACAGCTGTAACAAATCAGGTAGTTTATTGAACTCTCACTCCCAGGGGTTGGAGAGGGGGGACCAGTAACAATAACAAGACAGTCGCAAGTGTATGATTTTCCCGGTACCACAGTATACACTGTAACAATAAAATATGTTGCCAGATTTCTTGAGTATACACTAACTAAATGTGAAAAGTACAATTACACATGGCACTTTGATTTGTACACATACAGAATAGCCAATCACATGTGCATGTTGATTAGAAGGCCTGAAGAATAGCCAATCATACGTGCATGTTGATTAGAAGGTCTGAAGAATAGCTGATCACACGACCATGTTGATTAGAAGGCCTGAAGAATAGCCAATCACACATGCATGTTGATTAGAAGGCCTGAAGAATAGCCAATCACACATGCATGTTGATTAGAAGGCCTGAAGAATAGCCAATCACACATGCATGTTGATTAGAAGGCCTGAAGAATAGCCAATCACATGTGCATGTTGATTAGAAGGTCTGAAGAATAGCCAATCACACATGCATGTTGATTAGAATGCCTGAAGAATAGCCAATCACATGTGCATGTTGATTAGAAGGCATAAAGAATAGCCAATCACACATGCATGTTGATTAGAAGGCCTGAAAAATAGCTGATCACACATGACGCATTGATTGATACACATGAAGTGTAGCTAGGGACAAAAAGAGTTGACAGTTAATACCGACAGAGTCTGTGCCAATTAAGTGGACACTCTGTGTTCTGTTCTGGCCATCTTCGTAATGGTGACATTTAAGAAATGATTTTGTAACATCAGAAGTACACCTACAGTCACTGTTTTATGTAGACAGATAGCAATGTCAAGCCAGGTTTAACAAAAAAATCTTAATAAAATCAAATTTTACTCAAACCAGTGTGGGAATTTGTCTGTGGAGGTTTGTGTATTTAGTTCTAAGATTATTGTGGACAAAAATATGATTTTATGTTTTGTTGTTTTCTTGCAAAATTGACAAGGTCTTTTTACCATATGGTATTTTCTTATTTTCATCTTTGTTAAACTGGTTTTGTGTGTGTGTGTGTGTGTGTGTGTGTGTGTGTGTGTGTGTGTGGCGCTCGCTCACTTAACTCAAGCGTAGTCCATACACACTACTTCCAGTGTTGCTGGACTTAATTTTGTGTGTGGATTAGCTTTCACTATTAACAGTGTCCCTCACCATCAAGGGAACCCACTCCCACTTCAGAGGTACTTGTAAATTACGTCCCCAAGTCAAGGACAAGAAATCCACATAAACTTGTTTTAACTGATTAAGTGCCATGGGATTATTAATCATCTTAAGCGACTTCCCATATCTCTCAAGGGCTTATATATTGCCGAAATGTTGTCATTGCGATTGTCATGATATGGCTGGCAGGCGACGATCCTGATATAGAAAACGACAGAAACATTTGGGGAAAGATGTGACGGTCCTGAAATCTTAAACCAGATGGTGATCGTAACTTCAAACACTGGCCGTACGTCTGGGACACGGAAGCAAAGTCAACGGACAAATTGTTTACCGGGGAAGATCAAAGAAAGTCCGTATAGGATTTTACAGAGAATCACCGGGGATCATTTATCGTCGAGAAGTTCGGAACACGATCTAACGGTAGATATCTTTGAAATACTAAAAACCAAATTCTTTGGGCAACCGAAAAGCAACGATACATGGAGATCGTCTTTATCAAAGACTATTGTTAGCCTGTTGATGTAGAAGGATCAAAGGACGGAATAGGAGCAGGGATGATTGAGGGGGACGGAAAAACCCAGTGACGTAGGACAGGGAATGTATATGTGGACAGAGAGAGTTAAAATCAGTGGAGAGTTGGACTTAACATCGGTTGGAGTGGAAATGTGTTTCAGTGCTGTATAGAATAAGGATATCACAGCGTTTAGGTTGTGTAAAAATAACCAACCCTGTCCCTTCATGGGAATTAAAATGATATCAGTCTAGGCAGGAAATATAATTCAATAAGGTGATTATTAAGATGTAGCTTAGAAATCTAACATAGTATACTTTTGAGTGTAAACGTAGTAATAACAGTAGACAGCATTCGGCTGAAGAGTGATTTGAGTTGTGTAGAGTAAGGAGTCTGTACAGTCAGAAGGATAAGTCTATACTAGGATTTATGTGCTTGCTTTAGCGTGTTTTTCTTTCACCTTGTCTAGAGTATAGTGCGGACTATTCTGTCTTATATAAGAATATAGGTCTAGTAGGATCACTAGAGGTTATTTTCTGAATATAGCTAACGTACCTACTTTCACATATCATAGGTCGGAGTTGCGTTGCTTTCACAAGCTGTTGTTTTACTCAACAGGTTCCCTGAACTTGACATGGAAAGTGGTTACCAATCTGAACAGAAGTAATTGGTCAGAATAGGATGAAGTAATCAATGATATGAATCGATGAACCACGTTCAACACGAATGTCAGTTTATTGTGAATAAAAATGAACAACGAAACAAACTGCATCACTCTAAGTGAGATGATCAATGAAGTGATAAACTGCAGTGGAAAGACTATATATGCTAAAACCGGTGTTTATCTTCTTTAATACCTGGAATATATTACTGACCGTTATATCGGGTGTGAAGAACTAAATGACCCTAAGTAAGTGAAGAAAACATTAATGATTGGATATTCAGTGAACGATAATACCTTTCCATTGAACGGATTTACACCTGTGATGTGACTGAATAAAAACTTACAAACATAATCCGTGGATACTATATTATTTACGAGTTTCCAGAACAGAGTGGGAAGAAAAATCATCAGCAGTCAGAGAAAGACGCAGCCCTGGGTCAGCTATTTCCTGTTATGTGAATGTTTACGTTGAACGGCTGTATGGTGATGCCAAACTCTGATGCAGATCCGATACTAGATTATGACACCCATTTAAGATAGATCACATCACACCTATTCACACACCTACATGGCACACTCAACTGACATTTTTCTGCAATAAATGTTTTATCATTTTGTTCGAAACATGTGTTAGTGGCGGTATGTGCTGAAGGAACGTGAAAGGGCGGTAGTGTCTGTTAGAGAGAGAGAGAGAGAGAGAGAGAGAGAGAGAGAGAGAGAGAGAGAGAGAGAGAGGATTAGTGATTGACAGACTTTAAAAATAAAAAGGGGGGTATGTAGACAAAGGTCCACCAGCAGAAGAAAACCTAGACAAGGATAATTAAGAGGTGTGCTTGTTGGTTCCACTTTCCTCCCAGGGACGACTAGCGACATTAATGGGGGCTCATCCGGGATATATATTAGCGACATTAATGGGGACATGTATGCGATATATATATGGTCACTTTAAATGAGAACACGTCCAAGAGATATATATATATATATATATAGGGTGACTTTATAGTAGAGCACGTCTATGGGACATATATATAGTGACTAAATGGGAGCAGGTCCAGGGGATATATAGTGATATTGCATTATATATTTGGGCTACATTACATTGCTGTTGGGGACATTATTGTCGGGAAAATAAAGATCCAGACAGGGTGAATGTGGATAGGTGTTCAGACACAGTACATACCTGTTCACACTTTACACGTCTACATAAGTCTTTATCCTAATCTCCTCTTGTGGTTGAGAGATTGTTTGTGGTGTACTGTGTGGTGTCATAGTTATATATAGACCTTGAGATATATAATAAATAAAATATATAGATAGATATTCATTTTAGATATTGAGTACGTACTTACTGCCTTAGGGTCTCTTTACTCAACCTGCTGACTTACCTTCTTTAACTATGGCCACTCATAAACTAGAGATGGAAGAATTGAGGGAAAGGGGTGAAGCGATGGGGTTGTCTGGACAAGCCCTATCAGAGTATATACAGGTGGTAGAAAGAGAGCGTTGTCAAGCAGAAAGAGAAGATCGAAAGGCAGAGCTAGAGCTCAGAAAGATGGAACAGGACAACAAGAGGTTGCAAGCTGAAGAGGCCAACAAGGTAAGAGAACATGAATACCGCATGCGAGAACTGGAGCTCAAGACACAAACTAAGGGAGAAACTGACGGGGCAGAAGGAGGATCCTTTTCCCATGGTTCACCCAACATAAGTGAACATGGTTACCATGCCATGAAGTTTCCATTGGCTGTCTTTGATGAAAGTAAAGAGAAGATATACCAGTTTTTGGATCGGTTCGAGGCCATGTCAGTTGCTATGGAGCTACATAGAAGCAGGTGGAATCTTAAATTATCCCAGGCATTACAAGGTTCCGGGTACGAGGTTTACTCACGCCTACCACCAGGACACGAAAACAATTACGAAGAATTGAAAGCTGCCTTGCTGAAACACTATGAAATCACCTCACAGACCTATCGAAAGAAGGTTCGATCAGCAAAACGAGAGCCGGGAGAGCTATTCGCCGCCTACAGTCTGCGCCTAAAATCATATCTCCAGAAATGGATGGATTTGGCAGAGTTCAAGAGGGACTATGAGAGTCTGGAAGAGCTGATGGTAGTAGACCAGATGCGCCAGCAAATGTCAGAACCACTGAAGACATTTTTAGGAGAACAAGGGGCGGAACGGCTTTGTGTTGTGAATAAGTTGGCGGAGAGATTCGTGGAGGTACATGGGGAGGCTGCGGAACCAAGTACACAAACCACCAAAGGTCAGGAGAAACACGACCGAAAGAAATACAAGAACGGGGAATACAAGAAATGGGAACCTTATGTGAAGACTTCAACGGAGAGTCCAAAGAAGAAAAAGGATGGAAGACAGAGCCCACTTAACTCTCAGCCGACACGACAATGGTCTGAGAAGTGGTGTTCGATCTGCAATTCGCCCTCGCACAACACGAAAGACTGCAAATCGAAAATGAAAAGCTCTTACTTCGCGGCCTGCCTCGTGACTCCCAGGGGAGTAGCCACTGAAAAGGTTGAGGTCGTTGAATGAACTCTGGACCAAGAGAGGCCACCGGTGGTCGAGTTGATTGAGGTGAATGGCCACCAAGTCAACTGTTTATACGATACGGGTTTGGACGGGGAAGCTGTGATTGATGCCAGCCTGGTACGCCCAGACCAACTTACAGGGGAGACCATTGAGATACAGCCTGCAATGAGGAGTGCTATTACCATGACGCTGCCAATCACCAAGGTGGAGATTAAGTCCAGGTACATCACGGGCATTATTCCTGCAGCTGTATTAGCTGACTCCCTATTTCCAGTGATCATTGGGACGAAATACGTGTTCTTGGGGTTGCCCAAACAGCCAGCCCACAGGGGAGCATTAGCCAGTGGATCACAAGGGAAGAAAGAAGAGGCAGAGACACTATGCGACAACTCAGGGACATGGGAATTGCATACTGCCCAGAGGAAGGACAATACGTTGCGTCCTTGCTTCAGGAAGTTGCAAAGAAGTGCTGACTCACCAGAACGGGGACAGTACTTTCTGAGGAATCGGCTGCTTTACAGGAGAGCCGGAAGAGGAGACAACCTGCACGAGCAGTGGGTGGTTCCAGAGACCCACCGTCCTCACATTCTTCAGAGTGGACACATCATAGCCGAGAATCGACATATGGGTGTCAGAGAGACATTGCAGCAAATTTCCGGCCATTATTGCTGGCCAGGAATGACCGGTGATGTACGCTGGTGGGTTAAGTCTTGTTCAGAGTGCCAGAAAGCACCACCCAACAATCGGACTAAGAGTAAAATAGCTCTTAATGTGGAAGATCAAGTGGAAATATGGGGTCCAGCAGAGACCAATATACTCCAAGTAGGATGGAAAGGACCTTATCATGTGGAAAAGGTTGTGTCCAAGAATACCTACGAAATCAGGATCAGGGGAGAACTGAAATATCTCTCTTGACATCTCCTTCGGAATTATGAGGAGAGACCAGAGAGCAAATCTTCTCACCTTATGGTGATGGCAGCCATTAAGAAAAAGGTTACAGGTCCAGACGAAGACCAGAGATCCCAAGTACTACATAGGAGGGCCTATGGGAAAGTACGAGATAGGTCAGATTTTTCAACCAAAGAGAGGAGGGAAATCACAATTCAGGGAAAGGACAATAGTGACACATTCGCTAGTAACCCAGTTCAGAAGGGGTGGGTAACGTCGGGAAAGACGAGAGATACCCAGGACTCCAACGGAAGATTTGCTGACCAGATCAAATAACGCCCGAGATGGTCCTAGAAGCAAAAGTCCAGGAGAGTTGGGGAACACGATTCTGTCCAACGAGGACGATGTGGAAAATCTCCGGATGCAAAGCCTGGGGAAACCAAGAGGACATGGAAACAGTGTTACAGTCAGGATGGGACGATCCGTCTGTATTGTGAGCCATCGCTTACGCCGGTCGAAAGGAGGTCGACCGAACGTACAGGGCGATGTGCCAACACTAGTGTCTGTCATGATGAGGATATAGGCTGTCAGTGAGATCGCCTAATGGATGCAGAGGTGAGAAATGTGAGGGTACCTGGAGACCATCAATATTAGGTGGGCGGAGACATCTCCAGGTAACGGAAACCTTAGAAAAGGGATTCCCAGATACAATTGTATGGATGCCAGAATGCGAAGTGTCTACAGACAATTAAAGGAGGCGTGGGTGAATAAACTAGTTCTACAACTTCCAGACCTTTCAAAACCATCTGTGCTAAGAACAGATGCGAGTGGGATTGGAATTGGAGCAGCCTTGGTACAGGAAGGGAGAGACAACACGTCGGTTTTGACACCAGTGGCATACGCCAGTAAGAATCTTCTCCTGGAGGAAAAGAATTAATTTACAGTTGAGAGAGAATGCTTATCACTCGTATGGGCTGTGCAAAATTTTCGTAGAGTATATTCCGGGGAAGGAGAATGTAGGGGCGGATTTCCTATCAAGATATCCAACTCCTGAGGAAGAAGAGTATGTTGAGGAAGACCATCAGGATCGAACCTCCAGGGAGTGAGAGTCGACGCGGTCATGTCATGATATGGCTGGCAGGCGACGATCCTGCTATAGAAAACGACAGAAACATTTGGGGAAAGATGTGACGGTCCTGAAATCTTAAACCAGACGGCGATCGTAACTTCAAACACTGGCCGTACGTCGGGGACACGGAAGCAAAGTCAACGGACAAATTGTTTACCGGGGAAGATCAAAGAAAGTCCGTATCGGATTTTAAGGAGAATCACCGGGGATCGTTTATCGTCGAGAAGTTCGGAACACGATCTAACGGTAGATATCTTTGAAATACTAAAAACCAAATTCTTTGGGCAACCGAAAAGCAACGATACATGGAGATCGTCTTTATCAAAGACTATTGTTAGCCTGTTGATGTAGATGGATCAAAGGACGGAATAGGAGCAGGGATGATTGAGGGGGACGGAAAAACCCAGTGACGTAGGACAGGAAATGTATATGTGGACAGAGAGAGTTAAAATCAGTGGAGAGTTGGACTTAACATCGGTTGGAGTGGAAATGTGTTTCTGTGCTGTATAGAATAAGGATATCACAGTGTTTAGGTTGTGTAAAAATAACCAACCCTGTCCCTTCATGGGAATTAAAATGATATCAGTCTAGGCAGGAAATATAATTCAATAAGGTGATTATTAAGATGTAGCTTAGAAATCTAACATAGTATACTTTTGAGTGTAAACGTAGTAATAACAGTAGACAGCATTCGGCTGAAGAGTGATTTGAGTTGTGTAGAGTAAGGAGTCTGTACAGTCAGAAGGATAAGTCTATACTAGGATTTATGTGCTTGCTTTAGCGTGTTTTTCTTTCACCTTGTCTAGGGTATAGTGCGGACTATTCTGTCTTATATAAGAATATAGGTCTAGTAGGATCACTAGAGGTTATTTTCTGAATATAGCTAACGTACCTACTTTCACATATCATAGGTCGGAACTGCGTTGCTTTCACAAGCTGTTGTTTTACTCAACAGGTTCCCTGAACTTGACATGGAAAGTGGTTACCAATCTGAACAGAAGTAATTGGTCAGAATAGGATGAAGTAATCAAGGATATGAATCGATGAACCACGTTCAACACGAATGTCAGTTTATTGTGAATAAAAATGAACAACGAAACAAACTGCATCACTTTAAGTGAGATGATCAATGAAGTGATAAACTGCAGTGGAAAGACTATATATGCTAAAACCGGTGTTTGTCTTCTTTAATACCTGGAATATATTACTGACCGTTATATCGGGTGTGAAGAACTAAATGACCCTAAGTAAGTGAAGAAAACATTAATGATTGGATATTCAGTGAACGATAATACCTTTCCATTGAACGGATTTACACCCGTGATGTGACTGAATAAAAACTTACAAACATAATCCGTGGATACTATATTATTTACGAGTTTCCAGAACAGAGTGGGAAGAAAAATCATCAGCAGTCAGAGAAATCGCAGCCCTGGGTGAGCTATTTCCTGTTATGTGAATGGTTACGTTGAACGGCTGTATGGTGATGCCAAACTCTGATGCAGATCCGATACTAGATTATGACACCCATTTAAGATAGATCACATCACACCTATTCACACACCTACATGGCACACTCAACTGACATTTTTCTGCAATAAATGTTTTATCATTTTGTTCGAAACATGTGTTAGTGGCGGTATGTGCTGAAGGAACGTGAAAGGGCGGTAGTGTCTGTTAGAGAGAGAGAGAGAGAGAGAGAGAGAGAGAGAGAGAGAGAGAGAGAGAGAGAGAGAGAGGATTAGTGATTGACAGACTTTAAAAATAAAAAGGGGGGTATGTAGACAAAGGTCCACCAGCAGAAGAAAACCTAGACAAGGATAATTAAGAGGTGTGCTTGTTGGTTCCACTCCCCCCCCCCCCCCCCTGGGACGACTAGCGACAGCGATATAATTCAACATGTCTGCTACAATATTAACAACTTAAAAGTCATTACTGTGACACACCACTACTTCCCATGTTTAAGTTCAAACCTACTTCCTGTTTGGTACTGTATCTGTTAAAGTATATCTAGCTAATTTGGTTGCCATAAGCTTACACTTTCTTTATGCGAGGGGGCTTCAAATGAAAACTTTAAAAGTGTGATAGAAATTACAATAACCATGCCATTGTCTTGTAACCTGTCAATATTGTTGTTAAGGATGTCAAGAGGGTTAAGCAGGTGACAATCATAGTGCAGATGAACACAGTGACATCATAAGGACAGTTTAAAGATGGCATCCCACTTTTGATATGCACTAAAGAGGAGCAGCATTCTGTTATCTGTTATTTAATCAGTGAAGTAATTCATCGGCGAATGAAGGTCCAGTATGGCAATGCATGCTTGTCAGTCCAGCAAGTGTATGAGTGGAGTAGCAAGTTTCAAAGCGGCGTGACTTCTGTGAAGATGTACAGCAGGTGGTGCATGAGTGGTTAAACATGGGTGGGGTAACATATATCCTAGCGCACATAGCAAATACATGTAGTCTACCTGGTTTGTCAGGCAACTAGTGTAGCATTTCGATTAGTGATTGTTGTGTCTCTTATGTCTGGTTTTATGTGGATCAAGCGTGGAGAAACAACAGTATCAGAAATGGTATCAGGTGATCTTTGATACACCATAACATCAAGTGCATTTTTTTTTTTTTTAATGGTGCACCATAAATTGAGAGATCTTTAGATGATGTGCAACAAATCGAGAGATCTTTACATGATGTGCAACAAATCGAGAGATCTATAGATGATGTGCCACAAATTGACAGATCTTTAGATGACCCATCATCATCCAGTGCCTTGCCAGCTGGCATAGGTGATCATGCCTCTCCACAAATTATGACTTCCGGCATCATGTATCAATTCATGTGTTGACTCCCTTCCGTGCCATGACACAAGACTGTCAATAATCTTTTCACACTGTCTTCCTCTATCTCTCTTTCCACAAATCTTTCCGGTTGTCACAACATGTTCCAGGTTTTGTCTTCTCATAACGTGGCCAAAAAACGAGGACCGCCTCTTTCTGATGTTTATGATAAGTTGCCTTTGTGACTCAGCTTCCCTTAAAATATCCTGATTGGTCTTTCTTGGCTGTCCAACTAATTTTCAACATTCTTCTATAAAACCCCATCTCCAAGGCTTCCATAGATGTTTTTGCCTGTTTACTAATTGTCCAGGACTCGCAGCCGTATGTTAAAACTGGTTCTATGTAACATGCAAGAACTCATTTCATGACTTTCAAGGACAGAAACTTATTACACAAAACGTTCTTCATTTAACAGAATGCAGGTTTTGCTTGTCCTATTCCGCTCTTTATCTCAGTGATGATGTATCGTCCATCTGATGTTATCCATGTGCCTAGATGTCTGAATTTCTACACTTGCCCCAAAATAACATCCTGTACTGTAATTGCACATTTGGGCACAATATATTTTTTTTTATATCACCATAACTTCTGTCTTTCTATTATTCAAACTAAGGCCCATTCTTTCACTTTCTACACCCACTGTATATATCATTTCCTGTAGATCGTTCTGTCTTGTTGCTATCAAGACGGTGTCATCAGTATAACATAAGTTATTTATATTATAACCACCAACCAGGATCTCTGGCATATTTTCTGTATATCTCATTATATATTCACTGAACAATGAGAACAAATCAGGAAACAATACACAACCTTGTTTGATGCCCTTCTTTATACACTGAAATGTTCCTACCAGGTTGTTGATTTGTATGGCTGCTGTTTGTTTTAGATTATGTACCACAATATTCATTGATATTCAGATTATGCACCATAATCATCATGTGATCGTTAGATGATGCACCATAAATTGAGTGATTTTTATATGATGCGCCGCAAAGTGAGTGATCTTTATATGGTGCACCATAAATTGAGCGATCTTTAGATAACGCACCATAAATATATGTGCACCATAATCTATATCTATAAAATGCAATATATGTATGTATGTCCGTCCGTTCTTTATGCGTTCGCCCGGTCTTTATGCGTTCGCGAACGGTCCATCCGATTGAGGTGAAATTTTCTACATGTTTTCCTTCATTCCCGTGCAGCCAACTGTCATAGTTTCTCAGTGTAGAATCAGCTACTTACTTACTAATATGTAATTTTTGTAATTACATGACTTAACATAAGAAAAATTATATAAAGGGACATAACTTTTAGTAGCATTGCTATATCTTAGGTTAAGTCCCCTGTCTATAGATAGATAGATAGACAGACAGTCGGGAACGGGAACTTATATGACTACTTATATGAATTAAATGAGATGCTCCCCACCAGAGGCTGGGTGAAGCCGGGCCGGGTCAGCCAGACAGACAGACAAACAAGCAGACAGACAGACTGATAGATAGATAGATCCCCTCCAGGGCCTGGGCGAAGCCGGGCCGGGCCAGCTAGTATATTATAAATCAGGGGATCATTAGATAATACACCACATAATGAGTGATCTGTTAGATGATGCACCACAATATTTAGTGATAATCAGATGATGCAGCATACTATCAGGTGACATTTAGATAAAGCACATTAAACAAGGTGATGTTTAGATGATACACTGTAATATTAGTTCAACTTTATAAATTACTTGTCAGATAATACGAGGGCGAGTCAATAGGTAAGTTACACAGTTCTGTGGGGTGGCAGGTAAATGTAGTTGGTGTTTTCTACAGGTGTCATTAGGTGACAGCAACATCGAACTTTATATTCCCATTTGTCAGGTGGCACTAGGTGTCTCATGCGCATGCGCAGCGCATAAACAAAATGGCGACTGGACTTACGTATATACAACCAAAGAGCAACATGCTGTTGTGCGTTTTTTGTGGACAAAAGGACTGCCTGCAAAGGACATTCGTAAGGAAATGCTGCTTGTTTATGCTGACAAATGTTTGTACCATAAAGTGGTGCATAGCTGGGTAGAAATTGGAAACATCTTCTTTGCCTTGTGTCCGAAAATTCAACGTTACGCCATCAGCCGGGAAGGTTATGCTGACAGGGTTCTGGGATTGTCAAGGAGTGCTTTTAACCAATTTCAAGAAGAAAGGTGACAATGTGAATTCTGAATCGTACTGTGAAGTTCTATCCATGCTTCATGATGCAATTCGAAGAAAACGTCCAGGATTGCTGACTAGAGGAGTGTTGCTTCTTCATGACAATGCCAGACCACATACGGCTCGATTAACTCAGGAGAAAATTAACCAACTAAGGTGGGAAGTTCTGGAACATCCACCTTACAGCCCCGACTTAGCCCCTAACGATTTCCACCTTTTTGGTCCACTTAAAACCCACCGTGGTGGGAGACATTTCGCGAATGACGCCGATGTTGTATGTGAAGTGAAAACGTGGTTTAGAAAACAGAGCACACAGTTCTATGCAGCCGGTTTGGGAGGACTGATAAAACGATGGGATAAGTGCATCAATGTTGGTGGAAATTATGTTGAGAAATAAAGGGACAATGTATGTAAAAAAAAAAAAAAAATAAATAAACTGGTTTCAAGTCGTTATCATATTTAGTTATTTTTCTACAGCCATTTGTGATTTACTTATTGATTTCCCCTCGTATTTAGGCCTGCAGCACAATATCATAATCTTTAAATGGCACACTACATGTGGTAATCACTTGATGATGGACAGTATGTTAGGTATTTTGTAGATTATAATGTGGACTGACGATGGACAGTATGTTAGGTATTTTGTAGATTATAATGTGGGCTGACGATGGACGGTATGTTAGGTATTTTGTAGATTATAATGTGGACTGATGATGGACAGTATGTTAGGTATTTTGTAGATTATAATGTGGACTGATGATGGACAGTATGTTAGGTATTTTGTAGATTATAATGTGGACTGATGATGGACAGTATGTTAGGTATTTTGTAGATTATAATGTGGACTGATGATGGACAGTATGTTAGGTATTTTGTAGATTATAATGTGGACTGATGATGGACAGTATGTTAGGTATTTCGTAGATTATAATGTGGACTGATGATAGACAGTATGTTAGGTATTTTGTAGATTATAATGTGGGCTGATGATGGACAGTATGTTAGGTATTTTGTAGATTATAATGTGGACTGATGATGGACAGTATGTTAGGTATTTTGTAGATTATAATGTGGACTGATGATGGACAGTATGTTAGGTATTTTGTAGATTATAATGTGGACTGACGATGGACAGTATGTTAGGTATTTTGTAGATTATAATGTGGACTGATGATGGACAGTATGTTAGGTATTTCGTAGATTATAATGTGGACTGATGATGGACAGTATGTTAGGTATTTTGTAGATTATAATGTGGACTGATGATGGACAGTATGTTAGGTATTTTGTAGATTATAATGTGGACTGATGATGGACAGTATGTTAGGTATTTTGTAGATTATAATGTGGGCTGATGATGGACAGTATGTTAGGTATTTTGTAGATTATAATGTGGACTGATGATGGACAGTATGTTAGGTATTTTGTAGATTATAATGTGGACTGATGATGGACAGTATGTTAGGTATTTTGTAGATTATAATGTGGACTGATGATGGACAGTATGTTAGGTATTTTGTAGATTATAATGTGGACTGATGATGGACAGTATGTTAGGTATTTTGTAGATTATAATGTGGACTGATGATGGACAGTATGTTAGGTATTTTGTAGATTATAATGTGGACTGATGATGGACAGTATGTTAGGTATTTTGTAGATTATAATGTGGACTGATGATGGACAGTATGTTAGGTATTTTGTAGATTATAATGTGGACTGATGATGGACAGTATGTTAGGTATTTCGTAGATTATAATGTGGACTGATGATAGACAGTATGTTAGGTATTTTGTAGATTATAATGTGGGCTGATGATGGACAGTATATTAGGTATTTTGTAGATTATAATGTGGACTGATGATGGACAGTATGTTAGGTATTTTGTAGATTATAATGTGGACTGATGATGGACAGTATGTTAGGTATTTTGTAGATTATAATGTGGACTGACGATGGACAGTATGTTAGGTATTTTGTAGATTATAATGTGGACTGATGATGGACAGTATGTTAGGTATTTCGTAGATTATAATGTGGACTGATGATGGACAGTATGTTAGGTATTTTGTAGATTATAATGTGGACTGATGATGGACAGTATGTTAGGTATTTTGTAGATTATAATGTGGACTGATGATGGACAGTATGTTAGGTATTTCGTAGATTATAATGTGGACTGATGATGGACAGTATGTTAGGTATTTTGTAGATTATAATGTGGACTGATGATGGACAGTATGTTAGGTATTTTGTAGATTATAATGTGGACTGATGATGGACAGTATGTTAGGTATTTCGTAGATTATAATGTGGACAGATGATGGACAGTATGTTAGGTATTTTGTAGATTATAATGTGGACTGATGATGGACAGTATGTTAGTTATTTTGTAGATTATAATGTGGACTGATGATGGACAGTATGTTAGGTATTTTGTAGATTATAATGTGGACTGATGATGGACAGTATGTTAGGTATTTCGTAGATTATAATGTGGGCTGATGATGGACAGTATGTTAGGTATTTCGTAGATTATAATGTGGACTGACGATGGACAGTATGTTAGGTATTTTGTAGATCATAATGTGGACTGATGATGGACAGTATGTTAGGTATTTCGTAGATTATAATGTGGACTGATGATGGACAGTATGTTAGGTATTTTGTAGATTATAATGTGGACTGATGATGGACAGTATGTTAGGTATTTTGTAGATTATAATGTGGACTGATGATGGACAGTATGTTAGGTATTTTGTAGATTATAATGTGGTCTGATGATGGACAGTATGTTAGGTATTTTGTAGATTATAATGTGGACTGACGATGGAAAGTATGTTAGGTATTTTGTAGATTATAATGTGGACTGATGATGGACAGTATGTTAGGTATTTTGTAGATTATAATGTGGTCTGATGATGGACAGTATGTTAGGTATTTTGTAGATTATAATGTGGACTGATGATGGACAGTATGTTAGGTATTTCGTAGATTATAATGTGGACTGATGATGGACAGTATGTTAGGTATTTCGTAGATTATAATGTGGGCTGGTCTCTCTAGCGATGTCTACCTGAGGGATTTCATATGTATTCATATTGTATTAAAGGTCTTGTACTTTTCCTGTTGAAAAGCAATGAATACACGACAAAGAATAGACCCGTGCTTGAGTCTGGCTTTTGAGTCTGGCTGTTGAGAGTTCTACTGAGTGTTGTCACTCCCCATAATACTGAGGCTTTTAAACATGGGTGCAGCTGAGGTTGGAAGACTAGTGTGTGCGCCTCAGGTTTAGAAGTTGCAGGGTTTGATCTCAGTCAAGGGTGGGGAATCTGTTCCAGGAACTATTGGTGTTTAATAACCACATCTAATATCTCGGGTAGTGTGATCTCAGTCAAAGTTGGGGAATCTGTTCAGGAGCTGTTGGTGTCTAATAACCACATTTAATATCTCGGGTAGTGTGATCTCAGTCAAAGTTGGGGAATCTGTTCAGGAGCTGTTGGTGTCTAATAACCACATTTAATATCTCGGGTAGTGTGATCTCAGTCAAAGTTGGGGAATCTGTTCAGGAGCTGTTGGTGTCTAATAACCACATTTAATATCTCGGGTAGTGTGATCTCAGTCAAAGGTGGGGAATCTTTCCAGGAAGCTTGTTGTCTAATAACCACATCTAATATCTCGGGTACTGTGATCAGATATCCAGTCTGTTCAAAGAAGTTGAAAACAGATGTACCATGCTTAAATTACAAACGCTAAAAACCCCCACGGCAGATGGGGAATCGCAAAGCGCAGGCCTTGAAGCTGCTGTCTGGGCAAGAGTCCCAGGCTTTTTCCTGGACTTCTCTCGCCCAAACCTTTACAAACTTGCTAGGGGATGGGCTTGGCTGAGAGATCTAACGCACGGGAACTGTCTCCGGTGACAGCGTCGTAGTGGGTTGATGTCACGTGCCGGTCAGTTGAACTTCAATGTTGACATCTTGCCCTTGGCGTGGGGATGTAAATTACAAGTACCTCAGAATTCAGAGAGGGACATTGGTAATTGGGAAAGTTAACCTTCATGCAAAAATAAGTCCAGTGCACTTACTGCTGGTAGTGCTCGTGTGGACTATGCTTGAGTTGAAAGCTAATCAACTAAAATGAAATAGTTAGCGAGTTTTTTGTTTAACTTCATGCTTTTCTGCCATCTCATCATCATTTTTAGTCGTTTCATTCCATCATGGTGGTTGGACAAAGTTGCTCTCCGCATGTTCTGATTTGCTTTTTGGCACAAGGTGGACTGTATCTTTTGGCCTTGATGACAATAATGCTGATGAAGGCTTTCTAGCCACAACACCCATTGATGCACGCTAAAGCAGATATGGCCGGGTCAAGATCCTTTAGGGTCAAGTGTATAGTGTGAGGGATCAGATGCATCATCATTACCTGGAGAGAATGGAGCTGCAGAGAGTGACCGGGGATCTGATGACAGTCAATGCCCCGAGGAAAGGCCAGCCGAACACATAATCTGGTTGCTAGTACCATTAGTATTGGGACTCTGTGCTGATTGTTGAAGATGGGGACGGATCGCGTGTGGGAATGTCCCGAATGATGTAATGTCGGTACTTGAACCCACACCTCCATTCTCCCCCAAGCACTGTTTTATATGTTCGGTCACGTTCCATAATTCACTGCCAAATAATAGAACCGGTTCCATGTAGTATTTCAACACTGTCCTGCTGGTATTCAATTATATGGTCTTATTGCATGAGTTGCTTGTCATTTTCTGAAATGCAGCCCTTTCTTGTCCTATTCAGCCCTTAATTGTATGTATTAGTAACATCAATTCACGCCCCTGCAATAGTATCTACAATTCAAATTACTTGTTGACATGTCTAACTAAAAGAACAGACTGTAATAAAGGTAGCATTCTCCATAAACACTTTAATAAAGGTAGCATTCTCCATAAACACTTTAATAAAGGTAGCATTCTCCATAAACACTTTAATAAAGGTAGCATTCTCCATAAACACTTTAATAAAGGTAGCATTCTCCATAAACACTTTAATAAAGGTAGCATTCTCCATAAACACTTTAATAAAGGTAGAATTCTCCATAAACACTTTAATAAAGGTAGCATTCTCCATAAACACTTTAATAAAGGTAGCATTCTCCATAAACACTTTAATAAAGGTAGCATTCTCCATAAACAACCAGAAGTAATTCGTTTGTTTTTCTCGTTTTTTTGCTTTGAACTCAGGCGTAGTTCCCGTTATTTTGATTTTTGCATGTGGGATGCTTTCCATATTACCAGTGTCCCTCCCTGAGGTGCTTTACTCCCCCAAGTCAAGGATGAAAAGTCAACATTTTAGTCCAAATGACCGGTGTAGGGGTTGAACCCGCTACCTAGCCATCAGCACACCGGAAGTTTAAGGGCTCATATCCATTCAGTCATGGTGACCTCCAACAGCCATAATGATGTTAACAGCGAGGTGCAGTTAGCCGTAAACGAAACCATAGATTGCGGTTATATCCGCAATGCGACGCTTCATTCTAACCGACAGTTGCGATTGAAGAGGTCGGGTGTCCGGTTTTCCCTTCCCAGCAAGGTATATCTTGAACCTTTGACCCCCACAAACACTTTTCTTGCAGTACTGACAGATTTCTGCATCAGGCTGAGATATCCAGCCAAACGTCATATTCTTCTCAAAATCTCGCGCCGTTGCCTCATATTTACTAAAGCTGCCTGGTTTTAAAGATGGCCGACATTTCTGTTTTGTTTGACTACCATTAAATTTATCTAACTGTAAGAATTCTTTGTTAACACCGCTATTATCATCCACCGGGAATACAATAATCGAGGGTTGTTTAGTTTTACTGGACGTTACTTGAACTACCTTCGCGCTAGCTTCTGGTTTTACTGTGATATCATCGATCATTATATCGGGCAAGACCACAACATTGTCTTCAATTCTGCTACAAGGACATGCATCATGTACCTCCTGTTTGGGCAATGATACGTCTTTTATTTTAATGCTTTCAACTGCACTCCTAGGTAGTGCAGTTTCACTATTCGAAACGCAGTGACTAACACTTGACATGTCTGGTGTTGTCAGTTGGTTGCTTTTGTGTTGATTCCTAACTGTGATTGCTTCTTTGTGAAGTGGTTGGGTTGAATATGCTGTGATATTGCTGCGGTGTTCCTTGTCTGCTTCCTGGCTGTGTTTCCGGGGCAATGAGGGAGTGTTCAACGCAGACTGGCCTTCAGAACATGAAGCCTTTTTACCTGGTGTTGGTGAAGAGTGTTGTAGATCTGTTTGGAGTGATCGTTCTTCAGCCTGTAAATAGACAATACATATATGCTAGCATGCATGTATACACACACACACAAACACACCGACCCATCCACCCATCCATCCATTTACCCATGGATCCATGCACCCACCCATCCATCAACCCATCTATTGATCCATCCATCCATCTACCCACATACCCATTCATCCAATCATCCACTCACCCACCCACACACATATATACATACATATACACTTTGTGCCCAAGCTGTTTCCCGTTATGAGCTTGTGATGTGATAGGGCCGCCACATCTTGTAGCCCTGAATGCACGGAGAAATAGCTGGCCAAACTGTCCCTCGCTGTAACTAGTGTCGAGTCCAGGTGTCTAACCCGCGCCCGACCGTGCCCACTGCATTACCACCACTGCTCCCAATTACAACGGAGATCACGTGGGACCAGCGCCCGACCATGTCCACAGCATTACTAGCGTTGCTCCCAATTACACCGGAGATCACGTGAGACCAGCGCCCGACCATATCCACAGCATTACCACCACTGCTCCCAGTTACACCGGAGATCCCGTGGGACCAGCGCTCGACCATGTCCACAGCATTACCACCACGGCTCCCAGTTACACCGGAGATCACGTGGGACCAGCGCCCGACCATATCCACAGCATTACCACCACTGCTCCCAGTTACACCGGAGATCACGTGGGACCAGCGCTCGACCATGTCCACAGCATTACCACCACTGCTCCCAGTTACACCGGAGATCACGTGGGACCAGCGGCCGACCATGGCCACAGCATTACCACCACTGCTCCCAGTCAAACCGGAGATCATGTGGGACCAGTGGAAGTGTAGTGGCTAGACGTTGGCCTGCCGGCCCGTTGACCAAACAGCATAAGGGCAAGTTAAAAAAAAGAAAAAAAAAAGAAAGAAAACCTGGTTTCTTAGGTCAACCCAGCATAAAAAGAGTACCAGAAAATAAATGTATTAGAAAGTAAAGGCGACTGGCGTAGAATTGACCACATCACCCACCAAGTACCCACCTGTCTATAAAAGTATATGTCTAGTACCATACACTGAATCCATGTTAACGGATGTAAAACAGTCATTTACACACTTGATGGCAAAACATACATGTTCCCATTTTCAACCTTAGCTGTGTAATCATTCAGACATTTCATTTTTCTTCCTGTTCAGCTGGCTGGACGGTATTAACGCCCCAATTCTGTCTGTTGTCTTTTACGAGGGGGCTTTAAATTAAAATCTTACACGTTTTTTCTTCTTTTTAATGAGGGGGGGGGGGGGGGGGGTGTGAATATATTCTGAATGTATCAATTTTCGATTAAAAAAAATAACAGCAGATGAAAGATTATTTAAGAAGTCAAAAGTACAACAGCCCAAGCTATGGCACTATTTCACAAGATGAAGAATATTTTCTGCAAATTATCTTTGGCAATCTGATGAAAATAGTTCTTAAGAGCTATACTGAGCCACTCCTGATGTACGGAATCCAGTAAAGGACAATTAGCAGACAAGTGGAGAATTAGTGGAAGCTGCGGAGTGCGGTTTTAATAGAAGAATTATGAGATCACGTTGGAAGGATAGAAAGAGCAAGAAGATATCTTGAAAGAAGTTAACCCAGGAAGTGAACCGGTTACTAGCATCAGAAAAGGACATTCAATATTGTTCGGACATGCACCGGACTCCAAATACCCCACAAGGCGTGTAAGATGGGTCCTTTATTGTTACTGGTTTGCAGATGACTATCATCACCATCACCATTTACAACCACAACGAAGGAACATGAATTCAACATTCTACTTCCTAGTTTTCATAGACAGCATCCTGATGTCCCACTCCACACGACTTACCAGGATGTTACAATAAGTTAGTTGCATATCCTTTACATGACATAGCAGTCAACCCCAATATTTTTTGGCTGTTCGTGATTCCTGGGCAAGTTTACGTTCAGTAGTTTGCCATTGATTTGTGAACGACAGGCACCCATACCATTTCATCAAAAACCAACGTAAAGCGGTCTGATGCCAAATCGCCCGCAGCTGTGTTTCGAATGCGGAATTATGAAATGCGTCCGTAACTTCTTGGCCACGGAGCCGGCTACCTGGATGTACGCACTCGAAAATGCCAGACAATGAGGCAATGAACACGCAGACCAGCTGGCAAATAATGCACCAATGCACAAAGGAAGAGGCATGGACAGGTTGATATGGTCAATGCAGAGCGGGCTTTGCTAGCGGATACTGAGCAGACATTACGCTGGTCCAGATACACGAACTAGAAATGAAGCCGGATCAAACTGTTGTGTGTATGTATTGTTTTTTTAATTAGAGATTAAGAGAAGGGATATCAAAAACAACTCCTCATGGGAACAGTGAGAACAGATACTCTGGGATAATTGCTGCATCGGAGGACTAATCACGTAAAGGAATGCCCAAAGTGTAGTGACGTCGTTCAACATAACATTTCATCACATAGCATAACATAACATATTAGTTTTGTAATGTCGGACAGCTAGTTTCCCGTCGTTTACATGTAAATTAAGCAAACACAGTCAGCTAAGGTAACAAACCTCATCTCGCCGTGTCCTGGCGCCAGTCGCCCCCACAAGGAACTCCTGCATGGTCACCACGCTGTTGATGAAAGTCCACTTGTTGCGGAGACGCTCATTTCTGCGAAACTTCCACGGGTTCAGTTCCTTCCTAGCTGCAAAGGGGATGCCCGAGATGGTTCAGGTTATTTTCTACTTATCTACTTAACTGAGTTAGTGCTGAAGGAAAATATACCGCCAATTGGGACCTCCCATTTGGACAGAAGGACGGTATATCGCCATATTAGTGTCATCATATTATTTGTTTTGTTTCGTGATACCTTCCACAATTTCAATACTCGGTGAACGGACATTTACATTATAATACTTGTTCATGTGATTGACGCTTTATGACTATAACTGATTAAGCGTCATGACACGATTACTGGTTTTAAGTGACTTCCCGTATCTGCCACGGGCAGTATACAGTAGTTTACCCTATGCAGCTCCCTTTAATTTGATATATAATACATGTCTGCTACCATATTAATAACTTCTGAGTCATAACTGTGATATGTCCCTATTACCCATTTCCGGCCATCCATTTTCTTTAGTCCTAACTTACTTTTTGTTTGGTACCGAATCTGTTAGAATGGACTACCAGTAACATCGATGGCAAACAGTGCGAGTGTTCGAGATGTGTAGCTTTATGGCTCTGAAACATGGACGAGCAACAGCAACGATGGCAAACAGTGCGAGTGTTCGAGATGTGTAGCTTTGTGGCTCTGAAACTTTGATAAACAACAACAATGATGGCAAACAGTTTGAGTGTTCGAGATGTGTCATTTATGGCTCTGACATATTGACGAGCAACAGCAACGATGGCAAACAGTGCGAGTGTTCGAGATGTGCCGCTTTAAGGCTCTGAAACTTTGATAAACAACAACAATGATGGCAAACAGTTTGAGTATTCGAGATGTGTCATTTATGGCTCTGAAACATGGACGAGCAACAGCAACGATGGCAAACAGTGCGAGTGTTGGAGATGTGTAGCTTTATGGCTCTGAAACTTTGATAAACAACAACAATGATGGCAAACAGTGCGAGTGTTCGAGATGTGTAGCTTTGTGGCTCTGAAACTTTGATAAACAACAACAATGATGGCAAACAGTTTGAGTGTTCGAGATGTGTCATTTATGGCTCTGACATATTGACGAGCAACAGCAATGATGGCAAACAGCTTGAGTGTTCGAGATGCGTTATTTATGACTCTGAAACATGAACGAGCAACAATAATGACAAACGGCTGAGAGACGCACGTTCAAGACGTGGTGCTATCCTAGAATGAACAGATTATGTGAACTGTCACCGACACCTTGCTGGCTTGACAGAGGATAGTTTATTGCATTGTGTGTCTAAGAAGGTATAACAACTACACCACATGGCGGTAGCAAATGTTATACCTCTCCATAGCACAAAGCCTGGGTTGAATTGTAGAAACAATGTGTTGCCCATGCAGCATGATTCCTCCTCTCTCGGCCTGCTTAGTTTGCTCCGGAGGAAAGGTAACACCAATACACCTGGAACTAAAGAAGCTGCTGGATAAGCAAAGCAACCGCCTGTCGGAGCTTCCATCCTAGACTAGTTGCCGACCAAGGCTTATCGCCTGGTCTGCTCTGCAATGAAATTTAATATTTGGATTGCATTTGCTGGCACTAGGATAAGGCTTGTACCCTCCCAATTGCGCTTCTCCGCCCAAAGTCGTTGGTACAATGTGGGTTGTCGGGTTCGCTAACAGAAAACAGATAGTACCGTTTACTGTTAAACGCTCATAATCATCCTTTTGCCATGCCGGTAAGCGTGGGCGGTCATGATTCGCCATCTCACTCGATCACCAGAGTTGTGGATCAGCTCAGTGTTCTTATCTCGATCATGCCACATGGCCAAGCCATTCAGGTATTTACTTCTCTGCCTTCCCCGTGTTCTCTTCCCCTCGATCTTGCCAGTTGTCACCAAGTTCTCCAGTTTATTTCTTCCCATAACGTGACCAAAAAAACTTGACCATGTCTGGCTTTTCTAATAAGTTTACCATTTTAATTTGTTTCTTGTATGACTTGTTCATTAGTTCTTTTGTCCGTTCCTGGCACTCCTACATTTCCCCCAGAAACCACATTTTCACAGCCATCAGATGTCCCTCAGTCTGTCTGCTCATTGTCCACATCTCACATCCACACAAAAGCACAGGCTCCATGCAGCATCCCAACACTCACCCTCTCGCTGCAGATGACAACCCTCTATTGGTCAGCATGTCTTCTATTCCGCAAAAGGCTACCCTCACCATGGCGACTCCCTTTCCAATCTCTTCAGAGCATCTCCCATCAGACGCCACGATTGTTCCGAGACAACTGCACCGACTCACTTGCCTAAGAACATTCCCACCCACTTGTATATCACATTGTGGTATTTCCCTCCTCCCAAGTGTGTCATACGGTAACTCAATCATATCTGTCTAAGTAAGACCTGACAACAAATGTTGACTGTAGGAAAACAGTCGATATTTCCAAATAAAAGAAATCTAACATTTACAAATGTCTAGATTCCATACATATTATGCTCAATTATTAGTTGTTGAAAAACATTTGAGGCCAAGAACTAGCATAAGGAATACATACATTGGTAATAATGGACACACATAGAAG
The DNA here is from genome assembly GCA_963921405.1 of Cepaea hortensis. Lineage (NCBI taxonomy): Eukaryota > Metazoa > Mollusca > Gastropoda > Stylommatophora > Helicidae > Cepaea > Cepaea hortensis. The sequence continues at coordinate 20,184,961 of OY992897.1, forward strand.
TAAAGGAAAGAATTAGAGATCAAATGAACATTAGACAATATAACCATTGAAAGATAATACTCCGAATACATATGCGGCACCGAGATGATTAAATAGATCATACCGACAGTGTATGCATATGAGGACGTGAAAGCGCCATAGGTCTCGTCAACTTGATGATGATGACAACGCCAAACAATATCAAATCGAATGCTGTCATAATTAATATCGTACTCTTCTTCTGTCGCATTTTATCTCCCAAAATGATTTCAAATTGCTGTTATAGTCGGGGGCGTAGAGTTAAAAATGAGCGCCCAACCTTGCAAAATACGCCCATAGTTTGTGCATTCATCACCTCTGGCAGCAAAAGTCCAAATCCTGGCCTTCACTGGCAGTTTGGCAGGGCACATGATAATGATAATGATGACCTTCACACAAATAAACGCGGGATATTTGCAGTTAACTTCTACAACTCGTTAACATTCGGTGTGATGGCTTTTTGAATATGAGGCAGACTTACCTAAGAACGATTCTTCTGGCAGAGACTTGTCAACTACAAGATCCAAGACTTCTAGCCTGGCTCGCAATCTGGCAACTAAAACAGAAGGGTGTATGTAAATGTTCATGTAAAGTGCACAATACAATAGAAGAGTGTGGGTAAGTATTCATGTGAAGTGCACAATAAACAGAAGGGCGTGGATAAGTGTTCATGTGAAGTGCACAATAAAACAAGGGTGATGGTAAGTGTTCATGTGAAGTGCACTATAAAACAGCAGGATGATAGTATGTGTTCAAGCGAATATAATGCAGCATACATCAAGCTCTAGTAAACAAGACGACATAACGACGCCTTACTTAGGTTGTCAGTGTTCTTGGCCTGCTCCTCAATTTTCTCCAAGATCTTCTTCCGTTTCGCCTCCTGCTGCCAGATGTTGGGGTCTTTTCTGGCCAGGAGTTGTCGCTGTCTGCGTGACAACATTGTCCCCTCTCTGGCTGATGACAGTTGATATTCTGTTGATGAGAGTCGGTCAATAATAAACTACAAGTTGTAAGCAAGCTCTGTTAGACATTTGCAGGAAGTTATACTGAAGATACGTGGTTAAGCTATACTGGAGATTTGTAGGCAAACTCTACTAGCTAGTTTTAAGTAAGTTGTACTGGAGAGTTGTGGGTAAGTTGTACTGGAGAGTTGTGGGTAAGTTGTACTGGAGAGTTGTGGGTTAGTTGTACTGGAGAGTTGTGGGTAAGTTGTACTGGAGAGTTGTGGGTAAGTTGTACTGGAGAGTTGTGGGTAAGTTGTACTGGAGAGTTGTGGGTAAGTTGTATTGGAGAGTTGTGGGTAAGTTGTACTGGAGAGTCGTGGGTAAGTTGTACTGGAGAGTTGTGGGTAAGTTGTACTGGAGAGTTGTGGGTAAGTTGTACTGGAGTGTTTTGGGTAAGTTGTACTGGAGAGTTGTGGGTAAGTTGTACTGGAGATTTGTGGGTAAGTTATACTGGAGAGTTGTCGGAAAGTTGTACTGGAGTGTTGTAGGTATGTTGTACTGGAGAGTTGTGGGTAAGCTGTACTGGAGAGTTGTAGGTAAGTTGTACTGGAGAGTTGTGGGTAAGTTGTACTGGAGAGTTGTAGGTAAGTTGTACTGGAGGGGTTTTGGTAAGTTATATTGGAGTGTTTTGGGTAAGTTGTACTGAAGAGTTGTGGGTAAGCTGTACTGGAGAGTTGTAGGTAAGTTGTACTGGAGAGTTGTTGGGTAAGTTGTACTGAAGAGTTGTGGGTAAGCTGTACTGGAGAGTTGTAGGTAAGTTGTACTGGAGAGTTGTGGGGTAAGTTGTACTGGAGAGTTTTGGGTAAGTTGTACTGGTGTGTTGTGGGTAAGTTGTACTGGAGAGTTTTGGGTAAGTTGTACTGGAGAGTTGTGGGTAAGTTGTACTGGAGAGTTTTGGGTAAGTTGTACTGGTGTGTTGTGGGTAAGTTGTACTGGAGAGTTGTAGGTAAGTTGTACTGGAGAGTTGTAGGTAAGTTGGACTTGAGAGTTGTGAGTATGTTGTACTGAGGGGTTGTGAGTAAGTTCTACTAGAGAAGCGTAGGCAAGATATACTAGGGAGTTTTGGGTAAGTCCTACTACAAAGTTTTAGGTAAGTTTCACTATAGGGGTGTGAGTAAGTTCCAGTATAGAGGTTGTGGTGAACTATAATACAGAGTTGTGGGTAAGCTCTAATCGAAAGTTGTCGCTATGTTTTATTGAATAGTTGTTGGTAAGTTCCAATGGAGAGTTGTGTGTAAGCTCGGCTGGAGAGGTGTGAGTTTTACTTGATAATTATGGGTAGCTTTATTGGGTCGTTGTGGTTAAGTTCTACAGGACAATTGTGGGTAAACTGTATTGGATAGTTGAGGGTAAGCCCTGTTAGATAGTTGCGGGTAAGCCCTGTTGGACAGTTGTGGGTAAGATGTATTGGATAATTGTGGGTAGCTTTATTAGATCGTTGTGGGTAAGTTCAGCATGAGAGATAGATAGACAGATAAATATATAAACCATACGAATGATGAAATGACCAAAAGGCATGTGAACACATAGGCGAACAAATAGATAGGCAAATATATATTTAGTAGATAGACAAAACACTGATCAGACCAGTTGTGCTGTATGGCTCTGAAACCTGGAGTACAACGAAAGGAGACGAAGCCTTGTTACAAACCTTTGAGAACAAAATTTTAAGACGCATCTTTGGACCCATTAGGGATACACAAAGTGGAGAGTGGAAAAGAAGAAGTAACAAAGACATTTATGATCGGTTTAAGTCCCCGCTAATCATTGGTATCATGAAGGCTAATAGACTACAATGGCTGGGGCATATAGAAAGAATGGAAGATAATAGGGAAACAAAACTCACTTACACTCAGGAAATAAATGACCGTAGACCCTGAGGTAGACCAAGAAGACGGTGGAGAGATAATATATATACAGACCTACAAGCACTTGGAATCAACGACTGGCAAGAGAAGGTCAACCAGAGAGACGAATGGAGACGGATTGTATCTGCAGCAAAGAACCTCAATGGCTCGGAACGCTGAAGAAGAAGATAGACCATTGGCACCTTGCCGTCTTGACACGATAGTTTGTGCTTCAAAAAGGCATAATAACTTTTACCCATGGCGGTAGCGAATGTGATTGATAAGGTCAATTCGCGCTGTAAATATTCGTTCACAGTGGGTGCATGTGAACACGTGGTCATTTCCACCATCATGCACCATCTTACGTCTCACACGCTTGGTGTATGACTTATCTGCAATAATTTTCTTCTTTGTGTTCTCAATTTAGTAGATATAACGATAAATAAAGAGTTAGGTTTCTATGTTTGTTTCTTTGGTTTTGTAAACAATCATTTTGTGCACAATATATATTGATCTGTCATGGCACTAGAAAATTTATAGTAATCAAAACAAATAAAATAAAATGTATAATGTTTAGCTATAACGTAAGTTAGTGCTACACTATGGATCAGACATGACACAATTGGTAATAAACCGCAAACATTCATTAACTCAGTTTGTCGAGACTACTGTCTCTTCCACTGTTCACATGGGGCAGGAAGGAGCAGTTTGTGTGACATTCATTGGCACAGGAACGCAGCATTATGGGACGATCCTTTGCCGTGAAGTTTGAACTGCTACTAACCAAATAACTAACTAAACATTCATTAACACGCATGTGTGCTGACGAGTACTAAAACAAAATCACTAATTCGGAGCTCACGGAGAGAACTACACAACTTTCAGCGAATCAAGAAATCAAGAAAAGACAGCGCTGCATAAACCCACGTAAAGAGAAAACCAGTTGACAGTAAAGCTAAAACTAAAAAGTTTCTCTTCTGAAAATCATGGGGCTAAAGACATAAAAGGGAGGCCTAAAGCATACCAAGAAGAGAATTAGAAACATAAATTATTCATACTGGAAGGGCAAAGGGACAGCGGGGGGTTATGGCAACTGATGGCAGGACTTGGTGTAAGATGGTTGACGGCCAGGGCTTCACTGGGAGGATAAACGCCAGCGACAGCAACAGCAACAGCAACCTAAGTAAAGAAAAAGAAGAGGAAGAAGAGAGCAGAAGAAGATGCAGACAAAGAAGAAGGAGAAGAACAACAGCAATAACAACACATAAAAGAATAAGTAGAATCAGAACGACAAGAACATGAAGAACAACAAAAACAGCAAGAACAAAAAGAACATGAAGAATAACAAGAACTTGACCAACAACAACAACAACAACAACAACAACAACAACAACAACAACAACAACAACAACAACAACAACAACAACAACAACAACAACAAGAACAACAACAACAACAAGAACAACAACAACAACAAGAACAACAACAACAACAAGAACAAGAACAAGAACATGAAGAACAACAAGAACAACAACAACAACAACAACAAGAACATGACCAAGAACAACAACAACAACAAAAAGAACATGACCAAGAACAACAACAACAACAACAACAACAACAACAACAACAACAACAACAACAACAACAACAACAACAACAACAAGAACAACAACAACAACAAGAACATGACCAAGAACAACAACAACAACAACAACAACAACAACAACAACAACAACAACAACAACAACAACAACAACATGAAGAACAACAAGAACAAGAACAACAACAACAACAAGAACATGACCAAGAACAACAACAACAACAACAACAAGAAAAACAAGAACAACAAGATTATGACCAAGAACAACAACAACAACAAAATCAACAAGAACATGAACATAAACAACAAGAACATGACCAAGAAAAACAAGAAGAACAAGAACAACAACAACCAGAAAAACAAAAACAACAAAACAACAAGAACATTACCAGGAATTACATGAAGAACATGACCAAGAAGAAGAAGGAGGAGGAGGAGGAGGAGAGGAGGAGGAGGAAGAGGAGAAGGAGGAGGAGAGGAGGAGGAGGAGAGGAGGAGGAGGAAGAGGAGAAGGAGGAGGAGGAGAGGAGGAGGAGGCAGAGGAGAAGGAGGAGAAGAAGAAGAAGAAGAAGAAGAAGAAGAAGAAGAAGAAGAAGAAGAAGAAGAAGAAGAAGAAGAAGAAGAAGAAGAAGAAGAAGAAGAAGAAACCAAATCAAGTTCAATGTTCAGAAGTGTTCACCACAATATTTGCCATTGATCAGTAAAAACTAACTTTACGACAACTTACGCAGTAGAAACAATAACGCTCATTAGCAATTTGACAGATTGGTACAAAAAAAAGTCAATAGAAATCGCACGGGACATTGAGCTCCACCAATTAGTGAAAGACACATTTCAGCCTCTGTATTTTGTGTTTGGAGGAGCTCAAACAGCTTTTTACGACAATGCCCAGGCAGATCAATCGCAGGTCTGTTGATTGTTCGTGGCAGGCATGTTTGTTGATAGCACTGGGGACATGTTTGAAATAAGACTGTAAAATGGGAAGGCCAATATTAGAATATCAATTGGTTGAAAAAAGATTGTAAAGTGGGAAAGTCGATATAAGAAACGCATTCATTCATTCATTCATTCATTCATTCATTCATTCATTCATTCAGTAGCATGTCCTTTGCAGAAACTAGCTCTCATAACAACCTTCCGGAAAACTTCTCAATCACAAGCAAGATGTCCCGTGTCTGATACACCCATCTGGAGATCATCCCCCACATCCTGCACCCATCTTCTCTTTGGCCTTCCTCTTCCTCTCTTCCCAGACATATACCTTCCATTTTTCTGCTCTTCAAACTCTTATGACGTTTCAAGTGACCAAAATGCAGAAATCTTCTTTGTTTTATCGTCTTCATCTTCTTCATTATTCAGCTCTTGAAGTATGAATGCATTTTTCTTTTCTTTACCAAATATATTCTTAGAATCCGCCTATAACATTTATATTCAAAGGCATTTATGCGCTGTTCAGCTTGTTTAGTAAGTGTCCATGTCTCACAGGCGTATGTTGCAATGGGAAAGATGCATGCTCTTAAAAATCTAATTTTTGTAGTTCTGTCTGTCCCACTCCATAATTTATTCAGTTGTTTTAGACTTTGATAGTCATCGTTTAATTTCTTTCATTGTGTCACCGTTGTAGGTAATCAATGACCTAAGATATTCGAAATTGTCCACCACCTCCAATATTAACTCATTAACATATATTTCTTTCTCCATAGTAATTTTATTTGTAAGATATGTTAAGATATAAGTTGTCAGTTTCATTATTTCTTTGGGTTGATGTTATTAGGTTTTATATACCATTCTGTGTTGTGGTTAGTAATACTGTATCATCAGCATATCAAATCTCCTATATTTATAGCATCATATTGCTCCCTGTTTATATCATCTCAGACATTTCTCATTATATTTTCGGCGTACAGGTTAAACTAATAGGGGGACAGCACGCAGCCCTGACGGACTCCTTGCTTGATGTCAAACCAGTCTCATGTCTCGCTATCAATTCTAACTGCAGCTTGTTGGTCTAGGTAGAGCATTCTTATGCGTTGTATTACATGTGGTGAAAAGCCCATATTAATCATGATTTCCCAAAGTTTCTGATGTTGGACACAGTCAAATGCCTTTGAATAATCCACAAAGCCGTCAAGCGCCGTGGGGAGGAATAATTTGCGCTCCAACGCCCGGTGGGCGGCACTGGATAGTGTCATTCCGTGTGGCTGTACATGTCTTTGATGTCGTCAATCCATTTTCTTCTTGGACGTTCTCTTGGTCTCGTCGCAGATGATCTTTGATGTAAGGCCAGTGATGGTAGTTGCTGGTGTTGCATTCTAACGAGATGGCCAAACCATGTGATCTTCTGTCTTTCGATATATAGCATAAGGTTTTGAACCCACTGTCTGTTTGATAACAACATTTCTTACTCGGTCATCTCACAGGTGTTGATTTTGCAAAAGTGTGATTTGGATAATGTCCAAGTTTGAGATTGGTAGCATAGGGTTGGTGTGAATATGATGTTTATAATCTGTCGTTTTGTGGACATAGGTATGTTTGGATGTTTTAGTATGGTTGATAGTTGATATGTAAGTGCACTTGTTTTTGACATCAGATTTAGATTTCTTTATCCAATCTGCCATTTTCTGTGATCATAATTCCAAGATATTTGAATTCTTTAACTTGTTTCAGAGATGTGCCATTTATGTGTATTCTTAGTGGACCAGGATATCTGCTAACTTGCATTACTTCGGTTTTAGCTACACGCTTGTACACGTATCATTGGCACCTTGCCGTCTTGACAGACGATAGTTTGTGCTTTAAAAAGGCATAATAACTTTTAACTATGGCGGTAGCGAGTGTGACTGATAAGGTCAATTTGCGCTGTAAATGTCCGTTCACAGTGGGTGCATCTGAACACGTGGTCATTTCCACCATCATGCACCATCTTACGTCTCAAACGCTTGGTGTGTGACTTTTCTGCAATAATTTTCTCCTTTGACTTTATTCCATTTCTGATATTTGCCCTCCATGCAACACGTTCAGCGGCGACTTGCTCCCAATGTGCATTATCAATGCCTGTATCAATCATGTCCCGCTTACACACATCTTTGTATCGTAGTAGAGGCCGACCCTGAGATCTCTTACCCATCTGTAATTCACCAAAAAAGATATCCTTTGGTATTCTACCATCATCCATCCTCCTAAGATGTCCTATCCATCTAAGTCTACGAAGACTGAGCATGGAATAAACTGTCACACAACCTGATCTTTCCAATACTTCAGTATTTGTGATTTTGTCTTGCCACTTAATACCAAGAATTCTTCGCAGACACCGCATATGAAAGCTGTTTAAATTGTTCTCTTGGTGTGAGTAAGTTGTCCAGGTTTCACTGCCATAGAGAAGAGTACTAAGGACACAGGCTTGATAGACAAGGACTTTTGTTTTGGCAGTAAGCTTCCTGTTCTCCCAGACTCTTTTTCTTAACCTGTTCATTGTTGTTGCTGCCTTACCAATCCGGATGTTGATTTCCTGATCTAGGGATAATTTGCTATTTACCACTGATCCTAGATATGTAAAATGGTCTACTATCTTTAGTTCGGCGTCGTCAATAAAGATTGATGGTACCCCATGTGCACCTTGTGACATAATCTGTGTCTTCTTTTTGCTAATTGTTAAACCAAATTCAGAACAAGCATTGGAGAATGCAGATAGTAGACATTGCAATTCTTCCTCAGAGTGGGTCGTAACTGCAGCATCATCTGCAAAAAGCAACTCTCTGATCAGTACCCTCCTAATTTTAGTCTTAGCCTTCAATCTCTGAGCATTGTAGAGGCCGCCATCTGAGCGTGAGTGAATGTATATACCACCATCCTGATCACGAAATGCATATTTCAGTAGAAGTGAAAAGTATATCCCAAAGAGGGTGGGAGCTAGTACACAACCTTGCTTAACTTCACTCTTGATTTCAAACTCTTCAGAAGTTGCACCATCAAACTTGATTATACCCTTCATGCCTGTGTGGAACGATTCCACAATGGACAGAAGAGTTGGTGGGCAGCCAATCTTCTTTAGTGCCTTGAACAGACCCTCACGACTGACCAAATCAAATGCCTTTGTGAGGTCGATGAAGGCAATAAACAGTGGTTGATTCTGTTCACGGCATTTTTCTTGCATTTGTCGCAATGAGAATATCATATCAGTGGTAGACCGGTTCTGTCGAAAGCCACACTGTGATTCGGGGTAGACTTGATCTCCTAGGACTTGAAGTCTGCGCAGAACAATTCTGGCAAATACTTTTCCAACAATACACAGAAGTGAGATACCCCTATAGTTGTTGCAGTCGCTCCGATCGCCCTTGTTCTTGTACAGTGTTATGATGCTTGAATCTTTGAAATCCTGTGGGACTTGTCCTTCACGCCAGCATAGCTCTATTAGCTGGTGGATCTGTATAGTGAGTGTGTCTTGCCCACTCCTGATAACCTCTATTGGAATCCCATCCTTACCTGGAGCCTTGCCAGATGCAAGTTCATTTATAGCACACTTAACTTCTGTTATGGTGGGAAGTGTGTCCAGGTGGACAAGAGTTGGTAGAGCCTCTATGGCGTTGAGGGCATTATCCGCTAGTTTGGTCTCACTTGAGTAAAGCTCCAAATAGTACTCTACCCATCTGTCCATCTGCTGTTTCTTATCAGTGATGACTTCTCCAGTCAAGGTTTTCAATGGTGCACTTCTTTTGATCACTGGACCACAGGCTTTCTTTATTCCTTCATACATGCTTCTTATGTCTCCCTTATCACTTGCGATTTGAATGGACTCACATAACTTGATCCAATAATCATTTGCACACTGCCTGGCAGCCTTTTGCACATCCTTCCTAGCTTGCCTTAGCTCACTCAGAGTGTTACGCGTTGGTCTTTCCTTGTTTCTTAAGAGAGCTTTCTTCTTCTTATCAATCAAGGGCTGCAGAGTCTCGCTGTTGGCCGCAAACCAGTCCTGCCTCTTATGATCCACAGTGCCGTAAACCCTTACGGCAGTTTTACAAAGAGTTTCCTTAATTTGACCCCACTTTTCATTTACTGTACAATTTTCTGGTGTATCAGTGAAAGCGTCTTCAAGTTGCTGTTGAAACTGAAAGCACTTTTCAGGATCATGAGTGTTAATAATATTAATCCTGGGGCTAGATTTGTGTTTAGCTGTGTAGATTCTCTTTGGTCTCAGTCTAACCCTTGCAACAACCAAAGAATGATCCGTATCACAGTCAGCACTGTGGTAACTACGAGTCAATGATATATGGTTCAGATGTTGTCTCCGTGTGATGATGAAGTCCAGCTGGTGCCAATGGCCGGATCTTGGATGTTTCCATGTGACCTTATGCATCTCTTTTGTTTTAAAAAAAGAGTTTGTAATACATAGGTCATTACTGGTGCAATGCTCCAGCAGCCTTTGCCCATTTTCATTCATGCGACCGATGTTGTATTTTCCAAGGCACACTGGCCATGAACTCGAGTCCTTGCCCACACGAGCATTGAAATCACCGAGCATATAAATGTAGTCGGATTTTGGAACTGCCTTAATCACAGAGTCTAACTCCTCATAGAACAAATCCTTCACATCATCAGAGGAATCGATTGTCGGTGCATATGCAGTAATAATGGTGGCAAACCCACAAGAGGTTGCCAAGCGCAGGGATAATAGTCTTTCATTTCCTCCTGCTGGAATTTCAATCATTCCCAGTAGCGAATTCTTCACTGCAAAGCCCACACCGTGTTGCCTTTTTTCTGCCTGCCCTTTACCCTTCCAGAAAAAGGTGTAGTTGTTTTCCCTGAGTGTCCCTTCCTCAGCGAGGCGAGTCTCCTGCAGGCCAGCAATATCAATGTTAAGACGATTGAGTTCGGCATCAATCACAGCCGTTTTTCTCACATCGTCAATATTGGTAAAGTCAGTGGAAAATCCTGGACACATGGTTCTCACGTTCCAGGTTGCAAGCCGTAGCTTGAGGTTTCTATTTATATTTTTGTTTGTACCTGGTGCATTGGTTTTACAGCCTGCGATTCAGATTTTGTCCTAGCCCCAAGCACCCATTGAAGCAGGCAGGCTGTGGCGGATCAGCACCCAATTGGCTGGGGGATGCCCAGCTTGAGGCGGGCGGTAGCTGATCAGTGACACCTATAGGTGTCTCCCACCGTCAGAGGCAACGCGTGGCGCCCCATGTCTACGCCAACTGACAAGGACTTATAACCCGTAACAGTTGCCTCTCGCTTTGATTCCGAGACCAGTTAAGACCAGGGATGGAGTTATTGCCTCTCCATAGCACAAAGCCTGGGCTAAAATATAGAGATCATGTGTTGCCCATGCAGCATGATCCCTCTCTCGGCCTGCCTAGTTCACTCCAGAGGAAAGGTAACACCCCTACATCTGGAACAAGACAAGCTGCAGAAGCTGCCGGATCAGCAAAGCAATGCTCTAACTGTCCACCTGTCGGAGCTTCGATCCTAGACCAGTCGCCAACCAAGGCTTAGGGCCTGGTCTGCCCTGCCATGACAATTTTGTCTTTAGCTTGCATTTCCTCGCACCAGGGTAAGGCGTGTACCCTCCCAATTGAGCTCTTCCGCCCGAAGCCGTTGGCACAATGTGGGGTGTCGGGTTTGGTAAGCGCCGCCCAACGCTCGGCGCTAACAGAAACCAGGTAGTACCGTCTGCTGTTATACGGTAGCTCAGTCATATCTGACTAAGACCTGACTGACACTCACTACACCATAAGATAATGGTATTCTTTGCTTGATCCTCAGAAACCACATTTTCCTGCCATTAGATGTGTCTGTCAACCAGCCAGGCATATGTTCCTCAGAAACCACATTCCCCTGCCATTAGTTGTATCCGTTAACCAGCCAGGCATATGTTCCTCAGAAACCACATTTTCCTGCCATTAGATGTGTCTGTCAACCAGCCAAGCATTTGTTCCTCAGAAACCACATTTCCTTGCCATTAGTTGTATCCGTCAACCAGCCAGGCATTTGTTATTCAGAGACCACATTTCCCTGCCATTAGTTGTATCCGTCAACCAGCCAGGCATTTGTTATTCAGAGACCACATTTCCCTGCCATTAGTTGTATCCGTCAACCAGCTAGGCATTTGTTCCTCAGCTTGTCTGATCATTGTTCATGTTTCACTTGCATATAACAGTATGGGAGGAGCGGCTGGCCGAGTGGCTAGAATGCCGGACTCTCCTTCAGGAGATCCGGGTTCGATCCCTCGGTAAGGTGTGGGATTTTTTTTCTGTTGGGGGAAAATAGAAAATCCTAACCTGTACAGTTCGCGGCGACTGCACTAGCCAGGCGGCCTTAATTCCTCAGGCTCAAAGACCCCTCTGCCATACACTGCAAGGTACTATATTGGCAGTAAATGACAGTTTATAACAGTATAGGTTCTATACAGCACGTTAACACTTATTTACTCACTGCACCTGACAACTTTGTATTTGTGAGTTTCTTTTCCTTCCTGCAAGTTATTTTTGCCATGGCAATTCTTGTTCTTCAACAAGGCATTCTCCTTTTTTGATTAAATACTGCCTGTTTTATGTGATCCTAATTTAGCATGCAATTATTCTTAATATATTTAATATAAGAATGGACACCACTGTACTCAGGACATTCTCACACATGCCCAGTCTTGAGAAGACATCACAAAGTTCATATGCAATTATAACAGTCAACCAATGATAACTATTTGGAGAAGTGGCTCCTCTATCTATTTCTGTGAGTCAACTGATGATTTATGAGCTGAACAGTCAAGTTGAGTCATACAGTCTGCTCCAGGTTTCTGTTTACTTGTCTGGGTGGGGTAACAATTCACAGAGAGTGCCTAGCTAGTCAACTAGCGAGATGCGAGTGCCTAGTTGATCCACTGACCAGATGCGAGTGCTTAGTTGATCCACTGACCAGATGTTGGTGCCTAGTTGATCCACTGACCAGATGTTGGTGCCTAGTTGATCCACTGACCAGATGTTGGTGCCTAGTTGATCCACTGACCAGATGTTGGTGCCTAGTTGATCTACTGACCAGATGCGAGTGCCTAGTTGATCTACTGACCAGATGTGAGTGCCTAGTTGATCTACTGACCAGATGTTGGTGCCTAGTTGATCTACTGACCAGATGTGAGTGCCTAGTTGATCTACTGACCAGATGTGAGTGCCTAGTTGGTCCACTGACCAGATGTTGGTGCCTAGTTGATCTACTGACCAGATGTTGGTGCCTAGTTGATCTACTGACCAGATGTGAGTGCCTAGTTGATCTACTGACCAGATGTGAGTGCCTAGTTGATCTACTGACCAGATGTGAGTGCCTAGTTGATCTACTGACCAGATGTGAGTGCCTAGTTGATCTACTGACCAGATGTGAGTGCCTAGTTGATCTACTGACCAGATGTGAGTGCCTAGTTGGTCCACTGACCAGATGTTGGTGCCTAGTTGATCTACTGACCAGATGTTGGTGCCTAGTTGATCTACTGACCAGATGTGAGTGCCTAGTCGATCTACTGACCAGATGTTGGTGCCTAGTTGATCCACTGACCAGATGTTGGTGCCTAGTTGATCCACTGACCAGATGTTGGTGCCTAGTTGATCCACTGACCAGATGTTGGTGCCTAGTTGATCTACTGACCAGATGCGAGTGCCTAGTTGATCTACTGACCAGATGTGAGTGCCTAGTTGATCTACTGACCAGATGTGAGTGCCAAGTTGATCTTCTGACCAGATGTTGGTGCCTAGTTGATCTACTGACCAGATGTGAGTGCCTAGTTGATCTACTGACCAGATGTTGGTGCCTAGTTGATCTACTGACCAGATGTGAGTGCCTAGTTGATCTACTGACCAGATGTGAGTGCCTAGTTGGTCCACTGACCAGATGTTGGTGCCTAGTTGATCTACTGACCAGATGTGGGTGCCTAGTTGATCTACTGACCAGATGTGAGTGCCTAGTTGATCTACTGACCAGATGTGAGTGCCTAGTTGGTCCACTGACCAGATGTTGGTGCCTAGTTGATCTACTGACCAGATGTTGGTGCCTAGTTGATCTACTGACCAGATGTGAGTGCCTAGTTGATCTACTGACCAGTAGATGTACACGTATACTCATATTGTATCTGCTGCATATTGATCTCAGATTACTAATATGATTTTGCAGTCTGCCCTCGTCTCTATAAAACAGACACTGATCATCTGCAAATAAAAGTTCATTTATTGCATATGGATCTGTTTGTTTAATCTAAGTAAAGTGTTCAAAATATTCTGAATCTGCTCTTTCAAGGCTTGCTTCTGTGGATATTCTGTCTATGTAGATATTAAATAGCAGAGGAGAGAGCACACATCCCTGCCTCACTCCTGTATTGACTTTGAACATATCTGAAATACCTTCATGTGTTCTTACTGCACTTTGGTTCGAGTGGTACATGGCTATGATGGGTATGCTCAATAAAACTGAGTTGGGCTGGATTCGAATGCAGTTGGGGGAGTTTCTCGGGAGTTCAAGCCTGATAAAAATCAGTTTCATCTTTGTTCCAGGACACAAGGGTGTAATAGGAAGTGAATAATTTGATGGGCTTCGGAGCCGGGAACTGTGGTAAGCGGACTAGCAATGGACTGGGGGTGATATAGTGAGTACCGTCAAAGAGACGGGAAGATTAAACTAATCAAGACACGGCTGCGAACCTGCAACCTTGCACAGACTGTAAGAGCATCATGGCAAAAGAATTGTAGCCACACAAGAGGGTTATAGATGGGACGAAAGAAGAATAGTCAGAAAACACAGAAGTGATGTCGTCGACCGCTACAAGCTGAGGGACATACTGAGGAGGGGCTCCGGGCACTTCTGGGCTGAATGGTTCAATGTACATTAAGGATAATCTGACTACCTATCGACTGACTTATTGACTAATTGACTGACTGAATGACTGACTAACTAACTGAATACCTGACTAATTAATTACCAAATTAACCAACTGACTGAAATAATGACAGTCTAAATAGCTAACTAGCTAAATAACTAACTAATTGACTGACTGACTGAATGACTAACTAACTGACTGACTGAATGACAGTCTTACTGACTGACTGAATGACTGAATGACTGACTAACTAACTAACGTACTGACTTACTGACTGACAACTAACTGTCTGACTGACAATTGGCGGATTGACTAACCAATAACTAATCGACTGAATGGCTAATTGACTGACTGATTAATTGACTGACTGACTATCTAATTGAATGACTGAATAACTAATTCACTGACTGACTAACAAATTGACTGATTGACTAATTGAATGACTGTCTAATTAATTCACTTACTAACTAACTAATTAACTGACTGACTGACTAACTAATTGACCAACGTACTGACTAACTGACTCACTAACTAACTAACTGACTGATTAACTAAAGTATTGACTGACTGCTTAATTAACATACTGACTGAAGGTCAAGCGTATTAACTGATTAACTAATACAACTTAACGGCATTAGGCTCAACAACAACCAAAAGTACATCCTTTTCTGCCACAATGAAAAGACGATTTGGTCCTTACGATGTCTTTTGTTAATTACTAATTTAAGGTAAAGTATATGTTGTGTTTGTTTGGATGTTTATATAATAACACAAAGTAGTGCAGCTTTACATAACAGAGTTACGACACATACAGAACGTTGCGGCGGTTAGCCTTCATCAGCAAACAAACACATTCACAAACACAACATACAGTCAAGGAGAATTCCTGTGACTACATTAGAAGGTGATGACAGGGCGAGAGGAACAAATGCATGGAAAAATGGAAGCAATGAAGAGAAAATGAGAGTACAGTAGGAGTGAAGCCTCGCATTTGTAGACCTACCCACTCCGCATTCCTGATTGCGGTATATCGCATGCAGTTTTCCTCTCTCTCTCTCTCTCTCTCTCTCTCTTTACGCTTCTCTGTGCCTACCTACTTCACCTGTATTACCAGTGGTTGGATCTCACACAGCCCCATCAACTCGTACACTGGACGAGCGGCTCCTGAAGTGTGCTTTGTAACAATCAACCATACTGACTATTTCATAGGGGACAGTACGAGGGAAACGTCGTACGTGTAGACTGACACGCCCCACATGCCTCATGTGGTATATCACAGGCACTTCTCCTCTCTCTCTCTCTCTCTCTCTCTCTCTCTCTCTTTCTCTCTCTCTCTCTCTTTCTCTCTCTCTCTCTCTCCTTACATATTTGATTTGATTTGATTTTGCTTCTCTGTGCCCACCCACTTCACTTGTATTACCAGTGGTTATATCTCACACAGCCCTAACAACTCAAACACTGGGCGAGAGGCTCCTGAAGTGTACTGTGCAATAATCAACCATACTGACTATTTCATAGGATACAGTACGAGGGAAACGTGGTACACGTAGACCGACGCGCCTCACACGCCTCATGTGGTATATCACAGGCACTTTTCCTCTCTCTCTCTCCCTTTCTCTCTCTCTCTTTCTCTCTCTCTCTCCCTCTCTCTCTTTCACCCTCTCGCTTTCTCCCTCTCTCTCTCTCGCTCTCCCCTCTCTCGCTCTCTCTCCTCCTCTCTCACTCCCTCTCTCTCGCTCTCTCTCTCCCTCTCTCACTCCCTCTCGCGCTCTCTCTCCCTCCCTTGATCTCTCTCTTGCCCTCCCCATCTCTCGCTCTCACCCTCCCTCCCTCCCTCTCTCTCTCCCTCTCTCTCCCTCTCTCTCTCCCCTCTCTCCCTCCCTCTCTCTCTCCCTCTCTCTCCCTCTCTCTCTTCCTCTCCCCCTCTCTCTCTCCCTTTCTCTCTCTCCCTCTCTCTCTCTCCCTCTCTCTCTTCCTCTCCCCCTCTCTCTCTCCCTCTCTCTCTCCCTCTCTCTCTCCCTCTCTCTCCCTCTCTCTCTTCCTCTCCCCCTCTCTCTCTCCCTCTCTCTCTCCCCTCTCTCCCTCCCTCTCTCTCTCCCTCTCTCTCCCTCTCCCCCCCTCTCTCTCCCTTTCTCTCTCTCTCCATCTCTCTCTCTCCCTCTCTCTCTCTCCCTCTCTCTCTCCCTCCCTCTCCCCCTCTCTCTTCTCCCTCTCTCTCCCCCTCTCTCCCCCCCTTTCGCGCTCTCTCTCTCACTCTCTCTCTCCCTCTCTCTCTCCTCCTACATCTGGCTTCTCTGTGCATACCTTCTTCACGTGCATTGCCAGTGGTTGGATCTTACACAACCCCAACAACTCTAGGACTGGGCGAGGGGCTCCTGAAGCGCGTTGTATGACTAGCAACCATACTGACTATTTCGTAGGTTACAATATACCCCATGTGGTAGCTCGCAGGCACTTTTCCTCTCTTTGTCTCTCTCTGTCTCTCTCTGTCTGTCTCTCTCTCGCTCTCTCTCTCTCTCTCTCTCTCTTTCTCTCTCTCTCTCTCCTCTCTCTCTCTTCTTGCATGTCCACATACACTAGCATTTTGTCTGTTGAAGTGTGTCTATGTAAGTACACGTGTTCCTGCACACCAGTCCACCCAGACCAACAACACAATGGGGTCGTGGTCAATTTTACACGCCTCCTACCCCGCCCCCTTTTTTCTATGTGCTCACTGTACCGTAACATCCAGCACCGTTATACTAATACACCCGAGTTTTCCGTAGACATTCACAGGTCCGTACGTGAGGTGAGTATACAGTTTTTTTCTTCTCTAGAAACAGTTTTTCTATTAAACATTTTCTTCGACTAACATTCTTTTCAATTAACATTTTGTCAATTCTCATTTTCTCTTCATTGCTTCCATTTTTCCATGCATTTGTTCCTCTCGCCCTGTCATCACCTTCTAATGTAGTCACAGGAATTCTCCTTGACTGTATGTTGTGTTTGTGAATGTGTTTGTTTGCTGATGAAGGCTAACCGCCGCAACGTTCTGTATGTGTCGTAACTCTGTTATGTAAAGCTGCACTACTTTGTGTCATTATATATTGTTTAAACTTTCACAGCTTTACCGCAGTTCCACCAAATTTTATGCATACTTTTGGATGTTTATGTACCCCAAACAAAATCTATGGCAAGAATAACCAGTGACCCCGTTTTGCAGAATCGTGTTTTTTATTTTTTATTTATTGTGAAGTTTACCGAAACGGTTGTGGTTAGTGAAAGCAGCAAAATAATAAATAAACTATGTATTTATCTCTTATTTATCGACTTTCCCTGATTTCTTTATTTTCAGGTCAATATAACATATTCAAAAATACAAAGTAATCAGAATAGTGCCCATATACTGCCAGATTACATGTTTACACAATCACCGATCAACTGTTTGAAACACGTGAAACAATGATACGACTGCCACCTGTATTTCTTTGTTCTTGCTTGTTAGTTAAACATCGCCGATTTGTATCCACATTAGTGTGATCAATATTCATGGCTTTTATATTTGCCGCCGGTGATAGTAAAATTAGATGAGATCGCTGACGCGGGTTAGGGGAGGCGGCAGGACTAGCGATGTCGTGTCTGATTACACATCCGCGAAGCGTATTGAGGATTTAGCAGAACGTCGTTCTCGCTCTAGGCTTCCGATAAGAATATTGATTCTTTATTATCTGTTGCATTTGTATGCCCAGGGTGTCCTTGGTGCCCACCATTGTACTAGTCTACCCTGCCGCTTCTTCTAGTAACCACGCCATCCATTACTGCTCCCTCAACACTATTGTGACGTCTCATATGGCTAAGGTATTTCAGTCGTCGTGACATGATGCAGTTTAGGAGCTGGTTTTCTTCGATGTTCATGTCATGGACCGAAATAGGGTTAAAGCAGAATAAAGTAATCACCGGCAAGACAGGTATAGAAAGAGTTAATCGACTTTCGACTGAGAACAAAGACGGGTTAGCGGGATTAAGAACAGCTCACGAGTTCAAGAAATATCGATGGCAGTGAGCGACCTCTACTAGAGAGACTTATCAATTAGACGAGGGACAGCAGACAGAACAGAACACACAAACTCTACGAAGTCTTCCAGTTACGAAATACAGACGATTTCAACTTTGTACAGTTACGAAATAAGACCGTAGACCTCCACTCAAGAACGATATTCCTCTTCTTACTCTTCTTCTTCTGCGGTCATCCGGAGAGTGTGTTTCTTTCTTTTCTTTTTTTTTGGACGTGATTGCGTTGTGCCTGTTTACAGCAGAGTTGCGTTTTTGCTCCGTTTGGCCGACACATCCGACTTCTGCGGGTATTTGTTGACAGGGTTAACCTTCCCGGGGAACGATATTCAAGCATCTAATTTAATAGTGAGCAAAGTGATTGCAGTAAGACTAACGCCTGCTAGTCGACTCAACAATCAACGACGGACTGTAAGATGGCTATTTAATAGTACGTAGAGCTTAACTCACCCAATCTTCGTTCAGATATAAAACAAACAAACACGGCAACACCAGCGTAGACATGAAATCTAACAAGCCATGTATCAGACCGTCAGCAGTGTAATGATGTACATGTACTAAGCACAGGAAGTATAGTGGATGCATGGTCGGCTGTTGTGGCATTATGTGGTGTATTGTATTTTGTGATTAAAGATTTGTCAAGCTGCTGCGCTGAGTTCTGTGAAGTATGTTGTGGGTGTCGGCAAGCATAAGAGCGTGTCAGCCAGGTGAGCGCATCTTCCATAAATGTTACCATAATACAACGAGCGTAAACAACACCATAAGTAACTGGCAAGATCGAGGGGAAGAGGACAAGGAGAAGACAGAGAAGTAAATACCTGGATGGTATGGCCACGTGACATGGTCGAGACAAGAACAGTGAGCTGATCCACGACTCTGGTGATCGAGTGAAATGGCGAATCATGACCGCCCACGCGTATCGTCACGGCACAAAATGGATGGATGGAAGTAACATCATGGTAGTCAGATCTTCTACACAGTCAGAATTTGTCCTCGTCTTGATCAAAATCTAAGAAACTGGCGGCTGTAACGTAAATTCACATGCATCACTATTCTGCTTTAGTGGCTGTAAAATGGTCATACACATATTTACTTCCTCAAGGGTTAAAGCATAGAACGACTCACGGATCTTCATTTCAGTGATAAGACCGGGTTGGTCGTAGGTCTTTGGTAAGAACATCACTCCCCAAAGGGGAATAGGAATTCAGGGTGGACTAAAGAAGTTCATAGTGCAAACACTAGGTGGTCATCACGGCGCTGCCTCGAACGTCCATCGGCAGATATGTGGTCAGAAGGTTCCAGAAATGGAAGACACTCCCCCCCCCCCCCACCCGCGAAAGTGAGAACATTCAAGTTGATTGTTTTGGGCACCTGTCTGACGATCCAAGGGTGACCACCTTGTAATTCTCCAACAGCGAAAAACAACAGCGCCGGGAAACTAAAGCTTCTCAAAGGTGGATGTACGAACGATGAGGAAGAAGTAGACGATGAGAAAGGAGAAGAGAAGGAAGAAGAGGAGTATTAGGACGAATAGGAAAAATAAATATCTCATATAGATGTCTTAGTGAAAATAAAAAAAAAAAATGAAAGTTCTGAAAAGCGACAACCCACATAACGAATGTTTACAGAATGTGTGATTCTAGTGTATATGCACTCAGATCCTCTAAAATGTTGTTTATAAAATGTGTGATTCTTGTTTATATTCCTTCATCACCTCCGTTTATAGAATGTGTGATTCTTGTAGACATTC
>OY992897.1:20205291-20250291 GCA_963921405.1 Cepaea hortensis
CCTCCTGCCTCCTCTCTCCTCCTCCCTCCTCCTCCTCCCTTCCACATTCCTCCTCCTCATCTCCTCCTCCTCTTCCTCATCCCTCCTCCCTCCTCCTCCCTCTACCTCCTCCCTCCTCCTCCCTTCACATTCCTCCTCCTCCCTCTTCCTCCTCCTCCCTCTCATCCTCTTCCCTCCTTCTCCCTCCCTCCTCCTTTCTCCCTCTTCCTCCTCCCTCCCTCCTCGCCTCCTCCCTCCTCCCACTCTCTATTCCTCCCTCCCTCCCTCCTCCTCCTCCCTCTTCCTCCCTCTTCCTGCTCCCTCCGCCTCCTCCCTCCGCCTACTCTCTCCTCCTCCTCCCTCCTCCCTCTCTCCCTCCTCCTCCTCCCTCCTCCTCCCTCCTGCGATCTCCTCCTCCCTCCTTCTCCCTTCCTCCTCCCTCCTCCTCCCCCTCCTCCTCCACCCTACTCCTCCCTCCTCTTCCTAATCCCTCCTCCTCCCTCCTATTCCTCCTGCCTCCCTCCCTCCTCCTCCCTCCTCTTCCCTCCTCCACCTCCCTCTTCCTCCTCCCTCCTCCATTTACCCAAGACAGACAGACATACAGATAGTCGGGAACGGGATCTTATATGACTACTTATATGATTTAAATGAGATGCTCTCCACCATGGGCTGGGCCGGGTCAGACAGACAGACAGACAGACAGACAGATAGATAGATAGACAGACAGACAGACAGACAGTCGGGAACGGGAGCTTATATGACTACTTATATGAATTAAATGAGATGCTCCCCACCAGAGTCAGGGCGAAGCCGGGGCCGTGTCAGCTAGTTTATATATAAGATGTGATTCTTGTAGACATTCCTTCAGATCTTCTGTTTATAGAATGCGTGATTCTTGTATACATTCCTTCAGATCCCCTGTTTATAAAATGTACGATTCTTGTATACATTCCTTTAGATACTCCGTTTATAAAATATGTGATTCTTGTATACATTCCTTCAGATCCTCTGTTTATAGAATGTGTGATTCTTGAACACATTCCGTCAGATCCTCTGTTTATAAAATGTGTGATTCTTGTACCATTCCTTCAGATCCTCTGTTTATAAAATGTGTGATTCTTGTACCATTCCTTCAGATCCTCTGTTTATAAAATGTGTGATTCTTGAACACATTCCGTCAGATCCTCTGTTTATAAAATGTGTGATTCTTGTAGACATTCCTTCAGATCCTCTGTTTATAAAATGTGTGATTCTTGTACCATTCCTTCAGATCCTCTGTTTATAAAATGTGTGATTCTTGTAGACATTCCTTCAGATCCTCTGTTTATAAAATGTGTGATTCTTGTAGACATTCCTTCAGATCCTCTGTTTATATAGTGTGTTGTTGGTCTGCACACATGTCGACCGCCATCGCCTGTGCATGGTTCGTGTACTTTGTTGACGCCACGTTCTGTGGTCTATGGGCAGTTTCCTGCTATGGTTCAATGATATGATGGGGCTATCACATTCTGTACGTCTGAATACACAGATGAATAGTTGGCCTGCCTTCCCTCTCATAGCGAGACAACGTACGCAGACGTCCAACTCTCATCCGAGCGAGCTCATGACGCTTTTTAAATTTTTCAGCTACCTATTAATTTCGCCTTCCCTCATGCTGCCGTTCTCCGTGGCAGAGGCGTTACGGATGTGGTTCTTAATTCCGCTTACCTGCGTTCGAGACACAGCTGCGACCGATTTGGCAACATACCGTGTCGCGCTAGGTTTTAACGTGTTAGTATGGGAGCCGGTCGTTCCGAAAACAATGGTAAACTACCGAACGTAAACTTGCCAAGACATCAACAACAGCAGTGCTGGGTTTGACAGCGATGTCCTGTAAATAGGATATGCAAAATACAAAAACAAAAAACTTTCAATCTAACCCAGCAAGAAACTGCTCCTTTGCAGTGCAAACAAAAAGTAATAAGTAATACGTTATAATGTAACATTTACACCCCCACAGATCCGACATAATTC
The DNA here is from genome assembly GCA_963921405.1 of Cepaea hortensis. Classification (NCBI taxonomy): domain Eukaryota; kingdom Metazoa; phylum Mollusca; class Gastropoda; order Stylommatophora; family Helicidae; genus Cepaea; species Cepaea hortensis. The sequence continues at coordinate 20,207,284 of OY992897.1, forward strand.
AAGAACAAGCTGTCACCCGCCTCCAACTAATCACCCTAGTTTTCCTATGTAATCTGTAATTTCTTTTTTGACGTTTCTCTCTCCGTGATCATACATTTCAATATGCAGATTACCCATTCATACGCCTACAAACATCGGACACCCGACGGAAGACCTTCATACACAGATTAAGCGTTAGCATATACATATGTCGGGTATTGCTTAGGAAGTCACTCGACATCTGTCATACCATATCCTGGCTGTTACCTTGTGCGTAATTCTTTTGTGACAAGACGTAGTCAGTAGACTGGGGGGTTGGGGGGGGGGGGGTCTGGGATCGCTTCCCAGAGGATCGTTTCCCCGGCTTTCTCTCTCTCTCTCTCTCTCTCTCTCTCTCTCTCTCTCTCTCACACACACACACACACATACACACACATTCACATACAAACACATATACACAAAGAGAGATATTAACTGCCCACATACAAACAAACACACAAACACACACACACACACACACACACGATGATATTCGTAATTATGATGATGATGATGATGATGATGATGATGATGATGATGATGATGATGATGATCATGATGATCATGATGATATTCGTAATTATGATGATGATGATGGTCATGATAATTATGATGATATTCATGATGATGATGATGACGGCATTCACCATAATGACAATGACGATATTCATCATCATGATGGTTGTAATGACGATGATAATGATGGCGATAATTATAATATTATAAGTGATGATGATAATGATTACAATGACCATGATGACGACGATTGTCCAGACACGACGCTAACATAAACATCAAATATAACACAAAGTCAATCATACAAATGAGCGCGCAACAACGGCAACAAATCACATCACCCACGAAACAAAAGTCGTACCACAGTTTAAGCTGTACCCTGTCAACAATCTCTAGCAAAAATCGCCTCCCATTTCCACCTCTCTCCCCACCACCCTTCAAATTGTTCGCACTTTCGTGTCCATAATGACAGCCAAAGACAGGGGTAAAGTAGGCACAGCGGGATTGCAATGTCGCTAGTTTTTTAACTGCCAGCATTTCGAATATTTGACATCATGGAGTGTTATGTTTCCGGTTTTTAAAGTGACAGCATTTTCGAAAATGAGAGCAAATAGTGGAGAAAAAAAAAATAAAATCAAGTTTTGTTAAATAGTCGATATTCAGCTTGGCTGTTTGAATTTTAGAGCATAAAACAAATAAATCTGATATTGTAAAACAGCGGAGATTCATATTTGCTTGTTTTCAACATCACATAATAAATGCATCCGATATTTTAAAACATTTGAGATTCATATCAGGGGCGTCAAATGAAAACATTAAAAGTGTGATAGGAATTATAATGACCACGCCATTGTCTTGTAACCTGTCAATATTATTGTTAAGAATGTCAAGAGTGTTAAGCACGTGATACCACGATGCAGACGAACTCGGTGGCCGACCCACTTTTGACATGCACCAAAGAAGAGCAGCGTCCTTTTGTCCATTGTTTGATCAGTGAAGGGGTGAAACCTATAGAAATACATCGGCAAATAAAGGTCCAGTATTATGATGCATGCCTGTCTGTCCAGCAAGTGTATGAGTGGAGTCGGAAGTTTCAAAACAGGGTGACTTCTGTGAAATGTTACAGCAGGTGGTGCATGAGTGGTTACACACTCCCCCAAGAGAATTTATTTTTTACATGAATCTCAGCACTTAACTAGCACTGGACGCCTTGCATTGAACACAACAGTGACTACACCGAAAAAATGATACATTTGTTCCAAACGTTTTCATAATATATTCACCCCCCCCCCCCCCCCAAAAAAAAAAAAAAAAAAAAAAAACACACACACACACACACACAACCAAACAGCATTTACGGTTTTAATTTGAAGCCCCGCGTAAGTTGTTTGTTTGCTTTCAACATTCCATTCATCCATCATGTGCTATGCCGGAAAGCGTGGACGGTCATGACTCGCCATTTGACTAGATCACCAGAGTCGTGGATCAGCTCAGTGTTCCTGTCTCGACCATGTCATGTGACCAAGCCATCCATATATTTACTTCTTGGTCTTCCCCTTGGTCTGTTCCCTTCGATCTTGCCAGTTGTCACCAAGTTCTCCAATCTATTTCTTCTCATAACATATCCAAATAATTTTGACTGTCTACGTCTAATTTCTCTAATCAATTTACGATTTTCATTTGTCTCCTGTAGTACTTGGTCATTGGTTTTTCTATCTGTGCATGGTACTCTTTGCATTTTCCTTAGAAACCACATTTCTGCAGCCATCAGATGTTTTTCCGCTTGACTGCACATTGTCCAAGTTTCACATCCAAACAAAAGTACAGGCTCTATGTAGCACCTCAACACTCTTTTTCTCGTTTCAGTTGACATCTTTTTATTGGTCAGTATGGTTTTCATTTTGCTGAAGGCTACTTTCGCTATGGCGATTCTTGTTCTAATCTATTCAAGGCATCTCCCATCAGATGTTATGACTGTTCCGAGATAATTGAACCGATTCACTTGTTGAAGAATATTCCCATTTACTTGTATATTACATAGTGCTATTTTTTTCTTCCTAGTGACGACCATAATCTGTGTCTTTTTACAATTTAATTCTAACCCCAGTTGTTCACAGTGTGCAACAACAGCATCTACTAATTTTTGCAGATCCTGATAATTGTCTGCAATCAATACTGTATCATCTGCACATCTAATGGTATTGATGTTTCGTCCTCCTATGATGACTCCATTTATATCTTTTACATTTCTGAAAATATTTTCACTGTACAGGGAAAAAATGAAGATCGTAAACTGATCAGAGACATTAGACGTAGACAGTCACAATTTTTTGGGCATGTTATGAGAAGAAATGATTTGGAGAACTTGGTGACAACTGGTAAGATCGAGGGGAACAGACCAAGGGGAAGACCTAGAAACAAGTATCTGGATGGCTTGGCCTTGTGGCATGGTCGAGACAGAAACACGGAACTGATCCACGACTCTGTTGATCGAGTGAGATGGCAGAACATGACCGCCCACGCTTACCGGCATGGCACATGATGGATGGATGGTACAGGGAAAAAAAGATCTGGAGACATTACACATCCCTGTCTCACACCTTCCTTAATAGTATTCATATTGCTAGCTTGCATGTTAATTTTACCTACTGCAAAACACCCGGTATTGTACAAGAGTGGATCGGCGTGATATTGACAACAACATCATTAGAGTTACTGGTCTATACAAATATGGGTCTAGTAACATATACCGGTGGTCTATACAAATATGGGTCTAGTAACATATACCGGTGGTCTATACAAATATGGGTCTAGTAACATATACCGGTGGTCTATACAAATATGGGTCTAGTAACATATACCGGTGGTCTATACAAATATGGGTCTAGTAACATATACCGGTGGTCTATACAAGTATGGGTCTAGTAACATATACCGGTGGTCTATACAAATATGGGTCTAGTAACATATACCGGTGGTCTATACAAATATGGGTCTAGTAACATATACCGGTGGTCTATACAAATATGGGTCTAGTAACACATACCGGTGGTCTATACAAATATGGGTCTAGTAACACATACCGGTGGTCTATACAAATATGGGTCTAGTAACATATACCGGTGGTCTATACAAATATGGGTCTAGTAACATATACCGGTGGTCTATACAAATATGGGTCTAGTAACACATACCGGTGGTCTATACAAATATGGGTCTAGTAACATATACCGGTGGTCTATACAAATATGGGTCTAGTAACACATACCGGTGGTCTATACAAATATGGGTCTAGTAACACATACCGGTGGTCTATACAAATATGGGTCTAGTAACACATACCGGTGGTCTATACAAATATGGGTCTAGTAACATATACCGGTGGTCTATACAAATATGGGTCTAGTAACACATACCGGTGGTCTATACAAATATGGGTCTAGTAACATATACCGGTGGTCTATACAAATATGGGTCTAGTAACACATACCGGTGGTCTATACAAATATTGGTCTAGTAACAAATACCCTGACCCAGGAGTCAGGTCTTAGTCAGATATGACTGAGCTACCGTATAACAGTAGACGGTACTACCTGCTTTCTGTCAGCGCCGAATGTTGGGCGGCGCTTACCAAACCCGACACCCCACATTGTGCCAACGGCTTCGGGCGGAAGAGCGCAATTGGGAGGGTACTAGCCTTATCCTGGTGCGAGGAAATGCAACCCAAAGACAAAATAAGTCATGGCAGGGCAGACCAGGCCCTAAGCCTTGGTTGGCAGCTGGTCTAGGATCGAAGCTCCGACAGGCGGACAGTTAGAGCATTGCTTTGCTGATCCGGCAGCTTCTGCAGCTTGTCTTGTTCCAGATTATAGGTGTCAACTTTCCTCTGGAGTGAACTAGGCAGGCCGAGAGAGGGATCATGCTGCATGGGCAACACATGGTTTCTTTATTTTAGCCCAGGCTTTGTGCTATGGAGAGGCAATAACTCCATCCCTGGTCTTAACTGGTCTCGGAATCAAAGCGAGAGGCAACTGTTACGGGTTATAAGTCCTTGTCAGTTGGCGTAGACATGGGGCGCCACGCGTTGCCTCTGACGGTGGGAGACACCTACAGGTGTCACTGATCAGCTACCGCCCGCCTCAAGCTGGGCAGCCCCCGGCCAATTGGGTGCTGATCCGCCACAGCCTGCCTGCTTCAATGGGTGCTTGGGGCTAGGACAAAATCTGAATCGCAGGCTGTAAAACCAATGCACCAGGTACTAATAAAAAGAATAATAGAAACCTCAAGCTACGGCTTGCAACCTGGAACGTGAGAACCATATGTCCAGGATTTTCCACTGACTTGACAAATATTGACGATGTGAGAAAAACGGCTGTGATCGATGCTGAACTCAATCGTCTTAACATTGATATTGCTGGCCTGCATTAGACTCGCCTCGCTGAGGAAGGGTCACTCAGGGAAAACAATTACACCTTTTTTGGAAGGGAAGAGGGCAGGCAGAAAAAAGGCAACACGGTGTGGGCTTTGCAGTGAAGAATTCGCTACTAGGAATGATTGATATCCCAGCTGGAGGTAATGAAAGATTATTATCACTGCGCTTGGCAACCTCTTGTGGATTTGCCACCATTCTCTCTGCATATGCACCGACACTCACTTCCTCTGATGATGTGAAAGATACATTCTATGAGCAGCTAGACTCTGCGATCAAGGCAGTTCCAAAATCCGACTACATTTATATGCTCGGTGATTTCAATGCTCGTGTGGGCAAGGGCTCGAGTTCATGGCCAGTGTGCCTTGGAAAATACAACATCGGTCACATGAATGATAATGGGCAAAGGCTGCTGGAGCATTGCACTAGAAATGACCTATGTATTACAAACTCCTTTTTTAAAACAAAAGAGATGCATAAGGTCACATGGAAACATCCAAGATCCGGCCATTGGCATCAGCTGGACTTCATTATCACACGGAGACAACATCTGAACCATACATCATTAACTCGAAGTTACCACAGTGATGACTGTGATACAGATCATTCTTTGGTTGTTGCAAGGGTTAGACTGAGACCAAAGAGAATCTACACAGCTAAACACAAGTCTAGCCCCAGGATTAATATTATTAACACTCACGATCCTGGAAAGTGCTTTGAATTTCAACAGCAACTTGAGGACGCTTTCAATGATACATCAGAAAATTGTATAGTAAATGATAAATGGAGTAAACTTAAGGAAACTATTTATAAAACAGCGGTAGGGGTTTACGGCACTGTGGATCATAAGAGGCAGGACTGGTTTGCGGCAAACAGCCAGATACTGCAGCCCTTGATTGATAAAAAGAAGATAGCTCTCTTAAGAAACAAGGAAAGACCAACGCGTAACACTCTGAGTGAGCTGAAGCAAGCGAGGAAGGATGTACAAAAGGCTGCCAGGCAGTGTGCGAATGACTATTGGATCAAGTTATGTGAGGCCATTCAAATCGCAAGTGATAAGGGAAACATCAGAAGCATGTATGAAGGGATAAAGAAAGCCTGTGGTCCAATGATCAAAAGAAGTGCACCTCTGAAAACCTTGACTGGAGAAATCATCACTGATAAGAAACAGCAGATGGATAGATGGGTCGAGCACTATTTAGAGCTTTACTCAAGTGAGACCAAGTTGGCGGATGATGCCCTCAACGCCATAGAGGCCCTGCCAACTCTGGACCACCTGGACACACTTCCCACTATAACAGAAGTTAAGTGTGCTATAAATGAGCTTGCATCTGGCAAGGCTCCAGGTAAGGATGGGATTCCAATAGAGGTGATCAGGAGTGGGCAAGACACCCTCGCTCTACAGATCCACCAGCTAATAGAGCTATGCTAGCGAGAAGGACAAGTCCCACAGGATTTTAAAGATTCAAACATCATAACGCTGTACAAGAACAAGGGAGATCGGAGCGACTGCAACAACTATAGGGGTATCTCACTTCTGTGTATTGTTGGGAAAGTATTTGCCAGAATTGTCCTGCGCAGACTTCAAGTCTTGGGAGATCAAGTCTACCCCGAATCACAGTGCGGCTTCCGTCAGAACCGGTCTACCATTGATATGATATTCTCATTGCGACAGATGCAAGAAAAATGCCGGGAACAAAATCAGCCACTGTTTATTGCCTGCATCGACCTTACAAAGGCATTCGATTTGGTCAGTCGTGAGGGTCTGTTCAAAGCACTAAAGAAGATTGGCTGTCCACCAACTCTTCTGTCCATTGTGGTATCGTTCCACACAGTCATGAAGGGTATAATCAAGTTTGATGGCTCAACTTCAGAAGAGTTTGAAATCAAGAGTGGAGTTAAGCAAGGTTGTGTACTAACCCCCACCCTCTTTGGGATATACTTTTCACTTCTACTGAAATATGCCTTTCGTGATCAGGATGACGGTATATACATTCACTCACGCTCAGATGGTGGCCTCTATAATGCTCAGAGATTGAAGGCCAAGACCAAAATTAGCAGGGTACTAATCAGAGAGTTGCTTTTTGTGGATGATGCTGCGATTACGACCCACTCTGAGGAAGAATTACAACATCTACTATCTGCATTCTCCAATGCTTGTTCTGAATTTGGTTTAACAATTAACAAAAAGAAGACACAGATTATGTCACAAGGTGCACATGGTGTACCATCAATCTTTATTGACGACGCCGAACTGGAGATAGTAGACCATTTTACATATCTTGGATCAGAGGTAAATAGCAAATTATCCCTCGATCAGGAAATCAACATCAGGATTGGCAAGGCAGCGACAACAATGAACATGTTAGCAAAAAGAGTCTGGGAGAATAGGAAGCTTACTGCCAAAACAAAATTCCTCGTCTACCAAGCCTGTGTCCTTAGTACTCTTCTTTATGGCAGTGAAACCTGGACAACTTACTCACGCCAAGAGAAACGTTTAAACAGCTTTCATATGCGGTGTCTGCGAAGAATACTTGGTATTAAGTGGCAAGACAAAATCACAAATACTGAAGTATTGGAAAGATCAGGTTGTGTGACGGTGTATTCCATGCTCAGTCTTCGTAGACTTAGATGGATAGGACACGTTAGGAGGATGGATGATGGTAGAATACCAAAGGACATCTTTTTTGGTGAATTACAGACGGGTAGGAGATCTCAGGGTCGGCCTCTACTACGATACAAAGATGTGTGTAAGCGGGACATGATTGATACAGGCATTGATAATGCGCATTGGGAGCACGTCGCCGCTGAACGTGTTGCATGGAGGGCAACTATCAGAAATGGAATAAAGACAAAGGAGACAATGATTGCAGATAAAGCACACACAGAGCGTGAGAGACGTAAGATGGTGCAAAATGGTGGAAATGACCATGTTTTCACATGCACCTACTGTGGGCAAACATTTACAGCAAGAATTGGCCTTACCAGCCACACTCGTCACCGCCATGGATCGTAGTTATTGCCATATGACAGTTATTAAGCCTTTTTGAAGCACAATGTACCAAACTATCGTCTGTCAAGACGGAAAGGTGCCAATCTATGTATGTATGTATAACATATACCCATGGTCTATACAAATTGGGTCGAACAACATATACCCATTGCCTTAACAATTATGGGCCAGCAACATATGATCATGATATATGCAAATATGGGTCTAGCGACATAAAGCCAATACGCCTAAAGCAGAGGTTCCCAAACCACGGCCCGTGGGCCACTTGTGGCCCGCCAGCTGTCAGAAAGTGGCACGCGAGGCCTCGTTTCACTCGAAATTTCAGGAGTTCACAATAGAAGAGGATAATGTTGCCCTCTTCATAAATCCGTTCGTATTTCCTGATGCCAAGCTCTGTCAATTACAGCAAAACCTTCAACACGAAGTAATTGATTTGAAATGCAATTCTGCACTGAGATGTAAATTTCTGGAGCTACCTGATTCATCTTAAGCTGAACATATGATTTCATTCTAGCGACTATTGCCTGTCGAACAATTTTAACACGTCCGTTCATTCGCCCAGAGATATATTTGTCATTTTGGTTCGACTTACAGATGCGAGCAGTCATTTTCCGTAATGACCGTTACAAAACAAAACAAGCAACGTTCCAGACTCACCGACAGTAACCTAGCTGCGCTTATGACTTTGGGCACGACAGATTTGTGCCCAGGCATTGATAAACTGGCATCTGAACTTAAGTAACTAGTTATGAAGAACAGTTACAATTGCAAGTTAATTGCATTAATAGCGATTTTCGAAACTGATTTAAAATTTATTCTTAAATGAAATTTTGATTTTAAACCAAAAAAAAAAAAAAAAAAAAAAAAATGACCGCAGTGTAGTACTGACACTGACTGACTTTAAAGATTTAGAATTTTGTTGACAAAAGTTAAGAAAGGTAAGAATGATATTGCACGACTTTTATAACTTTATAATGTTGTGGCCCGCTTAACTACCGAAAATAGTAGATATGGCCCTCTATTTGAAAAGCTTGGGAACCACTGGCCTAAAGCAAGTAAAATGGCTCTTTACTTTGGTCTAAGTCCCGTAGTAGAAAGCGGCGATGGGTTTGTCATGTGTGGTAGAACCACTGCATATTATAAGACTGAATTCAATAAAGAAGAGATGGCCATTCTCTAGCCCACTTAGCGAATGACGAAAGCAGGAGTCGAACCCCCAACCGTCCGCCATAAGACATTATCCTCACAGTCTTCTAACGACTGAGCCAACTTCCCCCCCCCCTCCCCCACTTTCCACACGTTTAGTTTACAAACCACCCCTTTACTTCACAAACAGCTTCTTTACTTTATAAAATACTCTTTTCCTTTACAAACCACTACTGTACTTTACAAACCACTCCTTTTCTTTACAAACCACTCCTTTACATACAAACCACTCCTTTCCTTTACAAACTACTACTGTACTTTACAAACCACTCCTTTACATTACAAACCACTCCTTTACATACAAACGACTCCTTTCCTTTACAAACTACTACTGTACTTAACCACTCCTTTACATACAAACCACTCCTTTACATACAAACCACTCCTTTCCTTAACAAACTACTACTGTACTTTACAAACCACTCCTTTACATTACAAACCACTCCTTTACATACAAACCACTCCTTTTCTTTACAAACAACTCTTTTCCTTTACAAACCACTTCTTTAATTTACAAACCACTCCTTTACATGCACACCACTCCTTTACTTTACACCACTCCTTTTCTTTACAAACCACTCCTTTACTTTACACCACTCTTTTACTTTACACCACTTCTTTACTGTACACCACTCCTTTACTTTACAAACTACTCCTTTACTTTACACCACTCCTTTACTTTACAAACCACTCTTTTCCTTTACAAACCACTCCTTTACTTTACAAGCTACTCCTTAACATGCACACCACTTCTTTACTTTAAACCACTCCTTTACTTTACACCATTCCTTTACTTTACACCACTCCTTTACTTTACAAACCACTCTTTTACATACACACCACTCCTTTATTTTACACACCAATCCTTTACTTTACAAACCACTCCTTTGCATAAAACAACCCCTTTACTTTACACAAATGAAGCATGTATTTTGCAGGACGTTGCGTTCAACTCTCAACCCCAGATTAATTTACTAGGCAATTTTACGTTGTAAACTATACCCTAGAAGTTCTACAGACCCCTAACAATTGTAAATAATACGCTAGAATTTTAACAGATCTTAAGCGTTGTAAACTGTACCCTAGAAGTTCTGCAGATCCCTAAAAGGTGTAAATTCTACTCTTGAATTTTGACAGATCCTTAAACGTTATAAAGCAGTGTTTCCCAACCTTTTTTGTGCTATGCCCCACCTAAGCCTTTCTAAAATTCTTATGCCCCCCCCCCCCAAAAAAAAAAACAAAAACAAAAAACATATACATAATTTTTAATATTCAAAAATCGAAATGTTCACTAAAGAAACATGAATGATATGTTTTAGGAAGAAATCACTAGGAGATTATTGAGCAAACACAGTTAGTATATTTTCAAAACATATAACTGAGAACTGAAATTCAAGTACAAAATAATTTTAATGAAAATTTTTCTATATTATTTTAATTATTCGTAATTATTTATTATTTAAATTTAGGGAGATCCTAGCGCTTGATGCTTGATGCAAAGAGATTTTATGTCAGGTTCCTATTTAGTTAACTTCAGTCTCAAGTCTCCCCGTTTTGTTATATCCAGCCGATTTCGTTTTTTTTTTTTTTTAGTAGCAAATCATTTATGGCACTAAATCCGTATTCAGCTAAATATGAAGTTGGAAACGGTAACGATAGTTCTCTTGCACATATGGTTGCATTTGGATATTTTATTTCGTTTTCCTCACAAAGCCATGCCATCGCTCCTTTTATATTAAATAAAGTTTTAATTGAAGCATGATTTTGCATTTCTGCGAGTTCTTCTTGATACTGCATATTTGAAATATCAGACAAATCCACAAACATTGGCTGCATCATCCAAGTTGGGAAATCAATTTGTTTCAAATCAGAAAATCTTTCTTTTAAATCAGACGATAAAATTTTCAGATGATCAACAATAACATATATAGCGGTTTTACTTCACATTTTTGGAGCCAATGAAACTTTTCAAAATTTTTGTTGTAAATATATGTCTGACATAATTCAATAAAGGTAATGAAACCAAATAGCTTCGCTTTTGAATCGACAAGAGCTAAGTAACCCACAAATGCCTTACCATCGACCGATAACAGATTTTTCATTTCAGGTTTGTCGCTTAAAAAATCACTAAGAGTATCAAATAGTTCCATAAATCTTTTCAAGCTGTTCCCTTTCGAGAGCCATCTTACTTCAGCGTGAAGTGTGTCTCACAAGGTTTTCATTTTGTTCTTCACAAAATAACTTTAAAGAGACGTTCACATTTGGCACTAGCTTTAACGGCATTGATACACTTTATAACTAAATTTAGAACTTCTTTAGAACAGGCGAAATGTTTTTAGCTACCATGTTTTCCCTTTGAATAACACAATGCACAAGAAGCATTTCTGGAGTCTCATCTTTCATCAATTTTAAGCAACCGTTTTCTTCCCCATCATATTAGGAGCACTATCTGCAGCACAAGATTTTATATTTTTAATTGGTATATTATGGGACAATGAGCAGTCATTGGTATATTATTGGACAATGAGCAGTCAAGCTGAAAAACATCTGATGGCTGTAGAAATTTGGTTTCTGAGGAGAATGCAAAGAATACCATGGACAGACAGAAAAACCAATGACCAAGTACTACAGGAAACAAATGAAAATCGTAAATTGATTAGAGAAATTTTACGTAGACAGTCAACATTTTTTGGACATGTTATGAGAAGAAATGAATTGGAGAACTTGGTGACAACTGGCAAGATCAAAGGGAACAGACCAAGGGGAAGACCGAGAAGTAAATACCTGGATGACTTGGCCACATAGCATGGTCGAGACAGGAACAATGAGCTGATCCACGACTCTGGTGATCGAGTGAAATGGCGAGTCATGACCACCCACGCTTTCCGGCATGGCACATGATGGGTGGATATTATTAACATCTAAGTAATTTTTTAGCTTTCTATAGATATATATATATCTTTGGAGGTAGTGGTGCTTTCTAATGATTTACAGAACATCATTTTTTCAGCAAAATCATCTTTATCAATACACCTTATGTTAGTTATAAGTACGGCCTCACTGTCTCTCATAGTTGATTCATCCATTTGCACCGAGAATTTTCTTGTTTTCAGCTTTTCAACAAGTTGTATTTCAATATCCTCACTCATTTCGTCTATTCTTCTGCTAACAGTATTGTTACTCTGTAGCATAGCTTTAAAGTCTTTAAAGTCTTGCAGGGCACGCGCCTACCTCAGTATTAACGCAAACACACAACATCCACTGCATAGGGAAATTAGGAAGGTGAAGGGCAGCAGGTTAAAAAGAGGACGGTCGTGGATGGGTCAAGCCGAAGACATTCTTCAACAGGTGTGTTCACTTGAGGACTTAGGAGTGGGTGCAAGTGCCAACAGACTTCTGCACATCCTTTTCAGTTTGCATCCAACTTGACAGAAAATGCAGACAAGAAAATCCGGCTGCTGTTGAGGCTGAAGTACAAGCGTTGATTTTCGAGAATTCGCTAGACGGTGACGCGGTCATCTACACAGATGGGTCGGTCGTCCGACATGTGAGAAGCTCATGGGCCTTTACAGCTCGGGCCGGAGGGAGAACTGTGAAGGAGGACTCTGGTGCTTTTACTGAAACCACAAGTAGCCTGACCATGGAAGTCATGGCAGTAAGTAAATCAATAACATGGCTCGAGACACAGACATTCACTAGGGCTTGTTTCCTTAGCGACTCAATGAACATGATCAAGAGGATAGAGGAGGGGTCGATCCGAAGAGAATGGTTGCTGCCTCTGGAGCGGTCTCGACTGGCAAAGATTAGTTTCATCTTCGTGCCAAGGCATGCGGGAGTACAAGGAAATGAGCGGGCTGACAAGCTCGCAGGTGAGGCTACTGTGGAGGGCGGACGCGCCATGGACCAGGCCGACATTCTGAATGCTCTACGAGAAGTAAGACTTTTGCGAGAACCAAGTGATGACTGCGAATCTACAACAATGGCCAGACTGCGAGAGCAGCAAATTAAAAGAGGTGTGGCCAAACAAGAACACTACGCAGGAAGCCAAAGAAGATTGATAAACCAACACAGAACTGGCGTCGTTAGCCGCTACACGCTGCGGGATTTGCTGAGGAGGGGATCCGAGCACTTATGGACTGAATGGTTCGATGTGCAATGAGGATGATCTGTCGACTAACTAACTAACTAACTAACTTTAAAGTCTTTGTCATCTTTTTCCAGAACCGTGTTAAGAAATTGATGGTTTGATTAAATTCTCCCCTATAGTATGACTTTACCCAGATTTAGCGATGAGTAATGAAATTTGATAACTAGCCTCAAGATTACGATTGATAGTTGCATTATGAGCAGTAAATGGAGACTTTAATGTTACTCTTTTTTCAAAATTTTTCTTTAAAGTTTGAAAGTAATTCAAATCTGAATTAATATGAGCATTATGTTTCGCCTTCAAATGTGCCTCAAGATGACCTCGTTTCATTGATTCGTTGGTCAAGCATTGTTGGCATAAAAGACAAAAAGGTGTCCGTTCATTGTGGACAGCGGGTATGAAACCAAATTTTAAATATTCCTCCGAATACTGACAAATTGTTTTCTTGCTTGCATCACTCATTTCACTATGGGCTGAAATAAATAAATAAATATAAGATCAATTGAGATCCCGGCACTAAGCATTTCGCACCATTCAGAACAAATAGAGCAAAATGCTTAGAGCCGGCCCAATATAACCAGTAGTTCGTCTCTAACGTCTAACAATGAAATCATGGCTACTAACATGGCGGACAGATCTGATTTATAGGCCTACTGGACGTTTACTCAGCTCGAGTAGCGACTGAGAGTCGCCATACGGTTAACTTAAACTCTGGACGAGTCCATTTTCTAATTGCTCCCCTTAACAATCGAATTGCCCCCCTGAACAATCGAATTGCCCCCCCCCCCCCCTGTGGGGCGTGGGCCCCACGTTGGGAAACACTGTTATAAAGCGTACCTTAGACGTTCTATGGATCTCTTAACATTATAAACTGTTCACTAGACGTATCTCTTAACGTTGTAAACTGTTCACTAGACGTATCTCTTAACATTATAAACTGTTCACTAGACGTATCTCTTAACATTATAAACTGTTCACTAGACGTATCTCTTAACATTATAAACTGTTCACTAGACGTATCTCTTAACGTTGTAAACTGTTCACTAGACGTATCTCTTAACGTTGTAAACTGTTCACTAGACGTATCTCTTAACGTTGTAAACTGTTCACTAGACGTATCTCTTAACGTTGTAAACTGTTCACTAGACGTATCTCTTAACGTTGTAAACTGACGCTGGAAATTCTACAGATATCGTAACGTTGTAAATTATACCTAGAAGTTCTACAGATTCCAAAAATTTGTAAACTGTACGCTCGAATTTTAACAGATCCTTAAACGTTATAAACTGTACCCTAGCAGTTCTGCAGATCCTTAAACATTGTAAACTGTACCCTAGATGTTCCACAGATCTCTAAACGTTGTAAACTGTTACGCTAGAAATTCCACAGATCGCTAAAAGTTTAACATTATCCTAGACATTTCACAGAGCATTAGACGTTTCACGGGACCCTAGAAGTTGCACAGGTCGCCACACGTTACAAAGATCCCTAGACATTCCATAGATCCCCAGAAGTTTGACATATACTAGAAGTTATACAGTTCCTTAGAAGTTACATATATCCGTACAATCTCCATAATTATCTACAAGTTCCACCAATGCCTAGAAGATAACAGATCACAATATGTTAGACAGAACCATACAAGTTCCACAGATCAGTAAAAGTTCCACATATTTATAGATGCTAAAAATGTACTCCGACGTTTCACTGATCCCTACAAGTTCTACATATCCCTTGACGCTCCAAATATCAGTAAAACTTTCACATATCCCTTGAGGTTTCAAAGATCCCCAAAAGTTCCCAGAAGTTGTACAGCTCCCTAGAAATTTCACAGATCTCTAGAAATTGCACAGATCCTTCGAAGATCTAAAGAACAATTGAAGTTTCCCATATGCCTAGAAGTTCTACATATCCTTTGTATTCCCAAAGATTCCTGCAAGCAAAATGTTTCCACAGATCTGCGCACATTCCACATATCTGTACAAGTTCAACAGATCCGTTTAAGTTCTACTAATTTCTACAAGTTGTATAGATCCTTATATGTATCACAAATCCTTACAGGTACCACATATCTCACAAGTATTATATTATTGCTTTGTGTTTTTTGTCCTTGAAGAAGAGAATACCAATTTCCTGTATATAATTCCTGACATTTTCTTTATTTCATTGTGACTCAATGGGCGATAGGTTTTCATAAACATTAGTAATGTCTATTGAAGTGTCACAGATGCCCAGGAATTCTACATATCCTTTCGAGGGCCACTTATTATTAGAAGTTTTACAGATTCCTACATGCCTCACAGATCTTACCAATTCTACAAACCTCTAGAAATTCCACAGATCCATACACGTTCCACAAATCATTTGATGCTTAAAAGATCACTAGTCAGCCGATTCTCATTAGAGGTTTAAATGATCGCTTGAGGCTGATCCGATTCTTACAAGTTCTGTAGACACCTGCATATTCAACAGATGCCTAGAAGTTTCAAAAATATCCACAAGCTAAGCTGCTCAGATCCCTGGGTGCTCCATAGATCTCTATAAGTTCCATAGGTCGCTACACGTTCCTAAGATCGCTAGAAGTTTCAGAGATTTCTAGAAGTAACACAGATCTCGAGAGGTTCTACAGCTCTGTACATGTTCCACAGGTCACTGGAAGTTTTAAAAATACCCACAAGCTACTCAGATCCCTAGGTACTCCACAGATCTCTGCAAGTTCATAAATCTCTCTATACACGTTCGTCAGATCACTAGAAGTGTAAGAGATTTCTAGAAGTAACGCAGATCTCGACAAGTTCTACAGATCTCTACATCTTTCGCGATCCCATGAAGTTTCCAATCGGATCGTTTCCAGCCGTCCTGGATCTCTTGCGGAAGTCTACATTGTGGGCTAATATTGACAGATCTTCTTCAGGACGGGCCAAGGGTTGAAATCTGTTGGAAACGAAATACCTACCACCTGTAGAGGAAACAGTGCTAGCCACGGCGTAATCCAAGCCAGACTGCAAGTAGTGCTGAATTACATCCTAATACACGGAGGTCAGCATGGCAGAATGGTTAGAGCGCTAATTCTTAAACCTCTGGTGCGCTGATGCTGAAATAACGGATTCAACCCCTATATAGGCCAGATGGACTAAAATGTTGACTTCTCGTCCTTGACTTGGGGATGTAAATTACAAGCACCTCCGAAGTCGGGATTGGTTCACCTGATGGCAAGGGACATTGGTAATAGGGAAAGCTAAGCCACACGCCAGTGCACAGGAAGTAGTGGCATGGACTTTAAAAGGCAGCGAACAGAAACAAACAAAATTCCAATATGTCTTCAAGCAGATATAACATTATTGTACCAATTTTTGACATCACCTAGTTTCTGAACACGGAGAGGTAACGGAGAATTGAATTATCCATCCATCATGTGCCATGCCGATTAGTGTGGACGGTCTTGTTTTGACATCTCACTCGATCACCAGAGTCATGGATCAGCTCCGTGTTCCTGTCTCGACCATGCCACGTGGCCAAGCCATCCAGGGATTTACTTCTTGGAATTGAATTATGGAACAGTCATATTTGGGGGTGATACTTTAGTAAGGCGTCGGGAGAAAAGTTTTTACAAGCTCACTCAGATACATGCAAGCCATTTTAGGGACAGCTAAAACTTAATTCCTTCTGAAGAATATTGATAGAACAGACCTCAGAATCACAGGTCTATAAGCCTTTTCGGCAATGATAAACAATCAAAAAGGATTTAGAGGCAAACAATTTTGGCATCTCCAAATAGACCGTAAATTTCGAATATATTGGGTAATTAATTACCAACAATGGTGATACAATAAAGGAAATTAAAAGACGAATACAATACAGGAGTGAGACAAAGATGTGTGCTCTCTCCTTTGCTACTTAATATCTACATGGACAGAATATCCAAAAAAGCAAGTCTAGACGGAACAGATTCAGAAAATTTAGAACTCTTTACTCAAGATGAAACAACTGATCTACAGGAAATAAATGAACTTCTATTTGCAGACGATCAGTGCCTGTTTTACAGCGATGAGGGCAGACTACAAAATCGTATTACTAATCTGAGTTCAAACTGTAGCAGAAACAATATGAGTATAAACACAGCCAAAACCGAAGTAATGCAAGATAGCAGATCGCCAGGCCCACTAAGTATACATATAAATAGCACAACTATGAAACAAGTTAAAGAATTCAAATATCTTGGAAGTATGATCACAGAAGATGGCAGATTGGACAGAGATATCGAAATCAGATGTCAAAAAGCTAGTACACTTACATATCAACTATCACCTTTACTGAAACATCTAAATATACCCATGTCCGCAAAACGACAGATAATAAACATCATATTCACACCAACCCTATGCTGCCAATCTCAAACTTGGACTTTATCCAAATCACACTCTCGCAAAATCAACACTTGCGTGATGAGATGCCTGAGGAGAGCTGCCAACTTAACAATCCGAGACCGAGTAAGAAATGCTGTTATCAGACAGACGGTGGTATCAACACCTTGTGCCACATTTATTGAAAGACAGAAGATCAAGTAGTTTGGCCATGTCGTTAGAATGCAACATCAGCAACTACCATCACTGGCCTTACATCAAAGATCATCTGCGACGAGATCACGAGGACGTCCAAGAAGAAAATGGATTGACGACATCAAAGATATTGTACAACCACACGGAATGACACTATCCAGTGCCGCCCACCGGGCGCTGGAACGCAAATTATTCATCCCCACGACACTTGACGGCAGAAGTGGAAGATTATGATGATTATGATGATGATGAAAAGACGAATATATATTGCTTTTCAGAAACTAAAACAACAGAATAAATTATGGAGTGGGACAGATAGACCTACACAAATTAGATTTTTAAGAGCATGCATCTTTACCATTGCAACATACGCTTATTAGACCTGGACACTTACTAAACAAGCTGAACAGCGCATAAATGCATTTGAATATAAATGTTGTAGACGGGTTCTAAGAATATTTTGGATACAGAATAGAACAAATGAATCCAGAAGAACTGAATATTGGAGAAGGCTGGATTCTAAAGACGATAAAGCAACGAAAATTGAAATATTTTGGTCACTTGAAACGTCATGACAGATTTAGAGAACAATCATGGAGGTGCATATACCGAGGAAAAGAAGAAGTGGAAGACTAAAGAAAATATGGGTGCAGAATGTGCCCTATGATCTCCAGATGGTTTTATCGGACGCGGGACATCTTTCTTATTATCGAGAAGTTTTCCGGAAGGTTGTTATGGGAGCGAAGTTTTGCGAGGGACATACAACAGAATGAATGAAATACACAGTGGTTACAAAACCAGCTAGTATGTTTAGCTACATATGTGTGTGTATTCAATCATGTAATGTGTATCCTATCACAGTATACAAACTTACAGAATAGTAGGCAGTCTGGGCTTTCGGCGCCAGCAAAGCCAGCTAAAGACATCCATTCATTGGTATTGATTGGCACTCATAGAAATAGAGGAGATAGGTAGAAAGTAGTAGACAAACTAGCCATGTAATAAATTGAAAGCTGCAATGACAATACTGAGATTTGAACCTGCTACTTCCACATGACAACAACGTCTAACTTAGGGAACTAGTGTACTAGGATGAACGCGGCAAATTAGTCATCTCACAATTTAGGGTTGTACAACCCGCCGTCGCAATTATGTCACCATGTTATTTGGTAATGCCATTCATGGTGTTTTTTTTTTTTTTTGGTTAGGAGGGGAGCGGTGGTCAAAAGGAAGAAAGAACATTATTTAAGTTGCACCTCTGAATATACACATTGCACACACACAGACACACACAGAGACACAGACACAGACAGACAGACAGACACACACACACACACACACACTCACACACACACACACACGCGCGCGTGCGCATGAAATGTAAAACGTATTCAAAACTATTTTATAAATGACCTTTAAATAGCTTTAAAATGGACTTCAAGCTATATGTAGCTTACCACCTCGCCAACTCTAAATCCGGTACCGATAGTACAACGAGAGTCAAGTATATAAATACGCTGTCCAAAATTAGAGATCAAATGAATCACTTGGTGATCGGCATTAACTCTTAACATACTGTAAGCTGCTGTCCCACCAAACATATTAAAACGCACTTCATACGAGTTTGGGAAGACTAGCGAGTGTGATCTAAGATTAAGTTATATGTAATGAGGCCCCTTCCTACTTAATGTGTAATCTTCGTGTTTACCTGCACTTTTATGTTCTGATGTTAATTGTTTTGTTTACATGGTTCGAAACATGATACGTTTTAGAAAATGATTACTTGTGATGCATCTAAACGGACATTTGGACATCGTCATGATCAGGAACTTTGATTTCAAAGGGTCACAAACTGGACACGGAGGCCCGTCTTACATTAGCCCTTTTCTATCACTCATATATCTTACATCAATTATCTATTCCCACGAAACATTGATTGATTGATTGATTAATTAATTAATTAATTAATTAATTCAGTAGCCTGTCCTTTGCAGAATCTCGCTCCAATAACAATCTTCCGGAAAACTTCTCGGTCATAAGCAAGATGTCCCGCTCGGATACACCCATCTGGAGATCATCCGCCACATCCTGCACCCATCTTCTCTTTGGCCTTCCTCTTCCTCTCCTCTCAGGCATATACCCCTGCATTATTATTCTCTCCAAACTTTTGTGACGTTTCCAGTGAAAAAAATATTTCAATTTTCTTTGTTTTATCGCCTTTAATAGCCAACCTTCTTCAATATTCAACTCTTGAAGTATGGATGCATTTGTTCTTTTCTTTATCCAAGATATTCTTAGAACTCGTCT
This sequence comes from Cepaea hortensis, assembly GCA_963921405.1. Taxonomy (NCBI): domain Eukaryota; kingdom Metazoa; phylum Mollusca; class Gastropoda; order Stylommatophora; family Helicidae; genus Cepaea; species Cepaea hortensis. The sequence goes on from OY992897.1 coordinate 20,227,479, forward strand.
ATAACAGTTATATTCAAAAACATTTATGCTCTGTTCAGCTTGTTTAGCAATTGTCCAGGTCTCACAGGCGTATGTTGCATTGATAAAGATGCATGATCTTAAAAATTTATGTTTGTAGTTCTATTTGTCCCACTCCACTATTTATTCAGTTGCTTTAGTCTTTGAAGACAATATATATTCGTCTTTTAATTTCTTTCATTGTGTCACCGTTGTTGGTAGTCAATGACACAAGATATTCGAAATTGTCCACCACCTTCAAATTTGCATAGTTAACATATATTTCTGTCTCCATTACAGTTTTTTTTCTGTACGCATTATCTTTGTGTTTGCTATGGTAAGATATAAGTTGTGATTTTCACTATTCTATTGGGTTGAGGCTATTAGGGTTTCTATACCATTCTGTGAAGTGGATAGCAATACTGTATTATCAGCATATCGAATCTCTGGTATGTCGTGACCACCGATATTTAGGGCATCATATTTACACTATTTACCCTGTTTATATCATCCACGAAACAGAGGCTAAAAAATGTCCCTTTATCACACCCGAGCCTCATTGAGTATAATGTGCTAGATGTATATTTTGATAGGCAATGGTGGCGATGTGGTCAGCATCACGACAGCCGCCTCTATTTCCCAGGGTATTTCCTTGGACTCATGTACGGCTGTGCCGACCTGTGAATCCCCAGCAATTTGACAAATTCACATCCAGCCAGGGACCACATCCCCGTCGCTGCCAAGCTCTTTCTCATTTGTTCATTCACGTTCCGTGATTGGCTGCCACACACCAGACAGGTTCTATATATAAAGGGGCTTCAAACTGAACACCGTGGGGGTTGGAAGGGGGGGGGGGAAGTGAAATATATTTTGAAAAAGATTGCTGAGGTGCTACATAGAACCTATACTTTTGTATGTATATGAAGCGTGGACAATGAGCAGTCAGGCTGAAAAACATCTCATGGCTCTGGCAATGTGGTTTCTGAGGATAATGCAAAGAATACCATGGACAGACAGCAATACCAATGACCAAATCCTACAAGAAAGAAATGAAAATCGTAAACTGATTAGAGAAATTAGACGTAGAGAGTCAACATTTTTTGTTCACGTTATGAGAAGAAATAAATTGGAGAAAGTGGTGACAACTGGCAAGATTGAGGGGAAGAGAACAAGGTGAAGGTAGAGAAGTAAATACCTGGATGGCTTTACTACGTGGCATCGTCGAGACAAGAATACTGAACTGACCCACGACTCTGGTGATCGAGTGAGATGGCGAATCATGACCGCCCATGCTTATCGGCATGGCACATGATGGATGAATGGATGGGTGGATGGATGGATGGAATATATTCTGAAAATGTAGAATAAATGTATAATTTTTCGATGTAGTCACTACTGCGTTCAGTGCTGATAACGTGCTTGGATTCCTCTAGAAGAAATTGTCTTGTCGCGTATATAACCACTCATGCACCACCTGCTGTAACTATTCATAGAAGTCAAGCCTGTTTGAAACTTCCTGCACCACTCATACACCTGCTGGACTTACAGGAATGCATCATCATACTGGACCTTCATTTACCTATGAATGTCTATATGTCTCACCCCTTCACTGATTAAAAACAACGGATGTCAGAACACTGTTCCTCTCTGGTGCATGTCAAAAGTGGGTCGGCCATCTTTAAACCGTCCTTATGACGTCACCGTATTGGTCTGCACTGCCATGTCACTCGCTTACCACTCTTGACATCCGTAACAACAATATTGACAGGTTACAAGACAAATGCGTGGCTACTGTAATTTCTATCACACTTTTTAGGTTTTCATTTGAATCCCCCTCATGCATATCATGTCGATCCTCTCGTTCTTACATTTAATGAAAGTGACTTGTAGCACAACATACTTTTCATCTTCTGAAATGCAGCTTTTGTTTGACCTACAGTAGAAACATAGTGACACAGTTTATGAGGCTGATTGTAGGAAATTCTTCGCATTCAAAAGTTCCGGTCTTTAGTAAGAGTTATAGATTAATATTTCAGCATTTCATTAGGTCTATATCCAATGGTGTAAATATAATTCAACATGTTAATTAATATTTCTGCTCCAAATGTCATCAGATAAAAGCCGTAATTTCAGATGTCATATGTTGTCATCAGATGGAAGACATTATTTAATATGCAATCAGTTGTCGTCAGCTGGTTGACACAATTTCACATGTCATCTGGTGCCATTTATTGATGTCGCGCATATTTCCACATGTCACCTGCCGTCTTCAACTATAAGACACGCAAAGAACTCCTCTTCCTACCTTCGCGACAATATGGTACAAAGATTCCATGTGTTTGACCAAACACAACTCGATGGCTGATGTTGCCAGCCTTACACCCGACTCCTTACATCCAAGTAATTTGTCTGCCACACATTGTATGAAGTTTTATTAACCTTGCCACGATATAGTCAAGGACATTTTGTTTCCAGGAGGATTTAGACCTTTGAGCCACCTGGTAAGCAGATTACTGCACATTCCAGTTCGCCACCATTGCCCCAAATCATTTGAAAAACGCTGGTTAAATCACAATTGAAACGTCAAAGAAAAACAAAACCCACTAAAGAGATCACGAAACAACAAGCAAATCAAATACCTGCTGTAGATGTGTGGCCGTGTGACATGCTGCGACGCCTCCAACTTCTGTAATCAAAATGACATTATCTTCTTTAGCATCCGGAGCGTTGCTGTGTCGCAGCTACCAATGGCGTCATTTTAAAAGTGAGTTTCTGCTGTTTGCTCATGTGAGCAATGAAAAAATAAAATTAAAAAAAAAAAAACACGTCAATAGAAATTGTTGTCCCGTTACGTCAGTTTTAGTTTAGGCGGAATACCTTAACAAAATCAAACTGTTATTTTAGTAAAACATGTTTTCGCATTTTCTTTATTGATTGCTTGTTTAAATCGCGCAAAGAATTGATTGCTCTGACAACTGATAGTTGGTTGTTGTACTACTTGCATGTCGCCAGAAAATGAGTAAAACATTATGTAAGGGGTAGTGATCCATGTACAGTGTTTTAATTCTCTGGTCTTTTTCCCCCCACTAAAATTGCGCCCATGACTTTGGACATGTTTTTTTAATGGAAAGGAAAAGAAGGACGTTTAGAAAGTGAGGAGATAGGATGGAATGGAAATAAGGATAGAGGTAGGATAGATGTTTTCAATAACGATATCCATGCAAGTTAGTAGGTAGATACTCTTGCACGCACAGGTAAATGAATAATCAGGAAATCAGTGCGTCCTCTAGTCTCTACTTCCTTCTTCTCCTTCTGTGAGCGCTAAACAATACTATGTGTATTTATTTATGTAACTGTCTCAGTGGCCTCAACTGGTTCCCAAATTGATTTACTGTGTAATACGTGTATAGCATTAGAACTGACCAATCATTTCACTTCTTTAAATATGTATTAATATACTGGACACAACATTACGGTCCGATGTGTTTATGTTTTTGTTATTTGACCTATGCTGGTTTAATATAAATTATGAGACCTATGGTGATATCTCAATGGTTTGATACGAATTCTGTCCGTATCCCATAGTTGTAGGTTCATGTGTATGGTAGACATGACTAATGAAGACACTTTTTTGGAGTGTCTAGGTAGTCATGCGTCGAAGTACACTTGTTCCTGCAGCAAGGCGCTGTCGTCGTTTGGAGGTGATAGGTTCGAATCCCGGTCGGTAACTATAGCTTTAAAATTTTATGTTGTCTAGTGCCATACAGACTCAACTTCCTTCTTCTCCTTCTGTGAGCGGCAAACAATACTACGTGTGTTTATTTATGTAAATGAATAGACAAACAGATAGACTGATCGACATATAAATAGACAATAAGATATAATAACAGATAGACAGGTAGAAATAAAGTCCAATGCTCAAACGCAGACAAACAAACGGACAGAAAGACCACCAGGGAGACAGACATAGACTAGACATCGATAGACAGACATAGACTAGAGAGCGATAGGCAGACAGGTATAGACTAGATAGCGATAGACAGATAGACGGGCTGAGCGACAGGCAGACAGACGTAGACTAGAGAGTGACAGGCAGATATATATATATATATATATATATATATATATATATATATATATATATATAGACTAGATTGCGATAGACAGACAGACGGACTGAGCAACAGGCAGACAGGTATAGACTATATAGCGATAGACAGACAGACGGACTGAGCAACAAGCAGACAATTATAGACTATATAGGGATAGACAGACAGTCATAGACTAGAGAGTGATAGACAGACAGAACGACTGAGAGACAGGCAGAGATGCAGACATGCATAGAGATAGGAAGACAGAGGGCCAGACGGACAAAGAGGCAGGCTGGTAGGCAGACAGGAAGATAAACAGACCGACAGAAAAGCAGAGAGACAGAACGAACGAACGAACATTATTTTCAAAGGGGTATAAATTGGTCACGCAGGCCTGTCTTACAATCGGCCCTTCCAATCATTCGTCTTTCGTTCATTAATTATCTATTGTACATGATACATTCACATAGGAAAATAAAGCATTATCAAATAAATGCTGTGAATATAATGAATGCATATTACCATGTTATGAGACAGACAAGCAGACAGACACACACGCGCGAGCACACACACACACACACGCGCGCGCATAAGTACATAATTACTTACATACATACCTGTATACATAAGGACATCATTTACACACCACGAACTCAATAACACAAAAAGACACACTTCTTCGCATACACATACACTTACAAACAATCATAACCTCAGTAACAAAAATTTACTTATACATACATACTTTCTCTCTCTCTCTCTCTCTCTCTCTCTCTCTCTCTCTCTCTCTCTCTCTCTTTATTTCTCTCTCTCTCTCTCTCTCTCTCTCTCTCTCTCTCTCTCTCGCCCATATATTATCATTCATACACACAGCAAAGCACACACAACACTCTTTCCCATACACACATAATCGACACACACACACACACTTTTACAGGAATGTATAAAATACTCACACAGTCGTACATCCACACAATCACACACCGGAGAAGTTTTCCGGAGACTTATGGAGATCGTCGCTGGGGCCACGGAGTTCGTGCTTTGTGTGACGCTTTCGGTAGGCCGCCATGTGGCAAGAGACCGAGCCATATGGGGTATGACCCGGCGCAATGAAGTCGATCATCTTGTCTGTTAACAGACAGATACACAGACAGATAGATAGGCAGATATAATAAAGTATACAGGCAAATATAACGAACGAACGACCGAACGAACGAACGGACTTTATTTTCAAAGGGTAACAAATTGGGCACGCAGGCCCGTCTTACATTCGGCCCTTCCAATCACTCATCTTTCGTTCATCAAAAGCGCAGAGGAAAAACATTGTTAAATGAATTTTGTAAACATAAACAATGCATATTACCATGTTATGAGACACATCCACCACCCACCCACACATCCCCCATTCACCTACACATCCCCCACCAACCACACACACACACCCCAGGCACACATACATATCCCCACCCATCCACCACATCCCCACACCTACACATCTCCCCACCCACACACACTCCCACCAACCACACATCCCATCCACCCACACCCCAAGCATACATACATTTCCCAACCCACACATCCCCCACCCACACACATCTCCCCACCCACTCACATATCCTCCACCCGCCCCATTACCCACGAACAATCACCCACTCACATATCCTCCTCCACCCACACACATCCAACCACCCAGCCAAACACACATCCCTCAACCACACATCCCCCACGCACATACACATCTCCCCGCCATCTCACATATCCTGCACATATGGCTGGATCGGTAGGTAGATGAGTATACAGTTACTTAAGTGGGTTGGTCGGTAGGTAGGTAGGTAGTTAGGTAGATTACGAGGTAGAAAGACGGGTACATAAATTGTTTGGTATTTGAATGCGCAGACAAGTAATCAAAACTGGGTTATATTAAAACATTAATTATGATAATCAGCGAAATAATTGTCATCATCAATCAGACAACTCCGGGATTGATTAGCTGCCAGATAAGAATAGTCTCTCCTCGCATCACCGGAATAATCATCCCATGAACTTGGGAAGAAAGCCACAGCACACAGTCGTGACGATTAGTGTAGAGAGCAAATACTTCGGTTGAAATGAAAATATATGAAAACTATGTCTATGATTACGTCTTAAAAAAGGTAAAGAACTATTTTCTACACCAAAAGAATAGTGAAAATCACAGCTTATATCTGAACATAGTAAAAACAAAGATAATGCATACAGATAAAACTAAAATGGAGAAAGAAATATATGTTAATGAGGAAAATTGAGGTGGTGGAAAATTTCGAATATCGTAAGTCATTAATTACCAACAATGGTGACATCATGAAGGAAATTAAAATATGGATACCTATCGTTCTTCAGAAACAAAAACAACTGAATAAATTGGGGAGTGGGACAGATAGAACTACAACAAATTTGATTATGTGGACCATCATCTTTCCCATTGCAACATACGCCTGTGAGACCTGGACGCTTACTAAACAAGCTGAACAGTGTATAAATGCCCTTAAATATAAATGTTATAGACGGGTTCTAAGAGTTCCATTGATACAGAAAAGAACAAATGCAACCATACGAAGAGAGCTGAATATTGAAGAAGGATGGCTACTAACGACGATAAAACAAAGAAAATTAAAATATTTTGGTCACTTGAAATGTCACGAAAGTTTGTAGAGAACAATAATGGAGGGATATATGCCTGGGAAGAGAGGAAGATTACGACCAAAGAGAAGATAGGTGCAGGATGTGGCGGATGATCTCCAGATGGGTGTATCGGACGAGGGACATCTTGCTTATGATCGAGAAGTTTTCCAGAAGGTTGTAATGGCAGCAAAGTTCTGCAAGGGGCATGCTACTGAATGAATGAATGAATGAATGAATGAATGAATGAATGAAGGAAGTGTTTAGGTATATGGTGCTATCGCCACATGCTATAGACCAATCAGCGCTAGATGGATAGGTGATCTAATCAATATCAAGCCGCCGCCACTACTTTCCTAGAACTTATTATTTATTGGTATAACATTTAGGCTGGATCGATCTGGTAGCACAGCTCAATGAAACAGAGTCCATCTCATCAGGATTCGAACAGATGAACACTGGGCCAGCACATGAGTGTACTGGTTGAGTTGAGTTGAGATGAGCTAAGAAACGACATCACAACACTCAGGACATGATCACACATGCACCGTCCCCTCGATCAACAGTCAGCTAAGAGTCTTACGACTAATCGTTCCAAATGCCATCTGACTGAAAGTTCTGCTGGTCTTCCCTCTCAGTACTAACCACTGTATAGCCGATGCTCGTATGTTTACATTTGGTACTCGTAAAATGTTTGGGAAGGTAAAGTGTTCAAAGGTTAGATTGAGCCCGATACCTTGAGAATTTAGAGATCACGTGTTGCCCATGCAGCATGATCCCTCTCTCGGCCTGTCTAGTTTACTACAGAGCAAAGGTAACGCCAATGCATCTGGAATAAGGCAAGCTGCAGAAGCTGCCGGGTCAACAAAACGATGCTCTGTATGCATGTCGGAGCTTCCATCCTAGACCATTTGCCGACCAAAGCTTAGAGTCTCGTCTTCGCTGCCATGATACGTAACTTAGTCTTTAGGTTGAATTTACTTGCACTAGCGTAAGGCCTGTGCCCTCCCAATTGCGCTCCTCTGCCCGAAGCCGTTGGTAAAATGTGGGGGTGTTAGGTTTAGTGAGCGCCGTCCAATATTCGGCGCTAACAGAAAGCAGGTAATACGTCTACTGTTATTCAGTAGCTCAGTCATATCTTCAATGTGGCTCTTTGTGGCAGATGGTACCAGGACATTCTTGCGAGGTGACCAAACCATTTACTATATTATTCTTTAATGACCTGTATAACTAGTTTCAGACCTAGCCGTTTCCTAATGTCCTCATTCCTAATTCTATCTCTCGCAGTTGCGCACCCTTCTAAGGCTTCTCATCTCTATTGTTGTAATTTTGCACGCATTCTATTTTAAAGGGACAAAACTGTAAAAAAGCAGCTTAATTATGTCCGACTTGTGGCCCCTGGTTAAGTTCTCCTTTACTGGCAACCACATGAACGGGATAGAGCCGCGGTAAGGCTGCGGCCCGCTAGCTAGCATATCGGCCCGCTGGTCCCGCATTCGAATTCCTGACGAAAATAAATCTTAAAATTGATCTCCGCTTCAAGATCGACCCTGCGTAAATTGGATACCAAGAAACATCACGGCGAATAAAAGCGACCACATCATTATCTAGTATCGGTTGGTCTATAAAATAGGAGAAGAACACAGCATAGCGCTTCAATGCGAGTAAAAGAGTTCCTTGTTGGTATTTACTTATTTGAAAGTGAAGAAGTTTGAAACAGAATACACCATACCCATATTAATTGGTTTGTCGAATGAAGTCGATGTAACTTAGCTTAGAGAAAACTCAACGATATCTTTCTCAACAACATGTCTAATGTTCATTCAGAAAGACTGAATCGTTCAGAACTGTTCATTCTGTCGTTCAGTCTGTCGTTCAGAAAGCAATGGCAAACTACTGAACGTAAAACTTGCCTAGTACATCAACAGCAGCTGAAAAATGCTGATGGTGAATGCAACGTCCTGTAAGGGATATGCAACATTTAAAAAAAAAATGTTGATTCATTATAACTCAACGATATCTTTCTTTTGACATTTCCAATGTTGATTCATTATAACACAACGAAATATGTCTAATGACAATTGCAACGGCTGATTCATTTTAATACAACGATATCTTTGTTACCAACATGTCTAATATAGATTAATTTTAATCCAACGATATCATTACATCGACAATTTGTAACGTTGATTTAATTTAACACACTGAAACCTTTCTAACGAAAATTTCAATTGTTGATTCATTTTAACTCAGGGATAATTTTCTAACTAACATTTCTAATGTTGATTTTATTTTAACTCAACGATATCTTTCCATCGACAATTTAAATTGTTGATTCATTGTATGTCCTGTGCATTGATGTGTCTTAATTTAGTTGTGATTCTGGATTCTGCATTAATGTTTAGGGACAATTTCACACATTGTTATATTTCACGTAGATCATATGTAATTCTCTGAAATAGCTAGAAAACTGTGAGCAGGCGGAGTCTACAACTCCAGAAAGGAAGACTGCCTATGGGAGGAGGATTACAGAAAATAAACCCAAACTGTTGAAGTCAGGCAGATGTTGGCCTAAGTGGCGCGAGACCAGAAAGCGGACATATACACGCTACACAGGGTGAAAAGCACCACTCATAGCATACGGTGGTCTCACAAGACGAAGAAGAAAGAAAGAATTAAAGAAACAAAGAAAAACAGAAAGAAAAACAGAAAGAAAGAAAAACAGAAAGAAAGAAAGAACGGATTTGTCATTCAGTACATTTCGAGTTCATCGTTATTATCAAGTATCTATAGAGTTCACCATTATCATCAAATATCTATAGAATTCACCATTATCATCAAGTGCCAATAGAGTTCACCATTATCATCATATATATATATATATATATATATATATATATATATATATATATATATATATATATATATATATAGAGTTTATCATTATCATTAAGTATCTTTAGAGTTCACCATTAACATAAAATATCTATAGAATTCACCATTATCATCAAGTGTCAATAGAGTTCACCATTATCATCAAATATCTATAGAGTTCACCATTATCATCAAGTGTCTGTAGATTTTACAATTAGCACCAATTGTCTATAGATTTTACCATTATCATTAAGTGTTACAGAGTTTACGATTACATCAAGTGTTTATAGAGTTCACCATTATCATCAAGTGTCTTTAGTGTTCACCATAATCATCAAATATCTATAGAGTTCACCATTATCATCAATTGTCTACAGAGTTCACCATTACCATCAAGTGTCTATAGAGTTCACCATTATCATCAAGTGTCTATCGAGATCACTATTATCATCTAGTGTCTATAGAGTTTACTATTATCATCAAGTGTCTATAGAGTTCACCATTATCATCAAGTGTCTATCGAGTTCACTATTATCATCTAGTGTCTATAGAGTTTACTATTATCACCACGTGTCTATAGATTTTACCATTATCATCAAATGTCTATAGTTTCCATTTTTATCAAGTGTCTATAGATTCTACCACTATCATTTACTATCTATAGAGTTTACCATTACCATCACGTGTCTATAGAGTTTACCATTATAGTCAAGTGTCTATAGAGTTTACCATTATCATAAAATATCTATAGATTTTACCTTATCATCAAATGTCTATAGAGTTTACCATTATCATCGAGTGTCTATAGATTTTACCATAAACTTCAAATGTCTATAGAGTTTACCATTATCATCACGTGTCTATAGAGCTTACCATTATCATCACGTGTCTATAGAGCTTACCACTATCATCACGTGTATATAGAGTTTACCATTATCATCACGTGCGTATAGAGTTTACCATTATCATCACGTGTCTATAGAGTTTACCGTTATCATCACGTGTGTATAGAGTGCACCACTATCATCACGTGCGTATAGAGTTTACCATTATCATCACGTGTCTATAGAGTTTACTATTATCATCACGTGCGTATAGAGTTTACCATTATCATCACGAGTCTATAGAGTTTACCACTATCATCACGTGTGTATAGATTTTACCATTTTTGTCACGTGTCTATAGAGTTTACCATTATCATCACGTGTCTGTAGATTTCTTCACTATCATCCAGCACGTTTAACATTGTCCATCATCAGGCAGTGCCTATAGAGCTCAACACTATAACCCACTGTTATCTTCACCTTGAAGGTTGATGGCAATGAGTGCCCAGGAGTTCAATCTAGAGCCTTCAATGTGCATGCAATCAATCACCCAATCAATCAGGTGCCGTCTACACAATGCAAGTTGGCTGCAATGGATCTCTAACTCCGTCTCTCTGCGATTGTACATTCTGTCAGAATGCTGCTCGTCCATCTCTTTCTGTTCTCCTCCCACTTGTATCGTTGTACTGTATGCTAGGGTGTATGTTGGCCCTATATTATTGTTGCCCATTCATTTGTATATTTCTTGCACATTCATTCATTCATTCATTCATTCATTCATTCATTCAGTAGCATGCCATTAGCAGAACTTGGCTGTCATAACAACCTTCCGGAAACCTTGTCGATCTCAAGCAAGTTGTCCCGCGTCCGACACACCCATGTGGAGATCATCCGCCACATCCTGCACCCATCTTCTCTTTGACCTTCCTCTTCCTCTCTTCCCAGGCATACACCCCTCTATTATTGTTCTCTCCAAACTTTCATGAAGTTTCAAGTGAACAAAATATATCAATTTTCTTTGTTTTATCGTCTTTATAATAGCCAACCCTCTTTAATTAATCAGCTCTTGAAGCATGGATGCATTTGTTCTTTTCTTTACCCAAGTTGTTTTAATGGGTTTCAGTAGATGTTGTTGTTTTCTTTACCCAAGTTATTTTAATGGGTTTCAGTAGATGTTGTTTCCATTTTGTTTTGTTCGCTAGCTTTGGACTCAAGCTTAGTCCACGACTTCTAGTGCACAGGACTGATTTTTACATGTGGATTAGCTTTTCCCTGTAACCAGTGTCCCTCGCCGTTAGGCTAACTCACCCCTACTTCAAAGGTACTTGTAATTTACGTCCCAAAGTTCAGGATGGGAAGTCAACATTTTAGTCCAACTGTCCGGTGTTAGCGTTAAACCCTCTACCAAAATAACTTGCGTGGTTCATTTTGTATTCTTTCAGCGGCGTTATGATGATTTTGAGTTGTTCTAGAACTTACTTATGTGTCATTTTTTACCACCTGGAAACTAATCGCAGTCTTCTAAAGACTAACATTTGTTCTCCATTCTTTTAATCCATGACCGTGTATCCATTCCATACAGCAGTGTTGAATCTCATTTGTTTAGTCAATGACAATATTTCTCCTCCATACGGCAATATTGAAACCTAATAACAATAAATCTTGCAGAAATTAGAGAGGAACCTAACAATAACCATTCTTGTTGAAATTAAAGAAGAGCTTAATAATAATAACCTATCTTGCTGAAATTAGAGAGGAGCCTAATATCAACAAATCTTTCAGAAATAAGAGATGAGCATAATAACAGCCAGCAAATCTTGCAGAAATTATAACATAGCCTAACAAAAATCAATATTGCAGAATTTAGAGAATAAGAACAATCAATCTTGCAGAAATTAGAGAATAGCCTAACAACAATAAATCTAGCAGAAATTATAAAATAGCCAAACAACAATCAATCTTGCAGAAATTAGAGAATAACAACAATCAAACTTGCAGAAATAAGAGAATAACATAACAACAACGAATCTTGTAGAAATTAGAAAGAAGCGTAAAAGCAACCAATCTTGAAAAAAATTAGAGAGAAGCGTAAAAACAACCAATCTTGCAGAGATTAGAGAATAGCCTAACAACAATAATCTTGCAGAAATTATAAAAAAGCCTAACAACAATCAATCTTGCAGAAATTAGAGAATAACAACAATCAGTCTTGCAGAAATTAGAGAATAATCTAAAAACAATTAATCTTGTAGAAATTAGAAAGAAACCTAACAACAATCAAGCTTGAAGAAATTAGAGAGAAGCCTAACAACAACTAATGTTGCAGAAATTACAGAGAAGCCTAACAACAAACAAACTTGAAAGAGAAGCCTAAGAACAACCATTCTTGAAGAATTTAGAGAGAAGCCTAACAACAATAACTAATCTTGCAGAAATTAAAGAGAAACCTAACAACAATAGCCAATATTGAAGAAATTAAAGAGAAGCCTAACAACAACTAATGTTGCATAAAATAGAGAGAAGCCTAACAACAACTAATGTTGCATAAAATAGAGAGAAGCCTAACAACAACTAATGTTGCATAAAATAGAGAGAAGCCTAACAACAAGTAATGTTGCAGAAATTAGAGAGAAGCCTATCAACAAGTAATGTTGCATAAAATAGAGAGAAGCCTAACAACAAGTAATGTTGCAGAAAATATAGTGAAGTCTAACAACAACTAATGTTGCAGAAATTAGAGAGAAGCCTAACAACAACTAATGTTGCATAAAATAGAGAGAAGCCTAACAACAACTAATGTTGCATAAAATAGAGAGAAGCCTAACAACAACTAATGTTGCATAAAATAGAGAGAAGCCTAACAACAAGTAATGTTGCAGAAATTAATTAGAGAGAAGCCTAACAACAAGTAATGTTGCATAAAATAGAGAGAAGCCTAACAACAAGTAATGTTGCAGAAATTAGAGAGAAGCCTAACAGCAACTAATGTTGCATAAAATAGAGAGAAGCCTAACAACAAGTAATGTTGCAGAAATTAGAGAGAAGCCTAACAACAAGTAATGTTGCATAAAATAGAGAGAAGCCTAACAACAACTAATGTTGCATAAAATAGAGAGAAGCCTAACAACAAGTAATGTTGCAGAAATTAGAGAGAAGCCTAACAACAAGTAATGTTGCATAAAATAGAGAGAAGCCTAACAACAACTAATGTTGCATAAAATAGAGAGAAGCCTAACAACAACTAATGTTGCATAAAATAGAGAGAAGCCTAACAACAAGTAATGTTGCAGAAATTAGAGAGAAGCCTAACAACAAGTAATGTTGCATAAAATAGAGAGAAGCCTAACAACAAGTAATGTTGCAGAAAATATAGTGAAGTCTAACAACAACTAATGTTGCAGAAATTAGAGAGAAGCCTAACAACAACTAATGTTGCATAAAATAGAGAGAAGCCTAACAAAAAGTAATGTTGCATAAAATAGAGAGAAGCCTAACAACAACTAATGTTGCATAAAATAGAGAGAAGCCTAACAACAAGTAATGTTGCATAAAATAGAGAGAAGCCTAACAACAACAACAATCAATCTTGCAGATATTAGAAAGAAGCCCAACATCAACTAATATTGCTGAAAGTAGAGAGAAGCCTAATAACAACTAATGTTGCAGAAATTAGATAGAAGCTTAACAACAACTAATGTTGCAGAAATTAGAGAGAAGCCTATCAACAACAACCAATCTTGTAGAAATTAGGGAGAAGCCTAACGATAACCAGTCTTGTAGAAATTATAATCAACAACTAATCTTCTAGAAATTAGAGAGAAGCCTAACAACCAGCATGTCCACACAAACTAGAGACACATCTAACAACCTTAGACGTGAGGTCAAACCAACCATCAATCCAATTGCTCTCCGGTGATTGTTAACTCGACTCTTAACACGCCACGAGGGTAATAAATTTGTCCTTCTGTCCTAAATCTGGCTAGCTACGAGAAAACACGGGATGTACAAAATGTAACATATTGGGAAAATAATCTGGAATGTTTAGACATAAAAATGAAAAGATCCTTTTCCAAGCCTTTTCGTTGCTAGTAATATATGCTTAAAAACTAATCGATATTCTATGAGCGAAGTGGTCAATATAACAGTGGTTATCTTTACTTTCCAGAGTATTTCCTGATACAAATTTTTAAACTTGGGATGCTAGGTTCAATGTTTAAGAAACACCGCCTTGACGAGGATTTGAATACACGACAACCAGACTGGCCGAGAAGTGTATATGCTATCTTTGTTTTTGATTAATTAAATACAGAGAGAGGTATGCTCTGAGACGAATGTTCCCAATTCCTTGGACTGCCAGAGTAACTGACAACGAGGCTAATGAAACTAGAACATTGTATACAACAATAAGATACAGATAAACAGCTTTCTTTGGTCATGTGATGAGAAGAGAGGCATTGGACAACATTGTGACAACTGGAAAGAACATGGGGTTGAGAGGCAGAGGCAGACCCAGAGAAATGAATATGGATGGACTGAGACGGTGGCATCTAGGAATATTATCAGCGGAGTTGATCCAGAACAACCAAAGACCGAGATCTGTAGAGAGCCATGAACGCCAACAACAGCTAGCAGGGAACTTGATGCCCTGTCGCAAATCACACCAGGCACCAGGTGAGCACACTTCTGCAAAACCTTATATTTCTCTTTTACATGTTGATTTTTGCTGCAGACCATTTTCCCCATGTCATTCTTCAAAACCAGCCATCAACTTTGGTCTCTGTCGGCTAATATCTCTCCAGCTTCCACAGTTTTCCGATTTCCCAACGATCCTCAAACATTCCTGTCGTCCTTCTTCTTCTGCTGCCCTTCATCCTTCATAGGGGCATAGTTAAAGTTAGTTGCATATCTTTTACAGGAAGTAGCAGTCAACTCCAGCATTTTATTTGCTGTTTGTGATTTCTTGGCAAGTTTACGTTCAGCAGTTTGTGGGACATTGACCCTCGATCAAACCATGCCAAACCGTCCTATATTTTGTTATCTCCTGCAGCTTCCCTCATGTCCTCCAAGTATTATTCATCTTTATTAGTAATTCCCTTTGTGTGTTTTTAGATCCTCGTTGAACGAGGGGACTGAGCACGTATGGGAATGTCCTGAGTGCAGTGATGTCGGTTCTTAACTCAACTCAACTAAATCCTCGTTATTATTATTATTATTATTATTATTATTATTATTATTATTATTCATTATTATTATTACTATTATAGCCTTGTTGTTTGCAGAAAAGAAAGTGCCTCGTTATTTTGTCCTCAGTGTTTCTGTTGTCATTACAAAGCACAATTATAAATTGGTTTTTACATATGAAGGTACAATTCCGAATTCAAAAAAGACATATTTGACGGAACAAACAAAATATTACACGAGAGATGAAATATATGCGTTCAACAGAAATGAAGATAATCTCCAAGAAGAAATGCTCAAAGCATTATTCAAGTCGGAGCCGCGATGCCATGGTGGCAAGCTCTAGCCAGCCAGCTGAAAGGTCACGGGATTGATTCCCCATACGGACCGAGTTTTAAAATTGACCCTGTCAACCGGCCACACAGCGGCGTAAAGTAAAACGTATGGGTAGTCTGCGTGATACTGTCCACAACACCCACATCACCCACAACAACCACATCACCCATAACAACCACAACACCCACAATACCCACATCACCCACAACAACCACAACAACCACAACACCCACAACACCCACATCACCCACAACACGCACAACAACCACAACACCCACAACAACCACAACAACCACAACAACCACAACACCCACAACACCCACAACACCCACAACAACCACAACAACCACAACAACCACAACAACCACAACAACCACAACAACCACAACACCCACAACAACCACAACACCCACAACACCCACAACACCCACAACAACCACAGCACCCACAACACCCACAACACCCACAACACCCACAACACCCACAACACCCACAACAACCACAACACCCACAACAACCACAACACCCACAACACCCACAACAACCACAACAACCACAACAACCACAACACCCACAACAACCACAACAACCACAACACCCACAACAACCACAACAACCACAACACCCACAACACCCACAACACCCACAACACCCACAACAACCACAACAACCACAACAACCACAACAACCACAACACCCACAACAACCACAACAACCACAACACCCACAACACCCACAACAACCACAACACTCACATCACCCACAACACCCACAACACTAGTGCTGTTTGCTCTGTTAAAACATGTGTCTGACATCAGATGATACCCAGTTCGCATAAGAAGGCGTGTACAAGTGTACTGTGTTGACTTTTCTTATTATGCACGTATATTGGAAACTTCTTGAACAGGTGACTCCTGCTACCTGTCTAGACAACGTGACATCATCCAACAGAAAATACCGTCCACCGATTAGCCCTTCCACCCTTCCACTCATCCACATATTATAAATGTGTGCTTCAATTCACCTGTCGCCTGCCTTTCATTCGATCTATCTACCCACATACCTGTCCCATCCCATCCAATCATCAGTCCGTCCGTCCGTTCGTTCGTCTGTCTGTCTGTTCATCTACTCATCCATCCATCCATCCATCCATCCATCCATCCATCCATCAATCCATCCATCAATCCATCGATCGATCGATCGATCGATCCATCCATCCATCCATCCATGCATGCATGCATGCATGCATGCATGCATGCATCCATCCATCCATCAATCAATCCGTCCGTTTGTCCTTCATTTGTCCGTCTTTTTGTCCAATCGTATATCCGTTGGTCTGTCTGTCTGTCCGTCCATCCATCCATCTACCAAATCATTCATACATCTATTCATCCACCCATCCATGCATCCATCCAACCATCGACCCTTAAAGCCCTTTTGTCTGTCTATCAGTTAGTCTCTCTATGTTCTCTGTCCACTCGTCTGTCATGCTGGAACACACATAAGCATTTGCTCTCTTTCACACACACACACACACACACACACACACACACACACACACACACACACACAAATGCACACATATATGATCCCACACACACACACACATCCACACACACACACACCAACACATAATTGCCATGTTGCTTGTATTTCTGCATACACCCCTAACGCAAGCAATCAAACTGTCGATATTAAGCAATCTTTACCCTAGTCTGCGTTCAAGCAATTACCCACATTTCAACAGCAACGAATATGATAAGGGTTGCATATTTCTGCTCAGACAACACTGCCCAGACGATAAATGAATTGCGAGATCAAATACTAGGTCGCGTTGTTCATAATTATTTTCTCACTTGGTCAACATTGTAATGCTTGGAATAGCCAGACAGAAGAAAATGTTGGTAGAATTACAAACAACGTGAACTTATTTCTATGTTCATAATTAAATAATCACGGACAATGCCTCTATCGTATTAACCAGGCAATGTCATGGCAAGTTGCCTTTATTGTGCGTTTTAAAAGTACATGTGCACATGTGGTTTGGCGTCGCAGACAGCAGAGCACATACTCAAGGAATGCCCAAACTACAACATATCCAGGCGAACCTTCTGGCCTAGAGAGACAACAGTGGAAGATAAACTCTATGGACCGCTGAGTGAACTAAACAAGACTGTTAGATTCATACAAGAGACAACATTGCAGTTATAGACGTATTTCAGGCGAACGAAAGAAGAAGAAGAAGAATCACTTGGATATAACAATGAGTAGGAGTAAGGATTTTAGAACATGTTATATTTCTATGGCTATCGTTATCATATAACCAGTGTCTGCTAGTTGGAGGAATATAATTTTATTTTTCCTACAAGAATCCAAGCACTTTGTCGACGCATGAGGAACGTATATGCATTGAACGTAGTGGTGACTACATCGAAAAAACAAAAAACAAAAAAAAAAAAAATAATAAAAAATGACACATTTGTTCTTTATTTTTTAAAGAATATATTCAAACCCTCCCCCCCCCCCCCCCCACACTGCCACCCCCCCCCCCCCCCAAAAAAAAAAAATTAAGGTTTTCATCTGAAGCCCCTTCGTTCCAATTCCAATTTCTGGTACGAGTACCCCCTTTTAGCCTTCGAGTTTTCGACTTGGCTATGTATGGGTGTTTATAGTGTAGCTTGTAGTTTTTCTTTCATACTTTGGGCTGCTTGTCAGCTTCCCGGCTTCTAATGGGTTGATTGCGTTCGTTACTTCCTTGATGAGGTTTTTCATGTCTGGACAGTGTCACGCACTTGTTGAAGCCTAGAGTAATTGAGTACCCATCCCGTCATATGGTGCTGTTTCCTTCAGGGAGTTTTACCAGTTGTCGTCTCTCCTGGTGTTCTTTCTATTACCCTGTCGTGGGTTTCCTTCGGTTCTTCTCGGTGTTCGACAGTCGGATCTTGGTGGTGAGTGCTAACGTCCTTCCTCTGTTGCTTCTTCTTCTGTCTGGATCGCCTGGATCTTTTCTCCAGGGCATGCCGGTGTGCTGGAAAATGAACAGGCGGACAGATTGGCTGGCTCTGCAGAACTTGGTGGAGTATTGATGCATGATAAGGAAGACGTGGCTGCTGCCTTGTGGGAGCACGTGTACACCTCGGAGGAGCAAATGGATTACCATGGTCTGGCAAGAATGAGACAGCGAGGAGTGACGAGGGGATCTGGCCGACATTCGACGCTCAGAGGAAAGGCGAGACGGACATATAATCAGATTGCTATTGGTACTATTAGTGTTGGAACTCTTCGCTGGCTGCTAAGGATGGGGACGGAGCGTTTATGGGAATGCCCCGAATGCTGTGATGTCGGTTCTTAAATCAATCAATCAATCTTCTTCTGTCTATGTTCTTGGATCTTCTGGTTCGGGTGTGGCTGTCTGGGTCTTGAGCAGTGTTAATATTTCATGTAGCATCTCTTCTGTTCTTTCTTTAAAATCTTGTATTCTTAATATCTGTTCTTTAGTCTCAGCCTTAATAGCAGCCATTCCAGCGACATCCTGCTCAATCCTCTGCTGAACTTGCTTCGTTTCGTCCAGGATGCGCTGAGCGGCTGTTATCTGTGTTTCTTGCTTCTTGTCTTTTTCTTCTTCCATGCTTGCTTCGTACTTCCTGGTGCTCATTTAAAGGTGGAAACCCCGGTCAAGGTTAGAAATCCACCACTATGAGAGTTTGAACACATGACGAGCGAGCAGGAAGGACAGCATGCTGCTGACTGCGCTGTCGCCACCACCTAACCACGATATGAGCAGTAAATGAAGCTAGATCTTTCTCATGTGAAATATAGGGTGTATTTTTAATGACGGTGACGTTGTTGAAAATATTGCTGTTCCATGTTTTGCATTCACCATCTGTGGAGTTGATGCAACATAAAAGGTAAATACAAAACTTGGAAGAGAAATATTTTCAAAAACCCCACAGTCATTAAAAATACATTCCGTATTATATAGAATGTTTCTAAATTGATTAAGTGCTATTGGATGATTAATCGTCTGAAGCGTGTTCCCGTATCTGCCATGGCCTTATATACAGTAGTTTTCCTTATGCAACCCCCTTTGATTGATATGTAATACAACATATCTGCTACCATTTTAACAACTTTGAAATCATAACTGTGACACACCCCTACTTCCCAGTTTCTGTCTTCTATTTTTGTTTGGTCCAAACTTTTGGTTTGGAAATGAATCTGTTAAACTGGTATTCTATCTTCGGTATGTAATAACAGATGATGGCAGAAGTCAAATAGAAATCAAAACGAGAAAAGGAATGACCAAAAATGCATTCAATAACATGAAATCCGTATTAACAGCTAGAGAAATTAACAAGGCATTAAAAAATGAGAATGGTAAATTTTTTTTTTTTTTTTTGGATATTCATCACTACTGTATGCCGCGGAATCCTGGACAATGAACAAGCAATTAGAAAGCCCAATAGAGGGCCATGAGATGTTAATATACAGTAGAATATATCGTATTTTATGGAAACAAACACAATCAAATACAGAAGTTCTAGAAAAACTGGGAATGAAAAGAGAGTTGATGAAAGAAATAAAACATAGGCAAGTAAAATATTTCGGCCAAGTTATAAGACATAAATAACACTCTTATAAAAACCATGCTGGAGAGTTACGTTAAAGGCAAGCGAGCAAGAGGCGGACAACGATGCAAGTTAAGTACATTAAGCGATGGACGAACTGCAGTCTGACAGAATGTACAGTCAGGGCGAGAGACAGACAATGATGAAGATCCATTGTAGCTAACCTTCACTGTAGAGACGACACCTGATTGATTGTTTCTTAAACTGATTATCATCATTGGCACCTTGCCGTCTTGACAGACGATAGTTTGTGCTTTAAAAAGGCATAATAACCTTTACTTACGGCGGTAGCGAATGTGACTGATAAGGCCAATTCGCGCTGTAAATGTTCGTTCACAGTGGGTGCATGTGAACACGTGGTAAACTGATTAGATGCTCGGCAAAACTTGGTGGAGTATTGATGCATGATAGGGTAGGCGTAGTTGTGGCCTTGTGGGAGCACGTGTACACCTCGGAGGAGCAAATGGATCACTATAGTCTTTCAAGAATGAGGCAGCGAGGAGTGACGAGGGGATCTGGCCGACGCTCGACGCTCAGAGGAAAGGCGAGACGGACATATAAGCAGATTGCTACTAGAACTATTGGTATTGGAACTCTTCGCTGGCTTCTGAGGATGGGGACGGAGCGCTTATGGGAATGTCTCGAATACTGTGATGTCGGTTCTTAAATCATTCAATCAATCAATCAATCAATCAATCATAAACTGATTAGATAAATTAAACGCAGAGAGTCAAGACATTTTGGGCACGCTATGAGAGGAACTATTTTAGCGGACTTCGTGACAACTGGCAAGACTGGGGTGACAAAAACAATGGGAAGGCAGAGAAGTACATATCTAGATAGTAAATATCTTGGCCAGGTGGAATGGTCGGGACAAGAACGCGTAGCTCATCCACGACTCTGTTGATCGTGCGAGATGGCAAAACGTGACGCCTAAGCTTTTCAGTATTGCACATGATGATGATGATGATGATGATGATGATGATGATGAGAATGTTAATTAATTAGAATGCACAAATCGGGAGTGAAACTGAAGTATAATACTTTAAACAAGACCTAGATGACATCTTGTGATATCTGAGAATTAAGCAATCAGATGTTTAAAAAAAAAATACGGTGTAATGATTTGTGTGTGTGTAGAGATATAAATGTCAGTATAAAATCGTAAGGTTATATTTAGAAATTTTAGGTCATATTTGGTCATTTTCACGTGTCAAATGCCTATATATTTAGACAATTTTATGCCCCAGAATTCGAATTATAACGAGTAATGTATACGCGATGATATAAACGAAAGAACACTCTGGAAAGCTGAGGTAAATGGATTACTGTGTTATCAAATAAGCATCTTTGGCAAATGATAAAGATTATTAACCCGCGAGCGGTTTAATTGGGGAAAAAAAAACAATGTTAGTTCCATATCCTTTTACATGATGTCTAAGTCACCCCAACATTTTTGGTTGTTTTCTTTAGGGCAAGTTTACGTCTAGTTGTTTGCCATTGATTTCTGATTTACCGACACCCATACCATTATATGAAAACAAAGGCAAGGCGGTCTGCGTCCAAATCAGCCGCAGCTGTGTTTGCGGTATGCGGGATTAGGAATTACGTTTGTAATACCTTCATCCCAACGCCGGCTGCTGTTTAATTAGTTGTATGCATATCACTAGTCATTCATGTGGTAGGTATGTGATTGGTCTGTGGCAGGTTTGTGGCAGGTCTGTGAAATGTATATGGCAGGTCTGTGATAGGTCTGTGGTAGGTCTGTGATAGGTCTGTGGCAGGTCTGTGATAGGTCTGTAGCAGGTCTGTGAAATGTCTGTGGCAGGTCTGTGATAGTTCTGTGGTAGGTCTGTGATAGGTCTGTGGCAGGTCTGTTAAATGTATGTGCAGGTCTGTGAAATGTCTGTGGTAGGTCTGTATAGGTCTGTGGTAGGTCTGTGATAGGTCTGTGGTAGGTCTGTGGCAGGTGTGTGATAGGCCTGTGAAATGTCTGTGGCAGGTCTGTATAGGTCTGTGGTAGTTCTTTAATGGGTCTGTAGCAGGTCTGTGATATGTATTTGGCAGGTCTGTGATAGGTTTGTGGCAGATCTGAGATAGGTCTGTGGCAGGTCTGTGATATGTCTGTGGTAGGTCTGTGATAGGACTGTGGCAGATCTGTGATAGGTCTGTGGCAGGTCTGTATTAGGTCTGTGGTAGATCTGTGCTATGTTTGTGGCAGATCTGT
>OY992897.1:20257791-20265291 GCA_963921405.1 Cepaea hortensis
ATTAAGTATCTGTAAGGTACATTGAGCCACATTCTGTAAAACTAGCAATTACAAACTGAGCACACGCGCGCAAACATATAGTCTTAGGAAGACAAAGAGATGCGAGCACGGAAAATGCTATTAGTCTATACCAGTGGTTCTCAACCAGTGGGGAATCCACCCCCTTTACAAGGGCACATGATGGATAGATGGATGGATAGGAGGGGGGGGGGAGGGGGGGAGGGAATTAAGATTATTTCAAGATCACGTTATTACAAGAACCGATCACCTGATATTGTTTTTCCCTCCATACTTTACGATTCTTTACTTCTCGCCCTTCTGATTTGTTTTATAACGCAAGTAGACCCGCAAATCAGGTTTCATGTAGACATCTAGACTTGTTCTAGTGTGTGTTATTAAATTTAGCTTCAATTTTTACGTATACTGTGTAAAAAAAAAAAGGGGGGGGGGGTTGGTGGAATTTTTTCGGGAGGAAATACGAAAGTGGGGAATTACATTCTGAACATATGGTGAAGAGGTGCATGGGCCAAAAATGTTGAGAACCACTGGTCTATACAGTGTGTGTGTTAAGACGATCGTTGCCATTGAATACATGATCTCTGCGGAGACATTTTAGGGTAACTTCCCAAAGTCACGCGAACATAATTAGATGCTGTATTTTGTTATATGCTGTTGTCCTTATGAAACCCGTGATGTAGATACGTAAATATGTCTATCTGTCTGAGTGTCTGCTTGTCAGAGTGTCTGTCTGTCGGTCGGTCTGTTTGTCTAAGTATCGGTCTGTCCGACGGTCGGTTAGTCCGTCTGTTTGTCTGTATGTCTGACTGCCAATCTATCTGTCCGTTTGTATGTGTCTCTGTCTGTCTGTCTGTCTGTCTGTCTGTCTGTCTGTCGGTCTGTCGGTCTGTCGGTCTGTCTGTCTGTCTGTCTGTTTGTCTGTCTGTCTGTCTGTCTGTCTGAGTCTTTGTCTGACTATTAATCTATCTATCTCTATGCTCGATTTGAAAATCTTTGAATATAAAGTAAGTTCCTTCTGTCTATTTTTCAGTACCTCTGTCCAGTAATGAGCGAACCAACTTCCACCGTTTTCTCTCAGTGAAATCCAGTCACTCAAACTGTACTAGCATGGTTCCTTCATCATCAAATACCACGCCGCCCCATCTTAACACACTAATTATCATTGAAAAATATGTCCTTCTCCTGTTTACAATTCCATACGGCTTAAATAATTCTTTAGTCACGTTAAAATTCGCTGGAGTTTGGAAAGGGAACTAGACAGTAAAAGAACTGGACAGTAAGGGAACTAGACAGTAGGGGAACAGGACAGCAATGGAACTGGACAGTAAGGGAACTGGACATTTGGGGAACTGGACAGTAAGAGACCTTGTCAGTAGGGGAACTGGACATTTGGGGAACTGAACAGTGGGGGAACTGGACATTTGGGGAACTGGGCAGTAGGGTAACTGGATAGTAGGGAAACTGGGCAGTAGATTAATTGGAGAATAGGGGGAGTCGACAGTTGGGGAACTGGACAGTAGGGGAACAGGACAGTAATGGAACTGGACAGTAAGGGAACTGGACATTTGGGGAACTGGACAGTAATAGACCTTGTCAGTAGGGGAACTGGACATTTTGGGAACTGAACAATGGGGGAACTGGACATTTGGGGAACTGGGCAGTAGGGTAACTGGATAGTAGGGAAACTGGGCAGTAGATTAATTGGAGAATAGGGGGAGTCGAAAGTTGGGGAACTGGACAGTAGCGGAACTTGACAGTTGGGGAACTGTAATGTGGGGGAACTAGACAGTATGGGAACTGAACAGTTGGGGTACTCCACAGTTGGGGAACTGGACGGTAGGGGAACTGGACAATATGGGAACTAGACATTTGGTTAACTAGAAAGTAAGGGAACTGGACAGTAGGTTAATTGGATAGGAGGGGAACTGGAGAGTTTGGGGACTGGACAGTAAGGGAACTAGACAGAGGGGAACTGGACAAAGAGCAAGAATATGTCCACCAGGCTGTGATGAGAGCGATGTTAGGGGAAGGGCTCTTGACATGATGATGAGGATGACAATAATTTGTATGCTACAATTATATATCTATATATTGCGCTCGCTTGAATGAACTCATGCATAATCCTTACATGCTATTTCTAGTAGCACTGGACTGAAAAGTGCGTCTGGGTTAGGTTTCCCTATATACCAGTGTCCCTGGCTATCAGGCAAACCCACTCCGACTTCAGAGGTACTTGTACTGGTAATACAGATCTGCGTGATATAGGTCACACCATCCATCGAGTATTGATTGATCTACATGGTATATTTTAATGACTGTGCAGTGTTTGAAAATATTGCCGGTCATAGTTTTGTATTTACCTATTATGTTGCATGAACTTTACAGGGGGTGAATACAAAACCTGGACCGGCAATATTCCTAAATTCTGCACAGTCATTAAAAATACACCCTATATAATGTAGCACAAAAAAAAAAAACAGTGGCGGTGTGTGTGTGTGTGTGTGTGTGTGTGTGTGTGTGTGTGTGTGTGTGTGTGTGTGTGTGTGAGCGAGCTTGTGCGGGGAGGGGGGGGGGGAGTTAAACGTAGAGGATAATCTTTATTTCAGCAGTATGTTTTATCCTTTATGGCCAGGTCTTTTTCCACAGAGCGGCCTGCAGAAAGCGTCGCACAGAACACGAACTCCGCAGCTCCAGAGAAAATCCCCAGGAGTCTCTGAGAAAACTGCATTCGTGAACCGAATGACTGCGTCACGGAACAAATCCAGGACCTTCTAAGCACAAGGGAGGTGGATGCACCACTTCGCCACGGGGGCTCTCTATGTCACTAGGAAGAATATGTGGAACTGTGCTCTTTGAGCGTCTCATTCACATTTCATCTAGTCTCATCATCTTATTTCATATAATCTCATCTCATAATCTCATCTAATCTCATAATATCATCTAATCTCATAGTCTCATCTCATCTCATCACCTCATATCTTCTTATTTCATCATATCATCTCATCTCATCTCATCTCATCTCATCTCATCGAATTTCACTTCATTTCATCTTATTTCATCTCATCTCATCATGTTCCACTTGTACCTTGCGGTGTTGGGGTGAAGTATAATCAGCGGGAGAGTGCCCGATTATGGGCTTCGTATATCGAGATTCCCAAGTTATTCACTCTGTCCATAGTTTACATGGTAGGCTTATACTTCTGGTTCCATTTGGTCTGAACAAGAACCGCCAATACGAAGGTAGCCATTTGCAGGATGACAAATACACTGACCAATAACACGATGCCAATTGCAATTAAAAAAAAAAAAAAAAAAACTAGTATTGAAATGCTACATAGATCCTGTACTTTTGTATGGATGTGAAACGTGGACAATGAGCATAAACTTTCAAAAACATCTAATGGCAGTGGAAATGTTGTTTCTGAAGAAAATGCACATAATATTATGGGCAGACAGAAAAAAAAACCAGCAAGTCCTACAAGAAACAAATGAAAACCAAAAACTGATTAGAGAAATTAAGCGCAGACAGTCAACATTTTGGAGCACATTATGTGAAGTCATAAACTAGAGAACTTGGTGACAACTGGCAAAACTGAAGGGAAAATAAAAAAAGGGATGGCAGAGAAGTAAATACCTGGATGGCTTGACCACATGGCATGGTCGGGACAAGAACACAGAGCTGATCCACGACTCTGGTGATCTTGTCAGATGGCGAAACATGACCCCCCACACTTATTGAAATGGCACATGATGATGATAATGTGGTCTATACATTATTGCTTGTTGTGGTATTCGCATTGCGTTTCTTAATTATTGTAGTGTTATATTCTTAGACACAGCTTCCATTTGTGTAGTTATTACGATTCTTTACTTCATCTTTTGTTTCGGTCATTCACCATCGATTTCCTGTCCTTTTGTTTAAAGGATTAACACATATCCTTAGTATAAAAGATAACAAGAAATGCACGTAGTAGCAGAGAGGCATTTTTATAACTTCCTTGCAAACGACAGCGTTCCACTTTAACAAATGAACATTGGGAAAACGAACCCGTTGCTATGACAACTGACAGATTACTTTTATAGCGCAGCCGTAGAAGAATAAAGCGCTGAAGTCTCGTATTGTCTCGGGTGATACTGTATTAATTAAAATATGATACCGCCGTGAACCTGCATATGATATCAGTGCTGCCTGGCGTATGGCATTACCGTAACTTTAAAAATAATATATTCCTACCTAGTCACATGCATGGCTGTATCTATCTACTGATCTATCTACTCGTTCGTATATCTGTCTCTCTATCTATGTACCTATCTGCCTGCTTCAATCAATCATGTGCCATGGCGGAAAGCGTGGGCGGTCATGACTCGCCATTTGACTCGATCACCAGAGTCGTGGATCAGCTCAGTGTTCCTGTCTCGACCATGCCATGTGGCCAAGCCATCCAGGCATTTACTTCTCGGTCTTCTCCTTAGTCTGTTCCCCTCGATCTTGCCAGTTGTCACCAAGTTCTCCAGTTCATTTCTTCTCATAACATGTCCAAAAAATTTTGACTGTCTACGTCTAATTTCTCCAAACAATTTACGATTTTCATTTGTCTCCTGTAGTACTTGGTCATTGGTCTGCCTGCTTAGCTACCCTTTATAGTACCCGCGTACACATCAGGCTACATGCCTGCCTGACTGCTTTCTTATCTATCTACCTACTTACCTACTTTTCTACTCTATCCAGGAAGAAGAGGAATGGGTCGATTACCACGAGGATGGACACAGGGTGTTGCAGACACTTTGGTCATGCTGGTGCATGCGGTAGGAAAGGAGGCTCCCTTCTCCTGGCCGTGATGAGAGCAACGTTCTGTAATGGCCCCGCTTCAGGATGATGACAGAATCGTGCATAATGTCTCTACACGCAAGTTCAATGCAGTCTAATTGACATGTTTTAAGTGAACCCAAATTTGTCTTTATATAGTCCATACCTTGTGGCTGTGGACACCATCTGTCATCAGACTTCTGTCTTGCACACTGCCAGTCATTCATGACATTGAATATGCGTAGATGCCACGATGCCACTCTGTTTAGCATCTTCGCTGCTGGAATTCTCTCTACATCTCTTTCACTTCAATTGTTCTGTTGTCACGACATATCTAGAGCTTTATCCTTCTTCTATTCTGCCCAAAGAATGTGGATTGACTTCTTATAATGTGAATAACTACTTCTCTTTGTGAGAATATTTTTCAGGATACCTTCATTATACGCTTTATCTTTACATGGTGTTCAGATTGTTTTTAATGCTTAGAAACCCTGGAGATGTCGTTTTATAGAAGAATGCTGAAAATTCATTGGTCAGCAAAACGGAGCAATTTAGACATTTAGAGGAAAGCTAAGTCGCAAAGAAAACTTATCACAAACATATAAACAAGCAGTCATTATGTTTTTGCCAAGCTGGAACATGTTCTGACTACCGAAAATATTTGTGGAAACAGAGATAGAAGAAGACAGCGTGAGAAAATCCTTGACGTCTTGTGTCATGACACGAAGGGAGTCAACACACGAAGTGATCCATTCGGAGATCGCAATTTATGGAGAGGCATGATCGCAAACGCCAGCCGACAAGACATAGGATTATGATAATGGTGCTCTTATCATTCTTCTATACAAGTCATTCTCTGCAACTTCCGCATAATTTCTCGCTGACTGTACATGTTTCACTTATTGCATCAGGATTGTCTCGATATCAAGAACTCAATATCAAACCTAGGATTCACTAAGATAATTCGTATATAAATAATATTACAATATTACACAGATTTGTCTTCATCTTGTTGAACAGCTGGTTTTTTTGGGCTATTCTACGTTTGACTTTTTTAAATGCATCTTCCATCTGCTGTCATCAAAGCACCCAAATAATTGGAAACTTTGACTTGCTACAGACTAATTCCATTAACTTTGGTGCGGCAATTGCAAAGACATCCCTGTCTTTGTAATGGTCGGTACTTCTTTTATCCTGCTATTTAGACAAAGTAAACAACTAGGGTTAGAATTACATTGTGAGAAGATATATATTATGGTCGTCACGAGGAAAAAAAACGATGTGCCACAATGTAATATACGGGTAAATGTGAATGTTCTTGAACAAGTGAATGAGTATAACTATCTCGGATCAGTCATAATATCTGATGGAAGATGCCTTGAAGAGATTAGAACAAGAATTGAAATGGCAAAGGTAGCCTTTTGCAAGATGGAAAACATACTGACCAATAAAAAGATGTCAATGGTATATAGATATGCACTTTTGTAAGGATGTGAAACGTGGATAATGAGTAGAGAAGCTGAAAAACATCTAATGGCAGTGGAATTGTGATTTCTGAGAAAAATGCAAAGGATACCAGGGACAAACAGAAAAATCAATGAGCAAGTTCCACTGAGCTGAGCAAATAAAAACGGTAAACTGATTAGTGAAATTAAACTTAGTCAACAAAGTTTTATGGCACGTTATGAGAAGAAATAAATTAGAAAACTTGGTGACAACTGGTAAGATTGAGGGAAAAGAACATAATGAAGGCATAGAAGTAAACATCTAGATGGCTTGGTCACGTGGCATGGTCGAGTCAAGAACACTGAGCTGATTCACGACTCTGGTGATCAAGTGAGATGGCGAAACATGACCACCCACGCTTACCGGTATGGCACTTGATGGTGATAACACAAAGACCATTCTCAGCTTTCTCTTGTAATTATGTAATTATATATATTATTGTGTTTTAACCTGCATTTGAGTTTCGCTAACACGTAGTCCATACGTTAACTGACATATGTCTGCAAATAATAACCGTTCACATATATTTGTGAAACTGAATAGGTGTAATACATCCACGACCCTGGTTTGTTTGTTATTTTACATAACTAGGTGCAGAGGCGTGCCCAGACGACATTGCACAGTTAATACATGTCACTCCAACTGCATCTCGGTCAGTTGATGGGGAGGGGGGTTGATGAAGGAGGGCATGGTTCCTCAATGACTTATAATCTGTTATATATATATATATATATATATATATATATATATATATATATATATATATATATATATATATATATATATATATATATATATATATATATATATATATTCTTCTTCAGCGTTCCGAGCCATTGAGGTTCTTTGCTGCAGATACAATCCGTCTCCATTCATCTCTCTGGTTGACCTTCTCTTGCCAGTCGTTGATTCCAAGTGCTTGTAGGTCTGTATATATATTATCTCTCCACCGTCTTCTTGGTCTACCTCGGGGTCTGCGGTCATTTATTTCCTGAGTGTAAGCGAGTTTTGTTTCCCTGTTGTCTTCCATTCTTTCTATATGCCCCAGCCATTGTAGTCTATTAGCCTTATATATATGCCGGCTGCCTGGCCGAGAGGTTAGCAGCTTTCTCCGTTAACCCCGAATAATCATGTGGTCGACGTGAGCGGACGAGAATTAGAAGTGGTTC
>OY992897.1:20270291-20345291 GCA_963921405.1 Cepaea hortensis
TTGTCGGTGCCTCTGATATGGCGGATTTCGAAGTCGAAATCTTGAAGTAGAAGACGCCATCTTTGTAGCCGATGGTTTTTAGGCGACCCCTGGTTAAGGACCAATAATGGCGAACTGTCAGTGAGGACCACAAAGTGACTCCCTAAGAGGAACTTAGATAATCTCAATATACAAAACACTATTCTCAAACACTCTAATTCAACTGTGGCATACCGAGTCTCAGCCTTCTTTAGTTTGCGGCTCACATAGAGAATTGGGTGTCTTATGCCATCTACTTCCTGCATCAAGCATCCTCCTATTGCGATAGCGCTCGCATCTGTGGTCAAAATAAAGGGTAAATTTATGTTGGGTAATCGTAAGACTGGTGGATTAGAAAAAATATGTTTCAATCTACACATTGCATCATCTAAGCTGGTACTTTTACAAATTTTTGATGGATGATTTTTAGTTAACATATCAGAAAAGACTGAGGTTAGTTCTGCCCAATGTGGAATGAATTTAGAATAATAGTTGATAAGGCCAAGTAAACTTCTAATCTGTTTCTTGGTGGTAGGCACTTCTAGATTAAGGATCTTAGAAACAATTTTATCATCTGTCAACAATTTGCCTTCAGAAATTCTGTGACCAAGGAAGTCTATTTGTGTGTAACCTATTTCAACCTTGGAAGGTTTGATAGTAAGTCCAAAAAGAGAGATTTGGTTGAAGACTTGTTTGAGGGTAAGTAGGTGAGAAGTCATATCAGAAGAATGGACGCATATATCATCAATATAGGCTACTACATCTTTCATTCCGTGTAATAACAATCTTGTTAGTCTCACAAATGTGGCTGGTGCGTTCTTGAGCCCAAACGGAAGATATAGCCATTCGTACAAGCCGAGAGGTGTTGCGAATGCTGTTATATGTCTGCAAGAAGGGTGTAGTGGAACTTGCCAATATCCTTTCGCTAAATCGGTCTTGGAAAATAAGGATGATTGAGCCATATTTAAGATAAGATCTTCACAGCTGTTCATTGGCTCTGCATCCGTTGTTGTTCTTGTATTTAATACTCTATAGTCGATGCACAAACGAATTGTCTGGTCCTTTTTTTTTCACCAGAACAATCGGTGACGAATATTGAGACATCGATTTTTGAATAATGCCATTTTTCTCTAAATCTAAAATTTCTTTATCTAAATTAGATCTGTAATGGAGAGGAATAGAATATGGTCTACATTTGACCGGTCTCAGATCTGTCAGCACAATTGAATGTGTTATTTTATCAGTGCGTCCAGGTTTATTAGAAAAGATAGATTTATACTCGTCCAGGATAGTCAAAATGTCTTGTCGCTGTTGTTGTGTCAAAGTGTCAGAGATATGTATGTCATTTATACTTCCGTCGTCAGTCATGATTGGTACAGGGATTTCAGTGTTGTCCACGTCTGTCTGATTTATCACAGATGCTACCGTTTGTAAATTGTCTTCAATGTCATTGTCGTCGTCGTTGAGATCAATCGTTGTCAATATGTCGTCAAATTTGTCGTCGTTGTCGATATCACAGATTGTCGGTAATGTCCATATGTCTTCGTCGTTTTCGTCGTCGTAAGAGTGTGTCGTTAACGATGCTAATTGGTGCTAACTATTTTGTCTATAATAATAAGCTCTTTAAGTTTGTCATGGCTATTGTTGGTTTTAGCCGAGTTGATCCATTTTGTGCATACGTCTTGAACTGTACTGACATAATCTATAAAGGTTTGGTTTGGTTGTGGTGATAATTTGGCAAATTGTTGTTGGTAACCTGCAGTATCTAAAGAAAAATGTTGGAGGATGCGTTGTTTTAAGTAATCATAGTCTTTACGCATCTCCTGTGGTACTGTCTCTATTACTTTTAGTGGTTCAAGAGCTAAGTTCCTCATTAGAATAAATGCCCAATCTGATTTAATGATCTTATGGTAGGCCATGAGACACTCGAAATTTTCCAAGTAGGCGCTGATGGAATCTCCTGAGCAGAACGCTTTCACGAGGCCTTTATACTTATTATATTTTTGTTCTTCCTCTTTGCTTCTTAGCTTATTTATAGATATTTCTGCGTTAGACTCAAGCTCCATCTGTTTTAATTTTATTTGTGTTTCGGCATTCAATTGGGCCTGTTTGGCCGCCGCCTCAAGCTCCAGTTGTTTCTCCTGAGCCTGCAATTGCATTTTCTTTTCATCTGCCTGTATTTGCATCTGCAGTTTCTTTTCCTCTGCCTGCATTTGCATCTGCAGTTTCTTTTCTTCGGCCTCCATCTGCAATTTCTTTTCCTCTCGTTCTATCGCTCTTTCTTCACGGGCAATGTTTTCTGCGTGCGTTTTCTGTGCCCATTCTGACAATTTCTCTTCTTTATAACCTAGCTTTATTCCTTGCTCAATGCATTTATCTAAGGTAGACATTTTGTGTTTCACTTGTTTGTAATATTTATAAAGTTAAATCCCTTAGAAAAAATGTTGTGTAGTCGAAAATTTGGTTAACTCCCTTAATTGTTAATGTGTAAATCAAAATGCAAGGTTATGTTGGTGATAAGGACATGAATATGCAACCAAATCAATATGAAACAACATAATACATTGATGAAAGATGAGAAGTACAGCTTAGAGTTACAATGGGTATGACATGAAACTTAGCTTTCAAATAGAGAACTCGCCGATGTTGTCCCAGAAAGCTTGTCTTGTAATCTCACCACTGTTGTAAAGGTTACATAGGTTGCACGCGGCACTATTCGCGGAACAATCTGCTCGTAGAGTGAGAAAACATTAGTAACAGTCAAAAAATGTCACAGTCATGTCAAAAATAGTGTACAAATCACAATAATGAGACACACTGCTTAGGCACTGCTGAGATACTGCTGAGGGACTCAGATTAATCCTACTTTATTGCTAGATAGCTACTAATTTGTGTAAACTTGTAAGTTAACAATTCTTTTGGTTTAAACAACTCAATGTGATATGATCAATTAAGTAATTTTACATGGCAATTAATAGTTATTTTCACCAAACATTTTATACCAAAACCGGAAAACTAGCCCCCAAAAAGCCTGTCATAGTCTTGCTCGTATCTAGGTAACTAAACTTTGGGTTCATACAGGCAACAATAAATCTATTCGTTATGAGATCGAATATTTATTGTATTTACATATACAGTATGCGTTGGCGCAGTGGGTAAACAGACCCGCGCTATATTACATATTCCAAATAGTGAACATCAAACACATAAGTATCATTCAACAGTCTAGCAAACTATCTAGCCTATGTCTATATATCTATTGATATCTATAGAGTCCCTCAAAGGCAGGCCCTGTTGCCTCTCTCAAGTCCGTCTGTCCTCTGCCGGTCCACACGTGTCCCATTCCGACACGGGTGGTAACTCTGTCCGAGTTCCTCGTGGACCCCGCAATAGGCGGGCCACATCAGTGTCCACGGAACCCTGGACCCATTGACCAGTCCTTCTAGAAGGCTCTAGATTACTCGGGCTCTGTTCTCTCCCTTGGGCTGGAGTTGTAGCCCTCTCACTAATATATCTAACGGTGAGGCGGTGACATATATATATATATATATATATATATATATATATATATATATATATAATCTTTGTTGTTGTATGGCAGCGAATCATGGAAAGTGACTGAGCTTGGGAACAACAGGGATGTGGTTCCTGCGTTGAATGTTGACAATAGCTTCGACTGCCAGAGTAACTAACAACGATTGCCTGAAAGAGGCTACTGAAGTTAAGACATTACATACAACAATAAGAAAGAGGCAAACAGCCTTCTGTGGTCATTTGGTGAAACGAGAGGCATTGGAGAACATCGTGACAACTGGAGAGATAAGTGAGAAAAGAGGCAGAGACAGACCAGGACAACTAGATGCTGGGTGGACTGAGACGATGGCATGGAGGAACTACAGGGTTTATCTAGAACACCAGGACCGAGATCTGTGGAGTGACATGAACGCCTACGCCAGCTGGCAGGACACATTATGATGAAGATAAACAGCACTGGGGGTTGAGTGGTCTTGATGTATGGAGTCCGCCTCGAGTACTGGAGGTCCCGGGTTCAAGCCCCGGTGAGGGCCGGAATTTTTTCACGTGAACTTCTAGTAATATTTCCCCTGGTCTTTGGGTAGTGAGATCTGTGTATTGTTGCGCATGTAAAAAATCCCTTGGCAGTTGTAAATCGAAAAAGAGTAGCCTAACGACGTTGCCCGGGCAAAACTTGGAGTTAAAATCTACCCAAAGTATATCAGGATCCTCGTCGGTGCTACGGAGTTCGTGCACTGAGCTGAATTTCTCCAGACTTAGGTTTGAGTTAGGAGGAGAACGGAGCACTTATGGGTTACACCCGTGTGCCGTGATGTTGATCCGTCGACTAAACTAAACTAAACTAAAACTGAGTAGCGCTGATTAACATGTTCTATACAATGTTAAGTTAGATTAGTCGAATGTCCTTTACAGGACGTAGCAGTCAACTCCAGCATTATTTGGCTAATCGTGATTTCTGGTCAAGTTTGCTTTCAGTTGCTTGCCATTGTTTTCTGAACGATCGGCTCTCTAACCATTGCATGACAACCCAATGCAAAGCGGTCTGCATCATAATCTCCCGCAGCTGTGTTTCGAACTCGGTATGAGGGATTATGAATTGTGTATAAAACAACTTCGCCATAGTGCCGGCCTATACGATTTTTATTTCGCATATCCTTTACAGGACATTGTAGTCAACACCAGCATTTTCAGCTGCTGTTGATGTCTTGGCAAGTTTTACGTTCAGTAGTTTGCCAGGTGGTGGATGGAGTGTGAGAGCAGCCGACAGATTGTTGTTGGTTATGGTCTTGCACTCTGCGGCGATAGGCAGATGATCTCATCAGTAGAGACAATGGCTATGGCCACCGACTAGTACAGTCACTGCCCAGAAGGAAAGCAACGGCAAACTACCTTCTGCAAAACTTGCCAAGAAACCATAACAACCATGAAAGAAAACATAATAAGAAAGAGATCTGGTGGCGAGACCCCCAGGCCAGGCAGATCAGATAACACTGGGGAAGAGTGTGACGCAGGGACCAGTACTAGTAATCGTGATGACGGAGTTAATCCTGACTGTGTTACCAAGGAAATTCCCTGTGTCAGACTAAGGAACAGAGTGAGAATGGCAACGTGGAATGTGAGAAGTTTGTATGAGGGAAAGCTTAAAGTAGTGTGTGATGAGATTGAGAGGTTAAACATTCACATTTTAGGAATTAGTGAACATCGCTGGAGCGGCAAGGGACATTTCACAACTGAAAATGGAAGTATTTTCATTTATTCTGGTAGAGATGTCGGAGGCCAGAGTGGAGTGGCATTTTGTTTAGATAAGACAACTGCAAAAGCTTTAATGGGATATAATCCAGTTAGTGATAGAATCCTCACTATTAGACTTAAAGGCCGTCCAAAAAACACAACTCTCATACAGATATATGCACCTACTTCAACAGCAGAGGAGGACGAAATTGAAGATTTTTACAACACACTACAAGACACATTAAATAAGATTGGTCATAATGATATAGCAATAATAATGGGAGATTTTAATGCTAAAGTAGGTGCAGGAAGAGCTGAAAATGAGAGACACATTTTAGGAAAATTTGGATTAGGAAATAGAAATGATGCAGGTGACAAATTAATTGAATTTTGCACAGAAAATGAGTTAACGATAGCCAACACACTTTTTAAACAACATCCAAGAAGACTCTTCACATGGAAGTCTCCAGACAGTTTTACCAAAAATCAGATAGATTATATTTTAATACAAAGAAGATGGAGATCAAGCATAACATCTGCAAAAACCCTACGAAGTGCAGACTGTGATACAGATCATCAGTTATTAGAAGCAGATCTGAAATTAAAACTCAAAAAGCTTACCCGAGGACCAAGGCCACTTCGTTTTGATCTCACACAAATACCGGACGCATACAACATAGAAGTTAGGAATCGCTTTGGGGTCTTGATGTCTGTACAAGAAGAAATGACACCTGATGAACTGGCAGTACAAGCTAGAGATATCTTGATAACTGCAGCCAAAGATTTCATTCCGACCAAGAAAACGCACCGTAAGCCATGGATTACATCAGACACGTTAGAATTAATAAAACAACGAAGGGAGCTGAAACAGAAAGGAGATGAATCCGATAGTAGGATGAAGTATAAATCTTTAACTCGAGAAATAAGAAAGAACACAAGAAAGGACAAAAATCAATATATACAAGATAGCTGTACCAGAATAGAGCAATATCATGAGGCTGGAAGAGATTATGAAATGTTCAAGGAAATGAAGTTATTGACAAGAAATG
Source organism: Cepaea hortensis (assembly GCA_963921405.1). Classification (NCBI taxonomy): domain Eukaryota; kingdom Metazoa; phylum Mollusca; class Gastropoda; order Stylommatophora; family Helicidae; genus Cepaea; species Cepaea hortensis. The sequence goes on from OY992897.1 coordinate 20,276,624, forward strand.
TTCAACCTCAATTGAATGTTATCTGTGACAAGATGGGAAATACCTTAACAGAATCTAGACAAATTCTAGAAAGATGGCAGGAGTACTGCAGTGGAATGTATGATATGAGTGACAGTGAGGATATGAATGAGATACATGAGCCAATGACAGCAGAGACAGAACCTGAACCCTCATTAGATGAAATTGCTTGGGCTATAAGGAACCTGAAGAATGGTAAATCACCTGGATGTGATGAGATACCAGCTGAACTAATTAAAGCAGGAGGAGAAGAAAGCATACACATATATCATGCATTATGTACAAAGATTTGGAAATATGGTATATGGCCAAAAGATTGGAAGAGAACTATCTTCATTCCAATACCAAAAAAGGGCAACCTGAAATTATGCACCAACTATAGAACTGTTGCCCTGATAAGTCATGCAAGTAAAATTCTACTAAAAGTCATAATGCGACGACTTAGTAAGAAAATGGAAGAAGAGATTAACGTAGTTCAAGCTGGATTTAGACAAGGAAGAGGAACAAGAGATCACATATTCAACATGCGTTTAATAATAGAGAAGTGCAGAGAATTTAATGTAAACCTATTCTCATGTTTTGTGGATTATTCAAAGGCATTTGACTGTGTACAGCATCAGAAACTTTGGGAAATCATGAGTAATATGGGCTTTCCTTCACATGTAGTGCATCTCATAAAAATGCTATATCTAGACCAACAAGCAGCAGTTAGAATAGATGGCGAGACATCAGATTGGTTTGACATCAAGCAAGGAGTCCGTCAGGGCTGCGTGCTGTCACCCTATTTGTTTAACCTGTATGCCGAAAATATAATGAGAAATGTAAGAGATGATATAAACAGGGAGCCATATGATGCCCTAAATATCGGCGGTCATGACATACCAGAGATTCGATATGCTGATGATACAGTATTACTATCCACAACACAGAATGGCATAGAAAACCTAATAGCCTCAACACAATTGAATAGTGAAAATCACAACTTATATCTTAACATAGCAAAAACTAAGATAATGCATACAGATAAAACTACTATGGAGGAAGAAATATACATTAATGGGAGAAAATTGGAGGTGGTGGAAAATTTTGAATATCTTGGGTCATTGATTACGAATAATGGTGACACAATGAAAGAAATAAAACGGCGACTATCCATTGCTCTTCAAAGACTAAAACAGATGAATAAATTATGGTGTGGGACAGACAGAACTACAAAAATTAGATTTTTAAGAGCATGCATCTTTCCCATTGCAACATACGCCTGTGAGACATGGACACTTACTAAACAAGCTGAACAGCGCATACATGCCTTTGAATATAAATGTTATAGACGAGTTCTAAGAATATCTTGGGTAAAGAAAAGAACAAATGCATCCATACTTCAAGAGTTGAATATTGAGGAGGGATGGCTATTAAAGACGATAAAACAAAGAAAATTGAAGTATTTTGGTCACTTGAAACGTCACGACAGTTTGGAGAGAACAATAATGGAAGGGTATATGCCTGGGAAGAGAGGAAGAGGAAGGCCAAAGAGAAGATGGGTGCAGGATGTGGCGGATGATCTCCAGATGGGTGTATCAGACGCGGGACATCTTGCTTGTGATCGAGAAGTTTTCCGGAGGGTTGTTATGGGAGCGAGGTTCTGTAAAGGACATGCTACTGAATGAATGAATGAATGAGTTTGCCATTGCTTTCTGAACGCCCGCTCACATACCTCCGTAAGTAACCAGCGCGATGCGATCCGCTGTCAAATTTCGCGCAGCTGTGTTTCGTGCTGAGTATACGGTATTACGAACAACGTCCTTAACTGATTTACAATTTAAAGACTGATTGATTGATTGATTGATTTAGGAATCGACATCACAGCATTCGGGGCATTCTCATAAGCGCTCCGTCCCCATCCTCAGCAGCCAGCGAAGAGTTCCAACACCAATAGTACCAGTAGCAATCTGATTATATGTCCGTCTCGCCTTTCCTCTGAGCGTTGAGCAATTTAAAGAAGTTACATATAGTCCTTCGCAGATACTGCCCAAAGTGTGTAAAGCATTAAGTATTCACATTTTAACGACCGTGGCATAATGATGTGAGGTGGTTAATTCACTTCATCGCCACCATTTCTTAGTAGAAACTCCTAAGGATATTCTGAAAATTATACGGTACATATTTATAAGAGCCGGTGTGACACTATGGTTTATGTACATATTTGACAAGACAAGGCTTCGGGTTCAATCCCTTGCAGAGGCAAAAGTTAATTGTTCCGACCTGCTCGCTTCGCCGTTCATTATCATCATCAAGTGCCCCGCCAGTGGCGTAAGCGTTCATGGCTCTACACAGATCTCCGTGTTCTGGATCAACTCTGCTGATGATAATCCTCCCTTCTACCGTCTCAAAACATGCAGCATCATGTTTCTTGGTCTGCCTCTGCCTCTCTTTCTCTTGATATTTCCAGTTGTCACGATGTTCTCCAATGCCACTTTTTTTCATCAAATGACCATAGAAAGCTGTTTGTCTCTTTCTTATTGTTGTATGTAGTATTCTAGTTTCATTAGCCTCTTTCAAGCAATCGTTGTTAGTTACCTTGGCAGTCCAGGGATTTTGCAACATTCGTCTAAGGAACCACATCTCTGTTGCTTCTAGCTTCTTCCTAATTTGTTCATTTACATTCCAAGATTGACTGTCATACAGCAAAACTGGTTCTATATAGCATTTTAGCACTCCCTTTCTTACATTCAGTGATAGTGATTTATTGCATAAGATACTCTTCATTTTTTGAAATGCGGCTTTTCCTTGCCCTATTCTGCTCTTAATCTATGTTGTGCATCTTCCATCTGATGTTATAAATGCCTCTAAATATTTAAAACTATCCGCTTGGTTAAGAATTTCCCCTTCTATTTCTATTTCACAATTTGGTGTCACCATTGTTATAGTTTCCTTGATTTTTCATGGAGAGCCCTTTCTTTGCACTCTCTGTTACTACAATGTCCAACAATTGTTGTAGGTATGCTGCATTATCTGTCACCAATAATGTCATCTGCATAGTAAATTGTTTACACTATTACCTCCGATTAGTATTCTTGGCTTCTGTTTGATCTCTCTCATTATTACTTCACCGTTAAGACATTTATATGTACAGCCCTTGCCAGTGGTTCCATGGCGGTTACTACGTTACAATGACAATAATACTAGTGCGGTCGCGTGAGAGTTCATGGTCCGCTCTCGACGTTCTCTACAGGGAGGGAAAAATTGACCACCTATCCCCCAATGCACTCCGACCTACAAAATGTTAACACTTCACTTACCCACAATACATTCCTGCTATGGGACTCGTAACTTTAATTCTAGGTCGACACTAAGGACGTAAAGATCGGGGAAACCATAAACCTGTGACTATTTGCAACTGACCTTGACCACACAACAGCACACATATAAAGTCAAAAGCACAATTCTTAACTAATTCAGAGCCAATCGAAAAGTAGGTTTGGACTAAATATGGTACACAATCAAATGAACAAGTATTATTATGGAAATTTCCATTCACTGAGCATTGAAAATTTCTGAATATACCACGAAACAAAGCAAATAACACTGATGACCCTAGTTTGGCGTTATATCATTTCTTCATTTCAAATGCAAGATCACATTTGACGATATATATCGTTCTCACTGAATCAGTTAACATTTAGCACAAATTTTATTGAGAAAAGTGCATGTAAAAGTGTCATGTCATGTCAAGTCATGTCATATCATGTCAGGTCGAACAGTTCCTAGATATGTCTGAGGTTGTTGACACAAACCATGGCGAGTATTCCCTTGATTTGAAACAACGCAAATAAGGTATCGCCTATCACTCATGCTGTATATTTCTAGCTTCGTGGTATCGGCTTTCATTATCGTTCTTTTATGAAGACTCCGTGGGGAGTTTGGGACTCAGACTGCATTGCACTTCGAAGGTAAATGGGTTCGATTGCGACCCACGCAGTTGGAAAACTACTGGACGTAAAATTGCTAGTAATTTAAGACAGAGTCTTCAAATTACAACCTTAATTTGTGTGTGTGTGTGTGTGTTCTTTGTGTGTGCGTGTGTTGTGTGTGTGTGTGTGTGTGTGTGTGTGTGTGTGTGTGTGTGTGTGTGTGTGGGTGTGGGTGTGGGTGTGTGTGTGTGAACATATTCTGAAAATGTAAAGAAATTATGTATCTTTGTTTGATGTAGTCAGCACTGCGTTCAATGCAAGTCCTCCAGTGCCGACAAAGTGATTTGATTCCTGTAGAAATATAAATTCTCTTCGTTGAGTGTGTAAACACTCATGCACCAACTGCTGTACCTCTTCACAGAAGTCAAGGCATTTTAGAACTTCCTACTCCACTCATACATTTGCTGCACTGACTGGCATGCATCACCATATTGGACCTTCATTCGCCGATGAATTTCTATAGGTTCTCCCCTTTACTGATTTAAAAAGAAAAGAAAAAAAAAACGAGTAACAGAACACTGCTCCTCTTTGGTGCATGTCAAAAGTGAGCGGCCATCTTTACACTGTCATGATGACGTCACCATGTCGTCTACACCGTGATGTCACGTGCGTAACACTCGTGACACCCTTAACAACAATATTGAGAGGTTACAAGACAATGGCATGGTTATTGTCATTTCTATCTCACTTTGACGGTTTTCATGTGAAGCACCCTCGTACAAACAGCCAATATATGCTGGGATTGATTGAAATGTCATGTAAAAGGCATCGAACTAACCACCTTGCCGTCTGCGTGTGTAGCTTGGGTGTAGTGAACGCATTTTGATAGTTCCGACATAAGAGGTTCGAAATTAGCCAGTGGTGATTTGGGAGCAAATGCATTGATTTTCACCATAATGTGAGCGTCGGCCGCTCAGAAAACAATGGCAAACTGATGAATGCGAAATGGCCTTTAAAAAAAAACAACTCACAAACAGCCAGGCAGTAATTGTTGAGGTTGAATCCGACGTCCTGTGAAGGACATGCAACTGATTGTTATATGTTGCAATGTAATGCTCTTATGTTAATGTTTTTTATGTATATTTGCTTCTTCCAATGCTACTTTCTTGTATATATTGCCACTGTCAATAATTTCTTCTTTGGAGATGAACAAACAGAATTAATGAAAGAAACAAACCAAATTACTCGCGTTCACGGAGCTTTGAGCTCGTCCCAGCCGTCTTTTTCACACAGCTGCGTGGTCTTCCCAGTATTATTATTCGTCTTCACGTGGCTCTAAGGTCATCTTATCCCCAACCTTTCTGTTCACACAGCTGCGTGGTGTTTCCAGTATTATTAGTCGCCTTCACGTGGCTCTAAGGTCTTCTTATCCCCAACCGTCGTGTTCACATATCATCGTTGTTTTTCCAGTATTATTATTTGTTTTCACGTGGCTCTAAAGCCCTTATATCCCAAAACGTCGTGTCAACAAGGCCTGTAGTTCTTCCAGATATATACAAATAGTGCCAGAACAATTTCACAGAGACAGATGGTCGATAGCATACTTTCCACATCTCTTCCGGAGTGCAGTTTAGTTATGAAAAAGTTGGATATATATGAGCCAGATTTTTAATTAGATTTACACAGTCTAAGACTGTACTTAGAGAAGAACGATAGCAATCGTAACATCACATAAATACATCGTAACACCACGTAAAGAAATCTTGACATCACATAAAGAAATCGTAACATCAAATAATATACAACTTAATTTACAGAAGAAAAAGCAATCGCCTGCCGTTGACTTTCAAACACAATGCCTTATTTAACTGGTTAAGTGTCGTGGGATGATTAATCATCTCAAGCGATTTCCCGTATCTGCCGTGTGCTTATATACAGTTGTTTTCCTTATGCAACCCCCTTTAATTTGATATATAATACAAGCTTTCTGCTACCATATTAACATTAATTAATAATATTAACCATATTAACCACAACATCTAGCTTAAGAATGGAGGTGGAGGCAGTCAGTGCAGCTTTCCGGTGGATGGAGAATACGATACACACACACATCGTGATTGTAACTGACTCAGAAAACATGCTGAGTAGGGTGAGGACAGGCAAGCTTCGTGCCGAGTGGCTTGCTTCGCTTCGGAAGTCACGGGTGGCAAGCATCATCTGGATCTTTTCTCTGGGGCATGCTGGTGTGCTGGTAAATGAAAAGGCGGACAGATTGGCTGGCTCTGCAAAACTTGGTGGAGTATTGATGCATGACAAGGCAGACGTGGTTGCGGCCTTGTGGGAGCACGTGTACACCTCGGAGGAGCAAATGGATCACCATAGTCTGGTAAGAATGAGGCAGCGAGGTGTGACGAGGGGATCTGGCCGATGCTCGACGCTTAGAGGAAAGGTGAGACGCACATATAATCAGATTGCTACTGGTACTATTGGGGTTGGAACTCTTCGCTGGCTTCTGAGGATTGGGACGGAGCGCTTATGGGAATGCCCCGAATGCTGTGATGTCGGTTCTTAAATCAATCAATCAATCAATCAATCAATCAATTAATCAATTAACAGCTTTAAAGTCTTAATTGTGATACATCATTACTTCCGATTTTCCGCCATGCATTTGTGTTTGATCCAAACCTATTTTTATTTCGCATTGAAACTGTTAAAATGATAAACAAAGCAGAAAAAAAGAAGCAGTTCTGTAACACTATTCCCTGAAAATATATAACAAAATAAACTGTATAGGAATAGTCATAGTTCTCATGAAACTAGATCCTATAACAGATTAAAACCAGGTAATTTGCAATGACCATTTGATACAATTTCCCTTTATTCACATACATATGACGCGGTCAATGTCCCCTTGGCACCTCTCATAGAGATTTGGTCTTAATCATGACCCCAGGGACTTCATTAACCGTTATATGCGACTGACCGAATTTCTATAACCATCAGCGAAAATTATCAAAGAAGACATTTTAGTAGATACCCTCTTTCTATTTGTTTTTGCAATCAGAGGATCTGTTTCCAGAAGATATCGGATTTTGCTGCAATGCTTATCGCCGGAGATTATTGTAGAACTTAATCTTTTTGTTACGTTGCCGTTAGTTTGGGTAATCACATTTGCTCTTTTATCATTCGCGGACATTTAGGCTTTGTGTATATAAATGGCGTTATTAAAAAGCGTCGGTGTCTGTAGGCACGGCCATCTACGAGAAATATACCGATCATGACACGACTTATAAACCGGCCTGACTAGGTTTCGTCATTATAGACGAAAAGAGAAATGACCGCTGCAGTAGCAAATGGCAATATAAAGTGAAAACAGCATGGATGACTCTTGCGAGAGAGAGAAAGAGAGAGAGAGAGAGAGAGAGAGAGAGAGAGAGAGGGAGAGAGAGAGAGGGAGAGAGAGAGAGAGGAGGGAGAGAGAGAGAGAGGGAGAGAGAGAGAGAGAGAGAGAGAGAGAGAGAGAGAGAGAGAGAGAGAGAGAGATGAGAAACACACTAAGACAGACTGTTAAATTCATACAAGAGATAACACTGCAGTTATAGTTATATTTCAAGCAAGCGAACGAAAGGAAAAGACGAAGAAGAAGAAATACATACATAGTGTACATACTTTACAACGATCTCGAATTCGGAGAGTGTCTGCCTGCACGGCGAGAAACCACCAGTCTGCACACCAATAAGCCAGACATGGGACAACGGATACTCACGCAAAACTCAGGTCTGGTATGACATCACACTGATGTTGGACAACAGGATGTCTTCATCCGACATACAGAACTTCGCGCTGGAGTTCACAGCCAGCGAAAACAAGCAAGCAGGCAAGCAAACGCCTAACAGAAATCATAATGGGGAGAGAACCGGCACAAGCAATGATGATAATAATATTAATAATCATATGCAGGATGTGGCGGATGATCTCCAGATGAGTGTCATCATCATCATCATGTGCCATGCCGGTAAGCGTGGGCGGTCATGTTTTGCCATCTCACTCGATCACCAGAGTCGTGGTTCAGCTCATTGTTCTTGTCTCGACCATGCCACGTTGTCAAGCCATCCAGGTCTTTACTTCTCTGTCTTCCCCTTGTTCTCTTCCCCTCGATCTCGTCAGTTGTTACCAAGTTCTCTAATTTATTTCTTCTCATAACATTTCCAAAACTGTTGACTGTCTACGTCTAATTTCTCTAATCAGTTTACGATTTTCATTTATTCCTAGTAGGACTTGGTCGTTGGTTTTTCTGTCTGTCCTATGGATCTATGATGAGATTAAAAATAATATTGTATATCATTTACAGGATGTCGCCGTCAACCCCCGCATTTTTTGGCTGTTTGTGATGTCTTGGAATGTTTACGTTCAGAAGTTTGCCATTGCTTTCTGAACGACTGGACCCATACCATTGAATGAAACTATCACAAACGGTCTGCTTACAAATCGCCCACAGCTGTTTTTCGAACGCGGTATGCGGGATTACTAATTTCGTTCGTCCTTCGACACAGAATCTGTTATGGTGTGATAAGACTATCACATTTTATAGGCGTGAATACACGTAGGAATAGGTGGCCAATTGTTCCCTCACTTAGCAGGCTACGAGCCTAGGCGTCGAACCCTATTCCACCCGGGAAGGTTAACCCAGTCAACAGATACCCGCAGAAGTCGATGTGTCGGCCTAAGGGTGCAAATAAACCTTGCACAACGCAAAAACGTCCGAGTGAAAGTGAATTGTCTTTTGAAACACCCGCGATGGTCAACCCGGACAACTAACACCCGCAGAAGTCGTGAAAGTCCGAAGTGGAAGCTCGCTGAGTGGATGTCGTCTGCAGACTGACCGTTCCTGGTTTGCGTTGGGAGCGGCCAGTAGCAAACGAAATGCCCAATATACGAAAGTGAGAAAGTGAAACAGCTATGCGCATGACGTGGCGATTCCTTGGGTGAGCCCAGTACCAGAGCGGTCTGTGTCGGTTCTGCAATTACGGAAGCGGCCTTAGATGGCGGGGAATGCCCATGGTTTGTCCCTGCCTTCCCTTGAGGGTTGATCGTGATGTTTTTGGCCATTCTAAATTGACCAGCTGGGATGTGGACGACAACACAACAGTGAGAGCCGAATGTCTCTCGAAACACCCGGGAAGGTTATCCCGGTCAACAAACACCCGCAGACGTATGATGTGTCGGCCTAAGGGCGCAAATAAACCTGGCACAACGCAATCACGTCTGAAAAGCAAAATCACTCCGGATGAACGCAGAAGAAGAAGAAGAAAAAGAAGAAGAAGAAGAAGAAGAAGAAGAAGAAGAAGAAGAAGAAGAAGAAGAAGAAGAAGAAGAAGAAGAAGAAGAAGAAGAAGAAGAAGAAGAAGAAGAAGAAGAGAACCCCTGTCCGACCGACAAGCACAGTTCCCTCACAGCTTCACTAAGGCACACGTTACTGTGTATCAGGCCCGCTATATCTTGTCTTGACGGCCACAGACACACGATCTGCTGCCGATACATCCACGCTGGTGTATATAAACCTGGAGATGTGGCAGAATGTGACATTTGTGCCTCCAGCCTGGACGTTTGTGGACGTCAAATGATGCTTTTCTGAAGTTCGTGATTCAGCTGATGTCAGTGTCTGCGGGTCACATCTTTCGGGTCATCTCGTAGCTGGAGAGTTGGGCCCAAGGTAAGGCACCGTGCTCATTATGATGAGACATGAGTTTGTTATTTCTTTATAGTTTGTAAATAACAGAGGCATATATTTCTATGACGCATAATATTATAATGGTGCAAGTAACCTTACTACTGTTATAAAGGTACACGTATTTCAATGGTATACACTGTTATAAAGATACACGTAAATCAATGGTATACACTGTTATAAAGGTACACGTATATGTATGGTATACACTGTTAAAAAGGTACACGTATATCAATGACATATACTGTTATAAATGTAAAATTATATGAATGGCATATACTGTAAAACAGGTACAAGTAGATCTATGTTATATACTGTTATACTGGTACAAGTAGATCTATGTTATATACTGTTATACTGGTACAAGTAGATCTATGTCGTATATTGTTATACTGGTACAAGTAGATCTATGTTATATACTGTTATACTGGTACAAGTAGATCTATGTCGTATATTGTTATACTGGTACAAGTAGATCTATGTCATATATTGTTATACTGGTACACGTAGATCTATGTCATATACTGTTGTACTGGTACAAGTAGATCTATGTCGTATATTGTTATACTGGTACAAGTAGATCTATGTCATATACTGTTATACTGGTACAAGTAGATCTATGTCATATACTGTTATACTGGTACAAGTAGATCTATGTTATATACTGTTATACTGGTACAAGTAGATCTATGTCATATACTGTTGTACTGGTACAAGTAGATCTATGTCGTATATTGTTATACTGGTACAAGTAGATCTATGTCATATACTGTTATACTGGTACAAGTAGATCTATGTCATATACTGTTATACTGGTACAAGTAGATCTATGGCATATACTGTTATACTGGTACAAGTAGATCTATGTCATATACTGTTATACTGGTACAAGTAGATCTATGTCATATACTGTTATACTGGTACAAGTAGATCTATGTCATATACTGTTATACTGGTACAATGAGATCTATGTCATATACTATTATACTGGTACAAATAGATCTATGTCATATACTGATCTACAGGTACAAGTAAATCTGTGCCATATAGTGTTGTTAATCAATCAGGTGCCGTCTCCACAATGAAGGTTGACTGCAATGGATCTCCAACACTGTCTCTCGCCTTGAATGTACATTCTGTCAGGCTGATGTTCGTCCATCTCTCGATGTTATCTTCCCACTTGTATCGTTGTCTACCTCTTGCTCGCTTGCCCTCAACTTTGCCTTCCAGTATGGTTTCATAAGAGTATCATGTCTTTTAACGTGGCCGAAATATTTCACTTGCCTCCTCTTTAATTTCTTTCATCAACTCTCTCTTCATACTGCTGTAAAGGTCTGCAATAAAGGGGGGGGGGGGGGTCTTTGCTGTTTAAGTGGGAGGGGAAGGGTCAAGTTGTTAAGTCTACTGCTTCTGTTCTGAGGGTTGTGGGTTAAATTCCGGCCTCAGACATTCTTTTCATGCGTACATTTTTTTTGGAGACTCCCGGGGGTCGTGGCTGGAGCTACGGAGTTCGTGTTTTGTGCGACGCATTCGGCAAGCAGCTCTGAGGAACGAACGAACGAAAGAACGAACGAACGAACGAGCTTTTTTTTCAATGGGTTATAAATTGGACACGCATGGCTGTCTTACATTCGGCTCTTCCAATCACTCATCTTTCATCCATCAATAGTGCATGGTACATTAACATAGGGGAAAAAATTTCAAATGAATGTTGTACACATAAACAATGCATATTACCATGTTATGAAACAGGCAGACACACATGGACATGCACATCCGTAAAAACGCACATACCTGCACACATTCTTACATCATTTAACATTACAAGTACACACTCCCTCGCATATACCTTTCCTCTGCAGTAAACTAGACAGGCCGAGAGAGGGATCATGCTGCATGGGAAACACATGGTCTCTTAATTCAGCCCAGGCTTTGTGTTATGGAGAGATAAAACTCCATTTTACAAACTATCGTCTGTCAAGACGGCAAGGTGCCAGTCAGATCAATGCTAGATACAATTATACAGGTTATGGTAGATCTATGACACATAATTTTATAAAGATTGAAGGCCAAGGCCAAAATTAGGAGGGTACTGATCAGAGAGTTGCTTTTTGCAGATGATGCTGCAGTTACGACCCACTCCGAGGAATAATTACAGTGTCAATTATCTGCATTCTCCAATGCTTGTTCTGAATTTGGTTTAACAATTAGCAAAGAGAAGACACAGATTATGTCACAAGGTGCACATGGGGTACCATAAATCTCTATTGACGACGCCGAACTTGAGATGGCAGACCATTTTACATATCGAGGATCAGTGGTAAATAGCAAATTATCCCTAGATCATGAAATTTACATCCGGATTGGTAAGGCAGCAACAACAATGAACAGATTAAGAAAAAGAGTCTGGGAGAACAAACAGCTTACTGCCAAAACAAAAGTCCTTGTCTATCAAGCCTGTGACCTTAGCACTCTTCTTTATGGCAGTGAAACCTGGACAACTTACTCACACCAAGAGAAACGTTTAAACAGTTTTCATATGCGGTGTCTGCGAAGAATTCTTGGTATTAAGTGGCAAGACAAAATCACAAATACTGAAGTATTGGAAAGATCAGGTTGTGTGACGGTTTATTCCATGCTCAGTCTTCGTAGACTTAGATGGATATGACATCTTAGGAGGATGGATGATGGTAGAATACCAAAGGACATCTTTTTTGGTGAATTACAGATGGGTAAGAGATCTCAGGGTCGGCCTCTACTACGATAAAAATATGTGTGTAAGCGGGACATGATTGATACAGGTATTGATAATGCACACTGGGAGCAAGTCGCGGCTGAACGTGTTGCATGGAGGGCAAACATCAGAAATGGGATAAAGACAAAGGAGAACATTATTGCAGATAAGTCACACACCAAGCGTGTGAGATGTAAAATGGTGCATGATGGTGGAAATGACCACGTGTTCACATGCGCCCACTGTGAACGAAAATTTACAGTCACAGTCGCTACCGCCATGGGTAAAAGTTATTATGCCTTTTTGAAGCATAAACTATCGTCTGTCAAGGTCTGGCAAGGTGCCAATGAATGTTATGTGATAGCGCCAAACCAACGATATTTTTTGGTTTGGTCTGCCTCAGGAAAATATCTGGCAACGCCGGAAACGCCACTCTGAAACAAAGGGACCGGGGTCCATTTTTCCTTGTAGCAGCCGGCGGTGTGTGAAGGCAGGCGCTGGGGCCCTGTGTAGTTTTGTGGCCAGCCCGCCTTGAGACGAGAAATGTGTGGTTTCCCATGTGTTCGTCAGTGAACAAACTATGTCAGAAGAAAAAGCTGAGCGGCTGACTAGTTAGTGTCAGCAAGCCTGGGTTCTTGGTGGGATAGTAAATTGTGTCACAACTCTTTGTTTATGTCGTGTCTTGGGGTTTATGTTGTGTAACCTATGTTTTTGTAGTGCCTTATTGTCTGTGCAGTGTTGCTTGTGTCAAGGTTCTTTATTGTGTCAGTCTAACCAGCTATTGCTTGGAGCACCTGTGTTGTGGTACTTGGTGTACCCTGTTGTCTTAAGTGGTGTTGATTGGTTGGGTGTTACCCACTGTTGTTGTTTGATATATACAGTTGTCTGTTGTATCTGTAATTGAACATCCCTTATTGAATGCTTTATTCAATGTGTTCGAACACAAGTTGTCACCAAAATTTGTAGCAGTTGATAAATAAAGAGCTATTTTTGTACTGTTTTTGATTTGTTTGTTTAGTCTCTTTTAGTTTTTACAACCACTATTTCTACCACAATCTAGCACCTTAATTCATTGTCTGGACCTCAAATATGACAGTTATTGTCCAGAGTTGAGGCCCCTGTCTGAGATCTCGTATATCTTCTTATCTAATTACTATCATCTTTTTTTGTCGGTTGAGGCGGTGTGATGTTCTCTATCTTTTCACTATTTTTCTTCTTTGGCCGTAACGAAGTCAGAACTACTCTTTACCCCTTAGCACCGTAGTGAAGGAAGCATCAGTCTTTATGATTGTCTCCCTTTGTCTTTACCACTCGACTACAGTTATAAAGCTAAAGTAGATTTATGCCATATAATGTTATAAAGCACAACTAAGGCTATGCCATATACTGTTATAAAGCCAGGCTCCGTGACGAAGAAGTTATGGACGCGATTCAGAAACCCGCTTACACGCGTTCGAAACACAGGTGCGCGTGATTTGACAGCAGACCGCGTTGCTGTGGGGTTGAACGTGTTGGAATGGGAGCAGGTCTTTCAGAAACAATGGCAAACTACTGAACGTAAACTTGCCAAGACATCAACAACAGCAGTACAATTCTAATGTTTACAGCAATGTCATGTAAAAGGATATGCAAACATGCTATAAAGCTCATGTAGATTTATGCCAGGGCATTGTAAAGCACAAGTAGAACTAAGCCATATAATGTTATAAAGCATAAGTAGATGTATGGAAACATAAACATACGTTCATTTACCATAATGTGCCACAATGACATAGAAAGAACAATACATGGAGGCATGGTTCCTGGAAGAGAGGCAGGCGCCGAAAAACACGAGAGTGAACACAGAACGTTAAAGACACCTTGGCTACAAAAATGCCGGAGTGAGGAGACTTGGCGGAAATGGAGAATATTACCGGCGCACTGAGTTGAGGGTGATGTTCTGCGCAGAGGACGCGCTATATGAAGATGATGATGATGATGATGATGATGATGATGATGATGATGATGATGATATTATAATGAAATTACCAAAGTATATATAAGAGGAGGCTTCAAATGAAAACTTTAAAAGTATAAAAGAAATTACATTAACCTTGCTACTGTCTTGTAACCTGTCAACAGAGTTGTTAATGATGTCAAGAGGTCAAGCACATGGCATCACGGTGAAGATGAATACGGTGACGTCATAAGGACAGTTTAAAGATGCCCCCCCCCCCCCACACCACTCTTTTGACAAATACCGAAGAAGAGCAGTGTGCTGTTATCCGTTTTCTAATCAGTGAACGGGTAAAACCCATAGAAATTCATCAGCGAATGAAGGTCCAGTATAGTGAGGCATGCCTGTCAGTCCAGCAAGTGTATGACTGGAGTAATAAGTTTCAAAACGGCGAGACTTCTGTCACAGACTGTTCACAATCAGGCCAGGCACACCCAGTAGTGACCCAAGAGAATGATTTCTGTCACAGACTGTTCACAATCAGGCCAGGCACACCCAGTAGTGACCCAAGAGAATGATTTCTGTCACAGACTGTTCACAATCAGGCCAGGCACACCCAGTAGTGACCCAAGAGAATGATTTCTGTCACAGACTGTTCACAATCAGGCCAGGCACACCCAGTAGTGACCCAAGAGAATGATTTCTGTCACAGACTGTTCACAATCAGGCCAGGCACACCCAGTAGTGACCCAAGAGAATGATTTCTGTCACAGACTGTTCACAATCAGGCCAGGCACACCCAGTAGTGACCCAAGAGAATGATTTCTGTCACAGACTGTTCACAATCAGGCCAGGCACACCCAGTAGTGACCCAAGAGAATGATTTCTGTCACAGACTGTTCACAATCAGGCCAGGCACACCCAGTAGTGACCCAAGAGAATGATTTCTGTCACAGACTGTTCACAATCAGGCCAGGCACACCCAGTAGTGACCCAAGAGAATTTGTTTCTACATGAATCCAAGCATTTCCTCGGCGCTGGAGGACGTGCATTGAACGCAGTGGTGACTGCATCGACAAACAATACATTTGCTCTGTACTTTTTCAGAATATATTCACACACACCAGAACAAAACAAAGACCATTTAAGGTTTTCATTTAAAGCCAGTTAAAGTTTTCATTTTAAAGTATATTAGAAGTGAAAAAGTTAATTGCATGTTCTTGACAAAACTCAAACATTTATTTTCTGTTTGCGATTTACTCGCCATATTTTACGTTTAGTAGTTCGCCATTGCTTTCAGAATGGCCGACGCTCATATAACCGAAATCAACACAAAACGATATTCTCCCCATATCACATGCGTTTGATTTCGAACCCTGGACTCGGCGTGTCGGAAAATTGTGAAACTGCGTTCATTAATCCCTAAACCACGGACGCCATCAGAAGGCGACATACAACATTATAAAATCAACACCACAAGATAAATAAATAAAATAACCGTGATTTACAAGACTTTATTTAATTTATTTCTACAAACAAAATTTCAAAATAGACGTAAATAAACACATAAAATAACTCTCATTGACAATACTTGATGCAATTAAGTTCTATAATAAATAAACACATAAATAAATAAATAAATAAATAAATAAATAAATAACTAAATGAATAAATAAATAAATAAAATAACTCTTATTGACAAGACTTAATTTAATTAATGTCTTCTCTCTTCATCTTCTGTCCATATCTTAAATATTTGCATATCCTTTAAAGGACATCGCTGTCAACATCAGCATCTTTTAGATGCTAGTTGATTTCTTGGCAAGATTACGCTCAGTAGTTTGCCATTGATTTCTGAGCGGCCGGCTCACATACCCCGTACGTTACCGACGCGATTCGAACCACTGCTGATTCTCACCGTCGTCGCGTTACTTACGAGAGTATAAGAGATTACGGAGAAAAGTTGCTAACCTCTAGGCCAGGAAGCCGACTGTCCATATCTTACAGTCGCTAATCCAACACACGCCGGATTTTTTTTTTTTTTAGTTTGTTCTTCCTTGGTTTCATTTTGCATCTAAAGTTCACTTCGCTTTGATATAACCAATCTCACATCAACCCCCTGTCTTCGCCTCTGACGACATGCATAATTAATTAGTTACATATCCTTTACAGAACGTTGCAGTTAACTCCAACATCTTTTGACTGTTTGCGATTCCTGGGCAAGTTTACGTTCAGTAGTTTGCCATTGCTTTCCGATCGACCGGCACTCACAACATTGTATAGAAACCAATGCAAGGCTATCTGCTTCCAAATTGCCGGCAGCTGTGATTCGGAATTGCATTCGTAACCCCTTCGATACAAGAATTTTGTAGGTTACAAAATTAATATTCTTTACTTCTTCTATGGCTAAGATAATTTATTTGGCAGGAGTAAACAACAAACGATACCACACGTTGAAGACTGCGGCAGACTGCGGTGTCACGAGCAGCTACACGGTACTTCCAACGAGAGAGATGACGCCAGAGAGCCTGTGACACAGATCAGAATATTGGTTCAGCTTCAATAGCTCCATTCGCCGCTGACACAACTATATAAAAGACAAGTAAAGCGCTGAATCTAATCATTATCCGTCCGCAAAGTACTAGCTATTTTATTATTAGAGCGTTGTATAATTCTCACTCGAAGGTTACAAGATAATTGACGTAGGCCGGTTAGGGAATTCTCGATTTCATATTGCGCGATTTAGAAAATTCTCAATAGAAGTTTCATATTGGGCGATTTAGATAATCCTCACTAGAAGTTTTACAACGGGCGATTTAGTAAATTCTCAACAGAAATTAAAATGATATTTCATATCGGCCATTTAGAAATAGCGAGTTCTCAGCTAACGTTTGATAGATGTCACACACCGGTCAGTTAAAAATAGAAAATTCTTGGCAAGAGTTTATACTATATTTGATATCGGCCAGTTAGAAATCGACATTTCTTGGTAGAAGTTTCAGTGGTGTTTTATAAAGGCCAGTTAGAAATCGACATTTCTTGGTAGAAGTTTCAGTGGTGTTTTATAAAGGCCAGTTAGAAATAGAGCGTTCTTATCAGGAGTTTATAAAATATCTCATATCGGCCAGTTAAATCGGTATTTATTGCTAGAAGTTTCAATGATATTTTATAAAGGGCAGTTAAAAATAGAGAAATCTTGGTAGAAATGTATACGATATTTCATCTAGAGAATTCTCATTAAAAGTTTAAACGATTTAGTTTCGGCGATTCAGAAACAGAGTACACTTTTATCGGTACAGGTTTAATATATATTTCATATCCGTTGGTTAGAAAATTCTCAGTACAAGCTTGAAATATATTTATATTTGGTTTATTAGTTTATGCTCTTCAGACTTTTAACTGAGCAGAAGCAATTGCTGTCTCCAAAAATGGATTGGAATCTTCTTAGAGAAGTCCGATAAATATTAAAAGTATGCTTGGGAATAAAATATTAGTAGAGCTTTTAAAGGTACATAAAGTTAGTAAACAGAACAATATAATTAATTGCGTTGGTAAACAGTGTATTTATTTGCCTCTTTCATAAAATGTATGTTTGATACTGTTGAAACACGCTAGTGTTGGCGCCAACAACTTTATGACAATATCACCGTCCGACGAGATGTCTTTATAGCTGATGTACATTTGTCTATATATATATGTATACACCTTATAGTAAAGTAAGTTTATATGTGTGAGTGTTATTTATATATGTTTCCTTGTGAATATAATTGTAATAAAAGGCAGTTTATGAATATGATTAATTACAATAGCAATTGACACACACGATGACACGATGACAACGCAATCTTTGTTTTGGACAATAATGTTACTCTCTTTGTAATACTTCTTCTTCTTCAGCGTTCCGAGCCATTGAGGTTCTTTGCTGCAAATACAATCCGTCTCCATTCGTCTCTCTGGTGGACCTTCTCTTGCCAGTCGTTGATTCCAAGTGCTTGTAGGTCTGTACATGTATTATCTCTCCACCGCCTTCTTGGTCTACCTCGGGGTCTACGGTCATTTATTTCCTGAGTGTAAGCGAGTTTTGTTTCCCTATTATCTTCCATTCTTTCTATATGCCCCAGCCATTGTAGTCTATTAGCCTTCATGATACCAGTGATTAGCGGGGACTTAAACAGATCATAAATGTCTTTGTTACTTCTTCTTTTCCACTCTCCACTTTGTGTATCCCTAATGGGTCCAAAGATGTGTCTTAAAATTTTGTTCTCAAAGGTTTGTAACAAGGCTTCGTCTCCTTTCGTTGTACTCCAGGTTTCAGAGCCATACAGCACAACTGGTCTGATCAGTGTTTTGTATATTGTGATTTTGGTGTTACGAGATAGCGCCTTTGATTTTAGTAGATGTTGTAGTGCATAGTATATCTTATTTCCAGAGTTGATTCTAGTTTGTATTTCTTCCCTTATGATGTTGGAGCAGTTGCAGATTGTACCCAGGTATTTGTATGTTTCCTCCTTTACCTTACTTACAACTTTCTCTAGAGCCAGATTGAAGAGTAGCGGCGATAGTGCATCACCCTGTTTCAAGCCAGATGTTATTTGGAAAGGGTCTGATTTCCTGCCTTTATATGTTACTATATTATAAGTATCTTCCATGCCCTTTAACGTTCCAAGGTCGTTGTCCAGATAAGTCAGTCCGATATCGAGGCTCATGTATTTGTTTCGTAACAAAGAAAGGTTTTTGCAAAGGTGGGGATGTTAACCCCACGCTTCAACCCCCAACCTGGAGGACCAGGGTGTTTCTCTTTGTCTGTTCTCTACCCTTTGACCTGTCCGGCTTGGGAGGCCCTGCTGGTAGCTACGCTACCGCCGGCATAGCTCTCAGGGTCATTGAGAAACTCAAGCACCCCCACCACGACAAGGTGGAAACACCATCGGGGGAGTCTTTGTAATACGATAAGTTTAAATTCTACAATGTGCACAGCATTGTTGATATTTAAACAGTAGCATTCGACAAAATTCTACTATTTTCAAAATAAATCAACTATTTATGTACTAACATTCTGAGAAATCTACGATTTTCAAGAAAAATTAGCTATTTATGTACTACAATTGGAAGAAATTCTACGGTTTTCATAATAAATGCAATTATTAATGTACTAACATTCGAAGCACTTCTACGGTTTTCATAATAAATGCAACTATTTATGTACTAACATTCAAAGAATTTCTACGATTTTAAGAATAAATGCAGCTATTTATGCACATACATTGGATGACATTCTCTGATTGTCAAAATAAATGCAGCTATTTCTGCACGAACATTTGAAGAAATTCTCCGATTTTCAGAATAAATACAGCTATTTCTGCATTAACATTCGAAACAATTCTACGATTTTCACGGTAATTATTTGTTTTTTAGGTCCTCAGAAAAGTAAATGACTTGTGTAAGCGTCTAAAGGTATATGGTGCAAGATCCATATTTCTGTAGACCAATCAGCACTGACAGAATTATAACAGCGCGTTACCAAACAAAATATTTCAAACTAACACTCATACAGTGCTACGCACCTACCAACGACGATACAGACATCAACAAAGATAATTTCTATGAACAACTAATTGGAACCATCAACTTATCACCCAAACACGATATTGTTGTTTTATGGGAGTTTTCAACGCAAAGATAGGGTCTGACAATAAGTGTGTTGAGAGATATTGGGAATTCACGGTCTAGGGGATATGAACCAAAACGGAGAGAGACTACTAGAATTCTGTGAAATCGCAAATCTGATAATAGCAAACTCTATATTTCCGCACAAAAAATATACACAAAATCACGTGGAATTCGCCTGATGGTTTCAAAAAAAATCAGATAGACCTTTTTGCATTAGTGCCAAATTCCGTCCACCAGTACAAGACGTCAGATATTACAAGGGAGCAGATGTTGGTAGCGATCACAATCTCTGCATAGCCACGCTAAAAAATAAAGCTTAAGAATCTGAATAAAACACCCAGAATTAAGAAAATAAACTCGCAGTCCCTACTGTCAAAAGAACACCAACTCGCATTCAATTCAGAGGTACAAATCCTCTACGCTAACAACGAAAGTATAACGAGCAATGCGAATAATAAAAATAACATTGAAGAAAATTTGAACTTCCTTAAACACAGTCGGCTACGAACAAAGACAAAAGCAGAAGTGGCTAAGCGATAACACCTGGTCGAAGATACAAGAAAGAAAACAAGCAAAAACTAACACTTCTTTCTACAAAAGACGCATCTTCATATGGATTCCATAAGCAAAAATTCTCCATATTGGATAAAGAGATGAAATAAAGCACACGAAAAGATAAACAGAACTTTATACACAGCTTGGCCTCCGACAACGAATGAGCTGCCAAAATTGGAAACAACAAAGCCGTATTCCACATCATGAAACAACTATGCAATCACTCACCTACACCAAACACACCCATCAAAGACAAACAAAGTAAACTACTGTTATCTGATGAACATCAAAAGCAACGATGGGCAGAACATTGACAAAGAAATATTAAATAGACCGCAGCCTGACATTGTTCCCAACCTGGATGGATAAATTACCACCCCCCCCCCCCCACTAGATGCCTCCTATGAGTCATTCACCATGGGAGAGATTAAAGCAACCATTAAAAAAAATTAACAACAAAGCTATTGGTGAAGGCCACATCTCAGGAGAAATGCTCAAAGCAGCAGATGAGAACACCTTACAACGTTTGTTACAGCTGATCAATGAAATCTGGCAAAACGAATCCCCACCACAACAGTGGAAGGATGGTGTAATTTTCAAACTGCCTAATAAAGGCGATATGTCTGATTGCAATAATTGGCGTGGTATCACCCTACTGTCAGTACCAGGACAACTTTTTTGTAGCATGTTACTTGTGAGATTGAAAAAGTCTATAGATGAAAGGCTCAGAGAAGAACAAGCAGGTTTCAGACCAAAACGGTCATGCATAGACCAAATTTTCACCCTCAGAATAATCATTGAAGACTCCGTAGAATTCCAGTCGAAATTAATCACCAACTTTGTCGACTTTCAAAAAGCCTTCGACAGTATCCACCGTCCTTCACTTTGGAATCTACTTAACATCTATGGTTTCCCTCCCAAATATACCAACGTCATAAAATCCTTCTACAAAGAGACACGTTGCTGCGTAAGAACAGAAACAGGCAACTCTGACTGGTTCTCAGTCGAAACAGGAGTGAAACAGGGTTGTGTCTTATCACCGATGCACTTTGGAATAGCTATCGATTGGGTCATGCGCAAATGCACAAACAACACAAATATGGGTATCCATTGGGTTGACAAAATTCTAGAAGACCTGGACTGTGCCGACGACATAGTGCTTTTGAGTTCAACACACCCGGATGTTCAAGAGAAAATAAACACATGATAAACGGGTGGATATATTAATCAGCATGTACTAATAATTGTAGAAATAAATAATTATGGATATCATCATCGTTATCATGTGCCATGCCGGTAAGCGTGGGCAGTCATGTTTTGGCATCTCACTCATACAACCATACAACAAACGAACGAACGAACGAACTTTATTTTCGAAGGGTAACAAATTGGGCACGCAGGCCCGTCTTATATTCGGCCTTTACAACGTAGCCAAGCCATCCAAGTATTTACTTCTCTGTCCACCCCTTGCTCTCTTCCCCTCGATCTTGCCAGTTGTCACCAAGTTCTCCAATTTATTTCTTCTCATAACCTGACCAAAATATTGTGACTATCTAGGTCTAATTTCTCTAATCAGTTTACGGTTTTCATTTCTTTCTTGTAGGACGTGGACATTGGTTTTTCTGTCTGTCCATGTAATTCTCTGCATTCTCCTCAGAAACCACATTTCCACAACCGTCAGATGTTTTTTCAGCTTGTCTGCTCATTGTCCACGTTTCACATCGATACAGAAGCCCAGGTTCTTTGTTGCACCTCAACACTCTTTTTTTCTCGTTGCAAATGACATCCTTTTATTGTTTAGTATGTTTTTCATCTTGCAAAACGCTGCCTTCGCCATGGCAATTCTTGTTTTAATCTCTTCAAGGCATCTCCCATCAGATATTATGACTGTTCCGAGATAATTGTACCGATTCACTTATTTAAGAATATTCCCATTTACTTTTATAATACATTGTGGTTTTTCCTTCTTCTTGGTGACGACCATAATCTGTGTCTTCTTATAATTTAATTCTAACCCAAGTTGCTTATTATATTATGGATATACTTTTACTAATCAACATGTACTAATTATGATAGAATTCAATAATTATGGATACACGTGCACTAATCATGTACTAATTATTGTAGAATTCAAGAATTATGAAAATACATATACTAATCAACATGTGCCGGGCTCCGTGACAAAGGCGTTACAGACGCGGTTCGTAATTCCGCTAACCTGCGTTCGAAACACAGCTGCGACTGATTTGGCAGCAGACCGTGTCGCGCTGGGTTTTAACGGTGATGGTATGGGAGCCGGTCGTTCAAAAATCAATGGCAAACAGCTGAACTTAAAACATACCAAAACATCAACAACAGCAGTGCTGGTGTTGACAGCGATGTCCTGTAAACAGGATATGAAAACAAAAACATCAAAATGTACTAATTATTGTCGAATTCAATAATTATGGATATACATGCACTAATCAACTCACCACATGACAAAGATAAATTTAGCTGATTCTGTAACTGGAATGTAAAGTGTTTTTCCAGTTGTCACGGTGTTTTCCAGTAGTCACGGTTTTTTCCAGTAATCACGGCGTTTTCCAGTAGTTACGGTTTTTTCCAGTAGTCACGATGCTTACTTGTAGTCTCGATGTTTTCTAGTAGTGAAGGCAATTTCTAATAGTCGATGTTTTCCAGTAGCCAGGGTGTTTTCTTATAGTGTCGGTGTATGTTTTACAGTAGTCATGGTGTTTTCCAGTAATCATGGTGTTTTCCAGTAGCCATGGTGTTTTCTTATAGTTTCGGTGTTTTCCAGTAGTCATGGTGTTTTCTTATAGTTTCGGTGTTTTCCAGTAGTCATGGTGTTTTCCAGTTGTCACGGTGTTTTCCAGTAGTCTCGGTGTTTTCTTATAGTTTCGGTGTTTTCCAGTAGTCTCGGTGTTTTCTTATAGTTTCGGTGTTTTCCAGTAGTCATGGTGTTTTCCAGTTGTCACGGTGTTTTCCAGTAGTCATGGTGTTTTCTTATAGTTTCGGTGTTTTCCAGTCGTCACAATGTTTTCCAGTCGTCACAATGTTTTCCAGTCGTCACAATGTTTTTCAGTCGTCACAATGTTTTTCAGTCGTCACAATGTTTTCCAGTCGTCACGATGTTTTCCATGTTGTCACGGTGTTTTCTAGTAGTCACGGCATTTTTCAAAGACCTCTCTTCTCATTACATGACCAAAGAACAGTGTTTATTTCCTTATTACAGTTATTTATAAGGTTCTACTTTCATTACCCTCTTCCGTGAAACCAATGTTAGTTATTCTGACAGTATAAGATGTTTTCAAATTCGTTTCAGAAACAACATCTCGACTTCCTCCAGGTTCGTCCTAATCTGCTCGTTCATCTTACACGATTCATGACCACACGGTGAAACATATTCTATATAGCATTTCAGCATTCTCTTCCTGAAATTCAATGTTATTCATCTATTGCGATGGATTCACTAACCACTAGGCTCCAATATTATAACGCGAACGACTAAACATACTACATGTCCCTAAACCTAGGACTGACAAAACAAGTTTCGCGTACTCTGAAGCTCAGCTATGGAACAATCTTCCACAAGAAATAAAAACACCACCAATGCCTTTACATACAATCGCAGCCTATTTGAACACTATCCCAGTAGAAACAATATGTCCCCTGAAAAATTATACTATTAATAATATCATAATAATAATCATACTAACAATCTTAAATGACAGTTAATACAATAAACATTCTTATAACTGTGGTGCCTTAGCTACTTATAATTGCCATGTCAAAAATTACTTTTAGCGAGTCATATAAAGTTTAGTATAGCACATTTTCCATGCGTTTACAATCTATATATTGTTTTTGTTGTTATTGTTGTTGAAGATTAACATCATTGTTGGGGTTAACATCCCCACCTTTGTAAAAACCTTTCTTTGTTACGAAACAAATACATGAGCCTCGATATCGGACTGACTTATCTGGACAACGACCTTGGAACGTTAAAGGACTTTTGAGATTTGGAACATGGAATGTACGGACACTATATCGAGCTGGAGCGGCCGAAGAACTAACCCGGGAGCTGGGTGAATATCAAATGGATATAACAGCAATTCAAGAAATAAGGTGGCCAGGAGAGGGTACTTTAGAGCAAAATGGAATGATTATAATATATGGAGGAAACACCCAAAATAAACATGAATTAGGAACAGGATTTGTCATCAAAAAAGAGTTATGGGGGAACGTTTTAAACTTTAAAGCTTTTAATGACAGGATTAATAAATTACGAATAAAAGGTAAATGGAAAAATATAACGATGATTAATGTACATGCACCTACTGAAGAGAAAGAAGATGATATTAAAGAAGACTTTTATAATGATCTGGAAGATGTCATAGAAGAAACCCCCAAACAGGACATCCTGATTGTGCTGGGAGACTTCAATGCAAAAATAGGTAGAGAGCAAACTAATAAAAAAGTGGCCGGTATGGAAAGCCTACATACAACTTCAAATGATAATGGATGGAGAGTCATCAACCTGGCAGAAGCCAAAGGACTGCAGATTAGCAGTACCAGACTACAAAGAAAGGATATACACAAACAAACTTGGAAATCATGTGACAAGAGAACCTATAATCAAATAGATCACATTTTAATTAACAACAGAAATGCATCAAACATACAGCAAGTCAGAAGTTATAGAGGAGCCGAGTGCCACAGTGATCACTTCCTCGTTGGAGCAAAATTTAAAATAAAACTTAAGAGAGCCTTCTATAATAAATTACAAAGATTACACCCAACATATAACAGAGAAAAACTGCAAGACATTACAGTCAAAGAGAAATTTACAGATGAAATAAAATGTAAACTTGAAACTCTGCAAAACCCTTTGGAGGAAAGCGTTGACCAAACTTGGTTGAACATCAAGAATATAATTCAGTCTACCGCAGAAGAATGTCTCGGTGTGTTAACCACGCATAGAAAGAACAGATGGTTCAATTCAAAATGTGAAGAAGCAGTCATTAGGAAGAAGAATGCCAGACATGTATGGTTAAATGACATCAATAACATCCAAAAGGAAGAGCATTATAGAAATGAATGTAAAGAGGCTACAAAAATAGTCAGACAGCAGAAGCGAGAATATATGAGTAATATAATCAAAGATATGGAAACTAATCACCAGAAAAATGAATCCAGAAAATTTTTTAAAGAACTGAAGTCAATGAAACGAGGGCACCAACAAAACACATATGGTTTAAAAGACAAAAATGGGAATATGATAAATACCAATGAGGAAATGTGCAACACATGGAAAGAATATTTTATTGAATTACTAAATTGTGAAGCTCCAAGTCACATTTTCCCACAGGAAGAGGTTCTAACATGCGAACCACAAATTGAAGAACCTACATTTGAAGAAATCCTATATGTAATCACACGACTTAAAAACAATAAGGCAACTGGGACTGATGGAATTGCTGCTGAATCTATAAAGGCAGGTGGCCATGCATTACATCTAAAGCTATACGAACTAATAATAAAAATCTGGAGGACAGAAGAATTACCCCATGACTGGAAAGAGTCATTATTGATACCTATCTTTAAGAAAGGAGACAAGTTCCAATGTGGAAATTATAGAGGAATATCACTACTGTCCACAAGCTATAAGATACTATCCGCAGTATTACTAAATAGACTAAAACCATATTCAGAAGACATATTAGGTGACTACCAGACGGGTTTTAGACAAAACAGATCAACAATAGATCAGATATTTATCTTACGACAAATAGCCGAGAAACATTGGGAATATAAAAGAGATCTCCATAACATTTTTGTGGATTTTAAAAAGGCTTATGATAGTGTCCATAGGAATAGTCTATGGAATGCTATGCAGGAATTTGGAATACCAAGGAAGTTAATCAACATGACCAGACTATGCATGGAAGATACTTATAATATAGTAACATATAAAGGCAGGAAATCAGACCCCTTCCAAATAACATCTGGCTTGAAACAGGGTGATGCACTATCGCCGCTACTCTTCAATCTGGCTCTAGAGAAAGTTGTAAGGAAGGTAAAGGAGGAATGTGATATTGGAGGAACATCCAAGCTGCTTGGTTATGCAGATGATATAGATATTATAGGGTAAAGTGAACAAAAGACATTGGAAATATTGACTCACTTAAAGGGAAAAGCCCAACAGATGGGGCTGGTTATCAACCAAGATAAGACAGAATATATGGTAATTTCAAGAGACGGAATGGCTAGAAACTCTGGCCACATACAAATAGATAATATGACCATTAAAAGAACGGAAACATACAAATACCTGGGTACAATCTTCAACTGCTCCAACATCATAAGGGAAGAAATACAAACTAGAATCAACTCTGGAAATAAGATATACTATGCACTACAACATCTACTAAAATCAAAGGCGCTATCTCGTAACACCAAAATCACAATATACAAAACACTGATCAGACCAGTTGTGCTGTATGGCTCTGAAACCTGGAGTACAACGAAAGGAGACGAAGCCTTGTTACAAACCTTTGAGAACAAAATTTTAAGACGCATCTTTGGACCCATTAGGGATACACAAAGTGGAGAGTGGAAAAGAAGAAGTAACAAAGACATTTATGATCTGTTTAAGTCCCCGCTAATCACTGGTATGATGAAGGCTAATAGACTACAATGGCTGGGGCATATAGAAAGAATGGAAGATAATAGGGAAACAAAACTCGCTTACACTCAGGAAATAAATGACCGTAGACCCCGAGGTAGACCAAGAAGGCGGTGGAGAGATAATACATGTACAGACCTACAGGCACTTGGAATCAACGACTGGCAAGAGAAGGTCCACCAGAGAGACGAATGGAGACGGATTGTATTTGCAGCAAAGAACCTCAATGGCTCGGAACGCTGAAGAAGAAGAAGTTGTTGAAGATTAGCTTCATAAGAGATGCATAAATGAAATGATGTATTAGAGCAGAGAGACCTGCGTGCCCAATTCTGAACTCTTTGAAAATAATGTGCATTCTTCATTCGTTGGTTCGTCAAATAACAATTTGTACATTTAAGATGTTCGTTTCATGAAATGTTTCTCTGATGTGTCTGCAGATTCTCATTTCGTGAATATCATGAAGTCTCTAAGTTGTCTGTTGCTGACTGTAGTGTCATTTTGCAACGCCGTGCAGGATGACATATTAAGACTTCTAGACGGCGAGGATGTCGCACTCGACCTGGGATCATTCTTGCCTTGTAAGTTATATTCTTCTTCCTCCTCTTCTTCTCCTCTCCTTCCTCTCCCACTCTCCTCTTCCCATCTCCTCTCATCCCTCTCCTCCTCTTTCTTTTCCTCTTCGTCTTCCTCCTTCTTCTCCTTCTCCTCTTTCCTTTTCTGATCATATGCAATTTTTAACGGTTAGTGGAGATCTGATTATAACCTCGACAATTTCTTGGAGTTCCTCTTTAGCTACATTCAGCTTGTAGTTCAGCCAGTAAATGTTTCTTAACTTATGCTACAACAGTCTTACCTGCAGGACAAGCTCACTTCCCTGAACGCTCAGTCTACACTTGCATAATGGTGAAAAGGCTGACGCCGACGAAATATGTATTTACTCAGCCTTTACGTGCGTAATGGTGAAATAGACAGACCAGGCATGCATTTACTCGCGTGCGTAATATCATGCATTTACTCAATCTCAATCAATTAATCAGGTGTCGTTTCCACTATAAAGGTTGGCTGAAATGGATCTGCTTTTTTCATCTCTTGACGTTATCTTCCCACTTGTATCTTTATCTACCTCTTGCTCTCTGTCGCCTAATGTTACCCTCCTGTATGATTTGTGTAGGAATGTTATGTCCTTTAACGTGGATTTACTCAATCTTCCAACTCTACCAACTCTTGACCACCTGGACACACTTCCCACCATAACAGAAGTTAAGTGTGCTATAAATGAACTTGCATCTGGCAAGGCTCCAGGTAAGGATGGGATTCCAATAGAGGTTATCAGGAGTGGGCAAGACACACTCACTATACAGATCCACCAGCTAATAGAGCTATGCTGGCGTGAAGGACAAGTCCCACAGGATTTCAAAGATTAAAGCATCATAACACTGTACAAGAACAAGGGCGATCGGAGCGACTGCAACAACTATAGGGGTATCTCACATCTGTGTATTGTTGGAAAAGTATTTGCCAGAATTGTTCTGCGCAGACTTCAAGTCCTAGGAGATCAAGTCTACCCCGAATCACAGTGTGGCTTTCGACAGAACCGGTCTACCACTGATATGATATTCTCATTGCGACAAATGCAAGAAAAATGCCGTGAACAGAATCAACCACTGTTTATTGCCTTCATCGACCTCACAAAGGCATTTGATTTGGTCAGTCGTGAGGGTCTGTTCAAGGCACTAAAGAAGATTGGCTGCCCACCAACTCTTCTGTCCATTGTGGAATCGTTCCACACAGGCATGAAGGGTATAATCAAGTTTGATGGTGCAACTTCTGAAGAATTTGAAATCAAGAGTGGAGTTAAGCAAGGTTGTGTACTAACCCCCACCCTCTTTGGAATATACTTTTCACTTCTACTGAAATATGCATTTCGTGATCAGGATGGTGGTATATACATTCACTCACGCTCAGATGGCGGCCTCTACAATGCTCAAAGATTGAAGGCTAAGACCAAAATTAGGAGGGTACTGATCAGAGAGTTGCTTTTTGCAGATGATGCTGCAGTTACGACCCACTCTGAGGAAGAATTGCAATGTCTACTATCTGCATTCTCCAATGCTTGTTCTGAATTTGGTTTAACAATTAGCAAAAAGAAGACACAGATTATGTCACAAGGTGCACATGAGGTACCATCAATCTTTATTGACGACGCCGAACTAGAGATAGTAGACCATTTTACATATCTAGGATCAGTGGTAAATAGCAAATTATCCCTAGATCAGGAAATCAACATCCGGATTGGTAAGGCAGCAACAACAATGAACAGGTTAAGAAAAAGAGTCTGGGAGAACAGGAAGCTTACTGCCAAAACAAAAGTCCTTGTCTATCAAGCCTGTGTCCTTAGTACTCTTCTCTATGGCAGTGAAACCTGGACAACTTACTCACACCAAGAGAACAATTTAAACAGCTTTCATATGCGGTGTCTGCGAAGAATTCTTGGTATTAAGTGGCAAGACAAAATCACAAATACTGAAGTATTGGAAAGATCAGGTTGTGTGACAGTTTATTCCATGCTCAGTCTTCGTAGACTTAGATGGATAGGACATCTTAGGAGGATGGATGATGGGAGAATACCAAAGGATATCTTTTTTGGTGAATTACAGATGGGTAAGAGATCTCAGGGTCGGCCTCTACTACGATACAAAGATGTGTGTAAGCGGGACATGATTGATACAGGCATTGATAATGCACATTGGGAGCAAGTCGCCGCTGAACGTGTTGCATGGAGGGGAAATATCAGAAATGGAATAAAGTCAAAGGAGAAAATTATTGCAGAAAAGACACACACCAAGCGTTTGAGACGTAAGATGGTGCATGATGGTGGAAATGACCACGTGTTCACATGCACCCACTGTGAACGGACATTTACAGCGCAAATTGGCCTTATCAGTCACACTCGCTACCGCCATAGTTAAAAGTTATTATGCCTTTTTAAAGCACAAACTATCGTCTGTCAAGACGGCAAGGTGCCAATGGACTCAATCTTCACGTGCATAAAGGTGAAATAGACAGATCAAGTTTGTGTTCACCCAGTCTGCGCGTGTATAATGGTGAAACAGCTGATACGGACCAAGCACTTTACTCAATCTGTTACGCGCCGACCTGAATTCTTATCAGTCCCTGGAAGGTCACTAGTTCGGCTGTTGTTATTGGGTTGATTATCAACTTTCTGATAGCCAGGATAGTGCTTTTGGTTAACGTGTGAGACTGATATCTTCTTGTTCATGCTCTAAAACTTATTTTGCAAATTTAACTGCATGGGTCGTTCTGGCCACACCACAACGGAATACAACTCACTGGAGTGTCCTGAGTTGAAACACCACAATGGAACAGCACTCACTGAGGTGTCGTGGGTTGAAACACCACAATGGAGCAACTCTCTCTGAGGTGTCATGATTTGAAACACCACAATGGAACAGCACTCACTGAGATATCGTGGGTTGAAACACCCAATGAAGCAGCACTGACTGCAGTGTCGTGGGTTAAAACACCACAATGGAGCAGCACTAACTGACGTGTCGTGGGTTGAAACATCACAATGAAACAACTCTCGCTGCAGTGTGGTGGGCTGAAACACCACAATGGAACACGGCTCACTACAGTGTCGTGGGTTGAAACACCACAATGGAACACGGCTCACTGAGGTGTCGTGAGTTGAAACACCACAATGGATCAGCACTCACTGACGTGTCGTGTGTTGAAACACCACAGTGGAACAGCACTGAATGCAGTGTAGTGAGTTCAAACACTAGCTTTACAAAAGTGTTGTATAAAATCAAGCCTCTTTGATTAGATTGGGAAACCAGTAGCTGAATGGATACTATCACTCGCTCGTAAACTTCCGGTGCGCTCATGCCGAGATTGCGGGTTCAAGCCCTACATCGTTCAGTTGGAGTAACATGTTGACTTCTCGACTTGTCTTGTGAACGTACATTACAAGTACATCAGAAGTCGGAGTGGGTTCACCCGATGGCGAGTGACACTGGTATTAAGGAAACTAATCCGCACTCAGAAATCAGTCCAGTGCCAAAACTGCTTTTAACATAATTAAATCTGTATTAACGTCTAGAGAGAATTAACAACGCATTAAAAATGAGAGTTGTTAAATGTTATGTATCTTAAAATTTGCTATAATGCTCGAAAGCTTAGACAATGAACGATGAATAGAAAGTCGTATAGAGGCCATGAATATACAGAAGAATAAGTCGTATTACATGGGTACAAAAACAATCAAATACAGCTGTTCTAGAAAAACTTGGAATGAACTGAAATATATGAAATATATTCATATATGACATGAAAAGAAATATAAAAAAGAGGCATGGGCAATATTTCAACCATTAGATATTTTTTGAGCTTATCTGCTCATTGTCCACGCTTCACATCCATATAAAAGTACATGTCCTATGTAGAACTTAAACACTTTTTTTTCTCGTTGCAATTAACATCTTTTTATTGATCAGTATGTTTTTCATCTTGCAAAAGGCTATCTTCGCCATGGAGATTCGCCATGGAGATTCTTGTTCTAATCTCTGCAAGGAATTGAAAAAAAAAAACATTTTGAAAAAAATTGAAAAACGCCCTTGGGATTTTATGACTGTTCCGAGATATTTGCACCTTGATGTCTTTAATAATGTTCTAATTTACCCGTATATTACATTGTGGTATTACTTCTAAGATACGATCATAATCTCTGTCTTCTTATGACTGTTCCGAGTTAGTTGAACCGAATACCAGAAGTACCTCAGTCTAAAGTAACAACTTAAGAAATATTATCTCTCGTTTACAGCTGACCACTCCATCAGGTCAGTACAGGACGCCTACTCGAGCAAGACTCACGCGGCAGCATATCTAAATGAAATCAACAACGAACTCCGCCAGTGGAAACACGGACTGGCCATCTCAGAGTGGAACTACAAAACCAACATCACAGATCACAACAGAGAAGAGGTAAATGTCTTTAATATTCCGATGTACAATCGAGATGAGTTCGTAAAATTTCGATGTACATCGGAATGTGTTTGTACAATTCCGATGTTTATAAGGTTGTTTTTCTAAAATTCCGGTGTTATTCGGATTGTGTTCCTAATATCCCGGTGAATATCGAGCTCAATTTGTATATTCCGGTGTATATATGACCCTGTTTGTTTATTCCGGTGTATACGCAACCAAAAATGCTTTCAACGGCATGAAATCAGTATTAACATTTACAGAAATTAATAACGCATTAAAAATGAGAATTCTAAAATGCTACGTATATTCAACGCTACTGTATGGCGCGGAAGCCTGGACATTGAACAAGCAACTAGAAAGTCGCATAGAAGCCCTGGAGATGTGGATATACAGACGAATATGTCATATTTCATGGAAACAAAAACAATCAAATGCAGATATTCTAGAAAAACTGGGAATGAAGAGAGTGTTGATGAAAGAAATAAAGAGGAGGCAAGTGAACTATTTCGGCCATGTTAAAAGACTAATATAAAAACGATACTGGAGGGCAAGGTTGAGGGCAAGCGAGCAAGAGGCAGACAACGATACAAGTGGGAGGATAACATCAAGAGATGGACGAGCATCAGCCTGAAAGAATGTACAGTCAAGGTCAGAGACAGACAGTGTTGGAGATCCATTGTAGCCAACCTTCATTGTGGAGACGGCACCTGATTGATGATGATGATACTCAACAAAATGTCTCTATTCCAGTGAATACCGGGCTGGTCTTGTATTCATTTCGGTGGCTCTGTTTGTAAATTGCGGTGGATAGCGAGTTGTTTGTACTAGCCGCTGCATGGCAGACTGCATTTGTATATCTTTTTCTTCTTTTGCCTTGAAGCGTCACAGAGAAGAGACCGAGGTAATTTTCTGTAGTTCCGCTTGTCGTGTTACTTGTGCTAACGTCATATTTGATTTCTTCAATGTTTCTTTCACTCCGTCTAACCAATGCTGCCCGGAACGGCCTCTCGCCTTGTATCCAGATATCGCCATCTATCCGCTGATTTATCTTATTCCATTCTAACTACATGTCTGGATATTTGTTTAACTGTTCTATGAAGTCAGTAATGGGTGCTACCCCTACATTCGTTCTTCTTCTTCTTCTTTTCGTTCATCCGGAGTGTTTTTTCAGATGTCATTGCGGTGTGCGTTAGGCAATCATGGGTTGAAAACTCTTAGGTCAACACATCCGGCTTATGCGTGCATTTTTGACCAGGTTAGCATTCTTGGGAGAATCTCACTTTTGTGGTACCGTCCACATCTCAGCTGGTCAAGTTTGAACAGTCGAGGACTTCTGTCATCCCTCAAGAGAAGGAAGGGACAGTCCATAGCATTTTCCGCCATCCAAGGTTGCTTCCATAGTTGCAGGGCCGACACATAGCGCCCTGGTACTGGGCTCACCAAGGGAATCGTCACGTCCTGCTCATGGCTGCTTTAATTCCTCACTTCAATATATTGGGCATTTCGTTCGCCCCGGGCCGTTCCCGCACAAACCAGACAGGTCTGCAGACGGTATCCACTCAGCGAGTTTTCGGACATGTGCTTGTCGTTGCGCCCGTCAGAGCTGTTCCAGGCACGACAGACATTCGGAAAACTACCTATTCAGAGCTGTTTCGAACAAGAGCGGCATTAGGAAACTAGGTAGTCAGAGCTGTTCCTAGCACGAGAGACATTCGGACGAGACATTTCACTCGGACGTAAATGCGTAGTGCCAATTTTTAGTTTGCCACCCGTAGGACGGCACTTCCGGCTTCAGCAGGCATTTTTTTAATGAGGTTAGCTTCCTCGGGATTCGAGGCACGTTAGACTTTTTGTTGTGATGTCGCCCACATCTCAGCTGGTCAAGATAGAACGATCATCGATATCACGGTTAACCCTCAAGGGAAGGCAGGGGCAGACCATGGGCCTATCCAAGGAGGCTTCCATAATTGCAGAGCCGGCACATATTGCTCTGAGACTGGGCTCACCCAAGGAGTTGCGACGTCCTGCTCATGGCTGCTTTAGTTCCTCACTTCCATGTGTTGGGCATCTCGCTTGCTACTGGTCGCTCAAGCACACACCAGGAACGGTCAGACCGCGGGCGACATCCGCTCGGTAAGCTTTTGCTTTAGACTTCGGACCACGCAATGGATTCGCTAGCCGTGCGTTCCATTTTGTGTTATTGAGACGTTTTTTCACTTTTGTCTACACTCTGTGTGTTAGATACAGAAAGTTTTCGTAGCCATTTCATTCGACTGGGACACTTTCTGCATTTTTATTCTCGCTCACGAGGTAGGCTACATGTGCTGCCGGCTCAGCACCTTACCTCCGTGCAGCAGTGAACTAGAAACGGCCAGGCCCTCTCATCCGGGAATCTCTCATATCCCCCAGCTGAGAGCCTTCGAACATGTATCAGAACTGGGCATGTAGCGTGCTCAGTATCTCATCTCTATTTATCGGTAGGTGTGTATCGGCCCGGCTGTCAGATCCGCAGGTTTGTGGCTTAGAGGCGTTCAGCCACAGCCCTCAACAGAGAGCCTTATAGTTTTGTCCGGACCAAGGTCTTCTGCCTTCGTGTACCTGATTTAATCTTTTGACTGTTATCCTCAGTCTACCTGCAGAGCAGCAGGTTGTGTCTCTCTTAGTCTGGTCCCTATCCCAAGAGCTGTCCGATATGTAGTTTTCATCCATCGGCAAGCACATGGGGTCGATGTGACAAACAGGCTCCCCCACCACGGCAAGGTGGAGACTTATCGGGGGAGACACTCGTTCTTACACCGGTCTATTGCACCTATATCGTGTTTAAACTACGACGATTGTTCTGTAAAAACACAATAATTATCTGCTCGTGCAGTTTGAGGAGAACAACACTGATATCCTCTTTTTATTGAAAATAAACCAAACAAAAAAGAAAACATGTGCTATATTAACATAACAGACGTCGAAGTGGTCAAGAAATATAACGCAATCACATTATAACTTCCCATGCGCTGAGCGCTGACCACGAGGTAGGGAGTGTTTCATGCCACCTACCTTTACCTTGACTTAACTTTGCCCTGCTACTGAGTTGAGTGCGTGGCGCGACACTATGAGCTGCGAATTTCGTGTGAAATGCTTTTACATTTGTCCCCGGTTGTTTGTAGCGTGAACTGCATGTTCGGAATAATGACGGTGTGCCTGTCGCAGAACTAATGGGATCCCCTTATGCAGTAATGTGTGGTTACTGGTTTTCTAGTGACTGCCGCTTCCATCGACGATGAACTGTATTTTTCGTGGGCGACTTGTGTGTTGGTATTCTGGCGGCGGCATTATGCACAGAGTACCTGTGTGTGCTGTGGCTTGTCGAGACTCCTATCTGTTCCACTTTTCACATGGGGCAGTGACACGCATTTTATGTGATATTCACTGGAACAGGAACGGAGCACCTGTTGCCGACTCCGTGAGGTTGGTGCAGCGACTAATGACTAATGACTAATAGCCGTCTTGACAAAAGATATTTTGTTACATTGTGCTTCAAAAATAGCACAAACCCTGGAATCGAACCCACACTTACCGGGGCGACAGGCAGGAGTGCTAGTCATTGCGCTTTCACCACTCCCCATTTTATGAAACACCCTCCGGTTAATAATAGGGTACTTCAATTTTAATTCACCGCAAACAAGAAGTATCCCTTAGAGCCTCATTTGCATCGGTCCGGCAATCACTTTCCGGTTTAGTGTTCGATGGACTGCTGGACCGATCGATGGATGTTTTTTTTAACTTTTTGGGCCCGTAGGGCCCTCATTGTCGTCGACAGTGAGGGCCCTGCGGGCTCAAAAAGTTTAAAAAAACATCCATCGATCGGTCCAGCAGTCCACCGAACACTAAACCGGAAAGTGATTGCCGGACCGATGCAAATGAGGCTCTAAGGGATACTTGTTAATACTTGTTTGTTTGCGGTGAATTAAAATTGAAGTACCAATAATAGTATTAATAGTGGTAACAACACTAGCTATAATAATTACAGTATTAAATAACACAAGCGTATGAGAATGGTATTAAATAACAGTATTAAATAACACAAGCGTTTGAGAATGGTATTAAAACCATCACGATGATGATGATGATGATGATTTTGTTGATGATGATTCTGGCAATTTTGATGATAATAATAACTGCCACATAGGGAAAAAATGTTAGGAGTGCAGATGACTTTTAAAGAACTGTTTTCGTATGAAAAACGTCAAAGATAGCGTGAAAAGAAGAACATAAACAATTTATGTTGACAGTTCACGAACGTGGCTACGCGATATCAAGTTTGGAGACTACGACAAATGAAGGAAGCGAGGCGTTTCAACCTGCAGTTTCTACCCGAGGACCTGGCGAGACAGATTTCAATGTTTACCTTGTCTGCAATCTCTAGTGACAACAAAGTCAACCAGTGAGTATTTATGTTGTGATTAATTCAGTTATCTAGTCAGTGTATGGTTGTTTGTTTCGTCTTACAGCCAATGAATAATTGAATGGGATTGTTATACTAAATTCAACCAATTAGTGAACTATATTTTTATAGTAAAGACAACAATCAACATATGTTTTTCTGAACCACTTTGTTCGGAAATAAAGTCAGTGCACCACTTTGCTCTGTAATAAAGTCAACCAATCAGAGAAGTGCCTTTCTTTAATAAAGTCATCCAGTCAGTGAACTACTTTGCTCTATAATAAAGTCAACCAGTCATTGAACTACTTTCATATGTAATAAAATCAATCAATCTGTGAACCACTTTGTTCTGTAATAAAATCAATCAGTCAGTGAACCACTTTGTTCCGTAATAAAGTCAACCAATATGTGAAGTATTTTTTCTTTAATAAAGTCAACCAATCAGTGAAGTGTTTTCCTATAATAAAGTCAACCAATCAGTGACGTGTTTTCCTATAATAAAGTCAACCAATCAGTGAAGTGTTTTCCTATAATATAGTCAACCAATCAGTGAAGTGTTTTCCTATAATAAAGTCAACCAATCAGTGAAGTGTTTTCCTATAATAAAGTCAACCAATCAGTGACGTGTTTTCCTATAATAAAGTCAACCAATCAGTGAAGTGTTTTCCTATAATACAGTCAACCAATCAGTGAAGTGTTTTCCTATAATACAGTCAACCAATCAGTGAAGTATTTTCCTATAATACAGTCAACCAATCAGTGAAGTATTTTCCTATAATACAGTCAACCAATCAGTGAAGTGTTTTCCTATAATACAGTCAACCAATCAGTGAAGTATTTTCCTATAATACAGTCAACCAATCAGTGAAGTGTTTTCCTATAATACAGTCAACCAATCAGTGAAGTATTTTCCTATAATAAAGTCAACCAATCAGTGAAGTATTTTCCTATAATAAAGTCAACCAATCAGTGAAGTGTTTTCCTATAATACAGTCAACCAATCAGTGAAG
The DNA here is from genome assembly GCA_963921405.1 of Cepaea hortensis. Classification (NCBI taxonomy): domain Eukaryota; kingdom Metazoa; phylum Mollusca; class Gastropoda; order Stylommatophora; family Helicidae; genus Cepaea; species Cepaea hortensis. Next base: position 20,314,319 of record OY992897.1, read on the forward strand.
TGTTTTCCTATAATACAGTCAACCAATCAGTGAACCATTTTGTGTGTAGTAATTTAACCTAGCTGGGTAACAGTTATACTGTAAACCATACAGTCTCATAGTTTTCATTGAACGCTTATCTTTATCTTCGGATATCTTTATTATCTCTTAGCTACACACTTGCAATTACTTCCTTTTTGGAGTATAATCCCCATCGAATTCCTGCAAACGGCAGTGTCTGTACAACACAAATCCCATAAAGCGGATACCAAGTGGCTACATCGACCAAATATACCAGGCCATTCGGTCCCTCAAGAGAATCGCAGCATTTCTCCTTCAGAAGCTGTGACTGAACTCACCTGGGTTAGAACAAATCGACACAAGGTAACCCTACGTCATGCACGGACAAAATTGGTGCGGTGTAGTGCAACCATAAATCGAGACGTTCCCAACAGTCAGATTTTGATATCATAAAATCAAACAATGTTATCCGTTTACTGCAGTAAATTCGACAAAGTGAGTGTGGCATGTGCCACCACCAAATGAGTGTGCCACAAAATGAGAGTGCCATGAGTCCTCAAGTGAGTGTGCCATGTGCTACCAAATGAGTGTGCCATTAGCCATTAAGTGAGTCTCCATGTGCTACCAAATGAGTGTGCCATGAGTCCTCAAGTGAGTGTGCCATGTGCCACCAAATGAGTGTGCCATTAGCCATTAAGTGAGTCTACCATGTGCCATCAAATGAGTGTGCCATTAGCTATTAAGTGAGTCTACCTTGTGCTACCAAATGAGTGTGCCATTAGCCATTAAGTGAGTCTACCATGTGCTACCAAATGAATGTGCCATTAGCCATTAAGTGAGTGTACCATGTGCCACCAAGTGGGTAAATCGCTAAGTGAATGTGCCATGTGCCACAAAGTGAGTGAGCCACGAAGTGATTGTGCCACGAGCCACCTAGTGAATGTCACATGAATCACCAAGGACAGCCATAATTTAGCTGTACTTACAAAACAGCGAGGAAGTCGTAGTCGTGCAATGACTAGCAGGCCAGCTTGCCGACACGATAGTCGTGCGTTCAAATTCGCACCCAGGAGGATTTTCAACATTTACCAATCCCACCAGGTCAACTTAGACTAAATGAGTACCAAGAAATATCTGGGAGAGTAAAGGCGGTTGATGTGATATTGACAACATAACCCATATGGTACTGATTAGTCTAAAACATATGAGGCAAGCATCATATACCCAGCGACTGCCGCTTCCATCGACGATAAACTGTATTTTCCGTGGAGGACTTTTGTGTTGGCATTCTGGCGGCGGCATAATACACAGTGTATCTGTGCGGGCTGTTGGCTTGCTGAGACCCCTGTCTATTCCACTTTTTACTTGGGGCAGTGAGGAGCATTTCGTGTGATATAAAATGGCACAGGAACGGAGCATAATGGGGACGATCCGTTGTCGTGAAGTTGGATCCGCGACTAACTACTTAACTATCATATACCAAACACACCTCAAAGCGCGGATAAAAGAATCATCTACGTTTTTACACAAGGAAATTTCACATTTCCACCATGCACATATGTATTATTCATAAAGTTACGAATAAGGTGAACTTAGATATATGTGTTGCAACTTGTATTTAACATAACTTGATCTTCTATAAATTCAGACGCGTGTCCCAACTTCAACAAATAATGGAGGGCAACTACGGCACCGGGCGGGCATGTTTGAAAAATGGCACCTGCTTAGCCCTCGAGCCGGAAGTGACGCATATAATGTCATACTCACGTGACCCGGAACACCTAAAGGAGGTGTGGTTTCAATGGAGGAAAAGTGTTGGCCCAAACTTAAAGCATTACTACGTTGAATTTATCAACCTGCTAAACATTGGGGCTGTTGAAAACGGTAAGTTTCTTATGTATTGAACTTATTTATAACATATTATGCATTAAATCTCTGTTATTAAAGGTTAGAAAAGAAGTCTTGCATATTGCATAGGGCCAGTTGTAATATGTGCCTGCAAATTATGACCTGTTACACACTGCCCATTGGCATTTTTTTGGTGATGGAGTTATACCTCTCCATAGCACAAAGTCTGGACTCAAATAGAGACCATGTGTTGCCCACACAGCATGATCCCTCTCCCTGCCTGCCTAGTTTACTCCAGAGGGAAGGTAACACCGATACGCCTGGAACAAGACAAGCTACAGAAGCTGTCGAATCAGCAAAGCAATGCCGTGATTGACCGCTTGTCGCAGCTTCCATTCTAGAGCAATTGACGACTAAAATTTATGACCTGGTCTGCCCTACCATGACATTTAGTCTTTAGGATGCATTTCATCGCACCAGGATAAGGCTTGTACACTCCCAGTTGCGCTCCTCCGCCTGAAGAATGGCCAATGTTATATAGATCCGTATGTAGACAGATTATAAATATTGTATAAAGTAATAAAAAAAAAGTCGCTTAAAAGTCGACAGGGTTGACTTCATTGCACCGGGTTTTATCCCATATGGCTCGGTCTCTTTCCGCAGCGCGGAAAGCGTCGCACAAAGCACGAACTCCGTAGCTTTTAGCGACGACCCATAGGAGTCTCCGAAAAACGGCTTGACCACTTCGCCACAGAGACTCCCTGCATAAAGTAATAATACATGACTAACATATTACACTTGAATAAGAGTGATGTCCTTTTCTCTTTTTAAGGATTTTCTGACTACAGCCAGTTCTGGAAGCAGGATTTGTTCTACAATACTCCAGAACTTGACAGAATGATCCAGAAGCTGTGGACCAGCATCAGACCATTGTATCTACAGCTGCATGCGTACGTCCGCAGGAAGCTGAGAGAGTATTATGGGAAGAACGTGGTTGGAGAAGACGGTACCATTCCGGCGCATCTGTTAGGTATCTATGTTTATGTCGTCACTGCAACACTGTTAACATCTTAGTTATGTTAACTGATTATGTGCCAAAGGGTAATATATCGCCAAAGATTACCTCCGATTTAGACAGAAGGACGATATATCGCCATACTAGGGTCATCGTGTTATCTGTTTCGTTTCGTAGCATCTTCCGCAATTTCAGTGCTCAGTGAATGAAAATTTACATTATAATACTTGTTGGTATTATTCTATACCATGTTTGGTACAAACCAACTTTTTGTTTGGCATTGCATGAGTTAAGTAAAGCCTATAGCATGCGCAAAAACAGGTTATTGATCCTGCCGCAGGAATTGGAGACACGGGTTAGTGATTAAACAATATTGAACAGGCAAGAATATATACTTCCTAGCACCGGGTGCTATCCTATATGGCTCGGTCGCTTTCCACAGGTCGACCTGCCGAAAGCGTCGCACAACTCTGTAGCTCCAGCGATGACCCCCAGAAATCTCAGAGAAAATTGTACTAATGAACCAAAGGATGTAGGCCGAATAATAACCCACACAATTCTGAGTGCGAGACCGGCGGAGTAACAACCGAGCAGATTGATTCTGAAGCAGCAATATAATATATTGCTATATCTTATATATAAAAGGCGATCTCCGTCCATCTGTGTGTATGTATGTATGTATGTCCTTTATACGTTCGCGAACGGCCCATCCGATTGAGATGAAATTTTCTACACGCCTTCCTTTCATTCCAGAGCTGCCAACTGTGATATTTTGTTAGTGTGAAATCGCCTGCTTACTCAGTATTATTTCATTTTTCATTTTTCATCATAATTTCATATATCTCAGGGGACCTAACTCTGTAAAAGTTATTTCAAGGGGCATAACTTTTCTGTATAACTTATAATCATATTGTGGCATCGTTTTCAAAGATTTATAAACTCTTTGTCCATAGTTATGTACCGGCATATGAGTTATAATAAATAATGATACAATCTGTAAGGCATTTTCAAAGTTTTCATAAAAATAATGCACAATGCATAACATTGTAACTCATCTTTTTTTGCTTAAGAAGTTACTGTAGTCATGCAGGTGATTAGAAAGAGTTTTCATTAAAAATAATGGATGGTGTGTGGAAGGACATTCTTTTAAGTTACTTTTTTTGTTGTATGAATTTAATGAGAACTTATATGACTACTTATATGAATTAAATGAGATGCTCCCCACCAGGGACTGGGCGAAGCCGGACAGGGTCAGGCAGACAGATAGACAGACAGACAGACAGATAGACAGTCGGGAACAGGAACTTATATGACTACTTATATAAATTAAATGAGATGCTTCATACCAGGAGCTGCGCGATGCCGGGCCGGGTCAGACAGACAGACAGACAGACAGACAGACAGACAGACAGACAGATAGTCGGTAACGGGAACGGGAACTTATATGACTACTTATATGAATTAAATGAGATGCTCCCCACCAGGGACTGGGCGAAGCCGGGCAGGGTCAGGCAGACAGATAGACAGACAGATAGACAGTCGAGAACGGGAACTTATATGACTACTTATATGAATTAAATGAGATGCTCCACACCAGGAGCTGGGCAATGCCGGGCCGGGTCAGACAGACAGACAGACAGACAGACAGACAGACAGACAGTCAGTCGGTAACGGGAACGAGAACTTATATGACTACTTATATGAATTAAATGAGATGCTCCCCACCAGGGTCTGGGCGAAGCCGGGCAGGGTCAGCTAGTATTAATATATAAATAACAGGTTATTGATCCGCTAGAAGGAAGTGCGATAAGAGGTTACTGATGATGAAGGCGGATGTTCTATCAGAGGCTACTGATCATGAAGGAGGATGTGCACTAAGAGGCTACTGATCATGAAGGAGAAAGTGCTATGACAAGCTGCTGATCATGAAGGAGAAAGTGCTATGACAAGCTACTGATCATGAAGGAGAAAGTGCTATGACAAGCTACTGATCATGAAGGAGGATGTGCACTAAGAGGCTACTGATCATGAAGGCGGATGTTCTATTAGAGGTTACTGATCATGAAGGCGGATGTTCTATCAGAGGCTACTGATCATGAAGGAGAAAGTGCTATGACAAGCTGCTGATCATGAAGGAGGATGTGCAACAAGAGACTACTTATCATGAAAGTGGATGTGCTATAAGAAGATACTGCTCATGATGGAAGATGTACAATAAAAGGCTACTTATCAGGAAGGAGGATGTGCTATAAGAAGCTACTAATCCTGTAGAAGGAAGTTCGATAAGGAGCTGCTTATTATGAAAGAGGATGTGCAATAAGAGGCTACTGATCCAGCAGCTAGAAGTACCATAATTGGTGATTGATCCTGTGGTAGGAAATGAATCAATCGATTATTGATCCTGCTGGAAGTGGTAGTGATCTTGTAGAATAAATTACAATATTTGGCTAAGGATCCTGTTGCGGGAAGTCCAATAACAGATTATGTATTGATCTCCCAGTGGGATATCCAATAACATATCCCCGGGAAGGTTAACCCGGTCAACAAATACCCGCAGAAGTCGGATGTGTCGGCCTAACGGCGCAAGAACGCAGCTGTAAACAGGCACAACACAATCACGTCCGGAAAAGAAAAGAAAAAACTCCGGATGAACGCAGAAGAAGAAGAAGATAATAACATATTATTTATGAATCACCCAGTGAGATATCCAATAACATATTATTTATGAATCACCCAGTGGGATATCCAATAACATATTATTTATGAATCACCCAGTGGAATATCCAATAACATATTATTTATTGACCACCCAGTTGGAAATCCAGTAATAGATTACTTATTGTTCATGTAGTGTGATATCCAATAACAGATTATTTATCGAACACCCTGTGGGTACACCTATGTGGTTTCTTAGGAAAACCAAGACTGCTATGGACAGACAGAAATCAGAAAACTCAACAAGACACACATGACAAGCGTAAATTGATATAAATTAGACGCAGACAATAAAGCTTTTTTCTCATTTGTTTTTTTTTTTAGTTTAGTTTAGTCGTTGGATCAACATCACGGCACACGGTTTAACCCATAAGAGCTCCGTTTTCCTCCTAACTCAAACCTGAGTCTGGAGAAACTCAGCTCAATGCACGAACTCCGTTGCATCGGCGAGGATCCTGAAATACTTTGGGTAGATATTTAGCTCGAAATTTTGCCCGGGCAGCGCCGTTAGGCTACTCTTTTTCGATTTCCAACTGCCAAGTGATTTTTTTTACGTGCGCAACAATACACACGGGCGTCCGATCTCACTACCCAGAGACCAGGGGAAATTTTATTACTGGAAGTCCAAAGTGGATTTTTTAAATAAATCCCAGTCCTCACCGGGGCCTGAACCCGGGACCTCCAACACTCGAGGCGGACACCATACCTCGAGATCACTCAGTCCCCACTCAGGGGGGGGGGGGGTGTTAATAAGAAGAGCAAAAAAAAAAAAAAAAAAAAACAACTAGAAAACATAGTAACAATTGGCAAAATTGATGAGAAAAGACCAAGGGGAAGGCATAGAGATAAGCATCTGTACAGCTCGGCCACGTGACATGCATTAGCTCGACAAGAACAGACCAGATGAAAGACTCTGGGGGTCGTGGAAGTTATTGAACTATGACTGCCCATGCATGTCAGCATGGCACATGATGTTGATAATTCTGCTGATAGTTGTTATGATGGTGATGATGATGGTGATGACGACGACGATGATGATGATGATGATGACGATAATGGTGATTATGATGATGATGATGATGATGACGGCAGTGTTTGAAAATAACACTTCTGACGTTGTAAACCTAAATGTGTTTCTTTCTCTCAAAGGCAACATGTGGGCTCAGCATTGGTCAAGCATCATAGACGTGGTCATTCCATTCCCTGAAGTCAGCAGAGAGGATCAGATTGAGGCTCGACTTAAGGCTCATCTGGATGTCCGTGGGATGTTCACTCTAGCAGAGAGGTTTTACAAGTCTATAGGCTTCCACCGAATGACTCCAACCTTCTGGAAGAAATCATTACTGACAAAGCCAAGAGGAAACAACGTTGTATGTCACGCTTCGTCGTTCGATATGTTTGAACCAGGGGACTATAGGTAACTGAGAGAAGTTCCTATGTTATTGTGGCAGCAGTTTGCGAGTTAATTGGTGATATATATATATATATATATATATATATATATATATATATATATATATATATATATATATATAAAACAGAATGTATGTATGTGGGTGGGTGGGAGGTTGGGGATGTATTGGATGCGTTCGATAACGGTCCATCCGATTGAGATGAAATTTTCTACACGTCTTGTTTTCATTCCTGTAAAACCAACTGTCATAGTTTTTTAGTGTAGAATCAGCTATTTACTTACTAAAATTTAATAATTAAATTACATGACTTAACATAAGAAAAAATATATAAAGGGACATAACTTTTAGTAGCATTGCTATATCTTACGTTAAGTTCCCTGGCTATAGATAGATAGATAGATAGATAGATAGATAGATAGATAGATAGATAGATAGATAGATAGACAGACAGACAGACAGCCGGGACGGGTCGTCAGACAGATAGACAGACAGACAGACAGACAGACAGATAGATAGATAGATCTCCGCCAGGACCTGGGCGACGCCGGGCCGGGTCAGCTTGTGTGTATATATATATATATATATATATATATATATATATATATATATGTATATATATATATATGTATATATATATATATATATATATATATATATATATATATATATATATATATATATATATATATATATATATATATATATATATATATATATATATATATATATATATACATATATAGGTACAAAAGAAGAACTAACAATAAATCACACCATTAAACAACTACTATTTCAGACGACCATGCACTAATTGCAAAATTAGAACAGAACTACAAGTCTAAAAAAAATAGTGTAAACGAAGTGTGTATGGAACATAACATGAAAAATAGCAACAGTAAAATAGAGGTAATGACCATAACCAAAGAAGAAAAAATAACGTAGATTCGTCTAAAAGAAAAACGCTTAAACAAATACAGAGCTTGGAGTACTTGGGAAATATAATATTATCAAACGGCGAATAAGAAGACGAGATCGAAAAAGATGCAAGAAGGCAAATCAACTCAGTGGACTCATGATATCTATATATATATAAAATAGAAGCCGGGCAGGGTCAGACAGACAGACAGACAGACAGACAGACAGACAGACAGACAGACAGACAGACAGACAGATAGATAGATAGATAGATAGATAGATAGATAGATAGATAGATATATAGATAGATGGATAGACAGACAGACAGACAGACAGACAGACAGACAGACAGACAGACAGATAGATAGATAGATAGATAGATAGATAGATAGATAGATAGATAGATAGATAGATAGATAGATAGATAGATAGATAGATAGATAGATAGATAGATAGATAGATAGATAGATAGATAGATAGATAGATAGATAGATAGATAGATAGATAGATAGATAGATAGATAGATAGATAGATAGATAGATAGATAGATAGATAGATAGATAGATAGATAGATAGATAGATAGATAGATAGATAGATAGATAGATAGATAGATAGATAGATAGATAGATAGATAGATAGATAGATAGATCCCCGCCAGGGCCTGGGCGAAGCCGGGCCGGGTCAGCTAGTAAATAATAAAAATCAAGCGAATAATACGCGAGATACTAAAAACACGCTAAAACACAATCGCCCTACTAACTCTAAGCTATCATTGCCAAACCTGGACATTGACAGAAAAATATCAAAGAGAAATGACAAACACAACGGAAATAAGATTCGTGAGAAGAATACTCATCGTATCAAGAAGAAAGAAAATCAGAAATTATGACATCAGAGCTAAAGTTGGGGTAAATAGCAGCGGTAAATGTAATTGGAAAACAGGCAGTGAAATGATTCAGTCAGACTACCAACTAACAGTATACCACAACAAGCAATGGACCAAATGGAATCAGAAGAACAGACCGACCATGTAAACGAAGGACATCGGGAATAACAGAGTCCATAAGAATATCGATACACGAAGTCCATAAACGGGCACTCTCCAGCTGTTTATGCTTCACCTCGGCACCGCAAGGTACAAGAGGAACATGATGAGATGAGGTGATTTTTAGTATCATCATTATTTTCATCACCAATGTGTAGCAAGATGATTGTTGAATTTAGCTTGTAAATAATATGATTGATTGATTGATTTAGGAACCGACATCACAGCATTCGGGACATTGACATAAGCGCTCCGTCCCAATCCTCAGCAGCCAGCGAAATAATAATAATATTTGACGTGATACATTTTTAAAAAATATTTTTGTTAGAAAAAGTAATATTGATCTTCATTCTAAGAACTTACTAAAGTGTTGAGCCAGTTATATTATTATGAGCAACGAAACGTCTAGTAAGATTGATGGTCTCAATGGTTCGATCGATTCCGTTACGAGTAATACAAAAGTGTGATCAATATCATCATGCAGATTGTCTTTAAGAATGCCTCTCTCATCAAGGCCAACTGGAAAGAGTCGGGGTTTGTTTCCTCAGTCGCTATGCCTCATTCATTTTAATGCGATTGTCTTCAATAACATGTGTTCTTCTTCGAGAAGATCGACCGTCGCTCCTTCTTTCAGCAACCATGCCTTCCATGAAGACTTGTGCTCAACCACTGCTGCGTGTCATATGTATGAAGTATTTCAGTTTCTGCGACATGATGCTAATTTAGTTAGTTAGTTAGTTGCATATCCTTTATGTTGCAGTCAAAACCAGCATTTTTTTTTGTTTTTTTTGATGTTGTGATCTGTTGGCAAGTTTACGTTCAGTAGTTTCCCATTTCTTTCTGAACGACTGGCACCCATATCATTTCTTAAAAAACCAACGCAACGAGCTGGTTATCTTCTATATTCAGATCTTGAAGAATGTATGCAGTATACCCAATATGTATCGGGGCGTGTAAAACTGTCCCTTACTTTACTTTACTTCATATTGCGTTACTTATTTCGTCTTACGTTACCTTACTTCGCCTTCGTATTATATGCAGTACCTTCTCTTACTTCACCTTACGTTACCTTACTTTATTTTACTTTTCTTTCACCGTACCTTCTCTTACATCACCTTACTCTACTCTACTCTACTCTACTCTACTCTACTCTACTCTACTCTACTCTACTCTACTCTACTCTACTCTACTCTACTCTACTCTACTCTACTCTACTCTACTCTACTCTCTCCACAAAACTAATAATCTGTCACGCGACCTTCCACAGAATCAAAATGTGCTCCGATGTGACATATGCAAACTTCAAGACAGTTCACCATGAGATGGGCCACATCGAGTACTTCATGACCTACGCCGACCAGCCCACAATCTTCCGAGAAGGAGCCAATGCAGCTTTCCAAGAAGCAGTTGGAGATACCATAGGGCTGTCCGTAATGTCCGTTACCCATCTCAGAACCATGGACTTGCTGGGAGGTGATGAGACCTGCTTCACTCGAGAATCGCTGCGGATTCAACGACAGAGTAAGTCTTGAGACTACATGTCTGCTGGCCTTCTGTTGCTTCGGGGGTATGTGCGGCTCTGTGGTATTTGAGAGGTATCGTTGTAGATAGGGATGTAGTCATACTGAAGTGCCAGGGTTGTATTTCATAACAATTAAGATATGTCTTCGTCTGGACATCGAGTATCCTGGACAGACACTAGTCTGTGGGACATCCTGGGTAGAGAATATTGTCTCTTTGTTTTAGCTAGTTAGCTAGTTAGTTAGTTAGGCTATGCCTTTCGTGATCAGGATGGTGGCATATTGGTATATACATTCACTCACGCTCAGATGGCGGCCTCTACAATGCTCAAAAATTGAAGGCCAAGACCAAAATTAGGAAGGTACTGATCAGAGAGTTGCTTTTTGCAGATGATGATGCAGTTACGACCCACTCTGAAGAAGAGTTACAATGTCTACTATCTGCATTCTCCAATGCTTGTTCTGAATTTGGTTTGACAATTAGCAAAAAGAAGACACAGATTATGTCACAAGGTGCACATGGGGTACCATCAATCTTTATTGACGACGCCGAACTAGAGATGGTAGACCATTTTACATATCTAGGATCAGTGGTAAATAGCAAATTATCCCTAGATTAGGAAATCAACATCCGGATTGGTAAGGCAGCAACAACAGTGAACAGGTTAAGAAAAAGTGTCTGGGAGAACAGGAAGCTTACTGCCAAAACAAAAGTCCTTGTCTATCAAGCCTGTGTCCTTAGTACTCTTCTTTATGGCAGTGAAGCCTGGTCAACTTACTCACACCAAGAGAAACGTTTAAACAGCTTACATACGCGGTGTCTGCGAAGAATACTTGGTGTTAAGTGGCAAGACAAAATCACAAATACTGAAGTATTGGAAAGATCAGGTTGTGTGACGGTTTGTTCCATGCTCAGTCTTCGTAGACTTAGATGGATAGGACACGTTAGGAGGATGGATGATGGTAGAATACCAAAGGGCATCTTATACAACCCGAAATAGGAGAATAACAATGTGAGTTTGTAGAAGGCAAGGGCACAGTAAATGCTGTGTATATAGTGAGAACAGTAATTGAACGTTCTATAGTAGTAAACAGAGATCTATTTCTTTGCTTTATTGAATACACAAAGGCTTTCGATAAAGTGAGACATGCCGACATGATAAGGATGCTTGAAGATCTACAAATTGATGGAAAAGACCTTAGACTTGTAAAAAAACATACATTGGAAACAACAAGCTGCCATCAGAGTTGATAATGATGTAGGTAAATATCAGCCTATTAAAAGAGGTGGTAGATAGGGATGTGTAATGTCTCCAGATCTGTTTTCCCTGTACAGTGAAACTATTTTCAGAAATATAGAAGATATGGAAGGAATCAACATTGGGGGAAGATACATCAATAACATTAGATATGCAGATGATACAGTCTTATTGCAGACAATGAACAGGACCTGCGACATTTAGTAGATGCCGTTGTTGCACACAGTGAGCAACTAGGGTTAGAAATGAATAGTAAAAAGACACAGATTATGGTCGTCACTGGGAAGAACGAAATACCAAAATGTAATATACGAGTAAATGGGCATATTCTTAAGCAAGTTAGTCGGTACAGTTATCTCGGATCAGTCATAACATCTGATGGGAGATGCCTTGAAGAGATTAGAACACGAGTTGCCATTGCGAAGGTAGCCTTTTGCAAGATGAAAAACATTCTGACCAATAAAATGAAATCAATTGAAACGAGGAAAAGAGTGTTGAAGTGCTACATAGAACCTGTACTTTTGTATGGATGTGAAGCGTGGACAATGAGCAGTCAAGCTGAAAAACATCTGATCCCTGTGGACATGTGGTTTCTGAGGACAATGCAATAAATACCATGAAACAAACAGAAAAACCAATGAACAAGTCCTTCAAGAAACAATGGAAGTTCGTAAACTGATTAGAGTCATTAGACGTAGATAGTCAAAATTATTTTGGGCATTTTATGAGAAGAAATGACTTTGAGAACTTGGTGACAACTGGCACGATCGAAGGGAAGAGACCAAGGTGAAGACCGAGAAGTAAATACCTGGATGGCTTGGCCATGTGGTATTTTCGAGACAGAAACACGGAGCTGATCCACGACTCTGGTGATCGAGTGAGATGGCAAAACATGACCGCCTGTGAGGTTTATTTCTAGGGGTTACATCTGTTAGAATGTAACACCCACTTAAGAGGAATTTAATTGTCTGAGGAATATTATCAGGGTAAGCCCAAAGGGGATGGGTTCCTATCCTCTATCAAGATCACCTTCTGGAAGCTAAATTTTATTGGCTCGTGCCCCCACGTGAAAATACTAAAGATGTTTTGTATCCACACGAATTAATGAAGAAAAAAATATATAGATATAAGTTTAAGCTTCTTGGAAAGGTGTGGAGACCACGGACTGTTGCCACTATCCCAAAATTGGATGCCCTTTTCTATCACTGGGGAAAAGGTGCTAGTGTGCAGGTGTCCGCCCTCATATGGTCTAAATTAATATGGTCACATATGATTTATAATACACAAGTATTTGATAGACCAGACCAACAATATCATGACAAACCATTCACAGTATGAACAGGATATACAGTGACATCACATAATTTTTGTGTTTACAAACAATGTGTAAGAATCAATCAACAAATGGTCTGGTAACATAAAGTGTAATAAATCAAAAAAATATGACAACCAAATATATTCTTCACATTGATTACATCTCTGGAGAAAACATTGTCAGGTTCACATGGAATATCAGCTGAGGTAAATGCATAATTGTGGAAACACAAATAGTGAAATCATCCCACATACATTAAAATATCATAATGTATAACAAAGTACTACCAAAAGTAATAAAAAGGATATTTATATATTTGATGCAGTTGATATCTGCCGGTAGGTACTTCGGTGGGTTTAAGGTTCACATGGATGCAGGTCTCTTCCGGGGAACCAGTTTTCTCTCAAGGGGTCATCATCAAAGTGAGTGAGGAATGGTAAGGTCTTCAATTTGGATCTAACATCAGGAATTCTCACTGGGTTCATGGGTTACATGGGTGAGATCTTGGTAGGATGGGGGTGGTGGATGATGCAAGGAAATGGGCTGTATTAATATTTGGGCTGGCAAAAGATGGACATGACATACAAGTTTACCGCCCTCAGCAACCAAGACTGCATCTTCACAACCGTAGGCTTTCGGTTAAGCGCCCCATCTGAAGGTCCAAACAAAATACAACTTCATAAGCATTTGCCTACAATTTACATATCAGTAAATCATAAAACCTGTCATGAAACAATACAACAAAATAACAAAATAAAGACCAAGAAAAAAGAATAAGACAATAAGAGAGGGAAGCATGTGTCTCCTCAATAGTGAGAGCTCCCTCTTATCTGTATAGATGGCCTTCAATCCATCATATGCTGTATGGTCCTGATGGGATCACCTATTGGTGCACCCAGGACAATGAAATAAAATAGTGACACTTTAAGACCAGGGAGTCTGATTGTGATCAGGTTCTCTGGTTATATTAAATTAAGTTGATCCAAAGTTATCAGGATGTAACAGACATGTTTGTAAATAGGTTGTGGTAGAGGCATGATGGGATTAAGGTAAAGGTATATTGTGATGAAAGTGGGTGGAACTAGATGCCTACTATGGTAGATGCATGGGAAAGGTGCATGTAGTGACACTTCCTAGTAAGCCAGAGATAGGTTGAAACTGTTGCTTGATAAGACAGGGTGTGTTGAGATGGATGTAAGTTGAGTTAATGGTCAACCTTATAAAATCATCATCATCACTGTCATCATCAGGTGCCTGTAAATAAGCTCATACTATTTTCTCTGGGTTCAGCTTAAACCTCCAATGTCTATCACCATCATCATCATCCTCAAGTGTTGAGAGTTAATTGTCCACCATATAATCTCATCAACATCATCATCGTCATGTATTGATATAACTGCCTTTATACGCGTTATGTATTTAGCATACGCACTGGTTTAAACAAAACAAGTATGGTCATTCCCCGCGGTCTCTTCTAAACAAAGGGCTGGGGGATGACATTGTTAAACCACCCAAGATTTTAGGTTATCTCATGCCCATAGACAGAAATGGGCTGTTTTCCAATCATATTTCAGAACATAAATGGCATGCTCTTGACCGTAAGAACAACCTAATCATCATATGACTACGTAAGGTTGTCGGTGTGTGCAACGTCCGGCTAACATTTGGGTATATGGTGCAACTCTTATTAATGAGCATTTATTCTAAGAACAAACATGACAATTTCACAAAACATATTCAGGGGAAAAATGTGAATAAAAGAATAACAAGATATATATATATATATATATATATATATATATATATATATATATATATATATATATATATATATATATATATATATATATATATATATATGAGTCAGTGTAAATGGTTTTAAAGAGATAGACTCTTAATCTACATTTCCTCTGTGAAAGCATCAATGTTCAGCAAGTACATTTGAAAAGCACATTATTCATATATTGAGAAAAGTAAATATATACATTGTAAAAGAATAGAAGGGAATCTTCTTCCTTGGCATATTGTCACAAAATATACAGAAATCTTCTTTTTGTCGCATATGTTACCGACTATAAAGAGATATAGTGATATACTTTAGTAGCACGTGTTAACAAAATAGAAATATTCTTTTGCCAGACATGGCAACAGAATGAAACACCAATACTTTTTAGCCACATATGTGAAAGAGTATAAAGAAATATTACTTTAGCCGCATATCGTGAAAGAATTAAAAAATATTCTTTACTAGTAGATTGCCACAAAATGTACGGAAATATTCTTTAGTAGTCAATGACAACAGAGTGTCTAGCTGAAGTTTCTACTAACAAGTGCCGTAAACAGAAACATGGCGCTTGTTTTCAATCCCACAAGAACACAAAGTTAGACTATGATCATTTGTAAATATTTTAAACAGTACATCAGCATTATAATAAATGTAACCATTGTATTACCTTGCTTCAAGAATAGATTGGTCACACAATGAAGATTTGCCTGCCGAGGACCAAGAACCTACTAGGCTTGAACACACCATGTGAACTTACAATCTAAAGAGAGAGTAATCATTTCCTGTCCCCCCCCCCACCATTGCGACTACCGCTCTTCCGCTCCCTGTTTCCGGCTGTAGGCGATGTGGGTGTATGGAGTTCCGTTTTGGTCAGAACTATGAAGTCGAAGGCTGTGAGTTGGCTGGGAATATCTCACAAGGCTCCCATCAAAAGACAGTTCTTATCGAGGAGAACTGGTAGAACAGACACTCACGGGTTTCCGACTCCTCTTCTGATGCTTCCGGTCTCCCATGTTTGGTACTGTCTCCTCCTCTAATGATTCATCCGGAACAGGATGTCGACTCAAGAAGTCTGCTCCCACATTAAGTTTCCCAGGTACATACTCATTTTGGAAAGAATATGGCTGTAAGAGCAATGACCATCTCATGAGCCTTGCATTCAAATTCCTTGAGGCTGCCAAGAACATTAAGGGTTGATGATCACATTGTACTACAAAATGTTTTCCGTACAAATACGCTTGAAATTTCTCCACTGCCCATACCAGAGCGAGGCACTCCCTTTCGATAACCGCATAGTTCTTCTGAGCTGCATTCAGCTTCCTACTTGCATAGGCCACTGGAAAGAGTTCTGATTGGTCATCTTTCTTCTGAAGCAGGGTCGCACCAACTCCGATGTTGCTCGCATATGTTCGAAGCGTGAAGGTACGGTTGAGATCTGGCAACTGAAGAACTGGTTTATCAGTCAATGCTTTCTTGAGAGCTGTATAAGCCGCTTCACATTCAGCTAACCATTTGACTATCTCTGGGTTTCCTTTCCTAGTAAGATCAGTTAAAGGAGCCGTCAGAGAGTTAAAGTCCTTGATGTATCTTTGGTAGAATCCACACAAGGATACGAATGATCTAACATCCTTCTTGGTTCTTGGGCGTGGTGCCTTCTGGAGTTTCTCAACATTGCCTTCATGTGGAGTCATGAATCCTTGAGAAATCTTATGACCAAGAAAATCCAACTGTTTGAATCCTATCTGACACTTCTTTGGCCTTGCTGTCAATCCAGTTTCTTTTAATCGTTTGAATAGAAGATGCAGAGCTTCTACGTGTTGATCAAACGTATCAGTTGCTATTAAAATGTCATCCATGAAATTGCTAATTGCAGGATGATGTAATGGTTCAAGTAACTTCCTCATCATTCGTGTAAAAACACTGGGTGCGTTACTTAATCCAAAAGGAAGAACATTAAACTCATAGTGCCCATCAGGGACGCTGAAAGCTAACCATGGTCTAACTTCCTGTTTCACTGGAATCTGATAATAGCCCTTACTGAGATCTACTTTAGTGAAGTATTGGGCTGAGCTGAGGCGGGTGAAGAGTTGGTTCTGATCCGGTAGTGGTTCAGCTTGAAACTCAGTCATAGCATTGAGCTGTCGATAGTCGATGCACAATCTATGTTCTCCACTTGGTTTTCTCAGTAACACCACACTTGCACTGTAAGGGGACTCAGATGGTGAAATGATTCCAGCCGAGAGCATTTGCTGTATTTCTTCCTTCAAAATGGGTTGTTTGGCATAAGGAACGGGATATGTTTTGGCACGCACAGGAGTAGGGTCTATTAGCTTCATGTCAAACTCTACTAGATTTGTAAGCCCTGGCTTGTCCGTAAGTACATCTGCATGTGTAGTCAAAAGATCCTGGATCTGCTTCTGTTGATCTGGTTTTAATGTAGGACTAATATCCACATCTTGAAAAGTTTCTTTTGCTTGCAGAGGGTATTCTACTCCCATAGTGTTGCCATGTTCCACTTCTGTAGCCACTGCCAATGCCATCAGATGAGCTGTGTCGGTGGTAGAGGGCCTTTCATTATATTTCCTTAAGAGGTTTATATGATAAACTTTCAACTTCCCTCTGATCGAAATTTTGTAATTAGTACGGAAAATCTTCTCAGTCACTACATATGGTCCTTTCCATCCGATTTGCAGCTTGTTCTGACTTGTAGGAAGTAGTAATAGCACTTTCTCTCCCACCTCCAATTCTCTATCCCTTGCCTTTCTGTTGAAGTAGCCTGCCATTTTACGCTTAGCTTGTTGTAGGTTGACAGACGCTAATCGCCATCCATGTTGTAGGCGGTTTTTCAACTCAGCAACATAAGAAGAGGCAGTCACCACTGTCTCATCTACTTGATCCTCAGTCCATGTTCTCAGTAAAGCTTCAAGGGGTCCCTTAATTGGACGTCCAAACAACAAAGTTGCTGGAGCAATCCCAGTTGAGTGATGAGGTACTTCCGTATATGCAAATAAAGCTGCAGGTATGTACAAATCCCAATCCTCTGGTTTCTCCTGGGCAAGTTTCCTCAGGATAGTAAGAAGGGTGCCGTTCCAGCGTTCCACAGTTCCATTCCCGGCCGCGTGATATGGACTTATGCAGATCTGTCTGGATTGAAAAAGCCTAAAAACTTCTTCCATCAGCTTACTTTTGAACTGTGATCCATTATCAGTTAGGATCCTAATAGGAAATCCTAGTCTGGTAAAAATTCCAAGCAAGGCTTCCGCTACATGCTTCGAATCGCTTGAAGAAATTGGCACAGCTTCCGCCCATATGGAGCATGTGTCAACAAGCGTAAGAATAAATCGGTTCTTTCTCTTCGTCAGGTTGAGAGGTCCGACTATATCAAACGCCACTTTTTCGAATGGGGTACCGGATACAGGCATTTCTCCGAGTGTAACTGGGGCTGTCCAGTGTTTAGGAGCAACCTTCTGGCATTGCGGACATGATTTTACAAAACGTGCTATGTCGGTTTGCATTCCAGGCCAGTAATAATGAGCTGAGATACGTTGTATGGACGCATTAATTCCCATGTGCCCAGAAAAAGGTTGACTGTGTCCCATATCCAAAATTTGAGCTCTGTAAGCAGAAGGAACAACTAACTGGGCATGTTCCTGTCCTCCTGTTCCTGTCCTACGGTGAAGCAATCCATTCTTCATATACATCTCACCTTTGAGTGGGGGTGAGTGAGCTCTAGGCAGTTTGTTGAAACAAGGCGCCAAAGTGCTATCCGCTGCCTGGGCCTTCTTCAAATCCTCTGGGTGAGGATTATTTGGTATCGACTCTTCTGGAGCTGTTCTAGCTTGAAGTCTCGTTGTCATGGCTGAGACAATTCTAGGCTTTACTGGATCTCCTAAAAATAGATATCGACAACCAAGAATGACGGGGTATATGGGTTCTGAAAAGACTGCAGCCTTGATTTCCCCCTTCACATATCGTAAGTTGATGCTCACTTTTGCTACTGGAAATGACATTGGAGCTATGTTTTTCAAGGGTCCCTGTAGTTCGACTGTTTCCTCTGTTACCTGATCAGGGCTAACCAAAGAGGAAGATACAATCGCGTCAAATTGCAGTCCTGTATCGTAGAGACACATGACTGAAACTCCGTTGAGTTCAACGGATTCAACAACCGGAATTCTGGAATAAGTGTCTTCGTGGTTTTCCAAAGAAGTTCCATGCTCACCTTCTTATGTTCCGGTTCTGTCAAACAAGCTGCAGTTTTAGGAGTAGTTTCCCGCTTACACGCTTTCGTATGGTGTCCGGTAGTCCTACATTTTAGGCAATATGCTTTTCCCTCCTTCTGAGCCTGTTGAACTAAAGGTTGGACGGTGTTTTTCGCCTTGTTGTTTTTCTGGTTGGAGTGATTCTCAATTTTCTCCTTCTGCTTTTGAGATTTTTCCGGATGAGAAGAACTGGTCGTCCGACGAGTTGCTCCTACCTCCTTCTGAGATTTCTCAAATCTCTCAGCTAGGATGATAATTTCTTCTAGTCTTTCTGCCCCATTTTGTGTTAGAAAAGCCTTCATTTCTGTTGACATTTTCTCTTTAAGTTGGTCAATAATAATCATCTCCCTCAGGCCTATGTAGCTCTCATCAAACTTTCCTAATGAACACCACTTATTTACATAAGTTTTCATTCTCTCCACTAATTGCGCAAAGCTCTCCCCAGGTTCTTTCTTCGTAGCCTTGAACTTATTCTTATAGGTGTCACCGCCAACTTCAAAACGGGCTAGCAATGCTGTTTTGAGGGCATTATAGTTGCGCTGTTCCTCCTGCGTCAATCTGGAGAACACTTCGTACGCGTTGCGCCTCAAACCTTGGGATAATTTCACTGCCCATCTAGTCTCCTCCAACCCACAGGTGTAACACATCTGTTCAAATCTATCAAGATATGCTTCCAACTGATCTGTGTGTTCATTGAAGGGTTCAAGCGGGAATGACATTGCTCCAGTCTGTTGGTGAGTCACATCCAAATGAACATCTGTCGCTGGACTAGTTTGAGATGTAGACAGGGCAGTACTAACTCGCGTCTCCATTCGCAGAATTTCCTGCTCATGTTCCATCCTTTTTAATTCCAGGACATGTTGATATTCCCTTTCTCTACTCTCCCTCTCAGCCTGAAGTTTTCTCTCTTCCAAAAGAAGAGCATGTTGACGGTCTTTGTCCCTATTCTCTATTTCAGCCTGTAATCTCTCATGTTTCTCTATCTCATCTGAAACATATTTTGCCAACTCATTACCTGCCAGACTGCACAATTTGCCTGTCTCCATATGCTGGTTATGCAACTTGGCTAATTCAGCCATTCTTACATACTCTTCTATATCTGGAAAAATCTGGGTGTTCTGGGGCCTCGGTCAAGCTCAACCTCAGTGATCCCTTTTAGAAGATATAAAAATAGCATGCAAAAATGGGTTAGCAACACAATGTCACTAATTAATTTAACCAGTGCGCACCATATGTTCAGGTAATAATGGGAACTTATTCACTAAGAAGTTACACTCCTAAACTCTTTAGTCCTACTGGACCTAATAAGAGTAAATACCACACTCCCCCTTCCTATATCAAGATCCACCACCTGTAATGAGATTTCCCTGTGTTAGAATCTTCCTGACTGAAGTCTTACTTGTGTTTGGGCTGCTAGGGGTTTAAATGTCCCTCTATAAGGATCCACACTAGTGAGGAGATTATAATTAATTCATTCCAGGACGAGCAAGTCCCACTTGTGTGGTATATTTCTAGGGGTTACATCTGTTAGAATGTAACACCCACTTAAGAGGAATTTAATTGTCTGAGGAATATTATCAGGGTAAGCCCAAAGGGGATGGGTTCCTATCCTCTATCAAGATCACCTTCTGGAAGCTAAATTTTATTGGCTCGTGCCCCCACGTGAAGATACTAAAGATGTTTTGTATCCACACGAATTCATGAATGAAGAAAAAAATATATAGATATAAGTTTAAGCTTCTTGGAAAGGTGTGGAGACCACGGACTGTTGCCACTATCCCAAAATTGGATGCCCTTTTCTATCACTGGGGAAAAGGTGCTAGTGTGCAGGTGTCCGCCCTCATATGGTCTAAATTAATATGGTCACATATGATTTATAATACACAAGTATTTGATAGACCAGACCAACAATATCATGACAAACCATTCACAGTATAAACAGGATATACAGTGACATCACATAATTTTTGTGTTTACAAACAATGTGTAAGAATCAATCAACAAATGGTCTGGTAACATAAAGTGTAATAAATCAAAAAAATATGACAACCAAATATATTCTTCACATTGATTACATCTCTGGAGAAAACATTGTCAGGTTCACATGGAATATCAGCTGAGGTAAATGCATAATTGTGGAAACACAAATAGTGAAATCATCCCACATACATTAAAATATCATAATGTATAACAAAGTACTACCAAAAGTAATAAAAAGGATATTTATATATTTGATGCAGTTGATATCTGCCGGTAGGTACTTCGGTGGGTTTAAGGTTCACATGGATGCAGGTCTCTTCCGGGGAACCAGTTTTCTCTCAAGGGGTCATCATCAAAGTGAGTGAGGAATGGTAAGGTCTTCAATTGGGATCTAACATCAGGAATTCTCACTGGGTTCATGGGTTACATGGGTGAGATCTTGGTAGGATGGGGGTGGTGGATGATGCAAGGAAATGGGCTGTATTTATATTTGGACTGGCAAAAGATGGACATGACATACAAGTTTATCGCCCTCAGCAACCAAGACTGCATCTTCACAACCGTAGGCTTTCGGTTAAGCGCCCCATCTGATGGTTCAAACAAAATACAACTTCATAAGCATTTGCCTACAATTTACATATCAGTAAATCATAAAACCTGTCATGAAACAATAAAAAAAATAACAAAATAAAGACCAAAAAAAAAAAACAAAGAATAAGACAATAAGAGAGGGAAGCATGTGTCTCCTCAATAGTGAGAGCTCCCTCTTATCTGTATAGATTACCTTCAATCCATCATATGCTGTATGGTCCTGATGGGATCACCTATTGGTGCACCCAGGACAATGAAATAAAATAGTGACACTTTAAGACCAGGGAGTCTGATTGTGATCAGGTTCTCTGGTTATATTAAATTAAGTTGATCCAAAGTTATCAGGATGTAACAGACATGTTTGTAAATAGGTTGTGGTAGAGGCATGATGGGATTAAGGTAAAGGTATATTGTGATGAAAGTGGGTGGAACTAGATGCCTACTATGGTAGATGCATGGGAAAGGTGCATGTAGTGACACTTCCTAGTAAGCCAGAGATAGGTTGAAACTGTTGCTTGATAAGACAGGGTGTGTTGAGATGGATGTAAGTTGAGTTAATGGTCAACCTTATAAAATCATCATCATCACTGTCATCATCAGGTGCCTGTAAATAAGCTCATACTATTTTCTCTGGGTTCAGCTTAAACCTCCAATGCCTATCACCATCATCATCATCCTCAAGTGTTGAGAGTTAATTGTCCACCATATAATCTCATCAACATCATCATCATCATGTATTGATATAACTACCTTTATACGCGTTATGTATTTAGCATACGCACTGGTTTAAACAAAACAAGTATGGTCATTCCCCGTGGTCTCTTCTAAACAAAGGGCTGGGGGATGACATTGTTAAACCACCCAAGATTTTAGGTTATCTCATGCCCATAGACAGAAATGGGCTGTTTTCCAATCATATTTCAGAACATAAATGGCATGCCCTTGACCGTAAGAACAACCTAATCATCATATGACTACGTAAGGTTGTCGGTGTGTGCAACGTCCGGCTAACATTTGGGTATATGGTGCAACTCTTATTAATGAGCATTTATTCTAAGAACAAACATGACAATTTCACAAAACATATTCAGGGGAAAAATGTGAATAAAAGAATAACAAGATATATATATATATATATATATATATATATATATATATATATATATATATATATATATATATATATATGAGTCAGTGTAAATGGTTTTAAAGAGATAGACTCTTAATCTACATTTCCTCTGTGAAAGCATCAATGTTCAGCAAGTACATTTGAAAAGCACATTATTCATATATTGAGAAAAGTAAATATATACATTGTAAAAGAATAGAAGGGAATCTTCTTCCTTGGCATATTGTCACAAAATATACAGAAATCTTCTTTTAGTCGCATATGTAACCGACTATAAAGAGATATAGTGATATACTTTAGTAGCAACAGAATGAAACACCAATACTTTTTAGCCACATATGTGAAAGAGTATAAAGAAATATTACTTTAGCCGCATATCGTGAAAGAATTAAAAAATATTATTTACTAGTAGATTGCCACAAAATGTACGGAAATATTCTTTAGTAGTCAATGACAACAGAGTGTCTAGCTGAAGTTTCTACTAACAAGTGCCGTAAACAGAAACATGGCGCTTGTTTTCAATCCCACAAGAACACAAAGTTAGACTATGATCATTTGTAAATATTTTAAACAGTACATCAGCATTATAATAAATGTAACCATTGTATTACCTTGCTTCAAGAATAGATTGGTCACACAATGAAGATTTGCCTGCCGAGGACCCAGAACCTGCTAGGCTTGAACACACTATGTGAACTTACAATCTAAAGAGAGAGTAATCATTTCCTGTCTCCCCCCCCCCCCCCCCCACCATTGCGACTACCGCTCTTCCGCTCCCTGTTTCCGGCTGTAGGCGATGTGGGTGTATGGAGTTCCGTTTTGGTCAGAACTATGAAGTCGAAGGCTGTGAGTTGGCTGGGAATATCTCACACCGCCCACGCTTATCGGCATGGCACATGATGGATTGGTGGAGGAGATCTCGGGGTAGGCCTCTACTACGATACAAAGATGTGTGTAAGCGAGACATGATTGATACAGGCATTGATATAATGCACTTTGGGAGCAAGTCGCCACTGAACGTGTTGTATAGAGAGCAACTATCAGAAATGAAATAAAGACAAAGGAGAAAATGATTGCAGATAAAGCACACACCGAGCGTGTGAGACGTAAGATGGTGCATGATAGTGGAAATAACCATGTTTTCACATGTATCCACTGTGGACGAACATTTACATCGCGAATTAACCTTATCAGTCACATTCGCTACCGCCATGGGTTATAGTTATTACGCCTTTTCGAAGCACAATGTACCAAACTATCGTCTGTCAAGACGGCAAGGTGCGAATATAGTGCGGTATTACGAATTGCATTCATAACGCCAACACCGCAGAGACATTTAACATAACAAGACCACAAGTAGTTGCTGACGTTAGAAGAACTTGCACTATTGCCTCTTCCAGCAAGCTAATACCATAGTGGCAGTAATAATTATTTAATGTATTCTTCCAACTTCTCTCCTCTCCAGCTTTTAGATGTCAATATATAACTGTGTTATTTTATTTCGCCCTGGAAACAGAGGCTACCATTAACAGTCTACTACATATGGCTTTGGAGAAGATTGCCTTTCTTCCATTTGGAATCTTAGTGGATACGTGGCGATGGGGCGTCATGCAAGGAACTATAAGTCCTGCCAATTACAACCGCAAGTGGTGGGAGATGAGGTAGGCAGAATTAACTGTCTGTTTTCAGTGTCTGTCTATTTACTTGTATTTCCATATCTCAAATGTTCTATATCTGTCAAGTATTATGTGTGTGCGCAATGTTTTGTGTGTTTTTTTGTGTTTTTTATTGGGGGGGGGGGGAGTATTACGTGTTTCTGTCCGTTAAATATTAAGTTTGTCTCTCAGTCGTTACGTCTGTAAGTCATACATTATTTCATTCCATAAAATATTATGCAATAATGCATCCTTATTTCAAGAGCTGAATATTGAAGAAGGTTGGCTATTAAAGACGTTAAAACAAAGAAAATTGAAATATTTTGGTCACTTGAAAAGCCACGAAAGTTTGGAGAACAATAATAATGGAGGGGCATATGCCTGGGAAGAGAGGAAGAGGACGGCCAAATAGAATTTGGGTGCAGGATGTGGCGGATGATCTCCAGATGGGTGTATCGGACGATAGGACATCTTGCTTATGATCGAGAGGTTTTCCGGAAGGTTGTTATGGGGGCGAGGGTTTGCAAAGGACATTCTACTGAATGAATGGATCAAATATTACCCAATGTCTGTCTGCCAAGTATTACTTCTGTCTGTCAAGTATTACCACTGTCTGTCATTTATTAATAAGACCAGTCAAAGATTACTTACGCCTGTCAAGTATTACTTCTGTCTGTCATGTTTTAACCCTATCTTCAAGTATTACTTCTGTCTGTCAAGTATTACCATCGTCTGACAAGTGTTACGTCTGTCTGTCAAGTATTACCATCGTCTGCCAAGTATTACTTCTGTCTGTCAAGTATTACCACTGTCATTTATTACCAAGGACTGTCAAATATTACTTACGGCTGTAAAGTATTTTTTCTGTCTGTCAAGTATTACATCTTCAAGTATTACTCCTTTTTGTCAAGTATTACCATCGCCTGTCAAGAATTACCATAATCTGTAAAGTAGTACAACCATTTGTCACAGATCATGTTCTTATTTCCTTGATTTTGCCCCCTCATTATTCTTGTTTTGTCCTTATGAATTATGTATGAAGTTACCAGACGATATGCAATATCTTCCGTATTCGCCACACTTTTATATTACTCGTAATGGAATCGATCGAACAGAGCCCATCAGTCTTAATAAACATTTCGTTGCTCATAACCTCATTAACTGAATCGCCACATTAATAACATCTTAGAATGAAGATCAATATTGCTTTTCCTAACAAAAAAATTGCTAAACAATTGATCACATCAAATATTACTTGCATACTACATTCAAAATGGTCGCTGGTATTCTTTGATAAAGGATTACTCCAGAAATTAGTATTGATGCTCAGTTTTCAACTGGAGTAGTAGGCAAGTGGTTCTTTAGAAGTGATTCCTTAGTCTGGAATTTCGAGGGCAGAGAAGACAAACCACAATGAGGCACTGAGGACTGTAAGTGTTGCAAGCTCACTTATTAATACCATCACAACACACATGAAATGTAAGGGGCAAATCATTAGAAGAGGTGAAGTAGAGAAATTAGTTCCAGGGCAACAAATGATAACATACGCAAGGAGGTCAGTACGGCCGAATGATTAAGATATCTCGTTCTTAAACATCCGGTGTGCTGTTGTTGAGGTAGCGGATTCAAACCTTACACCGTTCAGTTTGACTATAATATTGACTTCTTGTCTTTGACGTGGGGTCGTAAATTACAAGTACCTCTAAATTTGGAGTGGGTTCGGTTGATGGCGAGGGACACTGGTATTAAGGAAAGCTAATCCACACGCAAAAAGCTTTCCAGTGCACAAAAAGTAATAAAATATACGGAATACCGACTTCATTAACATATAAAATTTCAGAGAGAAATGGAGAGTCATGGTCGCCATGTCCCTTCCATACCACGTGCCATGATGGAGAATCAGTCATCCCATTGTTAACAACAAGCGCCAATCGGATAATAAGTTAAATTTGTTGCTTATCCTTTACAGGACGTCGGATTCAACCCCAGTCTTTTTGGCTGTTCGTGATTTCTTGGCACGTTTACGTTCAGTAGTTTGCCATAGCTGTCTGAACGACCGGCACCAATACAACTTTATTAAAAAAACCAACGCAAGGCAGTCTGCTGCCAAATCGCCCACAGGTGTATTTCAAACACGATAATCGGGATTACAAACTGCGCAAACTGTAACACCTTCGCCACGGAACAGACAAACGGACAATACCAATTGCTAATTAACACGTTAAGTATGTAGATTCAAACCGCCAGTCTCCGGGAAGGTTAACCCGGTCAACAAATGCCCGCAGAAGTCGGATGTGTCGGCCTAACGGCGCAAGAACGCAGCTCTGCTGTAAACAGGCACAACGCAATCACATCCGAAAAAAAACTCCGGATGAACGAAGAAGAAGAAGAAACCGCCAGTCTGTAGAGCCAGACATGCGTCTACTTTAAATAAGAATTATGCTGACGCGAGAAATAGCAGGCCAGACGCCACACCAGTAGCCATAGTACCATACAATTCACACCTATAGCCTTAGTACCTTAAAATTCACACCTATAGCCATAGTACCTTAAAATTCACACCTATAGCCATAGTACCTTAAAATTCACACCAGTAACCATAGTACCTTAAAATTCACACCAGTAGCCATAGTACCTTAAAATTCACACCAGTAGCCATAGTACCTTAAAATTCACACCAGTAGCCATAGTACCTTAAAATTCACACCAATTGCCATAGTACCATACAATTCACACCAAGAGTTATAGTACCTTAAAATTCACAACAGTAGCCATAGTACCTTAACATTCACAACAGTAGCCATTATACTATAAAATTCGCACCAGTAGCCATATCACCATAAATTTATCACCAGTAGCCATATTACCTTAAAATTCACACCGGCACCCTTAGCACTATAACATTCACCCAGTAACATAGAACGATAAAATTCACACCAATAGCCAAAGTACCATAAAGTTCACACCAGTAGTCAAGTACCATAAAATTCACGCCATTATCCATAGCACCATAACAATCACATCATCATTGCTGCGCTCTCGGCTATATCAAAAAACCTTATCGTTGAGTGTGTGACTTGCGAGGGTCATGGCACTGTGTAGACCTAAATGCATTCTGGATTAGCCGGCCCGTCTTTCCCTCACTTAGCGGACGCCGAGCGCAGGCGTCAGACCCTCGTCCGACTGCATACATGACATTATGAGCCGCTACTCCT
Source organism: Cepaea hortensis (assembly GCA_963921405.1). Taxonomy (NCBI): domain Eukaryota; kingdom Metazoa; phylum Mollusca; class Gastropoda; order Stylommatophora; family Helicidae; genus Cepaea; species Cepaea hortensis. The sequence continues at coordinate 20,341,982 of OY992897.1, forward strand.
CTTTTTCCTTCTTCTCTTTATCGTCGTCCTCCTCCTTCGTCTTATATTTCTTCGTCGTCATAGTCATTATCGTTAACATCTTCGTGCGTTGTTGGTGACGTATTTTGTATACTTACTCCCTTCCTCCCGTCTACACTTGTGACAAGCTTCAGTTTCATCCTGGCTTCAGTTTCACATCAGCTTCAGTTTCATCCCGATTTCAGTTTCAAATCAGCTTCAGTTTCATCCAGAGTTCATTTCCAAATCACTTTCAGTTTCATCCTGAGTTCAGTTTCAAATCAGCTTCAGTTTGATCTCGCCGTAAATTTAATCCCAGGTTCAATTTCATTGCCGCCTGTTTCATCTCATTTTCAGTTTCATCTCAACTTCTTTTCATGGTTACTCACAACACCGTTAGGTAGTATTGATTGATTGATTGATTGATTGATTGATTGATTGATTGATTGATTGATTGATTGATTTAGGAATCGACATCACAGCATTCGGGGCATTCCCATAAGCGCCCCGTCCCCATCCTCAGAAGCCAGCGAAGAGTTCCATCCCCAATAGTACCAGTAGCAATCTGATTATATGTGCGTCTCGCCTTTCATCTGAGCGTCGAGCATCGACCAGATCCCCTCGTCACTCCTCGCTGCCTCATTCTTACCAGACCATGGTGATCCATTTGCTCCTCCGAGGTGTACACGTGCTTCCACAAGGCTGCAACCACATCTGCCTTGTCATGCATCAATACTCCACCAAGTTTTGCTGAGCCAGCCAATCTGTCCGCCTGTTCATTCCCCAGCACACCAGCATGCCCCGGAGAAAAGATCCAGACTATGCTTGCCACCCATGACTTTCCGAAGCGAAGAAAGCCACTCAAGAACCGACATCAGAGCACTCAGAACAATCCCCTACGTGCCTTATCACCATCTTCAACAATCAGCGAAGAGTTCCAAAACTAATGGTGTCATTTGCTGTTTGATTATTTCTTATATGTATTTTAACCATCGCTATATTTTGGTCTGCACAAATGGAAATATTTATATACACATATTATCATTATTGGTTTTCCGTAACCAAAATATAAAATAAAAAGACGTGATGCAGCTGTACAGAACACAATTACTGAAAACAAAGCACATTGCTGAGAAAAGTCGTTATCAGTAAATAAATGTTGTTTTGTCCATCAAGAATCATGATGACCAGCATGTAAACAACAAGGAAGACATTGCTACTTCCCCGTATTTACATGTCGTGTTTTGTGTATTAATTTGTTTGCTGATGAAGGCTAGCTGCTGCAAGGTCCTTTATTTTCCGTAATTATGTTTTTTTTACAGCTGCTTTACTTCGGTTTTTTAAATTAAATTGTTTACATTTCCACAGCTTTGCCGCAATTACACAAAATTTATTCATTTTTAACTTTGTTTCCGTAGTCGACCAGCTTGAGGGAACAACCTGATAATACTGAAGCTGTTTAACATATATTACGTATTATTGTGTGCTTTCAGATTGCAGTATCAAGGAATCAGGGCACCGGTGCCTCGTTCTGAAAACGACTTTGACCCGGGTGCAAAATATCACATTCCTGCACATTCCAACTACATTAGGTAAGTTACATTCTAACTACATTAGATAAGTCACATTAGAATTTTATGTGAGTCGCATTACAACTAGGTTAGGTGAGTCACATTCTAACTGCATTATGTGAGTTTAATCCACACTACATTAGCTGAGTCACATTATAACTACATTAGGTAAGTCAAATTCAAAATACATTAGGCGAGTCGCATTCTAACTGCCTTAGGTGAGTCACAATATAATTACATTAGGTAAGTTACATACTAACTACATAAGGTAAGTCACATTAGAATTACATTAGGTGAGTCACATTACAAATATATTAGGGGGGTCACATTCTAACTACATTAGGTGAGGCTAATTCCAACTACATTAGCTGAGTCCCATTATAACTACATTAAATAGGTCAGATTCAAAATACATTAGGTGAGTCGCATTCTAACTACCGTAAGTGAGTCACAATATAACTACATTAGGTAAGTTACATTCTAAGTACATTAGGTAAGTCTAATCCTAGCTGCATTAGCTGAGTAACATTCTGGCAACATTAGGTAAGTCTTATTCTAACTATAATACGTTATTCACATTCTAACTACGTTAGGTGAGTCAAATTCTAGCTACATTGGGTGAGTCACACGCCAACTACATTAGGTAAATCACATACTAACAACATTGGGTGAGTCATATTCTAATCACATTAATTGAGTCTCATTCCAAGTACATTAAGTACATCCAGATGCTGTGACCCTCATAACGACAGAGTCTTGTCATTGCAGTGTTCCTTAATGGTGATCATATTAACCTGACCTCATTTGCTGTTCTAATAACCTGTCTATTTGATCGATTGCCCGAAAGAGATAAATGAAACTTGAACGCTACATTCAAATATAAGACAGAGACAAACAGCTTTCTCTGGTCATGTGATGAAAAGACAGTCGCGGGAGAACATCGTGACAACTGGAAAGATCAAGGGGAATACAAATAGTGGTAGACCAAGAGAAATGATGCTGGATTTACTGAGAAAGTGACATGGAGGAATATCCTCACCAGATTAAATCCAGAACACCACAGACCAAGATCTGTGTAGATACATGAACGCCTACGCCAGCTGGCAAGGCACTATGATGATGTTTGAAGTAACAGAACAATTCTTAAAATACAGTTGGCGAAGAAGAAGAAATATAATGACATTCTTCAAGATGTAAACATCGAAGAAAACTGGCTCTTAGACACTGAACTATATTGACTATTTTAGACGATATGGAATGGAATGAACAACGATCGAAAGCATGGTTCCAGGGAGAAGAAGCGCGAGCCAACATGTCCGAAGGTGGACACAATACACTAAAGACAGGATGAACAGGAACATGTGTGAGGCAGGAGAACTAGTGAAGGATACAGAATCTTTTCGGCAGTCCTTCATGAGGACTGGTCCTGTGGCTATGTAGTTACGAAGGCAAGTCGCAATCCCGCATATCGTGTTCGAAACATTGACCGCAAGGCGTTGGTTTTCATACAATGGTATCAGAGATCTACAATGGTCAACAAATGTTAGGGCTGAGTATGACGTCCTTAAAGGATATGCAATTAAAATGTTATTATTGTCATCTACTGCCTATATACTGCGGTGTAGGGCAGGGAAGTCTTGAGCTTGAGGAATTAAGGCCGACTGGCTAGTGCAGTCGCCGCGAACTGTGCAGGTTAGGATTTTATTTTTGCCCCCGACAGAAAAAATCCCACACCTTACCGA